>JAHLSL010000006.1:4104787-4388387 GCA_025920805.1 Petroica traversi | reverse complement strand
TTTTTAAATATCTCCCTCCCTGTTAAAAAAAGGCTCCTTCTTTCCCTTGAAGCCTGAAGAGAATGATCTGCTTCAGCCTCCTTGCACCCATCCTCGCCCCAAGCACCCCTCGCTGCCCCGAGCATTGTCCCTCTTGCATCCAGCATGCCCGGGTTACCAGCGATTTTAAGTACGCGCCAGAGCAGTTCTCACTCGGGGAGTTTTTGCGGGAATATCGTCGTGTTGAGGAGGTGTTTGATGTCAGTGGGAGGAAGGATGAAGCTGGGGAAGAGGTGGATCTCTCCAGGTCTCTGAGGTGGTGTGGGTTACCCTCCCCTGCAATCCATCACCGAAAAGAGGTTACAGGCTCAGACATCGGATGCCTTTTTTTTTTATTTTTATGTTTTTTTCTTTCCCAATCAGTGTTTGCCACGTCATCGTGGGTAAATATTGCAGGCAGTGTAGGGAGAATAAGTTGTTAAGTATTAGTAGCTGAGAGTATTGAGAATGGGCTGAGGAAGGACATGGGCCTGTTCAAAGGCGTTCAGAGGGGGGCCACCAGGATGATCAGAGGGCTGGAGCAGCTCTCCTGCGAGGAAGGGCTGAGAGAGTTGGGGCTGTTCAGCCTGGAAAAGAGAAGGCTCCAACAGCATCTTCCTTTATAATACCTTTATAGCACCTTTAGTGCCTAAAAGAGGCCTGCAAGAAAGCTGGATAGGGACTTTTGAGAACGGCATGCAAACATGGAACAAGGGGGAATGGCTTTAAGCATGATGAGTTTAGATTTGCTATTAGGAAGAAAATGTATACTGTGAAGGTGGTGAGACACTGGAGCAGGTTGTCCAGAGAAGTTGTGGGAGCTGTCTCTGGAAGGGACAGGTTGGATAGGGCTCTGAGCAACCTGGTCTAGTGGAGGGTGTCCCTGCCCATGGCAGAGAGCTTGGAATGAGATGATCTTTAAGGTCCTTTCTAACCCAAACCATTCTATGATTCTATGAAATAAGAAGTAAAACTGCAAAACAAGTCTTATGAGACTGTTAGGTTTGCTCAGGTGTCTGATACAGGGTGTTGGGGCCTGTTTTACTGCTGGGGAAGCTGGGGTACTAACAGATGAGTTCCATGATCTTAGTGGTCTTTTCCAACCTTTACATTCTATGATTCTTTGATTTGCTCAAAGTCATAGAAGGAACCTGCCCGGAGGCAGAAATTTTCTGATCCTTTTCCTCTGTGATTGAGAGCTGAGCTTTTCTCATTAATGTATTGCCTGTGTAGTTTGTTGTGGGTAGAGCCTGGGTGGGCAACAGAACATGCTGCCAGCAACTCAGAGATTGCATAGCCAGGACAACCCCAGCACAGAAATGAAAAGTAATTTAAAAGAGACAGTGTATTTTATTCTTACATGACTGCACACCAGTGCTTGGCTCTGGGGAGAATAGAGTAAGTGGGGCTTATTAAAAAAAAGGGTAATCTGTCAATTTATGTTTTCACATAAGTCAGCTCTTAGTGCCAAATCTTGTCTGGCACATTCAAGGACAAGGAGATATTTTGGAAATGGGGATGGTAGGTGCAGTCACAGGACAGCTATAAATAAAGGCTCTGGTTCACTGTAGCACAAGTGTTTCAATCCTCGTGCACTATGGTGCCTCTGTTTATAGTATTGGGAAAGGGTTTTTTTCCCATGGATGATAGACATCCCGAAGAGTCTCAAAGGGGCAAAGCATGCATACAGAGCAGCTCTGGAGTGCCATTATGAAAACTAGAGGCAAAGATTTCCCTCCTGCAGCAATTTCACTCCCCTGCAAGAAACTTTAGCATGCAGATGTGACGGCTGAGTTGACGTTTTGATCTGCCTGTGCTGATTCAGCCTGTTCCTGCATCTCACCGTTGCTGTCTTGATCTGGCAGTGCTGCCTCCCTTATCAAGGAGCACATCTCACTGGCTGCAGGGCTGTTTGCTGGGAGATGCTCGGGCCCTGGCAGGGTGCACAGCAAGGTGTTTATGCCATCCAGGAAGCTGTGCCCTGGAATGGAGGCATCTTCCACTAAACATGGGAGTGCCTCACACATGTGCAGCTACTGATGAAATGGCAAACCAAAACAAGTTATCTGGGACTGCTACTGGTGGTTTCTTGATTCAGCAAGCTGGATTATATAACCTGGAGAACAACGTTCAGCTGAGGGGGGGCTGTGTCTTCTATTTGAAAGATGGTACTTTCTTAGAGATGCTGATTTGATTAAGCGTACCCTTGCCTTAACCCTGAGGAAAAGCAGTCCCTCCCGCAATGCTGCATTCTTTCTGGCATACCTTTATTCATCTGTCACACAGCTCCAGGTACAGTGACAATGAAGAGATAGAAACATTCCCTACCTTAGGCAAAGGGAGCCAAAGGTGATTGCGTTAGTGTTCTTTCACAACAAACTCCAATCATTGGCAGACAACTTACAATCAAGGTTTTCTTTCCATCCTCAGGCCCACTGCTGGTTTGAGTAGTGTATCATTAGGATGATTGGATAACAGATTCATGCACGGTGCTGAAATTAAACTTGACCTGTCTAATCACATCGTAAATAGCAATTGGAGGTTCGGGGGTTTCTCAGCCATCAGCCACAGATCTTATAAAAAATGTTGTGGCAGAGGGAGACAGTTGTACGTGGTGAGTAAAGGAAATATCAGCAGAAAAGGTGTGCAAAATATCAAGACACACAAGTGGGTGGTCTTGCACCTGACTGGTGTGCTTGCTTAGGAAAATACTGTGGAGAAAAATACTCTGGTGTATTTGGCAACTGGGAGCCTGAAGATGAATGCTTCATATCAGACCTCTGAAATTGGTTTGGCATAATTTTGCAAAAGGCTTACTGTCTAGGGCTGCCCTTGTCACTGTCACAGCAGAGCCGAAACTGAATTCCCCCTTCTAAACACAGAATGAGATACAGCTGTCCTTTCTCACTCCACTCTTGAGTGCTGAGTATCATACAAGGTCAAACAGCCAAGAGAAGACATGATAGTTCAATGATTTAATAAAGCATCAAAATAAATAACATAAATAACTCATACACTGCATAGAAGTATAATAGAAACCAAAATAAGAAACAACTTCTCAGCTTCTTCTAAAACTAACCCAAGTTGTCTGGCATGGAGAACTGATCCATATTGGTGCTTTGGAAAGGAATTCACAGAGGTCTCTTGTTTAAGTCTTTGTTCAGTAATTCAGGTGTGAAAAAAGTGAGAAAACTAGTCAGAGTTCACCATATTGCAGTGTTTCTAAGGTGATACTTTTAATGCAAGTCATTAAAAAAAGGGAAGGTAGAATGAAATAGATAGGAGACCGCAAAATCTGTCCCAGTTTTATGATGGATAGTATCCCCAAAACACCTGTGAACTAGCACAAGTGCATAATGCTTAGTAAATGCAGAATTTGTCCTGGCATGTAATTTAAAAAGAGTGTTTAGAATGTAATCTATTATTTTTGATACCACCAAAAAAGTCTCCCAAAACAAAATTGTTTGGTGACAAGGTCAGCAACATGCTATTGAAAATCTTTGTAGCTGGGGGAAGTTCAGATTTTATATTTCACTGGAAATAGTTATGGGGGTTTTTTTTGTTTTGATTTGTTTTAATTAAGGAAAAAGCAGAAATTATAACCATTTTGAAAGTCTAATTCAAAGATGAGGCTTTTTTTAAAATGTCATTTATTTACATTTTTAGAAGTGTTCTTTTGGAAAAATTATTAAGAATAATTAGTAATAGATAAATTAGTGACAGAGAAAGATAATGATATCCATTTAGTATAACTGTCTCCTTTTTTAGTACAGAGTTCTTCCTGTTTGTGTTGTAATGCTCAGGCTGTCAATATTATTTCATTACAAAACAAATAAGAGTTTTATGAGTATTGCAATTTGTTTTGGTACCAGATAGGAGGGCTTAGTGATATGGTAGTAAAATTAAACCATTGTTCAACTGCCCTATTACCATATAAGTAACAATACTGCACACAGCACCAGCTAGTTGTATATGAAAACATAGTGTGAACAGATCTGCATAAAACTTAGCCATTAATATAACATTTTAAACTAGCTTTCAAAATAACATTCAATTTTTTAAAATGTGTCTAGCATTTGTTGTTAGAAATAGGAAGTTTTGTGAAAAATTAATTGTTTCTTCCCTCCCTGTCCAGAGCTAAATTGCCAGCAATCTTTGATAAGAAGAGATCCCACTAATTCTTGTCATGTGTTGTTTTCAAAAGGATTGGGTGTTCTGCCTGACATTTCAGGCTCCCCCACTAAGCAGCCCCTGGGTGAAATGTGGCTGAATAGGTGCTGTGTCTCATCAGGTGTCCCAGCAAACAGGTTTCCATTTCCATACTTGCAGGTGTAACTATGGAAGAAGGCTGAGGAAAAGACAAATGACTGGCACAGACTTCAGACTTCTGGAATCAAGTGAATCTCAGTGAGCCCTAGGAAAGAATCAGGATATCTCTTCACTGATTACCTCTTCTGTCATGCAGAACCAAAAAAACAGACCCTATCTGTGCATACCAATTTTACTTGATGTTTTTGCTCTGGAACCTTGTTCAGTGCTCTCAATCACTTCTGTCTTTGATTATTTGATTGGAAAACAAAAAATATTTCAAAGTTTAAAAATATGACTTCCAGTCTTTCAGTTAGTGCTGTTTTACACCTTAGTCTTTTGGTTTTGTTTTGTTGGTTTTTTAAAAACTTGTGACTCAAGCAAATATTAATCCTTGTGTGGTCAGTTTACACCCACAGGTTGACATTAAGCTTGCTTATCTGGTTACCTTTCACTGAACTCCCTTAGAAGCAAGCCATAGAGCAGGAATCTGCCAACCAAAGGTAGAAAAAAAAGCCTCACTGTAATGACAAATTACTGGAGACAGAAGATACTCAGGGGTCCACATCTTAGACCAAGAAAAACTACATTGCTGGCAAGCTACATTTAGCAAAAGACTTATCTGCCAATAATTATTTAGAGTACATGCTCACTTTTTATATAGATACACACAGATCCAAACTAAATAGAGCTTAATTCGCCAGGGCCTCCGGGTAGGGCCATGATGCAAATGGTAAAGAGTAGTAACAAGGCTCTAATGACAACTGGTTTCCCATTTTCTGGATACATATATTCAGATACTCTATTCCCAGTGAACACACTGGCACAACACAGAGCAGATGATGAGTCTGGATTTCTTAAGTGTGTAATGAAAGAGGGAAACACACTGAAGAGGATGGATTTCAAGTGCAACCAATAAAAACAATCTCCTTATGAAAGTATTTTTAAAAGGTTTGATGCTGGCAAGATGAGAAATCACAGAAATCAAAAGCTAGCCATTGCAGAATGAAACCTGCTGCAGACCGAGGAATTGTAATTTTATAGGCAACACTGAATTCAGTTCCAGGAAAAATGTACCTGAAACATAGCTGTCTTGACAACCCCATTCAACGAGCTACTCAAGGTGGAAGCTGTGTGAACAAAAGGCCTTCTGAAACTATAAAAGCAGCACTCAGAAGTTTAGGTGAAAAACCCCTAAAATTATGGGAAGGTGTCACAACCTGTCAATTTATTAGCAGATGCTTCTAAATCAGTATTAGAAGCAAAATATCAAACTCTTCAAAAGTGGCATAATGGAAGTGTTCTGAAAGAGAAGAGAAAATGCATGCAGCAGGACCAGGGTTTCCAGGACTTTTGCTAACAGTCTTTGGAAGGCTGCAAACAAAGCAGGGCACAAGCAGCTAATGTCAGTTTTTCAAAACAGTAATAATTTTAAGCATATGGGACTGAAAAAAGACTTTGCAGTGAGTTTTTGAGCAAACATTTTTAGTCGAGAATAATAGCTAAGCAAAAGAACAAGGAGCTGATTTTGCTCTACCTCACTTTTTGTTTAGAAAGTGTGAAATGCTCTCATCAAGTCAGAATTTTCTTTTCCTACAGGAGTGCGTTAATATTTTACTTCCCAAAGATAGGCATGACTATAGCTAGTGACTACAGACAGGCTATTCAGCCTAACCTAATGTTCAGGGGTCATAGCCTTTGATTGAGTAGGTTTTTGGTGTGTGGGGTTAAACAAGAGGTGGCTTTAGCTAAGTGTTGAGAGGACTGATTTTCAGCTGCTTATGATCAGCAAGAGCAAAACTCAGAATATGTCACTGAATAAAAACCTGGAATTAAATCACTGCTAACAAAGCTAAGGGTAGGATTGCTTTTGTAAGGTGATGGCAAGTACCAGGTCAGTTTGCTGATAATAACTGCTGCAAGCATAAGTTTAGCAGCAAATGGTGTTCCTGATAGAAGAGGAGAGGTGTGTAAAGATGAAGGAAGGAATAAATCACCTATCTGGCCTGTTGAAACATGGTGGAGTTTTAAACTAATCCTGACAGCATGTTTTCTGGTGGCACAAAGGAGATCCTGACCTGATATGTGACTTTTGTCAGTCAAGCACTACCAGTCAGGTTAGGATTGCAGGAAACTGCCTGCCAAGGTACCATATATACCAAGGCTGCCAGGTACCATAAACAGAACAAAACAATTATGGTGGAAGGATGCAAATGGGATGCAGGACACAGGCAGGAAGGTGCATTGAGCTGTTTGGAGCCTCACTGTGGGGTTGCTACACTAGCCCAGAGCCACAGAGTTCTTACAGCTTGCACTGGAAAAGAGCAGGTTGCACGTGAGGGCTGGGTGGGAAAGGACAGGATGAGGCTGATCCCTTCTCCCTCATGACCAGTGATATCAGCTAGAAAAAGGGGATGGGGATATCAGTTACCCCAAATGCTCTGTCTGTCCCCCTCCAAAAATGCGTGGCTAAGCAGGCCAGTGAGTACTGTGGGGCTGGAGGTGGCCTGATTCTCCTGTTGATGCTGTTCTACTTCACTGAGGTACCTTAGTCTGTTTGGCACCCATGTGTTTGCCCTCTCCAGAAAGTGCCCTGAACCCTTCACTGAAGAGTTAGTCTCATGCTCTCCAACTCCATGAATGTGAAAGCTTTGTGAGCAAAGTGGAGCACATCCAAAAAGAGAGATTGAGGCAAAATGGCCTCATAAGGTAATCTGCTTACATTTAGAGCATGCTTCTGAGGCTGTGGCTCAGTGCTTTAAGCCCAGTTCCAGTGCTTCCACTACGCCATCAAATTTATCTCTGCTAGACTTGTATTGCAAGTGTTGACACTGGGTTCACACTGGTTCCAAAAATGTTGATGGGTTATCTTCAACACCCAGCTTTATGCTGACTGAGAGTGACTATTGTCTTGGAGCCAGCAAAAGGTCAGTGTAAGGATACAGGCAGCATAAAGACCAGTCACATGGCAGGTTCAAGAGAAATAAGCTTGAGTTCTCCACTCTGACCTGGATTGACTGGGATGTGTTCCAACTTTTACAAATCTAGGATTGATCCACAGATTCAGGGCGAAGTGACGAGTTCTCAAATCCTTGTCTGAGAGTATGACAGAATAATTATTGTAGCATGGACTGTTAAAGATACTTGCTTGAGAGAGGAGACCTTTCTCTCTGACCTAGTGACTATCAATTTATTGAAAATGTAAGAAATAAATAACCTGAAAACCTGAGAGTACCTAATGCCTCTTCTGGCAATCTTACTGTGACAATCTCACTAGAGGTTTTTGAACTGTTTCCTTCAAAGTTTTAAAGTGAAAATTAACTTTCCCCTCCCCCCTGCCCTCCAAATTAATTTTCCTGCTGTTCAGAATATCTGTGTTCAGAAGACATGACTATTCCAAACTCCATCTTTTGCTGAGAGCTCAGCAGAATAATTCACTTTAGTTTAGGTACAGTATACCCATCACTGGATGCTTCATGCAAAGAGATACTTACCTGCTACAGTGCTTGGAGAAAACTCATCCCCTTTCTCAAAAGCTAAACCAAATATATACTGTTCACTGTCTATTAATTAAGAAATAATGGTCTCAGCAAAGGGCATTTCCCAGGGATTAAGCACTGTTTGCATGAGTCGATGGCCTAAGATTTTTAATTAAAGGTGCAAGCTCCCTCTGTTCTGGCATATGAAATTCCATTTAAATGAGGTGCTGAATTCAGGTTTTTCATGGCATGAAGTTCACCAGTGCTGACAGGTCCATGCCCACCCCGGTTTAATGGGTGGAAACACAGTCTAGAAAGACAACTTCTGACTGTCTTGTCAGTGCCAAAGTATTATATTACTGCTGCGAATGTGACCAAAGACATAATTTGTGATGCTGGGGCCTTCAGAAAATTATCGCTCATTCACCTACAGTAGTGAAGGAGTTGTTTCCAAAGTTATAGGTCTGTGAGGTCGTACCAGAGGATCTTTTCCATTCAGAGTCTGCTCTGAACCCCACCACAGACCATCACCTACATAAATATGAAGGTAGGAAATTGGTAGGACATGGGTTTATGGAAGAAATTATAAAAAGAGAGTATATGTAAACTAAAGATGTGTCATACTGGAGAACAACTTGAAGCAGTTTCCTTATGTGTTGAATGGGCCATGTTAATTGCTCTGGCATAAACATGAGTTAAATTAGAACTACTGGTATCTGTTTCCTTAAAAACAAAAGAAAATGAAATTGTTATGAGTTTTTGCAGTTCAAAAATCAAAGACCTTTACCTGTCTGAGTGGAGATTATGCTATATGCAACCTTTGTTCCAATCAAAGAGCCCCAAGGGCTAGCAGCAGAGCTACTGCCAGAGGCAGTGTCTGTATATCTCAGGCCTGGACAGGACACCTGTTGGTCACAGCACAGGTGGGTCTAACCCAGAGCAGGAATACTGAAGTTACCTCTGTTGGCCATAAAAATGTCCCAACAGCTCAATCCCGCACCTGTCTTTTGTTGCTGTGCTGGGCCATTATTTCTGTTTTTAGTTTGTCTGAAAAAAATCATGCATTATCTCCCCCTAGTACTCATTAGCAAAAGAAAAGCAGGATCAGGCCCTAAATTTATGGAAATTATATTCTGTCAAATCTGTTTAACTCCTGTAGGACTTTTTCACAACTTTATTATAGTTGCATCAGAGGCTGTTTTGTTAGGGAAATAGTAACATATTTTCTGCTCTCCTAATTTATAGCACTACTGTAGAGAAAGTGATCTGACAGGGAGCAAAAATACTCTGTTGGAAATAAATTCGGTGTTATGCTGAAAGCCAGCCATGAAACCTCTTGGAAGATGGTGGGTGAGAAAGCTTCCTTTCCCTAGGAAAAGAACTGCATTCTTTTTGGGACATCCTCGTTTGGACTCCAGGAGCCGCACCTTAACATTCCGCGCCCTTCGTTCCATGGCACACATGCCTGCAGTGCTGAACTGTGGGGGCTGAGGCACTTCTCCAGGATCCAACTGCAAAGGCTGGGGACAAGGTGGCATATGATGAAATGGAGCAACTCACAAAGTGACAGCAGAAACATCAGAGAAGCAGACATAGCAAGTAGCAAGGACGCGCCAGAGCCAGCAAGGAAAACCCTTGTAGCCTGACCTTGAGAGAAACCTAAGATAGAGATAACTTGAGTTGCGGCTCAAAAGAAGCTTGAAAGTGTGAAAAGAGAAAACACTGACTATTGTTTTGACTCCTGCTGTGCCCGGAGTAACAGGACATTGTGTACATTCTTTCTAAATAAACAGAAACACATTTAAAAAAGCTCTATTCACTCCCTCATCCGTTTGTTCTCCAAACAGAAACAACTTGTAGGGACCCTGAATATTGGTCAGATACCTGGGTCAAAGAGGGTAACAAGAAGTATAATAATAAAGGAAACTTTCTCCTCAGAACTGATTTTGTCTTTTCTTGTCTCTACTAAAAGATTTTAGTCCTTGTCTATGGTGATATTGTCATTAGATTGTCATAGCAACTGATAAACAAGGAGAAAGCGATGTGCAACAACTTTTCTTTTTTTAAAAAAGCCGTCCAAATGTCTTACTAACAAGTAATTTGGTGACAGAATTTAGCAAAGCGGCTGCACAGTAAATGAGTTTATCTTTAAGCATAATGCTCTTTTCCATTTTAACGGAGCATAAAACCGTATCTTTAAAGGATTGGCAAAAAGCAGGGCTCTGTGTCTCTTGAGTAGTTCCATGTGACATATGGTCTTTCCAAGGAATAGTTTCATCGGCTGTGCACAGTAGCAGCAGATTTGAGCTAATGTTCCTGTGAAAACAAGTAAGGGTTTATCCAAAAACTGAAGAAGGGGAGGAGAAAAGCACCTTTGCCCTGCTGTACAGAAAAAACAAATTGTGTCTTACGTCAAACTTACAACATCCCTCTATAAATATAGCAGCTACTGGTAGTGACTAACTTCAGCACATGCACTGGGTGGTTTGAAGAGGACTCCATGACCTGTTTGATTCCCTGCCCACCAGTGATGTTCCCAGAAGTGTTTCAGCCCTGTGCCACCCTGAAGCCTTGGATGGAGCAGGGTGGTTCTCAGGAACAGATGGGACATCCCTGCCCAGAGGGGCTTAGCGCCAACTTTTCCTGTGTAGCCACATCTCCAGTTCCCAACATAGATGCTTATAATCAGCATCAGGCATTGGCAAACAGCACTGCTTGCTCGTTGTTAGATCTCATGGGGTGCTGAAGAGCACCCTGTCTCTATTCTCCCCAACATCCCACTTCACTCTGGGATAAGGGCTGGAAACTTCACTTCACAGCTGGGCAGCCGTGCAGGGCAGGATGAGCCTCGTGCACAAGTACACATGACCTGTGTTTGTTTTAGCATACAACTCTGCCTAAATATTGGCCTAAAATTATTTTTGAGCTTGCTGCTGCCTCAGTTCAGGGCTATGGCACTAGAAATAGTCCCTGTAAGTTAATTGGTGCTGGCATAACAAGTGCAGGAAGAAGGCAAAAATAAATGGATTGCAAAACATTTCTGCATCTGAAGAATTCTGGTATAGTAGTTGTACACACACAGGATGCAAATAAATAAACATATGCTTATATGGTTATATTCTTGCATGCACACATGCACACATACTCATATTTATACTTGCATTTAAATATGTATATGTAGAATGACCTTAAATTGCAGGTAACAGTAGGGAAAATTGAAATATAAAATTTAAAAAAAAAATTCCTGTGACTCAAAAGCTTACCAGAAGACATGTTTTCAGAAAAGCTTTCAGTGTGCTTGAATGGCCCTGTAATGCTTTTGTAGTAATGAGTGATTTTTTTCTCGTTCTTACAACAATGCAATACTTTTTAGGTTGAGTTCCTCAAGGCCTTCTCATCAGCAAGAATAATTTTCTGCATTCTGAAGTCTTTCACAAGCACTTCTCTCTCTGCTGCTGTCTGTGCTACTCTCTTATCCCCAAGCATAAGTGTCAATTTTGCTTCTATCTGAAGTTCAGTGAGATATTTTTCTGTTGGGTAACTGAGATCTCTTTGTAGTAGCCACACAAGATTTTCAGAATTGACATGAGGGTTCACAGTTGAGGCAATGTTGCATCTGCTGTGGTGGATATGGAAAAAGATACTGGTTCAGGTGAACATCTGAATCAGGACTGAGGCATTAAGAGTCCAGCCTGTGGATTGTCCCAAGTTCTAAAACTACAGGGGAAACAGATATATCTTTGATTTGAGACCTACCACTGCACATAGAAATAGCATCTTCCTGTCGTAAAAAAGCACAGTGTAGAGTAGGAAATTACTCTTTTGCATTATATATGGGTACAGGAGGAGTAGGCAGAGGCACAAAAGAAATATCCACCATTGGTGATAGCCAGAGGTGGATGGCATTACAAAATAGGAGGAAAATGCAGCTGCTGAAAGTGGTTTTCCATGTCTGAATTTCACTTGGGACTGTGGCACCATGCAGAGTTGCCAACCCTGGGATAGGAATACCAGACCTTATATATGGCATGCTTACAAAGGACACCGTGGTACACACACTGCAGACAAACTACCCTGCAACAAAGAAAGGCTTTGTGCTGACTCAACAGAACTAGGTAACAAATGCAGCTTTAAAAATGACTCTTTCTCAATAAAGGGTAATCGGTTCTTGCCTTTTCTCATTGAGTGAGATACGCTATAGACTTTATTCTTTAGAGAGCACTCTGCAAAGTTGAAGTAAGAAATGGGAAAAATAAGGATGGCAATAGAGTTGTAAATTCAGCTTGTATGTCAAGAAAATTACAATAAACTGATACACTTTCTGTAAAAAACACTGACTGATGGTGCCATTCCCAGAATAAAAGCAGCAAACATTCAGTATGCCAGTACTTTCAAGGTAGAGGCAAAGATGGGGCTGTCACAGAATCACAGTAGGTCTGAGGTGGGAAAGGACCTCTGGAGACCATCTACTCCAACTCCCCTTCTCAAAGCAGTGTGAACTAGAACTTAGTCCTCTGGGCTCTAGAACTCTGTGCCCACTGAGGCTTTCAATGTGTCCAGGTAAGGAAACTCCACATCCTCTCCGGGCAATTTATTCAACCATTCAATTACCTTCACAATAAAAAAGTGCCTGGCCTCCAGCTGGGCACGCCAGCCTCACTACAAGCCGTTGAGCTCAGTAGTTCTGCCTGTTTACAGTCCACGTGTGAATTGACAGTCCACTGCCCATTTATTTGCTATGTAGTTCATCAGTTTGCTGAATGCTATGCAAGGGGTGTTATGGGAGACAATATTGAAGGTCCTGCCAAGGGTGAGAGAAATCACGTCCATTGTTCTCCTCTAATATGCCAAGCCTGTCAACTCATCATGGAAGTTTGTCAGTTTGGCCAAGCATGCAACTGCAGCATAGATCTTGCTGTCTTGAGAGGAGAGAGCTGAGTGACTTCTAAGGAATAATTTATTTAATGATCTCTAACTTCCTGAGCACAAAATGTCCCTGAGCAGGCCATGCAGAGTTTTCCCATGTCCCTTTGTGTGTCCCCCCAGGGTATTACACATCCTGAGATTGGAGTCACTCTTGGTTTGCATGTCATTCACCTGGTTTATTGTAATCTTGACCTAATGTTCAAAACTTAGCCAATCTCAGTGGCCATTTATTCATGTAACACGCTTTCTTCCCTCATTAATTCTTAGAATGAGGTTAAGTACGTTTTGAAAGTCAAAATTTGCTTTCAGCAAGTATTGATATGCCATGAAAAATCATTAGATTTCATGTATGTCACTAGTTTTTTACAGGAAAATTTAGGGAAACTTAGACATGGACTGAAGTAATTAAGTTAAATTGAGATCTAACATCACCAAAAAACCACTGTCATTTTAATGGAGGACAATTACTTAAGAAAAATACTATTTTGCTGTTCTTAGAATCAAATTCCTCAATATATAATGTAAATTCTGGGGACACTCTGATAGCCTTCCATGTTTATTCCTTTATTCCTCTCAGCTCCTGGATTCCTGGTGGAAGAAGACCCCTGGAATCAGAAAATAACTAGTGGACCGCAGTCTCATGTGCTGCCCTGCCTTGTTCCAGTCTAGTGGCCCTTGCTGGAGCGGGCAGAAAAGATGGACTTAAGGATAGGATTTAAGCTACTGCTGTTCTTGATTTCCAACTTTTTCTTGAACAGAATATCAAATTCTTTAGGCTGAATTCGACAGGGAGGAGTAGAAACATCTTCTGCATCTCCTTTAATTCTTGATATCTTCACAGCAGCTGTCATCTTTAGTTTGTTCATCGATCATTCAGTTGAGCAAGAGCAAGAAGATGAAGGACCATTCACCCCTTGATGCTGTTAACAAGCCTGTCAGGCTTTGACAACTTAAATGAGAGTCATTTCATAAAATTATGAGTAAAATTTTAAGTGTCTCATCGAGGCATACCACAAAATCCTTTGCTGTCAAATGAGCACTTGCAGTAACTTGGGTTTTTTCCCCTGACTCATCACTCTGCTCACATCAGATCCATCAGGTTTTTGGAAACATCTCCTTTTTATAGGGGGCATGCTCAGAAACATTAACACAAGCATTAACACTCAATTTACCTGCTGACATTACTGTTACACATCAGTACTGTCATTTATGTGCATACAGCAGAAGGGCAAAATATTTTAATGAAGACTCTTTAAAATGGTCTAAGCTTCTCTGTTTCCCTATGAAATACCACTACTGATTTAAACTGGCAGTATTTCAGAACCAATTCAATGTACTTTTTCTCCCCTGCCACTGCCTGAGTGGTCCACATGGTTTTAAGTTGATGCTTTAGTCCCACAACAAGAAATATGTGTGGTTTTTAATGACTTTTTACTGCAGCCATATCCTGACTGCACACATATTGCAAAGGGTTTCTATTTGGCCCTTGGCCTAAACAAAAGCCCTGTGCAGTGACCAGAGCTACCAGGGCTCTTAAGAATGGCTGTGGCCTAGCTCTGTGGCACAATAACTGCACAAGCCCTGAAACCTACCATGCTTAAGGAATCCCTGGTGAAAGTTTTCCCTTTGGGGAAAATCTAAAGCACAGGACCAAGGGCTTATCTGTTTGCTTTTCACTGGGATAAACCTATCCCAGCAGCCGCTCTGAGAGCTTCCCAAATTTTGCTCCTCAAGGTACAGCAAGGTGGGATAGTTCCTTTCAGTAGAGGTTTCAGCAAAGGAGAGCATAAGCAGCCTTTGCTCAGTTGACTGCAAGCCCCACTTGAACTGAAAATTTTATTTCACAACATCCACGTGTAGTACCAGAAGAATCTATTCTATTACGTGAATAAAAGTTGTTGTAAGCTTGCTTCAAACAGAATAGGTATCTGCTTTTGAGGCAGTAGCCAAAACCAGAAGCAACCATACAATTTACAGCAAACTAAGTAATCCATCAACAGTTATGCTTCAGCTTGGAAAAATATTTTGAGTACCAGCTTAACTTGAAGTATATGGATATATACACTGATTTCAGTAGGGCAAACACATATGCCTGGAGTTTTGAGTGATTAAGTGTATCACTGAAAGAGTCTCATTGGAAAAAGCCCTAAATTTTAGCTGTATGAATTTGTCTAGAGATAAATATAAGACCAATTAGACCCTGGCTCTTTTTGCCATACCTTCATGCATAGGTGATAACACATTCCCAGCATATTATAAAATTTAAAACTGATCTTTTCCACTGCTGGGATGTTTGGGTTTTTTTTACCCAGTTTTACTGCTCAGAATCTTCTAGAAACAATAATACTGATCCTGTGTGTTCAGACTATACAAAGAAGAGGAACTTGCACAATTCCCTAATTTCTTTGTTTTTCTCTGCTGCCTTTCGTTGCCTGTACTTTTTTTCCAGGCTCAGGAGTGAATATACTTTCTGTCAGAGTTTCAGCATATTTTCCTGTCACACATTCTCCTGCTTTGAGCTCTTTTGTTCTAATACTCTTGACATTTAAGCTGGGCACTTTAAAGGTTCTTTCTCTTTACTTTATTCTATGATTTATTGATTACTTCCATCTTCTGTTTCCCTAAGCCTATTTCCTTTCAAGTTTTCTTACCCTTCCAACTTGTTATTTCATCCCTCAATACAAATAATGCTTCATAGTCCCAGTTTTAAAGTCACAACTACGGCACAATTTTTTCTCCCGTTGGCTTGGCATAGCAGCATTTTTTTTTACACATGAAGGCCCAAAGACATTGTAAGTGATTACAGGGGTCATTGTTACTGATGAATGTATCATGGCCACACATTTACAAAGGGCCTGCTGAGCTACACTGTCCTTTGCAAGTGGTTCCTGAAGAATTCATAGGCACTACTCACAGATTAAGGGACTTCTCCGTGTGGGAAAGTGACACCCTGCACCGGGACACAAGTCAGCATTGTGTGGGGAGAAGCCCCCTCCCCAAAGGCTGGGCAGTGCTGGCTGTGTGAGTCTGACTGAAACCCAGAACAGTAGGAGATGCTGGATGAGGGGGCTTGCCAGCAGTTAAGGATTATTGCGCCTACATATTATGGCACACATTCTGTGCTAATTGCTACCTGGTGGGAGCCATGCAGTCGGTGTCAGAGTGTGGCTGTGTGTGTGCTTCCATCTGCATTGCTGCAAGGCACTGTTTTGTTCTAGTGTTGCTCCTATAAAAGGAGGCTTCCATTCACCAGAAAGACCAGTTCTAGCATAAGAAAAACAGCAGGAGCTGTATTAGGTGTGGGCCTCAGTGTGAGTCTTGGACTGAAGTTACCTAATTTGGCTGCATCCCCAATTCCCTGCCATGACGTTGGCATAATATTTGTGTCCGCCTTGGCATCTTCCAGTGACTCAAGCTTTACAAATAGTTTTGGAATCATCAGATGGCATAGCCTAGAATGAAGCAAGGCATTGCCACCTATGCAAGGCTTTGAACAGCCTTCCTTCTCTGTCTCCTGCTCTGTTATGGCAAAGAACTGGAAAGGATCCTTGTCCTTCTCGCATCTGTGTTCTGATCTCAGACTGAGGGATACACTGGGCCCTCTAATTTCCCTTTGGTGCCTGAAGTAGCGCAATGATTTGCTGCTGTACATATACAACAGGGAAGCACGGTTATTCACCTGGATCCAACTAGGAATTTGTATATTAGGCATTAAGGGGTAGATTGCCCCAGGTGGCAGCCGGATTCTGTGCAGCAGAGTGCTGTGTTTGGAGGGGCACTTTTGCCCACTTCCAGCTCAGATACAAGGGGGTTGTGAGGCAGTCTGTAACCAACACTCACATGTACAGCATGCTCTACTCAATTAGCTAGTGATTTTTCAGTCAGCCAGGGTTCTGTGCAAATGAAGAGATATCAAAGATGTAGAAATTGATTGAACTCAGCTGAAAATGTACCTTCTGCAAGTAAATAAAGACCTTTTACAATGAAGAAAAAAACCCAGAAGCATTGTTTTTTACATTTTACTGTTTCAATAGAGATGAAAAATTAAATTGCCAATAAAATTTTATGAGAAAGGAAATTCTTGTTAGAAATTTTATCTCAGAGTATTGATTTTGCTACTGTGAAGAAAATTTCCCTCTAAAAGTTAATAAATAAAAGCAAACAAGGCTAGACTTTTAATTGCTTTAATTTAAATTCTTCTAATGTATACAGTGTTGGTAAGATGGTGTTTTAAATGAAAGATGTAACTTACCGGTTTTCCTACATTTAAATGTCAGTTGGAGTATTTTAAATGGTGAAAAATCGGTCTTAGTATATGTAAGTCTGTGAACATGACTGCTTATTAATCTGTGAATATAGATGACTGAATCCTTGGCCCCTGGTTTCTCTGCAGGAAATACCTGATGCACGTACCAGCAGGATGTTACTCTGGTTCATTTTACATGCAGCACGCCAAAGGGGTATGTTGTCCTAGGGGCTTAAACTATGTTTTACCTCATGCTAAAAATTCAGCCCAAATGATACAGCCAAGACTGAGAGATTAATAAATTGTAATAACAGTGCTTTTATTAACACTGGAAAATTGGAAGTTATGCTTCTGGTAAGAAAACAAATTTTACCAAACCCAACTATTAGTACGAAATTCTTTTGTTGTGGTTTTGTACATTTGTATTTGTGTATCCACATAAGTACATGTGTATTATACACAGGTACTTGTCTTTCCTTTTTTCTGAGGAATAAGAAGCTGAATGAGCAACTAAGAAAAAGCTGTGGTTTTTTTTGTCTTTTTCGGCAGTGGAAATAATGTTAATCAACTATGTGGCTAGACATTTTTGGAGACACCTTTCATTGATTTTTTCATTTAAGAATCTCCACAAAAGACAACAAAAAAAATAGTGAAGATATTTCAAGATAACATATTCTTCTTGTAAAGAAGGAATTTAGCTTTTTTTTTATAGAAGCTGTGGGCTTATTTCTTCTGGGTTCCCTGAGAATTGCCTCAAAGCAACCAAAGAACCTAAGTATGTTCCACTTCCTTAGGGCTTTAATATAATCCATGGGACCCCAGTGCTCTGCCATCTTCAGGCACAGGACAAGTGAGGGATTCTGGGATGGAACCCCATGTGTCAAAGTGGTGCTCTTACATGGGTTTTAACAATGTTATCCTCAGATGAATTGGAGTGAAGCAAGCTCAACTACAAATAAATCTCCAAGTGAATGACCTGGTAGTTTGTATGTCTCCTTATTTCCTATTTAATTTTATTTTGGGAGTGGCTACTGTCTTGTGCTGTTGTGGCTTTGTTTTCTAATCTCACAGATGTCTGCCAGCTGCTGGATACTCAGAAGAAGACAGTCACTTGGGCTCTTTCCTGTAAGCCATGTCCCCAAATAAGTTCTCACACACAGAAAAGAAATTCAGGGCAACAAAGAGATATCAATGAAAAGGTTCTTTTAGGGTGAAAATTTGGTGGAGATTAAAATAGGGCAAAAGTTCAAATGAGAACGAGCCACTGCCAAGCAAGCAAGAATCTTGGCAAAAAAGAAGGAAAAGAAACATTGGTTTAAAAGGCAAGTAACCATGGCGAGCCAGCAGCTCAATGCTAGAATCTGGTTAAGAACTAATATCACACAGAGCTGTGATTGTTTATTCAAGGCTAGCCCATGGGAGAACAGTTGTCTCCAATGAGTGTTCTCACAGCTTGGATCCAAAATTATAACTGCATTTTTTTAAGCATCCAGCACTTCAACACTACCCATTTACTGTTAGACAAAAGAAAAAGAAGGTACGAAGTTTTTTCTTCGTGTCCCTTGTGTGTTTAAGGCAGAGCTTTACATATGGAAAGGCATTTCATGTCAGCTGTTGAACAGGAAACATGCTATTCTGCAGCAGTTGCCAATGGAAACTGTTGATACATTTTCAGTGCCTCTCCCAAGTTTCAGAAGAAACTGGAAGCAGTGTATGGTTTAGAGATGTTTTGTTTGTGTGGGTTTTTGGAGGGCAAGAGAAGAGATCTTGCACCGCTGAGCTGCTTTACAGCAGTTGTGACACAAAACAGCTAATGGAGTGTGGGAACTAACAGCTGTGGAATTAAGTTTAGGCATGAAATAAAAATAATGGCAGCTTTGATACAAGTAATAATTTACTAAAGATGTTTTGTGGCTATCAGCAAACTCACGACATATGCACACATCCATACACCTGCTTAAGTTGTGCACCTGTTGTCCTACAAATAAATCAAAAGGGAAAAATGGAAGCTTCCAATGTTCTGCTATAAATAAAAGATGATTAATACCATTATAGTGACAAACAGGTATTGGCAGCACACAGAAAGAATGGAAGATTGTCATCTAATTTGTGCTTTTGTTTCAACATCTAGATGAGCTTGGAATGCATATACAGTGCTAGAGGGCACAGCTGCAGCCCAGCAGATGAGAAAGAGAGAGCAGGTCAAATTCATCTCTCACTGTAAGTCAAAAGTAGCTCAACCAAAGCACGAATTATCATGGAAATGAACACCATCTGATTTCTCTACAATCTGCAGGATTTTGTCAGTTACACAAATTTATTGCTCAGAGATTCTCGATCTAAGCTACAACACAGGGGTCTGTACTGGGTCAGGTCTTGGCACTTCTGGGAGCCTAACTTTGCAGCTATTCTTCAGAGACCTATAGGTCTGCATGGAAAGTCTCTTTTTGGAATTAGTATGCACATCCTTAAAAAGATCTCTTAGGCTAACGCCTAAATCCCCACATTTGCACTTTGTGGAATCGTTTACACATCTGCAGAGGGTAGCTTTGACTATTGCTGGAGTCATTGGTCTCTTCAAGTCAACAATGTGCATGAAAATTGCTGTGTAGACAACTTCAAAGCTCCCATTTACCCACAGACTAATTAAAATTTAAGCAATAGAAGCACAATTTCTTTGAACTTTTCTGCTTCAGAACTGGCTACACTGGCTGTGAAGATGATTAAGAATTTTTTCTTCGTAAAGGAGAGGGCTGGATTTCAGAGGTTAAAGCTAAATTCTTTAGCTTGAGTCTGTCCTGTTCTTCTCCTCCACCTCCACACTCCATGCCCTTAGATGCATGGCATTCTCCTCCACCAAGGCAGCTGCTTCCTGTGGAATGGCCTCTCCTGGATTCAGACTCTCTGGCAGGCTGAGAATGGCAGTTGGGCAAATCACTCCACATGAGCGCCATTCCTTGTTTTATGGGGCAAGGCACCTATCTAAGATACATTTCAGTGTGTTAATGGTGTCTGAAGTGTGTTTGCTCATTCTTGAGTAAATGTAGCATATATTAGGGGCAGAGCATCAGGGAACTCTGTGTCTGATATGGCTGCATTTTCCCCATGCCTTCAAAGTTCCAAGGAGCATCTCTGAAAAACTAACAGCTGACCTTGTATCAAGCCAAACTGCTACACCACATTAGAGAGATGTGCACAGTCTTCTATCAATTTTTTTTCTTTACCTCTCATCTAAAGTGAAATCACTTAGAGCAGGAGCCCCTCCTCAGTCCTTCTGTATGGAAAAATCATAACCTTGTCCTTTTGTGGTGCATCCCACCTGCACTGTGCTGATGTCCTAATGTCATCAATGGAGCTGCACAGGAAGAGCAGAATTTGGCACGTTGGTTTTATTCATGTAAGAGCTCAGAGGTCTTCAGGTGCGCAGAGGCTTTACATTTATTTTTATTATTATGTATCCTTTTCTGGGAGCAGAAGAGGAATGCCCATATTTGATGCAGGCTCATGTGCCGGGCAAAATCTGCTTTTAGAGTATTTCTGCATATTTCTGATCTGTGATGAAGATCTCTGTAGTGCCTTTCATATTCACAGCCTGATCCAAGGGCACTGGGTCCCTCTCTGCACAGACACATCCCTGCTATAAACAGGCACTTGCATGGAAATCAAGAGGCAATCCAAAGCATATGTGAAAGCGAACTCGGCCCACTTTCAGTGCATAACTTAAGTCTGCTGAACAGGAATATATGTTCCACTCTTGTGTTATTGTTTTTTCCTTGGCTGACAGTGAGAACCTTTGGATTCTGCAGTATGGAGTAAGACACATTGTCAGTCTTCCTTGATGATTTTTTCCTTCTTCACCATTGTTATGAATTCACAATCCAAATGACTCACATTATGTGAGCAAATATTGCCTTAGTTTGAATTATTTTATTTTTGTTGCAATCACCTTTGAATGTTACTATAGAAATATCTCTGGTTTGTCCTGTCAACCAACTGTCACAGACAGTTTCATAAACCTTTCACAAAGCTACAGTGCATAGAAAATTATGCATATATTTTACTATTATGCTTTCCTGTAAATAATAAGGATGTTTTTAATGCATATAATTGGATCATACGGAAAGAATACAAAGATGCCAGAATAAAAGAGGTTAAAAATGATAAAATATTGAAATTAAGGTTAATATTATCTCCCTTGCTCGACCTTTGTCCAAAATTCTGCCTCATCCCATTCATGCCTTTTTCTCTGGGCCTGAACAGTTCTAGAAATTGGAACTGAAAAATAAAATTCCCTAGCTTTGTTCTCCGTAGACAGAATCCTTCAGCCATTGTAAGGAAGGACTACGTTATATTGCTGGCTGGAACATGCCAAGTGACCTGATAGCAAGACCATATAATTTGGTCTCTAGAAGTGAGAGGATGAAATGTCTTCATTAGAAGGGTCTGAAAGTGGGCTTCTTCAGGTACTTCAGTTGCTAAGCTTCAAAAAGTCTTCTCCAGACACCAGACGTATGGTGATTTTCATTTTATATATGTGTATGTATATATATGTATGCAATTTGCCACATTTGAGAAAAATAGCCACTAAAATGGCAAACAAGCATACACACAGTAACATCCTGAAAGCAGATATTCAGTTTCAAGTAGCACAGGGCATCTGAATGAAGGCTGTATGCTTTTTCTTTTCCCAAGCAAATAACTTTTCTTGATTTCAACTTCATAGAAAACTCAAAAACCTGAAATATTTTGATTGAGTTTCTCCCAATTCCTTAGCTTTGGATGGACAACAGGGAAAGAAAAGTATTCAGTTTAATGATTTAACAATTAAATACTTAAACAACTTTACCTGGCAAAGTTCTGAGAACATAAGTGCAGAGAATTGCAATGGGAAGATATTCAGAGGAGAAAGTGCAGCAAGTGTGCTCTCTAAAGCACAGAGGGAAACTGGGACCTGTGTGTCCACTAATGTTTACATATATCTGTCTCCTGTCACCCACAACATTCCATACTGAACAGTTTGCCTGGCACTCCCAAGTGTGTGGCTTGGTACATCATCTTAGATTGCTTGTCCAAGGCTTTTCCTGAAATTTAAGAGTTGGCTCAAAGCACCTGAGAAGGGATTGATTTGTGAGCTCTTCTCCACAGATTGACATGTGTGCAGTGAGCAGACATAGACCCAAGGAGACAATTCCACATTCCTGTAGTGTCTGGCAGGAGTTTCTCTTTCTTCTCATCTCTGCCTGCCTTGAGCTTCCTGCTGCCAATTCTCCTCATTGTAAGAATGGAAGCGCCAGTACTCAATATACCAGAAGGTGCAGGAGAAGCTGCTGGATGCTGCTGTATGAGCAAAAACAGCAAAGTGGCCAAGTTTGTGTTTAAGCAACAGGATCTGACCCAAAAAAAAAAAAATGAGCACAGGTTTTCTCTGAGCCTGTGATGAACTAGAGAACCATCCACACTCCTGGAAGAGTGGAGCCTCAGCAGAGCCTCAGTAGGCATAATGAAGTCCAGTCCTGCCCTGGGAAAGTGACCTCTTTTTCCAGTGAGTAGGATTTGTCCACTGAAACAATTCCTGAGCAAATTATTGTGCCTTTACAAGAGGTTGAAAACGCAGACCCAAATAGGAGAAGACATGTTGAGTGAGGTTACCATGGCAGAGTCCCACTGCTAGAGTCACAATTTTCTGCACATGTACCATATGCTTCCCAGAGAGGCCTGGTATTTAAGTTTCCTTATATATCTCCCAGAAAAGGGTGCTGTTAGGTAACAAAATTCTGTCAATTTCTTTATGGCTAGATCAGTTGTAGGCTGAAGATGAGGATTATTGCATGGATGGATGTCTTTTTCAGGGTCATGAACCAACCCACACAGATTAATTGTACATTTTAGACTTCTTGGGGTTACCATTTTATCAGTCACTGTGAGAAGGCAGCAGGCTCTCACTTCAACTGTGAAGAATGAAGCATTTTAGATGATGAAATGTCATTAGGACTTGACATAGCTGTGGATAAGATCCATAGCTGTGGAAAAAGAGTGTGAGCCTATACCTTATGCAAACAAACAAATGTCCATAATTGGATTGGGGCAAAGAGTGAAGGAAGGGCTGGTATGGAAATACTGCTGCAGGAAAACTGCCAGAGGAGCTTACAAGTACTAACTGGAGTCTGTAAAGTAGAGGGAGGATAAAACATTGACAGTATGTGATGGGATTTTGCACAAAGGAAAAGAAATGAGAGGAGGCAGTAGTGGAGAAGTTGGAAGAAAAGAGAACTGTTGGGAAAGGGAGAACAGCTGACAGAAGAAGTATGGAGTTTAGTGAAAAATGTAGAGACTCACAAATATAGGGAGGAAATATTTTAGCACTGCAGGAGGATAAACTTGCAGGAAAATTCTGTTTATTTGCTTGGTCAAAAGCAGGCCCTCATGCTTTATAGAAAAAGCAAAGCTCTCTCTGGTAGCATCTCTTATGCCAGCTCACTGAACTTTCTCCTTCAGATGCAACCACTATTTGTTTATGTTGGCATGCTGCCCTCCCTGGGGTGCAGGAGGAGGGTGATGGGAAGCATTTTGTTAAAGTCACTTTCAATGGGACAAAATTCCAACACCTAGGGCCAAGAGTCCAATCTGAAGCAGTTTGTACACTTGAACAGTTTAACCTCAACTTTTTTTTTTTTTAAAATAAAAGTGTGTTAGCAAAGAGGAATCCATTGTTCAGTGTTTCACTTATCAGCTCTGAGCTGAAGCCATATTCAAGCTATCTGCAGGGATGTATTTGCAGAGGTTTCATCACTAGCAGACTATACTTGGTAGGTTCAAAACGTAAAATAAGGATTTATTATTTCCCATTTGTTTTGTCTTTTAGCATTTGTCCATCATACACTGACACTTCAAGCTGGCTTGCTGTGATTAGCTTAGTGTGGCAGAGAGACTGCTCACATCATCAGTCAGAGCTTGTGCTCACAGTCCTGGGCTGAAGCTGAAAGTCAAATCCACGCTAAACCCTGGAACCTGATGGCCACTGGAAAATTCTTTCCTTTTTTTCTTCTTTTGGGATTAGAAAGTTTTTGGTGAACAAGGTCTAGGAACAAGAATGAGGTGTGGGGGTGAGGAGGCAGCTGTAGCAGGGGGGAGAGCAGAGGAGGCAAATTATTTCATAAACAAATGTGCTGTGTATATGTCATGACTCACCAGGACGTGAATCTGCAATGGGAATTAGAGAGCAAAGGGGAAAGCCAGAGCAGGTTTTTCATTTGGAGTCACACTGACTTTTCTTATAAAGTCCTTGTGGTCTTGGCTTCCCACATTGAGGGGACTGGTCAAGGCATTTTTAATTAAGCAATGGTTCCACCTGCAGCTGTTTAGCAATGAGAGGGCTGGCTGACTTATGTGGGCAGTGGTCAGTCAGTCAGGCCACCAGCTGAAATGTGCTCAGCCTCGTACAGTTCCAGTTCTGATTGGATATTGCTTACTGTGGTGACTGTGAGTTAGGAGATCTTGGCTCAGTTTTCCTTGGCCACAGGTCCTTGCAAAAGAAAGGAAGGAAGGACAAGCTCTCATTTCCACATTGTGGAAGTTTCTGCAGAGACCATGAAAGCACGGACTTGGTGGAGAATATCCTTCAAAGTAGACGTCGTGCCATTCAGGAGAAGGCAAGCCCATCACAAACCTGTCAGAGATAGGTGAGAACTTCCTGTGCAGGATGATTGGGCACCTTCTGGTGAAGAGGTAGAAAATGCCTGACATTTATTTTGTATTACTGCCTGTCTGCCACGGGAGCTCCTTAGAGCTGTAAGAAATCATGATAACAAAGTGCAGTGATCATATCACTTTAATTTATGCAACCAGCAAGGATGTAGAATTATGAGGCAAATATGTAGGAAAAAAACCACCCATCTCCTTCAGGGAAAGTTGCACAGAAAGACCTATAGCAAAATGAGATTTCTAGCATGAAAACAGCTCACCTGTTAATATTTAAGTGGGTGGTTCCTCCGTCCTCCTCACCCCCCATCATTAAATACTGTTTGTATTTAGCATAAAACTCCATTAATCAGGGGCTAGTCTTGGTTCCACAGCTGAATATTCCCATTCAATTTATAGATCCAGAATCAAGATCTGAATTTCCTTAGACCCAGGTAATTTAAGTTTTTTTTTAGTTTAGTAGTTTCCACTGAAATAAGAATTGATGACGCTTTTTCCACTGCAGTAAATGGAAGGTGCTGTTGCCAAAATACCTGCTACTCTGTGAGCGTGGAAAACCTGATGGTTTCTTAAGGTGTGTTAAGGAGCTACAACCTTTGAAATATAAGTTGCAAGAAAATGAATAAACACATAAGGCACATTTCATGTGAAGAACAAGGGAGGTGTTATGAGATGGATAAGAAACTTACTCTCTTGGACTTTGGTGCCTCAATATAAAATCAAGGCCACTGCTGGAACTCTCATGGATCAAATAGTGCTGCCTCTACCTTTATTTTGAGCCACAAGTGGCAACCAAAGGCCATTTGACCATCTGTGGCTACTTGTTTAATAACATGCTTGTTTTAAAACATCTCTGAGATCACAGAACCACAGAAAGATGTAGGTTGGCAAGGACCTCTGAAGGTCATCTTGCTCAAAGAGGGCCACAGCTCAGATGCTCAGGTGCTGGACACCATACAGTAAGCTAAATTGGCTCCAGCTAATCACTGTTTTCAAATAGGAAATAATTTCAGGTTTGAGGCTCATTGTTCTTGAAATACAGATGAACACATGCCATTCCCTCCCCCTCCCGCCTCCTCTCAGACCCAAAACTGGTATCAAAACTGGCAACCGTCTTTACATTTTTTTTTTTCGTTCTTCATTCATGAACAGCAGAGCAAACAGTGAGAGAGAAAAGATGTGAAGACAGTAAATATCACATTTCATCAGATGAACCCTCTCTACCTTCATGTTTTAAAGTACTCTGGACCAGGTTCATTAGAAGGAGTTAATCCTTGAGCCCGAAGACCAAAAGGCAACTTACTCCCCACTCACTCTTGGCCATGCAGATGCCAAGGGTGCAGGGTGCCCAGGAGGAGCACCCCAAGCTCTGTCCTGTACCAAATGGTGCCCACCTGCCATGGCAGTCAGCTCTCCTGGGCCATGCTCAGCTCCATCCAGCTGGGGAGGAAACTGGCATTGCAGCAACTTGGGCAGATGTGCTCATGCTTCCCATGGTACTATCCAGGACACCCAAATGCCACAAACCCTGCTTTCCATGAAAGCTCATCACCTTCTGAAGAAACCTCCTCCAGGCTCTGGCAGACTCTCTGGACCCACGAGCTTCATGGTAGAGGCCAGGCTGGCGGGACCATTCTGGCCCTGTGCCTTGTCCTCATGCTGGCAGCAGGAGTGCCTTGGCCACGCTGGGCTTCTGCACAGGGTCATGGAGCACCTCAGATCACCCACATCCTAAACCATTCAAGGCTGGTTCTCTCCATCTCACACAGTAACTAGATTGATAGATTGAGATTTAATTAAAAATGATCAGCTACTGCAAGGACAGGCTTTTTCTTTTTTTTTTTTTTCTTTCCCCAGGCACTTGGTTTGCATGTTTACTGTGCTAAAAACAGTTACGAGCAATCTGGATAGCCCTCTGTTAGCTGTGATGAAAACATTCTCCAGTATATCTGACAGAGCCTGCCACTGAAGAGGCCCAAGAAAGAGTCCCCAGCTCCATGGGGACTGATCTTAGCTTTCTACAAATGATATGCTGATGCTGCTTTTCACCTGGGGTCAGTCCTGTGGCATCATCCCTGGTGGGGATTTGGGCTTGTCCATGGTTCTGACAGCCAGGACACATGTACTGATACCTGTGGGCTGCAGTGGGATGCACCCTGTGCTCATCTTCCCTCCACCACACCACACTGTTCACAGAACCGTGGTGGACACAGATGTGGGTGGCAAGGAGCTCACTGTCAGGGCCTGATGCTCCTGGGGCTGACGCCACATTCAGCAGGGGAAATAACATAACTCTTTCCAATCCCTGATCTCTGGTAAGCTCAAGGACCAAAAAACAAGCTTATACTCAAAATCTTTGCAGAAATATCAGCCTGACAGAAGGCTGGGGTAGGACACCGTTGCAGCTCAGAATTCTCAAGCCAGATGGAAATGCCTGACCACTGCATCCCCTCATGGGGCGTAGCTGAGGACCACTGCCCATTCAGCAGCAATGTGGTGCTGTGGCCATGATCAGCTCTCACTTCTACCTCATGCCATCTTTTTCCAGAAGCAGTTACACAAGCCCTTTCCCTGGCTGCAAAGGTGTTTCCTGCTCCTGCATGCCACTGTTCATTCCCACATTCATTCTGCGGTTCACCACTGTCCCTCTTGTGCCAGTCTGGGGCCATCTCTATGCTGTGGCAGTGTTAAGAAATCCTCAGTATGGAGTTGCAGTGAGCTCTATGGGGGCCAGTCCTGCAAGCAGGGCTGGCAAAAAGAAAGAAAGAAAAAAAAAAGAAAGCTCATCTCTCCCTTTTAGTGCTCCCAAAAGTTCTTCTGGTTTGCTTAAAGACCTCTACTGATAATACAAAAAATTGTCTTTCCTTCCCACCTTATGCACAAACAAAAACATTTGGTTAAGCTCATGGTTAGGATTGTTATTTTTGTAGGTGCTAGTAGTTGTAGCGAGTCAGATAGTTCCCAAAGCAAAGCTGCTTTATTACCAATTTTGAAAATGCCTCTGTCCATCATTATCAAATATCCTAAATACCCATGTTCAGCAGCATTCTGCTGGTACTTAGATTATGAGTCACTGGGTAATTTAGCCCTGCGAGTGAGATTGTAAACTGTTCTCCCCTGCCTTTTCCAAGAGGAGATGCCAGTGGGGGACCTTCATTAATATTCCCTGCAACATACATCTGTTTACCCCCTCTGCCACTGCATGAAAATATACAAGGAGAGGGGGAAGAGCAGAGGGAGAGCTTCAAAATGTTTGTAGCTAAGGCAGGAGCCAGGGATGCACCCTGAGCTGTGTCTGTCATTCTGACAAGGACAGCAAGCATTTGCCATCTCTATGAGCCTTTCTTTGTGGCTTTACAAGCATTGAGGCATTTCAAAAAGGAAAGGCATTTGCTCTGGCTAAGGAATAATAGCAGAGCTCAGGTTGATAGTGCTGCTCAACAGCTCAGTGTTAGAGCTGGATCTTGGGTGTGGATGCAAGTGACCCACTTAAGGTTTTTTGTTGCTGTTGTTCAAAAAACCTCACCGTCTACCTTCTGTCCCATTGAGACTCAGCTATGACAGAGTCATACTTCATATTCATCTATAGGAACATCTGGCCCATGTCTAACATTTAATTTCCACACCATTAGAGTCAAACAATACGTGTACATCAGTAGATAATGTAATGCATTATCACGCAAGGCAGAGAGCAGCAATTTATTAGCCTAATTTAAAATAGCCTTCAGCAAAAAATAGTGCATCTTAATTCATGGATCTGAAAGGAATGACATATTTTTCTGTAAAATGCAAAGGTATGAACACTGACATGCTTTTCCACAGTGGTGCATATATTATTTCTTTTTCTTGTAAATCTTTTAAAAGATGAAATATCAGTTCTCTGTCCAAAAAGAAGTAAAAAAAGAAAAAAGAGAAAAAATGAGAAAAAAGGAAAAGTTCAAAACCAAGGTACATCCATAATAATACAAAAGGAGAGATCTTACCAAGGGGACAAAAGAGAAGAAGCTGCCCCAGAATACAAGCAAAAGTGACCTTTCTTTTTCAGTGAAGTTGTGATCTGAATGTGAAGATCACTCAGACTTTCCAAGCTCATATTTCAACAAATCCAGGCACCTCAAGTGCACATCAAGCATTTCCTCCTCTTTTTTTATCTATTTCTTTAATCTGTCTTTTTCAATAAGAGACATTCTTTGGATAGGACCAAAAATATCAAAACAAATTAGAAACCTTTGCCAACCTAGCAAAATGAGTCACTTTTCACAAGCCTTTGATTAAAGGCCGTAACTTCCTTCTAGGGAGAAATTAACTTCCCAAATGGCAGAGCAGCACCAGGCTTACGTGACACCCAAAGTTCACTTCAGTTCTCTGAAGCAGGATAAATTTTCTCACTTTTGGTTAATAAATACATCACAGGCTCTGACAATACTGCTCAGCTCCAAACTCTAATGTACCCAAGGTTTACAGCTGTCTGAAGCTGAGATTTGTATTTGGCAGATTTTCTGGCTATCCTTTTTTTATTTGACATCAAAATGTCATTGAAAAACTACATAGCCTTGGAGCAAAGTCTAACCCAATAAATCCTGCATTGTTTCTCCCACAGTGGAACAACTGTGCTAGGAGAGCCAGGGGGTTGCCGTGCCCCACCTGGGATACAGCCTGGAGGTGTGAGGGTGCCCACTCCTTCAACAGCACTTTATAAGAAAGCAGTATTATGTGGGCAGCTCAATCCTGCTGGCATGTGTCAGGTGCTTTGAGATCTTCTCGGAAGATTTAGGTACAATAACCCATAGTTCTGGATCTGGTCAGTTTGAGCCTTGCCAAAACTGAAACCATGCAACAATCAAGGCAGAACTCTTAGATGACTGGGAAAGCCTTAAGGTAAAAAAAAAATAAAATAGCTTATCTCAAATATCTCCGTCAGTGCCACCCTAGTTTGGCAGCACCTGAATGGGGATTACCAAAATCTTAGCTATGGGCTTTGCCTCAGACAACATATAAATAAAAATCCCAAACAAAAGAAGCCTTAAGGATAATTATTCTTTTGGCATTAAAGACAGTAATCTCCTTTCCATCCCAATCAAGTGCTCCTTTCAGTGGGCTTGCATGGAATAGCATAGGGATGATTGGTCATGGGGAATTATGAATATAAAAACACAGAGAAGAAAGAGAGAAATGGCAGCAATCTCAGGTTCTTGTAGGATCTGTTCTGGTCAGCCACGGGCAGGACCTGCCTGCAGACCATTTATAATGTCACCACTGTACTGAAGCCAACGGGCTGGGCTGGGAGGGAAAGGGCAAGGGTGTATGAGCACACTTTGTGTGACAGGACGTTGACACTGGAGATACAGCCCATGCAGAGAATCCCACCACAAAACTGTGACAAGGCATGCTTATCAGCAGCGGCAAGGGAACTTATCAGCAGTGGCAAGGGAGTTGAAGCTGAAAAATTGGTATGTTTGACCAAATTAAACAAGTATTCAACCAGAGAGACAGTTTACCTGCTTGGAAAAGGATTGGTATTCATGTGCTTAGAAAAAATACCCTGCTACTGACTTAAAACATGAACAGAGACAACAACAGGGAGGATTCAAAATCCAGGCAGGTGACCCAGCTCAGCAGACAAAAAGCTCACTGATCTTCTGAAAAGTACTATAAATGCAGAGGTCTCAGAGGTTTAGGAAGAGTCACACCTGACACATGTCCACTTGATACATGTCAACAGAAAGAGAAAACCAGTAAATCTTACACTAAACAGAATTCCTCTCATCCAAATGGCTGGTGGAGTGGAAGGCTTCATCTGGATGGCTCACTGACTGGCTGCCAAATAGTCAGCACCGTAGCTTGGGGTGGGTGGCATGCAGCGTGTGAAAAGTGAATGATGACACATTAGCAAAAGATTTCGGCTTTTCCAACTCAGATGGAAGAGAAGGGGAGAGTCTTCTGTCTACCATACCCCATGATACATGAAGCAACCTGGAATAAAACTGGTATATCTTACCTGACCTTCTGTTTACCATCGCCTTGATAAAAGGCATCGGAACATATTCTCGTGGCAAAATTACCACCCTTGTAAGGATGTAGCTTATGCCGAGGTACCTGCATCTCTCTAGGAAGGAAATAAGACAAAGAAAAGGTGCTTGCATTAATGCTGCCTCAGGGCACCAGCAAGTTACGGGTTGGTGGGTTTTACAAGACTACTTACTATGCTATTCAATTAAAAAAAAGAGCAGTTACCATAGCAACACCCACATCTAATGGCTCTTATGCTACCTCTGAGATACAAAGCACCTTCTTACAGAGATACATTGACCAATACAGTATGTCGTGGGAAGTTTTATGCTTCAAGCAATGGTTTAAGGGGGGGGAATGTGCGTTCCAATAACCAGACATATTTATATCCCCAGGTTGTAATATTAATTTATAACAAATTGTTTTCATTCCTTGATATCTCTTTTCTTCTCATTACCATTTCTTTTCTAATAGCACTTCCATTTTTTTCTTTCCTCACCTCCCCGGATGGATGATATTTGATTAAGTAGAGGATGAGATTTGCATATGGGAGCTCTGGGATATGTCCCACAGTTAGGTGGGTCATATCTGTCTATAGATCTCATATCTAGGAAATACTACTACCTTATCATAGCTGAGCACTCATGGTGGACTAAGGAAAGCCAGGGGCGAGTAGGTGTTTGTGGAATGATGTCTGGCACTAGTGGTGCTAAAAGATGGGTTTGCTGTCCTGAAAAGGAATGGAGGGCAACAATTTTTATTTCCTTTGCCCAGCCGGATAAAGTGGGAAGGTGAGGTGATGGAGCATCTTCCCCAGAGATGTAGAAGAGGCTGCAGAAGTCTCTTTCTTGTTTTTTGTTACAGGCATGGTTCAATGGGAGAGAAGTTATATGACCCCTTGAACATAGCAAAAACAAAGTTAACACCCTCCAGACATGCTGGAGCTGGAGAGCCACAGTAAGAAATGTGAGGAAGAGGGAAGGCACAGCTGGGCCTCAGGATGTCCTCCTCTCTCCTTGGACCTTTCTTTGGACATTTTATTTCTCTGTAATAACTCACAGGGGCAGAGCAAGATGCTGCAGGATTCTGCATCCCCTGTCCCCAAGTGCTGCTTTAGATATATCCCTACCAAGTGGCACATTGCTGGGCCATGGTCACTTGGGCAGGCAGACTGGCTTCCCTGGGCACCTTGGAGGGATGAGGGGCAATGCAAGAGTCCCAGAGCTGCTTACCTTTCCCTGGGCATAGCCCACCTTGGCCACTCTTGGTCTCACAGCTTGTGTGCCACTTGAGCTCCCACTCTGCCTCTTAAATGCAGGGTCAAAGATGACAATTAGTTTCCAGAAACAAAGAAAAAATAAAGCGAATCTTCAATAACTTCTGATTTTAAGTCTTCTAATTATCTATCCAGCTCAGTAGGAGAGGAACAACATGTTTGTCCTTCCTACACCAAATATTCCTAGTAAATCTAAACAAAAAAAAATCCAGAAAAAAAACACTCATGATTTAAAGAAAAAGAGATGTGATTAATCACAGTAATTATTATTTAAATATAGATTATCTTTGGAAAAACAGAACACTCCTATATTTTTACTGCAGCATCACTAAAAAATATCTGTCATTCAAGCTGCAAGAATGAGCATCAGTTCCGTGTTATTTTTCTGTGAACGTAGGGCTCCATGTATTATTTGTGATGTTCCTAATTTTTAATTACCCCAAATTAAAACAATGGCATGATATATGATGAATGAAACCAAGCATATGTTAAAAACGTCTAAACAGTTTTACCTGGCAAAATGAACAGAAACATAAATTGCTTGTATTGCATATTTAAAAATTCAATAGCAAGCTAAAATTATCATTTGCATTAATGTATTCTGAAATATGAATTATTAAGTGATTCACATTGGTGCAACAAAAGCCAGTTTGGAGAACCCAGCTTTAGCCTGCAGCATTCCTCAGCAGCCTTATCTTCCCAGTCCCCTCTAAATAGTGCTAAATATATAAAGGAGATCCTTCTAATTGGAAAAATGTATAAAGAACACCTGTATGAAAAAAGAAAGCCCTTTACATTTCCAAGCAGCCTTTAAAAAACCCCTCTCAAACAAAAGAAATTCAAATATTCAATGCTATTCAAGTCTTCCATCTCTTTTTCTCTCTTTCCTTTTTTTAACCCCCTTTGTACTTTGCACTACTGTAATTTTTTTCTTTGCTTCACTCCTAGCCACTACATAGTTTTTTCTTTCAGTTTTTTTTCTTCTTTTTTTTTTTTCATTTTCCTTTTTTTTTGTCTCTCCATTCATTGCACAAAGTTTCACTGTTTAGAGGTCAAGGCAATGACCTGCCAGAGGGAAGCGTTCCTGTGGATCCTGTGGAGGAGATGGGGACAGCTGTGGTAGCATCTCAGGGGAGCACTGGGCTGTAGGACAAGAAGGCTTCCCCACCTGTGGGGCAGGAGAGCTGGCTTTATTCTCCAGACAGCATCAGGGGGACAGGAGGAACTGCATAGGATGAGAAGTTGGACTGAAACTTTAACCGGTGCCTCATCCAGTGAAATCTTCATTTACTGAGTTATGCTTCCTCCTCTGCATTGTATACAAAGGGGGAAATCTGTAACTGAGGTTTTCTGTGTCTGGGGCTTGGGCTACGTAACTCAGGATCCCTTTATAGGACATTTTTTCCCCCCTGCCTTTTTATTTTTGACTGAGGAAAGGAGCTCCTGATGCATAGCAAGAAAAACAAGTGCTAGTTATAAAAGGACAGCCCAGTGATGGAAAAGCAGCCCCATGCCACTCTTGGACTCCTGTCCTTCTTCTGTCGGGCTGAAGGTCAAGCAACAAGTTTGTGAAAGAGCCAAAATTTTCAGCCCGTATTCCCAGCACTCTGCTTTCACTGTACAAACTAAATTTCCCAGAACACTTCCTTAGCTTCAGCTAACTTCAATAAGAGGACAGTTGCAAAATATCTTTGTCTCCTCATGGCTGACATGCTGCTGCTTCTCAAAACAGTTTATCAGTCATGAATGCCAGATCTGTGATGTGCATTGTACAGCCCAAGTTTACAGACTTCCTTCTGCACCAAGACACAAAGCTCAACATTCTGGAAATTGAATTTCTCTTCATGCCATGTGATTACAGATATATTCTGACTCACTATTTCCATTTCTCCTATGTATTAGTCAAGAGGAAAAAATGGTTGGAAAAAATTATCTCTGTAGCATTATTTCTATAAAAATTCATTTCATATGCAAAGTGTTACTCTGCTCTGGGAAAAGTGACACCAAAGGACTTATGTGTAATTACGTCTATGTGTTGAGCATATACAAACACACAGACACACACACACAGAGCGCCTGATGAGCTGTGCTAATAAAGAAACAAAAAGCGGATGTGACATTTACCCAATACAATAAACATAGGTCAGAAAATAAATTGCCACGGGATCATTAGGAGCACAGTTATGCATGAATAGGTTTACATGGCCAGCAGTCTTGCTAGTTCCAGCATCTTGTCACCACAGAAGCATCCTTAGGAGTCCTTGTTCCCAGTAATATTTCAGTCCTGGTTTCCACTCATTAGAAATGGGTATAAACCTTGAAGTGTTTCTTCTGCTTTTGTCAAATTTATTAACCAGGCTGGATATTTTTGTTACGTCATTAGGTAATCAGGTCCTTGAAAAAAAAAATCTGCTATATTCTTGGCCCCTGAGATTTACTGGAGCAGAGAAGAGATTAATTACATGCGTTCAGGCAGAAGAAATAACCTGTCTTCCATTAGATTTGAATTTTCCAGTTTTCTACATCTTTGAATTTCCCCATGGTCTGGCAGCAGAGTCCATCATGCTCACTGGGAGAAGATCAGGGAGGCCAGGACCTGCAGAACAAACTCCTGCTCCTACAAAGCTCCCATATTTCTGCCGAAGAGATCCCAGTCCGAAGTGCGGCTCTCAAGCCTGTCCAGTGAGTCCATGCTCTGTGCATAACTTGTGTTGGTTTATCCAGGCAGACTGAGCATCACTCAGATTTTGTGGAGATGAAAGTATGTGGAGATACTGCTCCACATGAACTTCTGGGTGGCCAGGACATGCTGACAGATGAACTGCAAGAGGAGTGTCTACTCTGACTCACTTTTTCCATACGTACTTCAGACTTCCTGAAACCTCACATTTTGCTGCTTTTCATGGAATGCGGTCCCTAGTCTGGGTAAAGTGACTGGACTCCCCCTACCCCTAATTATTAATTTCCAGGTAAAACCCTAGCTCCTGCAGGGATGCTTCTAGTCGCTGGTGGTCTAGAGCAGCTAGATCCTTCCCAGTTCTCCACAAGGGACAGAATCAAGGCCAACAGTTCCTCAAGTCATCCCATGCCTCATTGTTACCTGGATCAAACAACGTCTGGGGAAGGAGTACCTTTCTAGCCTGCTTCACATTCCTTTTTGGCAAGGTTTTTTAATCTCTTACTGGCACAGTGAACATGGAGTGGGAAGAGTTCTGTTTGGGCATCTCATAGCTAGGTTCCAGGAACTCTCCCCTTGTGTCTATCTGCTGAACCTCATGAACTGGGGCAGCAATTACTGCTTGGGCCCCTTCTTGGAGACAGCTTGCTCCCACCTGCCGAGCGTAGCCAGGCAGCGGTGAGTCAGGGGCCATGCTTGCCCATTTCTCCACATTGTTTCACATTCAGTTAAAAACAAAGCTGTCAGTAATTAACAAAACATGAGATATTTGAGAAACCAGATTAGCCAAGCTGCTATTTTAGCAAATCATAATGGTGTCGCTGCCAAAATCATCACTTCTCTACTCCCCTTTGCCCCCCCACCTCCAGAATCAGTTGTGCGCTGTGAAATTGAAAAACTCTGTGTGAAGGAAGAAAGTGAGGTTCAAAGAGAGCTGTGGTTTTTCAGTTTGTTACACTACCAATGCAAAACATGCCATAAACAAAATTAATGGCACTGTCTAAAAAAATTCTCACATCTTTGAATTTTTCTTGCTGTCTGAGTAATAATAAGTGAGCTGGTCCTAATCAAACAAAATAATCAACTACCATAGAGCTTTGTGAAAAAAATTAGCATTCTCTCCTTTAAACAGAGGGAAATTCAGGCTGGCAGAGTTGTAGTAATTTGTACAACGTGGTTTGTAGGCCAGGAGTGAAATATGCATCTCCAATGGCCCAGTCCAGCACTGCTGAACTGCAGTGGGGTCCCCTCCTGATGCAGGATGGTCTCCCAGCATCAGAAGTTATTACAGGCCCCATTCTGCACCATGCTTACCTAGTGCTTTAAGATGTGCATGACTCTTCTATCTCATGAACTTTAACTGGAACAGAAAGTTCTCACTCTCTCACCAAAGTTGCTTAGTGTTAGCCAAAATCTAATGCGTGGCATAATCTTTATTTTTTAGATGTGTATTTGTTTAAAGAAGCTCAGTATTTACTAGTCTTTAGGCTTTGTTCTGAGTTCAACCATGCTGGCAAACTACCTTGACATTTCTAAGAAATCAGGCACAAGTCAGGTACCAGACAGAATGACATTCTCTAGGATTTTTGTTACAGGAACAAAACTATGAGGTCAGGCATTAAATAGTGTGGAAAAAGCCATATTAAAAGCCTGAGACAAACATGCACGAGTCACCAGAAATTTTCTGTCTGACTTCTGTGGACCCTGGATGAGGCTGTGAAAGAGCATTATGATTTCACATGTCAGTATTCAAACTTCAGGGTGTCAAAATTAGGCTATTTACACTGCCCTAGGCATTTGGATTTGGTAGCGCTATTTTTCATATAACCCAGTCTTATAAGAGAGAACTTCTTTTAGAAACCATATAATAAATGTAGAAGAATAATTTAATACTGGGATGCTAATGTTAAACTCACTGATGTAATTGATTAGCACATCTTTGTTGACTCATGGTGACATTTTCTGAAGTGCTTAAACAGCTGAAGAATACAAACTAATTAAAATGAATTTACGTCCTTTTGAATAAAAGGAGGCATTTTCAACGGTGTCCAATTAGGATACCCTTTTCCCACTAGAAATGAGAGAGAATTGAGTGCCAACTTTCTAAAACTAGTTTTGAAAATCTCACCTTTAATTCTTTCTCTGAACCATATTTTAGAATTTTTCCATCCCAATACATTTATGCAAGCACTGTCACTCCATCTTGCTCTTCTAACAGGTACTTTCTCCAAAGACAGCAATACTGAAATACTCATGTAACCAAGATAACTCCTCCAGTACTGCAGCATCACACTTCTCAACATGTGAGACAACGTCTATCCAGGGATTCGATGGAATTTCCTGGAGTGCTTTAGCTCCTATCTAGTTTCCCACTCTCCTCTTCCTGGTTGCCTCCTATCACAGACAGTCCCTTAAAGCTAAAATAGTCTGCCACCGGCTGTGAGTGCATGTGTAGGCACGAAGTTGCCTTATTATCCCTAGCAGTGACCCATCTTGGCTGAGAACTTTGCTTTTGTGTTCCTTCATGGGAGCTGCACTTGCTCCATGTACCTGATGCTTTTACGATTACCTCTTCCTAGAGGTATTTACATAATTATTTCATGCTAAGTAGAACAGCTTCATGTCTTGAGGAGGCTTCTTTGCACCATTTCTAACAGTGCACATGGGAGCATTAAGTCCAGGCATTCATTCAAAACTGGGTCTCTCATATCTGAAGCTATTGGGTACGCAGTGTCTTCTCCCCTTCCCTCTTCCCAGCACTGGCCCTCAAGTGGAATTTAGGTGTTCTCTGGGAGTCCCTGTTTGGCTGGCCTTTAATACCAGCTATTAAACACGGGGGAAACCCAGAGCTTGAGAAACCCAGAAAACCTCAGATGTGAGGTGGGTTTCTGATGAGCAGCTCAGGAGTTACCTGGCTTAAAGGGTTTAGTAGGTCAGCACAGGCCAGTGGAGGGCTGTAGGTACCTCCATAGTCAGCAGAAAATTAGGCACTACAGGGAGAGAGTCCATGGTGTAACAACACTGAAGTAAGACTGCTCAAGGATGCTTTTTAGGATGCTGCTGATCTATACCGAGATATTGCCTCTCCTAATCCAGCCCAAGGCTTGACTGCTGGCTGCCATGCCCACAGCACATCTCCAGGAATATACTCCAACCCAGTTATGGCAAACTGTGCTTGTTTATCTTAATGATTTTGATAGTAATTTGTTTTTTTTTTTCTAATTTGACCTTTTGTCCAGGCAGGGAGTGATGATGATACTGGCAGCAGATCTGAGCTCAAGGGAAGAGGGAGGCAAGTGCCTATAAGGAAGGTAACTGATGAAAATGGGCTGTGTTTGATAATCTCGTAGTTCATACCAGCTGCAGCCAAAAGAGCTGGTTTACATCTGATTATAACCTTTGTCTTCTAGAGAGCTCTGGGTCCCTTGGTGGATCTGAACAGTTTCAAGAAATTATCTGCTATCTGCATATCCTTCATTGCTTAGGTATACAAGCAAGATATTCCTTACAGCCCCTCCCTCAGAACTCTGGAGACACAAGACAGATGATTCCAGTCTGGATCCATTCCACTACAATTATCCACTGTTTTTTTGTAACATATTTTTTATTTAAATAAATCAAGAGGTTCCATTTAGCACATTGCGTTTGTCTTGGCATACACTTCACACATGCAGAAACTCTATATTAAGGCTCTCATACAGCCGTTAGCAAAAGAATCAGCCAAATGCATCCCTGGTGTGTAACTGTACTGACTTCAGTGAAGTTTCACTGGGGTATCCCTGTTCTGTTGGTCTGTCCCTCTCGTTCTCATTCCAAAAGACAAAACAGAGGAAAATGTATGTTTGTATTTAGTTAATGCAACATATTTCCCATATGAGACTCATGTAATTCCATGCACTTCATTGTCTTCTACATTGCTTGCTGCTTTATAGGACTGATTTTCACATTTATCTATCATTTTGGTTTTATGACAGCTGCCATAACAACACAGAGGTTGCAAGAACAAGCAGTAGGAAGTTGGGAAACATTAAAGTCACCATTTGCCCATGACCATAAACTAGCAACCTTGAAGTGAGCCTGTTGGCACCAGCAAATGTAAGAATAGCTGGAGTCACTTAGTTTTGAGTGCCAGTCACCAAGGTTCAGTTCTTGGCCCTATTTCAGTCTAAGGGTTCAAGGAGCAACATCGAAAAGGTAAGAAGAACCAGATCCAATTGGGCCGGTCTGGTCTGAGAGGGGGACAGGACTTCACCTGACAATGATTGCACTACCTGCATGTCATGGCTCCAGGTTTGCTTCAACAGCTGTCAAGGTAAGCAGAGCTCTGACTACTGTGAGAGTCAGTTCAGAGAAGTTAAAGTGGAATGACACCAGTCAAGGAAGTGAGACTTGGGTGAGATACCCTAAAAATTAATTTTTTCTACTTTGCTATCAAACACTTTTATGAACTACATGGTTGCACACATAACTGCATTATAGACTGTCACAGAGTCTTTACACTTGGAAAAGAACTCTACGATGATCAAACACTACAGGCTGGGGACAGAGTTGCTGGAAAGTTGCCCAGTGGAAAAGGACCTGAAGGTGCTGAACATGAGCCAGTGTGTGCCTAGATGGCCAAAAGGCCAATTGCATCCTGGTCTGTATCAGCAATAGTGTGACCAGCAGGACCAGGGCAGGGATTGTCCCCTGTACTCAGCATTGGTGAGGCCACACATATCAAATACTGGGTTCAGTTCTGGGCCCCTCACCACAAGAAAGACATTGGGGAGCTGGGGAAGAGTTTGGAGCACAAGAGTTTGGAGCAGCTGAAGCAGCTGGAACTGTTTAGCCTGGTGAAAAGGAGGCTCAGTGGGGACCTTATCACTCTCTACAATTCCCTGAAAGGAGGGTGTAGCCAGGTGGGGGTTGGTCTCTTCTCCCAGGTAGCAAGTGACAGGATGAAATGGCCTTAAATTGTGCCAGGGGAGCTTCAGTTTAAATATTAGGATTTTTTTTTTTTTTTGTGGAAAAAGTTGTCAAGCATTGAAAAACAGGCTGCCCAGGGAAGTGGTTGTAGTCCTCATCCGTGAAACTGTAAAAAAACCAAACATAAAGGGCATTTGAGGACAGGGTTTAAGGATGAACATGGTGTTGATGCTGGGTTAACAGTTAGACTTGATGCTCTTACAGGTCTTTTCCAACCTTAATGATTCTATGACTCTGTGGACAGGAAACACTGTTTTTCCTGTCACTCATGCACCTTCCCTGTGTTTTGTAGTGGTACGATCTCTAAAATACTGTGTTTCTGGGTGCTGAAGCACTAATAAGCATTCAGAAAGTATTCACTCAGGATGATGATGGGCTTAGGGCACATGGCTTGGGTACAGACTGAAGGGCACAGTGTGGTTAGCATGTCAAGGAGAAGGGAAAAGACTTATTTAGTCACCATTCAAACAGGGTGCAGAAATCTGCTAATATGTGGTCTTTTCAATTTAGCAGATATGTAACAACATTTTGTGGCTGGAAGTTGAAACCAGTCAAAATCAGGATAAAACTGACATGCATATTTTTAACATCCAGGATAATGAAGTGGAATTTTTTCCCAAGGGCTACAATAGAGTATACATCACTGGAAAACTTTTCAATCAAAAGAGAATGAGGCTGGATTTTTGTTTTCCAAACAGATATGCTCTGATTCAAGGAGGAATTAATTGAGGCCAGTACTGCAGCCTGCACAATAGAGGAGATCACATTAAATGAAACCCTTGATGTTTTGAGCATCTTTTACTGGCATAGAGGCCCAAAAGCAGGATTGTCCATATATAAAAATAGTCTTATTTATTGCTAGCACACACAGCAGTGGCCAGGACTGATATTATTAGGCTAAGCATTCATATGCTCAGTATCCATGGGGCAGCCACCTGGCGAGTCTCTGCTGGCCAAGGTGCTGTCAATCAAGCAGAGAAGTGTCAACCTTTGTTTCTCCTTAGAACATGCAGATGCCCAGTCCTGTTGATGCACAGCCTGCCTCTTCTCTGCCTCTTCTCATAAGGTTTTAGATCTTGACAAGCTGGTGATGGTTTTCTGCTTTTTCCCCCGCTGAATCTGATGATTTTACTTCTCTGTTTCCAACCATTACTAACTGTTACTGACCTAACAAGCTCACCTCTGTGGTCCCTCATTGTTTCTGCCTTCTTGCCTTTCAAACTCTCCCACCTTCATCTTAAAGTGGGAGCGACCGCAACAGCTCATCTCCATTATAACTGAACCCTGAGTCATATAAATGGTTCCAGTGGTACCAGTGGTGTGTTTCTACAGTCAGAAAACACACAAGGGCCCATACCTGCTCAAAGGCTTTCCCTCGTGGATTGCATCCCACATGGACATAGCTCTTAATGAAAAGTATCTCCTCAGCCTTCTTATGCATGAGGGCTTCAAGCACATTTAAACAGAGAGATTATCTCCACATAATGTGAGCCATGGCTATAGAATGCTGGAAAAAATCACAAATTAGAAAAGAATTTCTGCATTTGCACAAATACCGAGGGTTATGTATGAGGGCATGTGATTAGGATCTCATAGGGATAGGGGAAACCATTGGAAAAATAGTACTAGGTATTGGTGTACTCTTATCTTTCACGTTTCATATCTCTCTTGATAACTTGAACTACGCAGAAAACTCAAAAGTCATGGCTGTGACTGGGGATAATATATGTACCAAAGCTCAAAGAGCTAGACCAATTCTCTAAGGTGTTAAAAATGCCTAAGAAACAAACCAGAAAGAGTGCAGTTTCCCCCTGCCCCATTTTCTGAATTCAAACCTTAATTGCAAAACAAAATCTAGGAACTTCACTTTGGGTTCTTCAAGAGATATGTAATATTTTGAACAAAATGTCAACAGAATTATGAACATTCTGCAAATTCCCTGAAGAATTAAAGTATTTTAATAATGGGAATCTCCAGAATGGAAAACAAAGGATTTTCTAGCAGAGATAACAAGTGGTACCATAGTCCTTAGTACCAAGTCAGTCCTCAGTATCCTGCTTCACAAGTCTCTGTAGTGCCATGCATCCCTCTTAGCACTGCTATGGCAAGCAGAGGGGAAAAAACTTCCTTCAGCTTTAGTGCAAGACTGCCTCGGTGGTTAGTCAAGTAATGTTTGTTCTGGCTGTAGTATCTCTTTTAAAGGTTACATATTGCTGTGCCTGGGAACTCTACTAATGGCTGTGTGTGTGTGTGTGTGTGTGTGTGTGTGAGAGAGAGAGAGAGAGAAACTGTGACAGATGGATTATAGAGATTGATAACACTGAACATTTTTTACGTGCTTGTAACTCTATCAAATATATTTCATTTTTATATCCATGGATACTTCAACGAGTAAAATAACAGCAACCCCCTCCCTGCCCAAACAACCCCCCAAACCCACAACAACCTGGCCTTTACCAACAAAACCAAAATATTAGCAGAGATGCAAAAGAATATGAGAGGACATATAAATATGTTATTTAGATGAGCACCTACCTCACCTCAAAATAAGACTCATGGGAGTTACACCACTAACAGCTCTCCAAAATCTCCACATGTGACGCTTCTGCAAGGGGATGTGACATACTTTCAGTCTGGCTCAGAAGGAAGAGCCCACCTGGTGATTTTGGCTAAAGTTAAAACTCACTAACTGAATGCCACTTTACATCTCTATGCTTGTGAGATGAGTACTTCTTTTTCCTCCAGCTTGTGGGAAAGAAATGCAGCTCCTCTCTTCTTACCTATTTCCTCACCCAAGGAGAATCAGCATCAGCAAGGTTCTCAGAAATTTTTATACATTGTTTTTCCTACTTTTTCAAAGAGTCAGAAAGGTTACAGGGCAACTGTTCTCCAAGCATTAGGCCACCTATGCTTCTAATAGAAAAAAACCAGGGCAGATCCCTGCAAACAATTATTTGCTTTTGTTTTAAATTAAAGCTCTTCCATTCTCAGGAAGACTGTTTCGATCTGGATGTTGAGGAAATGTTTTTGTTGTTTCTTATTTAAAAGTGCTCACCCATACTCAGTCACAGCAGAGACTGAGCACAGCCCTACTTAGGTGTCTGCCTGGGGTGTATATGTGTGCAAGGATGTGTCCTATTTTTGAGCTATTTTAACTTATGCTTCCATATTCTAGTGCTTTCTGATAAGTAGAGTTTATGTCAGAATAATTGGCCTGAGGATTTTTCTTTCCAGTCCAGTACATTTCTGAGGTACAGCTACATGGGAGATAATGGAAATGCCTCTGGAGTATCTGTCTGACAAGGGAAATAGCAAGAGTAAGGAGTGAACACAAAACAGGGACCTTGTCAAAGTGTGTGCAAGTGAATCAGTCCAATCACTCACTGTGGGTGACGTATCTGAACAAATTGAAGCTGACACAATGGTCAATTTGACTGAGGAAAGTATAATTTTGGATTAGGGTGAACACCTTTAATCTGTCAATTGTGGCAGTCTTAAACCTGTAATTGAAAGAGCACAGCACTGCTTTACTCCAGATGTCACTCAAATCCATTCACCCTCCTCTGATCACTGATCAGTTTGCAGTCTCTTCTGCATTTGCTGATTAGGCTCCTAAATATGTCCTCTTTTAGAAAAGATTCTTTGCTGCACCTAAAGAAAATATCAATCTAATAAGAGCAGCCCTTCAGCATAACACTTTCATTCACCTGATTTTCAAGCAGATTGCATTCAGAGCACAGGAAACAACAAAACAGAGCATCACCATGTGTTTAATTTTAGCACTTGCTCCCTGAATTGCTGTTTGAGCTATAAAACACTATCTTACTTTCAGTGTGCTTGTGTGCCCTGCCATTCCAGAATTGAAGTCATGCTTCTCTAGTGTAATTCAGAATAGGGTGATTTCCACCCTGGGAGCACTAGTCCCAGAAGATGGTTGAGTTTTCAGCCTCTTACTTGACCTACCTGTCTCAGTCAGGGACAAGTGAATGTTTTCCATAGACATCTTACTCTCAAACTTATCTGTGAAATTAAAGACCAAGGATACTGACTCATGAGAAGCAAGGATATATTAACAGCTTCAGGAGAAGAATTACTCCATCCCTGCCCACTTGCATCCAGATGGTTCTATGATTTGTCAAGAGAAATGGTCCATATGCTGCTCACAGTCTCCTGAGGCTTTTACCCTAACATCACCTCTTCCAATGTTTAGATTAAAGAATATGAAATGGAGAATAAAATTAGCCTGACCTTGCAGTAAGCAAGGAGGTATCAAAATGACTTGCTGCATGAGAGGTTTCCCACTTCTCTACAGCATCTCAGGGAAATTCAAGATCAGAATCACAGAATTTTCTGAGTCGGAAGAGACCCACAAGGATCAAGCCTGGAGTTTCCTTATCTTAACTCATGCTGCAGGTGAGCCATGCCCCATTAATATCCTTCTCTGAATACTGAACCTGACACTCAACACAGCAATTTGAATTCTAGCCTCTTTGATTTTATGGTATCACTGATACCATTATTTTAAATGTTTGCTGCTGTTGCAGCTCTAGAGGCAAAACAAGAGAGGAACCTCTTGTCATTCTTAACAGCAGCCTTGCCTTTGTGAGGCAGGCCACAGGGAAGCACTGAAGAGAGAAGCAGTTTCCCATTCCCTGTCAGGAGAAAATGCAGCAAAATATTAAAATAGCTAACCAAACTCATTTCTTCAGCATGTGAGGCTGAAATAAACAGGCAAAGAAGCATCCCACCCTCCAGAGCTTCTCAAGAGTAAATCATCCAAACTATTAGTTATCCATGCTCTACTCTGTCATTATTCTCTGCCTGTCAGCTCCTTGTAAGGGCTGCCTGTTCCACCCCTCTTGTGTTATTATGGTTGCCATGCCCTCCTCTCACCAGCTCCTATCAGTTATAATGACACACTGAGGGGAAAAAAACACACACTCAGGCTTCCAAATTACCAGGAATTAGAGGAACAACAATAAAATTGCTTAAAAAAAAGAAAAGAAAAAAAAAATACACAACCAAAAAAATCCCCCAAAAAACAGAGTAAAATAATCAAAATGAGAGAGAATTTTGCAATCTGTTGATGATTTCTGCTTCTGGGATTGCATACGTCATTAAGATTTATAGGTCAGTCCAGAGCTTAAAGAGCAGATGTTTTCTCATTATTTATCTTCCTAGCTAAGGCAGAAGATTCCTTTTTAAGGAAATCTGTCTAACACATGCAATGAAAATAGATCAGGTCCTACGATCAGCCTTTTTAACCAGCTCATAAAGGGTGAGCTGAGACACCCATCAAAGAGAAGTTTCATTTTACCCTCCACAACAGAAAGAAATGTGCTCACTAGTGTCTGACACTGAAAATGTCAAATAACAGAACTGAATTTTACTTCTTATCTGTCTGTCCTCTGACTATAGCTATGAACAGTTTCTTGTATGAACAGTCAGCTGGTTAGCAGGCTTTAGCTTTTGTACTTCATCCCAAGACCTGGATTTTTGAGCTTTAATCAAAAGATTACTTTAATCAAAGTACTATTCTGAATAATTCACTGCTCAACATGCTCTTTGTAAAGCACAACCTGTTAGTGCTACGCTACAGTCCTCCAAAGTGATCAGAGCGATGTCACTTCCTCAGGCATCTGTCCTCATCAGAGCCCTTCTGGACTTTTTACTGAAGTAGCCACAGAAATAAAGCAGCTTTCAAGGATGCACTTTTCAACCATTGAACCCCTTTGTGGGCCAGTCACTGGCCACTTTGGAGGCAATTTCCATAGATCATCTTCTGTTGTGAAGGTGGAAAGGAAAAATCAAAGTAAAAAATATGCAAACAAAGTATTACAAGAACTGGAACTCTGCATTTTCTTCTTGCATCCCTTCCATCAGAAATAGCTGATTCAGAGCTACCCTTTCCGTCTCGTAACATTCTTCCAAAATATGTGAGTTCTACACATTTATAACCTCCATAAACATGCATATACTCGTTGGTCTTTTTTGTCAGTGACATTGATCTGAATAGGGATCTTACATATTCCCAAGACAACTAGGACTGTGTCTGACCTTTGAAGTGTTTTTAACTCAAGGATCACAGAATGGCTTGTATGAATGAAAGATCCTCTTTCTGACTGCTCTTCCCTTAAAGAGATGCATCTGCAATCCTCCTGCTCCAGGCCTTAAAAGAACTGCTGAGACAACTCATGCCTGAAGAACCTACTCAAGGCCACACACCTCCAGGGTGATAGATTCACTTTAGAATCAACAGTAATTAAGAGAAAAAGGAACACAGGTTTGCACAGCAGCCTCACTACCAAACAACACAAGCAATAAAGCTCTTCAAGTAAATCAAGTAAAAGCCTTCATAATCCTCTGCAGAGCCAATGCCCTCTTCTTGAGACTCTATGGGATCTCTTCTTCTCTGCAGATGTTAAGGCATGGAATGAAAGAAATCTTGTCCCTTTTCCTGAGATTCCAATTTCTTACGGCAGACACCCTGCTTCTCAGTATTTTCAGGCAATTAAAGTTCAAAACTCATTGGTGAAGAACTGGAATAAATAGCTCCTTGGAGCCTGCCTGCCACCTTTAGCAAATCTTTTGCTCTGAGAAATACCACCACTGACCCCCACAGCAGCTGTGATGGTGAGGTGCTGTGTGAGATTTTAACTGCAGGCAGGGATCTGGCCAAGGTGGATCAACAGGCGAAGGCAAATTTGGTCTAACATGGAGAAGTGCCAGGTCCTGCACTTTGGCCATAACAACTCTCAGGTTCAAAGTAGACAGGACCAAAGACACGAGTGAAAAAAGAACTCAAATCATCTTTCATGGTGTGAGAGAGCCATGCAGAAAAGAAGCCACCTACAGCATAAGTCTGAGGTCCACTAAGGAGTAAGCTGCAGGGTGAGCATTGGACACAGACACACCTCTTTGTTTCCTACTGTATTTAGCATTGGTGTGGCCTCACCGTGAGCACTGTGTGCAGCTCCGGGCCCCACAGTTTAAGTCAGACATGAAGGTCCTTGGATGTGCCCAGAGGAGGGCACCAAAGCTGGAGAAGAGGCTGAAAGGTATATCCTCTGAGGAGCGGCTGAGGACTCCATGCTTATCTAGTTTTGAGAGAAGGAGTTTGAGGGGCAGCCTCCCTGCTCCCTGCAGCTTCCCGAGGAGGGGAAGTGTAGAGGGAGGTGCTGAGCTCTCCTCCCTGGGATCTAAGGACAGGATATGTGGGAGTGTTATAGAGCTGCATCAGGGCAGGTTTGGACTTGACATTATGAAACAGTTATTTACCAAGAGGATGGTCAAAGCCTGGAACAGGCTTCCTAGAGAGATGGTTGATGCCCTGAGCCTGTCAGAGCTTAAGAGGCATTTGGACAATGCCCTTAATAGAATACTTTAACTTTTGGTCAGCCCTGAAGTGGTCAGGCAATTGGGATCAGTGATCAACACTGCTCAAACAGAGATGAAGGCCCAGGCCTGAGCTGAGATGGGGCTTTTGGATCCATGGGAAGGGCTGGGAGTGGAGGCCACAAGTTAGGCTAGTCATGAGCATTAAGGACCCTTAGTGCCCTCAGGGCTCTGACATCTATCATGGGCATTGATCTGTCTACCTTCAGGTAGCCCAGTGAGGAAGCTCAACCAGCCTGACCTCTCAATAACACCCACGGCAGACATTTAGATTAACTTTTACAATATAGTTGGAATTTGCTTGAATTAGCTGGATGGTGTGACTGTCCCACGGCAGATCTCGCTACCTGTCTGTCTCTGGGGAAGTATGATAACAGTTCTGTACTTGGGACCCTTGTGCTCTGCTGGCTTTTCCTCTAAGTAGACTGCACTCTCTCTTTAGTCCCACAGATTCCAAAGTTTTCCTCAGTCATTCTCAGAGCAAACTACCCTCTTATTCTTGTCTTTAACCTTTTCCCTATGTATTTGCATAGCGGCTCAATGAGCCATCTGTAGTGCCAGTCTATCCTTGCTCTGTTCTACTATGTCATGAGGAGGTAAAGAAAAAGCATTAAAAAGCTGTAGTCAGTGCCAGCTGCTAGTGTCCCTTGGAAAGTATTTGCACTGTTTGTTACTGACATGAAAGTTCTCTTGGTAATTGGAGTGCTGCTTATAGTTCTTCAGGATTCCTTCCCTCTTTGGCTACCCCAGAGAAATGTGTTGTATGGGCCAATATGAGCATTCAGCTGAGCTGATCCAGTCCAGTACTTTTCTGTATTAGGCAAAAATGTTGTTTTCATTACCAATCTTTAACTCTTATAAAAAAAAGAAAAAAAAAGAAAAAAATCCCTGCAACTGTAACTGTTTCTCATAAAGTCCACATTGCATAAAGAGTTGCCCCAGGTCCTGGGAACAACAGCCCGTTCACACATGGACTGCACCACAAGAGCAATAGCTCACAGTGGTCAGGCCAGGGCAGAACAAGGACGTGCTCTCTGTAAGGGACAGATGGTATCTATTTAGCTAAACATTCTTCCACTAAGGCTGTTTTAACGCCCAGATAATTTTTATCAGCTTCTTATCACATTTGGGAGCCCAGCATGCTTCTGATAGAGGCTGTGTAAGTGCTTCCCAGAGAGTGCTGTAGTTTCAGGGTTCAAGGCAGCATATCAGCATGAAGAGGAGGTGTGTGGATGTGGAGGGGTGGAATAAAAACAATCCCATGCCATGTTTGCTGATTTAGAAATGTTCTTGGATGAATTTTCAGGTAGAATATAGATGCAAGAACGTGGGAGGCCTCTTTCATCCATACTCAGTTTTGCTATACATTCAGGGCCAGACTGTGAGCCTTTAACTCGTCTGTGTCTGTGTGCTGTTTTTTAGGCTGACATGAAGGAGGTCTGCCAGGGCTCTGAGCAACTCAGAGATGCCTCACTGGCATCTGTAGCATGGTATTAAGCCCAAGCTCTCCTGGCTCACATCTGACTGCAAAATTCAGTGTAGACATGCAACTTAGCCTGGCACCCACTCCTAGGAATGCTTCCCTTCCCAGATACTTCTGTTGTGAGGACAAGGTGTTACTCATCCTCACTACGCATATCACAGGGTGCTTTGCTGTTAGACTGTCAGGCAGAGCTGCCATCCAAGAGCCCCAGTGCAGCAAAGCGATGCAGCCCTGTGTCAGCCCTCTTGAACTGTGACAGTGCTACATGCGACACGAGGAGCGCGGCATCTGCACAGCGAGGCACGCACCAGGGCACCTTGCTGTAAAGAGCAGTTGGGAGTTCAGAGAGAGCAGAGAGGAAAGTATGGGACACTTATGAAAGGCAAAGAAAACTCTCTCTCTCTCTCTCTCTCTCTCCTTTTCTTTCTTCACCAGGGAACTGGCTCACACAGTACTACAATAACAAGGACTGGCAGGCTGCCCAGCATCGCTGTACTTTGGTTGTAAGTGAACTATGAGGCTCAAGCAATCTTCTGGGAAAAGTTCACACTAAATGTATTGTATGTTATGTTTTCCCCTCATTGTATTTTCTTCCAAAACAGTCTATTATATTCCTTCCCTGTTGCATTGTGGATTTCTTTAAGATCCCCAGGAGCTGCCCTTTTTAAAACCAAACATTTGGGTAATCGAACAGATCTGTTTTTTGAAGTAAGAGAGATAAACTAGTAATCCTCCTCTTGGATCCAGCCTTCAGAAAAAAAACAGAGCACAATTCATTGAATGGTGGCGGTTTCTGTTGTTGAAAATTCATTTGCTTGGTGGTATTTTCTCAGTTAAAGGCAAAAAGTTAAATAAGAGAAAGAAGTGTGCCAGTGTTTCACTGTCATTATCTATATGAAGTATGTCTTACGTGGACTGGAAGCCAAAGCAGAGGGGACTTTATAGTAGTAGTGCAGTAAAGGGAAAAAATATTCCAAAAAGCATGTTCTCTGTTTCACTTGAAGCTTTCAAAAAAAGTCTGATGTGGTTTTACCTTATAGTTCTGGATGCCTCAGAGATGACAGCTATAACTTCCACTGTAAGATGCCTTCATTTATGTTTTTTTTCCTATTTATCAATATAGCTCTTTCAGGGGCATAAAAAGACATTTTTTTTAAGTTCACAGGAACTATGAACATACTGAATACAATTTATCTGACAAATCAGACCATGGACGGTCAGTTGGAAACTGGGTAACAAAAGTATGCCATAACCAGCCCAGGTACATACTCTCCATTGCACTGCAGATACAGATGCTGTGAATTTATAATTTAATGTTGTTTTTACTAATTAATTTTACTGTATTATTGCCTAGAGGCCTTCACTAAGCTCTGCATTGCATTGTGTGAGGTGTTACACCTATGCATAGGAAGTTTCTTCCTCAGAAGATTTAGGAGGTTAGCTTAAGGTTGTTTTGCAGATATGTTGGCATAGTATACAAAGCAAACTCACAGCAAACACAAAACAGTTAATTCAGCTTAAATTAGCAGTGTTATCAAGTACCTGTAATTCCAGTAGACCTTTGTAGGAGTTTTGGGTGTTCAGCACTTTTGAAAGCCAGAATGAAGTTCCTTGCCATACTTCTGACAAAAAGTCCTTAGAAATTAAAGACAGAAAAGAATTATTAGGTTATCAGTCCAAATTCATCCCAGAAGAAAGACCATTGAAGTCAATGAAATTTCACTGGGGATGGATTTACCATAGCAAAATTGATCCCTATAGTATATTTAGAAGTGTTTTGTCCTATACAGTTTTAATTAGCTCTACATTAGTCAAGGTACTGTACCATTGTTTTAATCAGCTATCCTAGCAGAGAACTGTCTTTAACTCTCCTTGTCCACATTTCCCCTCCCACCCCCATCCCTTGCTGCCCCCTTCTCACCCCCTCATTATTTTATCTCTAATTTGACTAATGAATTTCTCAGTCAGAGTCTTCTTTCATGTTTGAGAAGGACATTGCCTGTATTGAGGCTAAAGGAAAAAAAAAAAAAAACACTGAAGGAAAAAAAAACCAAAAACCCACCAGAAAGAAAGAGCAAATTCTTCTACTGAGAAAAGCAAAGATGTCCATGAAGCATTAAGCTGTTTTTTGTTACTACATCAATACATATATAGTTAGGTTACAGTTTTTCACCCCATATTATGTATTAAGGTGGGCAGGAGTACTTTAGTCTGCACTTTCCAATTTCAGCATCGACTCACTGCATTGTCAGAGCAAGTGGTTCTTGTTTCAAGCCCCTGCATTACCACTGTTACAACAGACATAGCCATGCACGTAAAGAATTTCTTAAGTTGCTTCACAGAAATAAGGCAAGCCTTTTAAGTTCTCTAGTGGAAAAGTGCATGTAATACAAGGCAAAGCACTGTTGCCATCAGTAACTTTTGGTTATCATTCTAATGCAAACATGAATCTTTTCTCTGGGTTTGCCAATTATTTTTTTACCTTTTCTAATGAAAGTTCTAACAAGATTATAGGGAATTTGTAGTCTATTTTTGCTTTCAGTCATATAATTACCACTAAAACAACTGTGTTGAGAATAACTGCAAAACCTGTGGGTTCAGTGCTGCCTTCTGCCAAAGAAAAAAAATGTCCACAATGAAAGAAAAAACCTCTAAAACCACATTGGACAAGTTACTAAATCCCATCTACGTAAACACGTGTGAGTTCATTTCTGAGTCACTGTATCATTTGACCATGCAAGAAACAAGACAGTTAGCTTGAAGAATTTCAGGATGACCAGAATATACATTTTAAAAATGCCATGTTTTCAGTTTTCTTAATGTTCTTCTAAAACAGGCACACACTCACTTTAAAATTAACCACAGAGCTTAATTGAGCTTCTTCTGATTGTGCTGGGAGGGTTCCATGTTGTCTTCCTGTGGTCATTTCATCAGCCAGGGCTTTTCATGTAAGAATGTGCTGCATCCATGTCACAGCATGGGGTCTCATCACAGACACCTGCTCTCAGCCTGTGAACACAGATTTTAATCCCCTTTCCTGCAAAAACGGTGACAGAAGGACATGTTATTTAATTACTCATGCATGCTCTCCAAGGCAGGGTCCACAGCTCCACTTGTTTCATATGGCTTGTGCTATTTTTAGGGATGATCAAATGGGATGGCTGTTTAAAAAGGAGAAAGCTTCACAATAGACTTCTCTTTGCTATTTGATGAGAACAATATATGAAAAGATTGGCAGGATAAGAACAGTGTCTAGGTATGGTAAATATAGCAAAAAAATTATTTGTGACTTATTCTGCTCTCACTGAGAAGATATGTAAGCGAAGATGTACTGGGCAACTTCACTCTCTTCTACTACAAGGTCATGGATCTAGCAAAAATTAACTGTGATAGTCACCTCTAACATACTGGAGAAGATGAAACCAACATAAATTTACTAAAGCCCTCACCTAAGTAAAATCTGCAGTAGTGGTTATGTTTCCCTTGAGTGCTAGAAGAGGAAAAAAACAGCAGGAAGATGAAAGAACAAGTATAAATTCTTAGTTCTGCTTAAACAATGCATTTGTTAAATGGCTCCAGTCAAAATCATTCAGCAATTCCTACAAAATCCTATCATGGACCAAAGCAAAGCAGAGCTAAATGAAACGTTATATATTGTATCCGGCAAGCAATCACTGTACTTGCATTCTCATTGCCCTCAGCAGCACCTGCATTCTTTGATCACAGTCCTTTTATGTGCTGCACTGTATACAAAAGACTGAGCCAGCAATTAGCCATTCTAGCACTGGGTCCTGAAATCTCTGCAAATGCTTCAGCTCTTTAATGAATTCCTAAATAGAAGGAAGTTGCAAACAAAGTTCAGCTTGTGTATTTTATGCCAGGTTCCCACAGCACTGTAGGTTTTTAGAGCTTAATTAATGACACTTGCATCCTGTATGCCTTCCAGAGTTTTAGTGGAACTTTTACTGGTCAGTTCAAACTTTGACATCTTTTGGACAATTGTCCTCAGAATATTGGGCAACCTCCCCAGTCTTTGGAAGGAAAAAACAAGACATTGCTGCCAATCATGACTCATCTGTATTAACAGGATGAACAAAAATGGAGGGACAAAACGTGCATCATTTCAAGTAAACTACTCATCAGAAATCCTATGCATTGTATAGGAACCGAAACGGGTGATGGAAATTAAAACCACAGCCTAATATACCAGCATTTGGGAACTCTGCCAATGCCCCTAATTAAAATTTTGAACTAATCTCTTCAGGGAATCCAAGAAATTCTTTCAGAAAATGGAACATTCTTCTATGCACATCCAACTACTTATCCTGTAAGAGGCAGTATAAAGGAGATTGTATACGATCAGACAGAGGTCAGTCGAGTGGAAAGGACAGTGTGAAAGCTACAGGAAATGAGCCATCTATGAATGAAAATACTGAAATTCCTTCTTGAACTCTGACTCACATAATGTAAGATTTTGCTGGTCCTCATCAAAGAATCATTACATCAATGGAAAGTCTTAATTAATTTTAGTGTGATTTAATCAGTTCCCAAAACAGGAGAACACAAAAAATAGGTGTTTACAATATCAAGGTGTGCAAACATGTCCTTTCTCTTCTTTTCTACCATCATTAGAGAGTTTGGCGAGAGTGGTTTATGGTAAATGGGAAGTGTAGAGCCTGGACTGGAGAGGGTCTAAGACAACCCCTGACATTGCCTTATAGACAATGAACAACAGATCCAGTATGTTAGACATGCAATTAGACATGAAAGGATGGAAATAGTTGGTAATTGGCTGGTAAGTGGAGAGGTAAAGGATATTGATAAGTATTTCTTAGAAGGAAAAGCCCAAATCTTTTTATTGGTAAAAAACAAAACAAAACAAAACAAACAAAACCAGAGTAAGATTTTACGAAGAAAAATGTGATGATAGGCAGATGTGAAGAAGAGGGGAATAAGGTAACTAGAGCAAGTTTACCAGGCTAGTTTAGAATCTCACACATGGAAAAAGAGACAAAGTAGGTAGGAGTTACAAGGAAAGAAGTTACAGGCAGGGAAACTGCATCACACTAAGTAACTTTTGCCTTTGGAGAAACCAGCAGGGTCCTATAAAGAAAAATAAGTGAAGGCAGTAGGAGAAAACTACCAAAGATTAATCTAGGCTGGCTCTGCAATGAGTAAATCTGTTTAGATATGCAACTGAGCCTCATAAATCAAGCAATCCTATCCTGAGCTCAAATTATTCAAATCTATGGCTTTTGTTTGGCCAGTGTGGAACTACAGGGTTTAATCATTATCTTACACTTCCCCTAGCCCCTGACACTCAGGCAGACTGGCTGACTTTAGGGAAATAGAGGCACAAGCTTCTCTTTGCGCGGCTGTAAATGACTAAATGCAAAGCAAGGCTTTAAGGACTCTGTTCTCTCTGCAAATTCTCCCAAATGAACCCAAACACAACTTTAGCCCTGATATGCTTGTCATTTGCAGAGCTTTCCCACTTCTCTCTGGCTTAGAAACAAACAGAACTTCTTCTCTGCTACCTTTTTCTAAAGCATCTTTCTATGACTAAGCCATTTATGTGTCTATATTACATGTAATTCTCTGATGCCAGATGAGATAAGAGAGATAATCCTCATAAAGGATTTGTGGCATTATAGATTACAGCTTCCTTTTGTACACTGCATGCATTGCCTTCAAGAGCCTTGAGTGATGCTATAGGTTCTCTGTATTCAGATTACAAGATACTTGTGTTCAGCACTGCATTATTATAGGTTTAGAAATACCAACAACTCAACTAAGTGGCCAGCTGTTCAGATCCTGCTGTTCTCTTAACCCATGCAAAGGTAAAGTACTCTTGTGGCCTGTGGGATCTTTGCCAGGGTAACAAGATTGAAACCATTTTCCTTGTATTTATTCAACTGCCACTTCACTATAAAGTGGTAAAGTAAGTAATAATAAAGTGATTGTTTAGCAGACAGAACAAATTATTCCAAGAAGAAGCCATCTTTGCTTCAATCACAGCTTGTCCAAGCCAGAAAGGTATTTAGTTACTCTGCCTTTAAAAAAAAAAATATTAATAACCAAACTCCTGTTGATACAACCAGCTGGAATCTTGAATTGTATTTTACTTATAATTTAAGGGTCTATCTAGGGTTTAAAGACTTTGTGGATCTACCTGCTCATCACTGGGCATCTCTCAGGAAAAAAAAAAGCTGAATAACAGCTAAATTGCTTCTCTGGAACTCAGTTTCTCCATCAGAATGAAAACAGGATTAGTTCTTCCAGGAGGCCATAATCACTAGAAAGATCTTTAGTTGTGTTTCCTGCTGTGCAACATGCTCTTCGGATGAAGGAACAGAATAATTTTGGGAAACACAGAGGAGCTATGTTCAGCAACTTCACAATATGACTGTTCTGATACAAGGCCAGCTCTGGCTTCTAAGCCTGGAAAACAATATAGCCAATCTCCACAATACTGGATGGTGCGAACTATTCACACAGTGGTGTATCCTGCTTAGCACATGTGAGATATCTCTAGGAGGAATATGGCTGATGATAAATTTACATGACATTAACACAAATGTCATTTACAGTGCTCATTTGCCTAATTAATAGTGTATTTGTGTTTCTTCAACATTACAGTGATCATTTTTTAATTTCCTCTCCGGTGAGAGCATTTAGTAGAGTGGGGGAATTTATGTTTGCTCCCCAATGATGGCACATTAATCTCTACGGCAAAAAATCTGCACTTTCTAGACTCACCTACACTGACATTTTGCCTACTTCTGAAAGGGTCAGCAACATTCCACTAAAAATAGTCATTTTCAGTGTGGGTTAGTTATCTACATCCTAAAAGAAGTCTTCAGGCCTCTTGATTTCTGCTGCTCAGAATGAGAAAGTGAAGTATGTAGCATAATTCTGCTACATACAAGCAGGCAAACATCTAATGGAAATACACTTTTAGCACCCTGTGTCTGCATGATTTAGGATGTCACAGACCTCAGCTGTTTGCTGTCTTTCTGACTCCCCTGGCTGTGTTGAAATCACCACAGTGACAGCCAAGATGAAGTAGCTGACTATGTGAGCATTCCTTGTCCTTTCCAATACACAGCAAAGCTACTTAGCTTAAATCACCACTGACGGGAACTAACTTCTTAAACAGGTTTGAACTTGATCCTTGTTGAGCACATCTGACTGTGCCCCAGATTGCCTAGTTCAGCTCTACGCCAGCACATGTACCCTATTATCAGCAGCAGCAGCTCTACATCAGTCAGCAGCTGGCAGGCGGGCCCTTGGGGACTTTTCTAGCTGAGGCTAGTGCAGCCCTATGGCTGCTTCAATATATTCTCCATGCACAAAAGGGGACATATCTCTGTGCAAATATTGTTATTGCACAATGGGTGTCGTTGATAGCAGGAAAGAGACAATACTTAGGAGCTGGACATGTTGTTCAGACATAATTCCGGTCTTTTTATATACTCTGATTAAAGCCCTTTACTTAGAACTGCCATCATGATGTTGCTGGCTGCTTTGGGCGCGCAGAGAATATCTGAAATCCCTTTTCACCCTCTTTTAAAGAGCCAATTGAACTGTATGTCAGTGCCTGAAATTCTACAGTTTGTGACTTTCTCTTAATGTAGATTCTGGCTTATCTATGTAAGATACACAAGCAGGTACATCTGTAGTACCCATCTTTTCAAGCACTGTAAATATTTTCACTACTAGCCAATTCCTTTTCTCCGCTGCATTTCCAGGTCATAAACCCACTGTTTTCAGCATTACTTAGCCCTTGACACCCTAGCAGTATTTCTTCAGTTGTGGCAGACAGGGTTCTTAGGCAACCAGGAAATCTAAAACAAAGAAAAACTGTTAAAAGGAGAATATGGGACAGACAGAGAAGCAAGTGGAACTAACAGACTAAAGGCCCAAGGGAAAGAAATTAGGTTGAGGCTGGGAATAAGGGCAGCAACATTTCAGAGGATTTGCTCCCAGGGCAGGCAGCAACAGCAACTGCTAATTCTGCCAGGGATAGTGTCAGTCAGATCAGCCAGGAATTCACTTGTTTTCAAAGTACAGCCATCAGCACAGGGTAAAGTTATTAGCATCCCATGTTCAAAATGATACTAAACTAAGCACAGAGGCAGAACATATGACTAACTGAAGGGATTAATTTTCTAAACCTAGATGTCTCTTTTAGATTCCTAAGTCTCTCTCAGGGGACCTGTGATGCATCTACTGACCCTGAGCCAATGTGTCAGATAGACCATTACATTTAGCCTACTGAATATGAACCACTCTGTCCTTTTCAGGCTTGAGAAAATGAATGGGGACAAATTTTAACCAACTTGAGACAGAATATCTGTGATGGCCCAGCTGGTACCTGCAGCTGCCTGATGATCTAACCCAGGGTAGTGTGCCTGGCTTGACCACTTGGCCACCTCTAAAATCTTACAGAAACCCCTGTTCCCTGTCACATGTGCTGAATGCAAACTGTGCAGCTGAGCACTGTCATTTCCCATAGCACAGGAGCAGGACTCTGAAGAAACGGTGTAATCAAGCCCTAGGCATTCCCCATCACTGCACCCATGAGATTGAAACCTTGCCACAACACAGCCTTTTCCCCCTGCCCATCCCGGCTGCTTTTACCTGTTCTCTGTCAGTCACTGCCATTCCTCCCTGAAGCTCTCAAACTCTTTCAAGTGGCTCTGACAGGAATGTCTAAGGCAATGAGATAGAAGCACCTACAGCAAATAAATAAATGAATAAAGCACTGAAAAGACCAAGCTGGAGAACAACGGGGACATGAGCTGTTCAGAGGCTCGAAGGCCAGCCCATAGAGTCACTCAGTCTAGACTCCAGATGTGAATGCAGAGCCTCAGTGAGTGCAATACAGGACTGCGTAAATATCTCAGCCAGATGTCTCAGGGCCCAAGCTACAAATCCTCACAAATGGTGACAGAGTTGGCTGTTGATGTTTGTACAGCTCTGCATCCAAGAGAATCAGTGGTCATTCAGTCAGCAGCACTTCATTTTTGCTGCCAGATGGGAGGGAAAGCCAGGCTCAGAGCTGCAGTTAGTCTCATAGCAAACTCAGCAGTCAGTGGATTGGTCATGGAGCCCTCTGTGGGTACTGAGGTTAGCTCAAAATAGCAATCTGGGGAAAGAGCTGAAAAGATTATAGTAAACATAAAAGCACATGATACTAAATTCCCAAATAGGCTAAGTAACAGGCTGCCATGGCAGGCACTTGAATTAAAATTTAGGTCTTCCAGACCCCTCCCATTTGGTCAACTAAGCTTACAGTTGCTTGGCATTATGCAATGGAATTACCTTACATTTCTGTTGCTGGAGACATGTGATACACTGGCTCTAAGGAGCTTGATGCTTATATCTGCATTTTCAAACTAAGCATTCCTCTGCCCCACGTTCATGTTCCCAGAAATTGTCTCTTAGGTGGGTGCCTCACAAAAAGCACCTGGAAGAAACCTGACCACCTTTCCATCTGTTTGCGGTTGGATCTGTCCCTGGGGAGGCTGGAGATTAGTTTCAGCTCCCTCTTCTGTCTGACTTAGACCAGAGAATTAAGCTTGTCTCTCCCAGGAAATGTTACCACTAGTCTACAGTGTATTTCAAACCAAAGCTTTCCCAGTCTCCTGGATTTCCCTCTCACTCCATAAAAAAAATAAGTATTTATTGCAGCAGGGTATTGGACTTGGGGATCTGCAGAAAAAGTCCTTCTATAATCTACCCTGTCACTGGCCCAATTTAGGATATATCAATTTATGACCTAGATTCTCTTCAGCAAGTCACCAAAATTGGAACTGGCTGAATAATTTATGAGAAGATTTGTAAGCAAAAGTCCTGAGTTGGGATACTTTGATTCATGGGAATAATATTATTTATGATTTCTTATTCAGGCATGAACATGTTTTAAGATGGCTGTCGCGAGATTTGCAAGAGGATAGTTTTCATTCTACTAATTTAGAGTACCAATAGAAAAGTGACTCATACAGTATAAAAGATGAGGTTTTGAATCAGATCAGAAAAACTTGTCAAAGTGACATGTGCCAGTCAAACAAATCAAACAACCCAGAAAAACTTGACAAAGAGACATGTGCTATCATATCAGTGTCCTGTTTCTCTAGGTCAGTTACAGCCTAAAATTGTACTTCCTGGAGAAACATTTTAAAAGGCCATTTTCTCCCTCTTCAAACCTAGGGTCACAGAGATAACTTGGAGTCAAAAAAGTTTAGGATAAATTGCAGCAATTCATACTCACTGCAGGCTAAGAACTTACATATGAGCAGTAGCTGATGCAGGGTGACTCATTTATCTTCCATGGCAAACACTTGGGACTGTGAGCCCCAACTCACAAACACTTTCTTCTCATTCCCAAGGCCCTAATTGAGGTCATGCCAAAGGATGTTCTGGACAACACCAGGTACCCATAGAGGTACATTTTCCATAAAGATCACAAGGGCTCATTCTGTTTTATACATCTGTCACTTCTGACCCTCAAACCATTGTTCCACTTAGTTCTAATAAAAATGTTGTCTGAGCTGCCACATTCAGCCCTGAGTTTAAATCAGATTTATCTGAACTGACAGGTGTGTGCTTTTGAGGTTTAATTAATTTCTCTCCCTATCCTGAACAACTTAACCCCATAAAAGATAGTATAGAGAGACTTGTGCTGGACATGGACATCCTTGTCTTTCCTCATTTTCTAGAGAGAAAAGGCATTGAGTGTTATAACCTTAAATAACAGTTAACTCCATGATCTAAAACAACTACACTGAACAATTTATTCAAGCACATCATACTGTTCTTCCACCTCCTTGGTAATGGATGCACAGAATTACCATGGCTGAAAGTTAAAGAGGATATTTCTTCTGGCAGTTCCCTCTGGGTCTGTTAGGCTGGCTTATCCAGCAATTGTGTTGGCAGTTTGGAGTTTTTCCTAGGATCTGCTATGGCTAGGGATGCTACAGGCCATTTTATTAAATGTCAATGCCCATTGCAGATTAAATTTTTCGGGGGGAGGAATCAACCTTAGAATGTTTTCATTCTGCTTCACATCAAAAACTCATCTATTTAAAAGTCTTTTTGGGGAGGGTCCTTTCTTTTGGAATGAAAGAGTTGTACTTGTAATCTTTCTGTGCATCACCAACTTTTCCATATTGGGAGATAGAAAGTTTTCCCTGTCTTGCCCTTGAATCTGCAGTTTCAACCCCTCTTCCAGCACAGGCTCAGACCACACCTCTGACTCATAAACGCCAGCTCCAGTGGATAAGCAGCAAGTAGACAAAAAAATGAGATAAGTGAAACCTTTCCTCTTGCAGTGCAGAGGGAGGTAGAACTCGTGTAGACCAGTAAAAAAGTAGGTGTTGAAATACAGTGTTGGAGAAGGATACAGAAATTCCATAATCCTCATCTCTGTCCCTGGAAAAATCAGTCTCTCCAACCACAGACCACAGCAAGTTTGTATCTGTGGAAAATCAGATTTATTTTGTCATTCATGCAAGTGCAGTTGCCATCTTAGTGTCTCAAAGCTGCATTCCTCATTGTCTGTGGCCATATCAAATTTTTGGGAAGCCATGAAGAACCATTATCAGGAAAATGGTGCTTCATTTACTCTTTGACTCTCAAAGAATGTTTTGTCTTTCTTCTGTTTTGTGAAGTGCTGTCAACACTTACAGTGAAGTTTATTGTAAATACACAATAATAACAACTGTGCACATTCATCTCCAATTCAATTCCTATGTAAATTTATGTTAATGTTTATGCAGATTAGGTCTGCCCCCCTTGGTCCTGGAAAGTTGTCAGAATGACACATGGGTTCTGAAGAGGTTGTGTGCTACTCATCTGCAGGTTTTGTACAGGATTCAATAACTGGCAAGCCAGCAAAAAGAGACTGTGGATATTTGTCTTCACTTTTTTTGGATAAATCAATGGAGTCTTCTAGAGTCTGACTAGCCTAACAAGGACTTTTCTAGATCTTAGCTAGAATTAAAAACAAATCTCTAAAACCCATCTCTAAAGCCATGACCTGCTATTTTTATTTCTATTTCTCAACAGAACAAACACACATAGAATATTTTGAGAAATGGAGTAGTACAAGGGAGCCTAATAAACTTTCAAGATCTGATATGCCATTTATGAGACAGAAAAGCATTTTTTCCCCCTAATATTTAGTAACCACTAAACCAATGCCTGGAGTTTATGGGTAGTCCTCATTTTTTGTTGACTAAGTCAGTACACTTTTAAAGACAGCTCCAATTGGTCATTTAATTTATTCTTTTTTTTTTCTCAACCTCCCTTTTCTCTGTTTTAACATGAAAAATCCCTGGTCTTTCACCTGTTTCTGCAGCCAGATCCATTTTGAGCACTCATGTCAGACCAGTGTGGAGGCAGCTGGAGTGCTAAAGTGGCTGTTCTCTGCTTTCCTGACATGGGTGTTTTGCTATGACACTTTCTAGTCCTTTGCAGTAAATAGAAACTAATCTTTAGCTCATCCCATGACTGTGTCCCTACAAGGCTCCCAGGCACTTCTTAAATAATCACAACGGGACATAAATTGGGACTTCTAGAGATACATGTGCTTCTTTGCACAGGGATGAATTTCTGGTAATCCAAAAGGGCTTGGGGAAATTGCTGTCAGAAACAGCAGGCACCACAATTGTTGGCTAGGAAGACATATCAGACAACAAAAGTCCAATTGCCAGAAAGTATTTATACTCCTGCAGTTCACAGCTGCGGACCTGGTCCTGACCTTTGACAGACAAAACAAATTTGTTCTTCAGTTGGAAACTCAGTTGTGCTTGGAGGGTAAGATTGTGCCCAGAGCTGATAGAGGTGGGAGCTGTGTCACCAGTTCAGAATGAGGTAGCAGTCTCCTGACCAAAATCACCTCCAATCCTAATAATACTTCATGGACTGAGGGGGGCAGTGATTTTGGGGGGAAAAAACCCAAGCAAACCAGGAAATTACAAAACAACAAATTAGAACAGAACTGTTCCTCATAGACTGATGAGAAACTTCAGTCACCATTTATTTCCAGCCCTTCATCTGATTTAAAGAGTGATGCTGAGAAAATCTCTTTCTCCTCCAAGTTCTTCTCACTTGAATCTGGTTCATAGTATTATTTGACTCTACATTTTAAATCTCATTTTATTGAAGGCAGTGTTAGCACCAAGAGCAAAACAAGCAAAATAAAAACAATTAGAGCCTGGAAGGAGTCTGTATTTTTTCTTTGAAATAGAGCTACATGTCAGACAGCTTTCCACGTACTTTGTTCAGTGTAGGTTACATTATGGCATCCCATCAGGCCCATTCAAACCAGGTTGCAAAGGTATTGTGGCTGGGATCCAATGGTGCTTTCCCTGCCCATGATAGCTGTTGGTGGTGATTTCATCTTAATAATTTTCTCTCTTTCCACCTCTCATGCAGCTGCCTTCCTGTCTTGATAGGACCAAAGTGCAGCTCATGGAATCTATATGATAATCACGAAAATAGTTACATCTGTTGAAAAATGGGTTTAATTCCCCCCCCTAAACCTTTGTGTACTGCCAACTGGGGGTGTGAAACCAGCTGGCAAAAGATGCGTTCCTTTCGATTTCATGACTTTTATATACTGCAGCTTCCTCACTTTAAATGGTTCCTCCCCTCTCTAATGAGGGCACCAAGGCCTTGATTAACAGCCCTCACTTTAAAGGAAGTTTTGGAGTTTCTTTTCATGGTAACTTCTCCGGGGATGTCTGACAGCCTGCTCAATCCAGGGCAGCTGAATGCCTCCTCTTTCACAGCATGAGCATTTGTCAGAGGCACTAGGAGTCAGGCTTGGTGAGGATTTGTATCCCTGAGTAGTCTGCAAGTAACTTGCACAACAGCGTGGGAAGCAAGCTTAAAAGTAGTGCTGGTAAAACTGTGAAAAACTAATTTCATCAATGTTTTCAAAATGCAAAGGCTTAGAAGGGATGATGTTTTACTTTTTTTAACTCTTTTATCCCTATTCTGATGAAATGCATTTTTATTTACTGAAAATCTTGTCTTCAGTGCATTGTTTGCAAATTTTTTAGTCTAAATAGGATTTTAGAGAGATGACTAGGCAGTCCTTTCAAAGTCAAAAGACCAGGCTTTTCTCTCTGGTATGTTTTTTGACAGTTGATCACAGAGAAGGGAAAGGCTATTTCTTGGGAAATATTCCCTCAAGACAGGTAGAACCTCCCAGATCAGGGCCTTGAATCTGGACTTAGAGGGCATGACTGAGCCCTCTTGGATTTTTGTTTGACATTTAGATGAAGTTTTGTTTTGGTTATGCTTGACAGTCAGAATATTTCAGCCAAAGCATGAAAGGAAATACTGGGATCTTGGGGGTTGGAGGGAAAATGGAGAGGGGAAAATCAACCCTAAATAAAAAAACTCCATGAAGTTGGTAGCATAACCAGATAAGCAAAGCAAGAAAAAGAGAGTGAAATATTCCAGTCACAGAAGTCAAAAGTTGCTGCTCTTTTGCAGGAAAAGAATACATTGCATCTCATTTCTGCTGTGCCTACTGATACAATCTATGGAAAATCTATCACCAGTTGAAAGAGGGTTACATTCCTTGTCAATGCATTCCACCACATTGGTGTCTCGACTTTCAAGAGTTTATTAGATGCACAGTCATGGAATTTTCTTTGAAACAGAAAGACAATACTGCCTCCTTTATTTTGGCCTCATTGAACCATTAATAACTCCAATTCTTTATATATTAATTTCCCTCTATTTATTGCTTCAGCTATCAGCAGCACAATAGATTTACCTTAAAGCAAATTGTGGCATATCTTTCTCTATATATTCCCCCCCTCCACGTATAAACATATCACTCCCACAGAAATTCGCATATACAGACACATAAAAGCTGTCAGTGAGCAGTAGAATTTACTGAAAGACAAGAAAAAAACTAGCATATTCAGAAACAGGAGAAAATTAACACTGAATTACAAATAAAACAACTTAGGTATTGGACATATTTTATATTTCTTCCTTTTGTCATAATTCTGTGATTATGACATTTTCTTCCTGCCCACCTATCTTTCAGGAAGATAACCCCTTTGGAAGATTCCATTGAACTGGGATGCTCACAGAGGAAGATCTGACTAGTTTGTTTAGAGGGAAAGGACAAAACTGGAGTCAAGAGGCTGAAAAGAGCATACTAAGAATACAGCACAGGCCGTGGAGAGTAGTAACAGCTATGGAGCCTTTGTCTTTGAGCTTCAAGACAACAGTGCCAGACTGGCAATGCAGTGAAGTCACTGTACATGTCCCCACCAGATGCAAAGAGCTTTGGTATGACATTAGGAGCTGTTCCTGTGCCATACTTTTTTACCATGCAATATCTACCTCCATAAATATTTGTTTCTGATACCAATATGGATATGAACTTCAGTTGAGAGAAACATAGAAACTGGAAAGCAGAGCATGCTTGAGATGTGGTTTAACAGGAGTCTACAAGACTTGGTGTCAGCTCTTCTGTCCCTGAGACTTGGGAAAACAGTAGGTTTCTGAACTTAGAAAACTGTCCCCTCTTGATTTGAATTTAAAAATATCTACAAGAGTTGTAACAGTAGAGTCTAATTTTCACCCAGGGAGTTCTAAGCACAATGGATAAAAAATGAAGGAAGTCACCTGCTCTGCTCATAAACAGAGCACAGAATTGTTAGACTCATAAAGATCATAAAAGCAGGAGTCTTCACATGGAGAACCTGTGAAATCACTGCTTGTGAAATATAATTTAGTCCCTATCCTCAGCCAAAAATGATGGGAAGCAAAGCAGCTCTGCTCTACCTCTTCCGAATTCAGAGTTTTTAGCCATTAATACAACACAGACTACGCAGCCCTGCACTAATGGACTTTGCTGCTGGCAGGAATAGCATGAAGTCCATGTCTGGATCAACAGAGTGTTGTAGAACACTGCTGGTGCACTGTTAGTGGGAACAGGGAATACTATAATCTCAAGCTCCAGACCCAAGGCTGTACATGCGCAGCACTTAATAATGTACAAGATTCAACTTTTTATTAACCAGTAAAGATGTACATATCCCAACTCTAACAACAAGGAAGGCATACAGTTCCCCATGTAATTCAGATTTAAACATTATCCAGTGTGGCAGGCATCCCAGTGTCCTAACTCACAAAATGAGCATTTTCAGAGCTTTCACCAGGAAAAAAGAAAAAAAAAAAAGAAAAATAAATAAAGGAAATTAAATACTACCTCAACATCTTGAAAGGAGGCAGTCACCTCTCCAGGATTTCTTCCACAATTAGGCAGGGCTCCTTGCCTCGGTTGGATAACAAATGCACATTCATAAGTCCACATGTGCTCAGACATTTGTAACACGACATGATTTATTTCATAGCCAGAAGACCTTTTTACTTTCCCTGACTAGTGAGGGGACAGCTCAAGGTGGTGTAACTCACCTTGTGTCCCTCAGTAGACAATTCCAATATAACAATGGAACTAATATAACAGGTAGGAAAGGAGAGAAGTAAGTTTATATTCATCACTACTGTAACCCTTCAGAGAATCTGAATAAAACAGTATTTTATTCATGTGTTGGTGCAAGTGTCTCCCAAAAAAATCAGTGTCTTTTGCTTTGAAAATAGACTTGTTTGGATTGCCCTGTCCAGAGTAGAACATCATAAAAGTGACACAGCATAGGATCCTCCTCAGAAACATCATTTTGTGCCAGAGGATCTCTGAGCCTAAACATTTCCTATCAGACACTTTATTCCCAGAGGAGCCTGGCTTTCTGCAAGAGCCCTTTGTAGTCCAGCTGGATGTCATTACATAATTAAGCCTGTGAGCCAGGAGGTAGTCTTGAGCATGGCAATTTTACAATGTAAGATCAAAATGTTATTCTTTCTTTCAAAAAGACCTAGTGCCATTTGTTGTAGTACCTTTATGCAAGGGATCAAATATAGTATTGATTATTCATTATTACCTTTAAAGAGGTCAGGAAGCTTCTCGAATTCAGAAGATTTCTGGGGATCTGAAGTGATATAAAGCCTCAGGGCTTGATGACTCTTCTTGACCTGAAGCTTTGAAATATCACCTGCTGTCTGGATTGTTCCTACTTGCTGCCTAGGATTTCAAAGTCTCTCTCTTTCAGTTTTTTTCCCCCCAAGGCATCAGTCTTACAGACATTGCCAGATCAAGAGAAGCAAAGAATGCAAAAGAAAGTGAAAGCGAGAAGACCAGGAGATGGAAGCCCAGCTGGCATACATCTGCTTTGCTAAGCTTGAATTGAAAATGAGTATCATTATTCTTGTTCTGCTGCATCCTTACTGTGTTTGGATATTGCACCACACAGGAGAGGCAATGGGCATATCCTGTGGCCAGCTCCATTGCCTTCAACATGGCTTAACCAACTGTCTAGTATCCCAAAACAGGGAGTTTTTAAACCTTTCTGTGCCAGTTTGATCTTCAGGCACATTCAAACGGAGGAATGTTTAGAGGAGACTGGGAATGTCCTAGTGTAGAGATCCTGACAAAATTTAAAACACTATCTTCATCAACGAAGAAAAAAAAAATCAATATAATATTAATCTAAACACTATATTAAAAGTTTCCATTTTCAACAATGGGGCCTTTATGCTGTAAAATAAACCTCCGAGAGTGCTTTTTGGCAGATGGTTAAATATTTAAGTAGTTGGCCACAGATTTTAAAAAATTGAGATAATTAGAATACTTGAAGAAGTTAATATTTATTAGTCATGAAGAGTTTGACAGATTAGATGTTTTCCTACCCACACATTCTCTGGCAGAAAAAAACATCAACCAACCCCCTCATCTTGCTATCATTCTGTGGATAGCAAACTTTAATATGAGGCAGAAGTAGAAGGCATGGACTTCCCAGGTTATTCAGTATGAGACACTGAGAGTAGATGCTGTCAAGTAATTCAAGAAAAGGCCAGAAAAAAAATCATGGGAATGAGATCTCTGTGGAAATGCACAGAATTCACCCTGGAAAGTACCCAGGATTAAAACCTGAAGACTGAATCTTCTCCACCACTTCAACTTTCCCTATAAATTACAGTGTCCCTAGCAAGGTTGCAGAGCTACTTGAGTCACTGGGGACCATGAGACAGCCCATCTTGTGTTAACCTTGTTCCTTCTGTTGGCCTTTCTTGCAGGAGAGGAGATGCATGGAACAAAGGCAGATCAGTTCTGGGACACTGCAGAACTGCATCAGAGTAGACACCAAGGCACAGTGGAGTCTTGGCTTCTGCCCTTAAAATGGAAGACAGGAGGCCAAGAACTGATAGATGACTGAGGCTGCTCTAGGGGCCAGTTTCACCAAAAATGTCCTCTTTTATCTGTCCAGAAATCTGGCTGAAAATAAGGATTGCTCGCTGTCCCACAGATTGTCAATGCCTGTAAAAGTTCAAACAGTATTAGGGTGTAGACAAAGCCTGCTTTTGGAAAGAATGTTTAAGTTACTAATGAAGAATAGAGCAGCCACATGAAACTCCTAGCCAGCAATTAATGCAAAACATGAAAGTAGCACCAGTTTTATTCTTTGTAGCTGGCTGGCTGGAAAGAAACCCACCTCCTTTATATCTTTCTTCTCCTTTTTAAATGGCACCACTGAATGGTTACTACACACCCCTTGGCCTCCTGTACACTCAAAGGCAATAAGGCACTTGAGTAATGACATTTGCAAGTCTCCACGTGCAGTGTTAAAAGGAACAAATGCATGGGATTAACTGGGAAGGCAGGGGGATGAGTGGAAAGGATTTTCATGACTGTCTACACAGCAAGGCCAAGGGCAGACAGGAGTAGATTATAGAGCTGCTTTTACCTGGTACAAACCAGTAGGGCAGGACCAGCTGCCCTGGTAGGCTGAACACAGACCTGATCTAGAGACACCCCAGCACTGCCCTCAAGGAAATCAAGAGACAGATTGGAAAGTAACCTTGAACACCACTCTGTGCTGGTGCCAGTTTTCTCTCTCAAGGGGATGGTAGCTGGAGCAGAGCGATCTCTCAGCTACACCCTCCCTTCCTGTGATCAGCAGAAATGAACTGCTGAAATCACTGAGCAGGTTTTTCTTCATCCTACAAAAATCTTTAAGGGCCATTCTTGTCATAAACAAAATGATAGAGTATTTTTTCCAACTCTTTAATTTTCATTAATATTATTTTAGAGATATTTTTCCAGTGTCACCTTGTCTGACAATAGCAATTTGTGCTTTTACTATCTCATTGGCATAGTGAGACTGTAGGAAAACTGGTAAGATTATGAGCTCCAATGAAAGAAACATGTGGGTTAGATGAACAAACATTCAGAAGTTTCCAGCTTTCATAAATTTTCTTTAGTTGCTAAAAAAAGCATGTTGGAGAAAATCTGTTAAAGTTTCAATATCCTTCCTTTTCAAGGGGAATCCACAGTCCTTAACCCTTAAGAGCAACATCAAGACCCATTGCAAACCAGAAGACAATATAAGGATAGAACGCAGCAATAAAAAAGAAGTCAAAACCTTTTAAAAAACAAATATCACAGGATTCCATTACTCACCATAAAGAAATAAATGAAGCCACATTGTTTCCTCTTGAAGTACCCAGAAGAAAAATCTGCACCTTAAAAAGATTTGACCTCAATATAGGCCATAATGTTAAAATGTGAGGATCTTGGAAACTTGTGCTTTTCCTGGATTGAGGCCCAGATTTTGTAATATATCTTGCCTGTTACTATTTTTCTTGCTTCTTCCAAAGTAGAAAAGATTCTTTTGAAGAAACATGTTTTCTAGACACTTTGATACACCAGAGTTGGGTTCTGTTTAAATACTTCAAATTTGACATATATACACATGTAGTTATAGCAATTTGTGGATGTGAGCCAACATTCTGGATCCTTCTCTGGATCCAGTCCTTCCTATCTATATGTTGTAAGACACTAGACAGAGCGGTGTCTACCCTCACATGCAGAGTATGCACTAGGCCAGACAAATAACAGTAAAACACTCAACTTGCTGTGCCTTTAACTTCTTCACCACAGTTTTAATGAACAGCACCTGAAAGAATTTATGCCCATTCTGAAGTCGTAGTGCCAGGACGCAGTGGCAGCACATCACATCTGCTTGGAAAAGGAGCCTTTCTCCACCTCACCCTTACTTCACACAAGGAAATCCATCAATAATTTGATCCAGTGACTATCAATGGTATGGCTATTCCCTCAGAGGCCATTTTCCTTCCCCAACCACAATGTACTTTTGCGTGTTGACCTGCTGTTTGGTTCCTGATGCTTTCTAGGCTGACTTGGAACAGTGATACAAGACATTAACCCTCCCCTAAGATGCCCATGGATTATCACATTCACTCCTCTTTTTTTGGTACCCAGAGAATATGTATACAGATGCTTTCCTGTGTGTTACCTCATTCCAGTTGACTAAGGGCACCAGAGCAACTGAAAGACAAAGTCTGGTAATATTTTTTCCTCCAGATACACCTCTAAATCCAGCTAAAAGGTGGTCAGCCATACAATAATTCATGATTACTAGCCCCACTAAAATTAGTTCCTGCCATATCTTATCAAACAATTGGCCAAGAGAGAAAGTTTTCCCTACTGGAACATGCATAAGTCACTCCAACTTTTGTGGCTGTGAACTGAAAGCAATTCTTTCTCCACCTTCCAATGTTTGCTCAGGTGCAGCTTGGTTTCCACGTGGACTGATTGAGGAGAACCTGCCTCAACCAGCAAGCTAACAGGAGCCACCAACCTACTCACACTTACTGCAAACAAAGTCCTTGTCCCAAAAGAGTCCCTTATGTGAAAGTGCACAACATAAAACCATCTTTGTGTTTGTGACTTACTGTAAGTCCTTGGGAGGTTTGCCTTTAAGGATGACTACATTTTTAATCAATCAGCAAGGCGTGCAGTATGTAAAGTTCATGCTAGCTTGAGCGGCAGTGCACTGTGTTTTTCCCCTGGTGAGCAACCCCCTCTCAGCCCCTGAGCTTTAGCTGGTGAGGTTATGCAGCCTTGCCTATTAGGACTGCTCTCAGCCACATGCCTGACTGCACTCTCAAGACTCAGGGCCAAGAGCAAACTTTGAAGGAACCCTGCCAATTAAATGTAAGCAGAAAACAAAGTCTTTATTTTTCAGCAAAGTTAATGTGGTCAGAAATGTTCTCATGCTGCTGCTACTGATAATTATTATTTTGCATTCAGTAACGATGGCTTTTAACTCAATTTGAATATTAAATTTTGTCATGAAAATGAAGGTATCTAAAAATGAGAGTTGATCAGATTGTCCACTGGCCATTGTAAATAGCCTAAATACATTTTACTTCTGATGAAAGGGATCCCTTCTGTGACAAATATTTTACAGTCTTGTTTTGGGAATCTTATGGAAAAATAAAAAAGCTTAGATGGCATGCATTATCTACAACAGGCAAAGACAAAACATTGCAGAAAGGTCAGCCCAGATGAATTCCAGAATATATGAAGGGTTCTTTATATCATTTCATAGTCCAAATAGACTACAGCATGTTGCAGAAAACATATTTGAGGAATGACATACAGAATTTAATAGAATATACTTGGATTAGTTCTTGTACTTGCTCCATTTAAATATAATTGTTTCAGTCCTCAGTTCCAATTTCAGTGTTTAACTGTTCTGCCGGACTGTGACCCTGTCTACAATGAACCTAAGAGCACAGACAGACTCCAAAGAGGTCTTAATTTAAAAAATACAACATTTTCAATCCCTTTATCTTCTTTTTCTTTTCAACATTAGAAGCAAGTGGTGTGCATACAACTAGACAACTCCCTTCCAGTATTCAAAGGGCCTTGATTGTGTCTTGCCACCCTATGAGACAGCTAAAAGCTATGGCAGGGGAGATGGTCATCTTAATGTCAGAGCTTGCCCAGAGCTTCTAGGGCAGTCTGGGCACCAGGAAAAGCAAGAAGCATATAAAAGAAATTTCAGAACGTTCCAGAGAGATGCTCTGGTGCCTGTTGCACTGCATGAATGGATTTCCTGGAAACAGACCTTGTGGGAATATGTTGGATTCATTTCTCTTGGGGCCTCCTAACACCCTCAGGTCTCAGGTAGGTGCCAAACAAAAGGGGGAAAAAAGAATTCAATCTTTAAAAGCCCTTAAAAGAAGATCAGATGAACTTCTGCTTAAAAGAGAAGAACATGACCATTCCAAAGGGATGCTTGTAATGTCTACCATGATTTCCATAATTCAATACCTTACAATTATGCATTTCAAAGTCATCTGAAAGTACCAATAAAGAAAGATTGATTACTTTATTTGTATACATTGCTATGGGACATTATCATTCAGTGCTGCCAAAGCCAGTTCCATGCCAGCCCTTGATCTAAAATTAGAGTAAGGACAAGGAAGTGTTCTTTCCTCTACAATGATCACCTAAACCTGAATGAGTCAACAGAGGCTGAGAGACCATAAAGCATTCTGTACCAATGGGTATTTGCTGATGAAAAACAATAGGAGGCCCTCCAAACCGTCCCCTCAGAACTTTCTTGAGAACATGTACAAATTTCAGCACCCAGTCAGCAAAGTGATCCAAGTATTCACTAGGGATAGGGCTTGAAATGTACCCAGGGAAGGTAACTAGGCAGGGGAGACAGACTGTGAAGGACTCAGAGTGGTTTTGGGTTCCCAAAAGACATCCTCAGTCATAACAGAAGTAGAAAGTATTTTGCATTGACTTCTGCTCCGTGCAATTGCTCCTCTGAGAATAACAAAGGTCTCAGAGTCTCTGTCCCTACAGCTCTTCCCTTCCTGGGCAGCGCAGAAAATCTCAGCCTTGTGCCTGGGCAGTGCCATTTCACAGATACTAAGCAGAGGTCAAGGAAATGTCCTTTGGCTCTGACTTCCAAAAGCAGGTTTAGCACTTCTTCACACCCACCTGTCCAGTCTTGAATTCAAGCACTTGGCTAAGGTAGGGAATATCTTGCTTTCTGGAAGACAATGACTTCCATATAACCCTGACCCAGCAGAGATATAAGGTCCTGAGAACTCAGCCTGCACCGCAGCTGCCCCATCCAGAACCACCTGTGAGGAGAGTTTGCTCAAAGGATTGTCCTCATCCAACTCCACAAGTGCTCAGCCTGCTTTCCCCTTCAGACACAAGATGGGTTTGTACCTGTGTGTGTTGGGACACACACCCCAAGGTATTTCTGTGCACTCATCCTGTGCTCATCAGCCTTGATCCACAAGTGTGCATGCATGTGGGTAGATAAACAGATAATCTGGAATTGTTTCAAGGGAAACATTTCTCTTTCTTGCTTTCTTTCTAGTTGTTTTGCAACAACTTGGCCTTGGGATCTTCCAGGGAGCTGTCTGTATGTATGAGTGGCACACTTGCCTGTTTTCACAGCTCCTGCCTTATGTCAATTTAAGCATCTTTCCTACACCTGGAGGAGTTCAACAAACATCAGCTCGCAGGTGTCACCCTCCATTGGCTGAAGGCTGGCTCCAGAGAGTCTAGCCAATATCTGCTTTGGCTATTAACAGCCTTGGAGAGGCCAAGCTCTGTGCGTGTGGGGAAGCAGGGGGAGGAAAAGGTGGAAGGAAAAGGAAGGGGGGTTACATGTATGTACATGTGCATTTGCTGCTGCTTTAACTTTCCATCCATTTAAGAGTTTAAATACTAGTCAAGCACTTAAAAAAACATTAGGACATATTCCAGCTTTCTCTGCCAGTCAGAGGGAAAAAATGTTTGAAACCCTGCATCTCAGCACCCCTAGGGCTTTATGATTTGTTAGGTTTAGTAGTTCAGAGGATTAAAAAGACAGAAATATTAGTAGAAAAAGAAGAGGAAAAAGTCAATGTATTCACTGAAGCAAATCTAATGGGTTGCTGGGCCAGAGAACAAAGGTTCTACTACCTGACTGAATCTTATTTATATTTCTTGCTCCACAGTAAAAAATAATTTTCTAGACCTTCCCCCCCCCCTGGTTTTACTATGCTAGTCACATTTCCTAAATCCTTTATCAACGACTGCTCTGCATATGAATGGGCTGTAATTGAACTGTCACATTCATGAAGGTCAGTAACCTTTCATTAGGAAGAATGTGTCTTTCTTGATAAATTGGAAAGTCCCTGAGGATTTGAAAGCATTTTTTTTATTTCATTCTTTCAAATATACCTTAAAAATCTAACACAGATCTTTCTCTCTTTTCATAGCGCTCTGACAAACCCCTCGTCTTTCTCTTTGTCATAGGCAGTTCCATGCAAAATATTCAATCACAAGCTTTCACTGTGACCTTCTTAAAAACAAAACGGGAAGCATAAGCCCCTCACCCTCAGCCCCTCACTTTGAATTGCAGATAGCTAATACTTCTGCTTAAAAATCCCCAAAAGTCAAAACCCTGAGATTAGAAGCTTTGCCATGTCCTTGCTTCTTCAGATTGATTTGAGTTTCTTCTGAAATGTGACCTAAGTCACACTGTGTTGATGCCAGTCTGTCAGTCCATCTTCTTGGTGTGTCCATTCATGCACAGAGATGACCAGACAAATACACCAAGTAGTGACAGGATGTATGAGAAAAACAAATTGGAGGAGAGAATGGAGCTTAAGAAAACATATTTAGTTCTGCAGACAGTTTTCAATCCCTGTCACAGGTTAGCTGCATACAACTTGTTCTTCCCTACCTAAGGAAAATAACATTTTCAGAGGGTTGGTTTTGCACCTTGATCTGCACCCTGACGCAGCAGGGTCCTTAAAAGAAACTGACTGGCTGCCAAGTTCATAACTGCTGCCAGAAGTTCAATTCCTCCTCCAGATTCCAATCAGAAAGTGTGCAGCAGGATGCATGGAAATGTGGCAAGCTTCCCACCCTTACCAGTGCAAAGGTGCCTTTAGAAGTGTTAAAGTACTACCAAGGCTGCTGGGGCAGAAGCCATCTGTTCCTGTGCCATGTTCTAGCTAGCTGAGCCCAGGGCTCGCCTTCAGCCAATTGTCTGGCTGGGGATTGCCTGTCAAGGGGTCAGAAAAAAGGCAACTTGCTGAAAGGTCAGTCATGATCAAGATAGAAACACCACAACATGAAGAAAGTGAGACTTGGTAAATGGAAGCAAGCATCTGGCCTTCTGTGTTAGCTATTCAAATGCTTCAAAAAGTAACATGAATTAAAGGTTCTTGAGAGCTGCAGATGACTTTCCTGTTATTGTCAATGCCCACAAAATTGTGGTGATTTAAGGTTCATCACCATAAGATGGAATATAGAGGAAAGAGGAACAAGGCATAATTGCTAAGCAGCTGAAATACTTTGATGCTACAGGCCACCCTGGAAGCTTTTTAGCTGGAAGGAAAAAAGAAGCAAACATTTCTTTTGATTTTTTTGCAGGAGTGATTGAAGAATTAATACTTTAATTAGACTTAACTCGCTTTTCTCAAGACTCCTCTCAACTAGTGAGCTTCTGTTGGGTTCATATGCCCAGCTTTGAATGGGAGTAATTTACTGCAGTGCCACAGAATGGATCTTCTTACACTAGTAACAGAAGTCATAAGAAAAAAGACTCTCACAAAGCAAAAAATGTACGTTCTTCTGGACTTCCATATTAACATCCTCCTTCAGCAGCAAGAGTATGTTTGAATTCACATGGAGAGGGTCTTCATTTAAAAGCTAGATGTCCTCTTATGCCCCAGTTCTTCAGTCGCTCTCTAGACACAGATTTCATGGTGTAGGGTGGGCAGGGGTGCCTAGAAGCATAAGTCAGCCTAGACAATCCATCATCTGAATTCTCTCTGCCACTGGTGAAGCAAGGTATGTGTGATAACACTGTGCAGAAAAAGACCAGACTTCATCAGTGGGCAAAGGTATGTGGCAGACACCACCTAGGACATAAAAACAACAGAAAGGCCTTCACAGAGCATCACTTTCTGTGCCACCACTTTCAGGCTGCTCAATGTAAGAGTCTAATTTAGGAACCCCCACTACACTGGCATTTAAGGTCAATAAGCAAAGCATGATTCAGACTTCTAGTGAGCAGGAGCCATGATGCATCAAGCAGGCAGGGCTGACTTCTCTACATGCCTACCTTGGGTACCAAGATGACTTTTCTTTCTGCTGACTGCACAGGAAGCCAAGGTCTAGCAATTTGGCAAGGTGTGCAAAATTGCTCACCAGTCTCTTGACCTGACACACTGTCCTTCTGTTTCATACTGGAGAGCAGGAATACAGCTCCCAGTTTCTAGCTCCCAGCATTATTGCTGCTGTGTGGAATATGTGTGGAATATGTTCGTGTGTGGTGCTTTTCAACTGTACATCAGGAGCTGACTTTGTTGGGATCCCCATTTTGGAGGCAAGATGCTGACTGCTTTACTAGAGAGTACGCAAAGAAGAAAAACAAGTTATATTTTAATGTAAAGCACTTTAGGCATTGGACCAATTAATGTGGTCCAAGTTATGGACCAGTTTTCCCAAGCGTTAATTTGGAGACCATTAATGATTTAATCTCCTGCAATGTATTTGGGTATGCCAGTGATCTGGAGTGTCTTCATACAAGTGCCCAATCATCCAGACACTTTCAGTTGCCAAAAAACCAGAATTAACTGACAGTCAAATCAATTCAAGTGGAAGACCACAATCTTGGGAAATAAATTACATCAAAATAAATATTTTTGCAGATAATTTCTAGCATGCCTGCCTTAAAATGCCTGTGAGGCAACAATTCCTAAGGTGCATTTTTATTTTTCTTCTCAGATAAAATATTAATAGCCAAGTGGATATGAGGTTACTACTTAAAAATCTTTGGAGAGATGATGTTTTGGTTCATGCATTTTGGACCTCTGTCCAGAGTATACAAATGTCTTTCCTCACTTGAAACTGGAGGTAGTTTCCTACATCTCAATACTCAGATTCATACACAGCTAAACATTTCCCTATATCAGGGAATTTAGATTCCAAGATTTCAGTAGATAACTGCATATGGAAAAGCAACAGAGCAGTATATCACCTCTTATCACCCAGACCAAAACAATGAGAGTTCTCAAGCACTCCACACTGTGTATAAAATAAAAGTCATTAAAGAATTTGTTTAGAAGCGTGTTAAGCATTTTCCAGGCAGGCGGTGAATAAATCCACTTTACCACTTCATGGCTTTACAAAGAAGCCCATCCATTAACATGGGAACCCTCTTGTTTGCATTTCTTAACAGCTGACATTTGTACCTTTCGAAGGAAAGTGAAGGGCATCTCATTGCCTCATTGTTTAAATCAGTGTGAAAATAATGGGGATGATAGGGAATTTGAGCTAATTTCTTTTGTCTCCTATTCAGCAGATAATGGTGGTATGTGTGGGATGCTAAAGGCCAGGCAGAGGAGGTGACCTGAAGATGACTTCATTCTTATGAGGTTTATCAAAGGCTCCTGTCAGTCAAATGCATGCTGAGAGATTGGGGACTGGCCATCTGGTCCAAAGTTAATCAAAGAGGAAAAAGGAAAGTGAGGAGATGAAAAATCCCCCTGTCAGCTTTGTGGAAGATGGAGGGAGAGGCAGACAGAAGAGGGAACTCTTGTGTTCCAGCAGCCCACCATCCAGACTTGACGGCTGCAGAGGAGACACGTAGCAGAGTGGGGTGGAGGTGCAGGAGAGAAAGGGAAAGACACCCTTGTTTTGAAATGTCCCTGGGATAATCCCACACCAGCTTTAAGCGGCAAGCCTGAAGGTCACTGCTGCTGTTAGCCATGCAGAGCAGAGGCAGAGTTGTTTCGCTTGTCGTCAGAAAAAAAAAGGGGGAGTGACTGACTCACAGTAGGGAACCGGTGTAATATAAAGCACAGCGCTTTCTGTCACAGAGCCAGACTTCCTTCCTCTGAGTTTTGCTTCTTGCAAGCAGGAACAAGAGGTACAGCCATGCCACCTTCATTCCTGCAGACTCAACCATACCCAACTCCTCACCTTCTACCCCCTCCACCCAGTGGGCTCAGAAACAGATCCTGCAAACACTTACCCACATCCAAGAGACTCGCAGAATTTGCCCATAATGGCTTTTCTGTCAATACTGACCCACACACATTTTGTCACTGTGTGTAAGCTAAGAGGGGTATAGGGTGGGAATTTATCAACAAACTACTTGGTTTATGCTGGGCATCACACAATGCTTGTACGTAAAAGTGAAGGCACAATTAATTAACAGAAATACTGTTTAAATGTGCGTGCATGTGTTATGCAAAAATACATTTCTTCACCAAAGATGCATTCTGAAGTAAAACACCAGAGTGTGACAGCCTGATTTCCATAACTAGCCCTGTTCAGCTGCCCAAATCAGCTAAATAGAGACATATTTTTAAAACTACAAACGTCCGGATTGTGAAACCTTTGCTGGCAAGAGTTTTTCCCCTGAAGTCAAGGAGACTAGTCATTAGCATGACTACTTGCCAGCATGAAGGAGGGATTCACAATCCCAGCCCTAAACAGTTCTAAAATGATTAACCAATGTGAACTAACTTAAAACAAAACAGAAAAAAAAAATGAAAAAACAAGAGGAAATAGGGAAAGGCTTTTTTTGAAGGGCTGCAGATTAAGGCTGAGCATTAGCTGTGTTCATGGAATTAGCAGAGCAAGGGATGAATGTGCTGCCTCTAGTACATACAACCCACATACACACACACACACACACACACACACTCCTCCACCCTGGACAGAAACATCCTAAAACTGAGAGAATGAGAACAAAAGGGTTTGGCTGCTTCATTTACCTGGGGGCGGGACTCATTTCTCCATTTAGTTTCCATTCTGCATCGTCCTCAGGTCGAGGTCCAGTCAGGCCCCCATAGAGAGGAACATATGGAAAACAATGGCAACGAATTCTGCTCTACCTGCAGCTTTGCTGAGCTGAGTCTCCTCCAATCCCCTGTTTGTGAATATCACTTTGCATGGCCAAGTGCTGCAAAATAGATCAAAGAACAGTGAGAGTAGAATAAGGCAGGACTTTAAAACTAAACCCTTACAAAGCACCTAACCCAAGGAACCTCTGCAGAACAGAGAATTTCAGACAAGGATGTACAGCTCTGTCTATACATAAACAGCTATATACTGTATATACACAGCTATACACTCACTGCTTGCTGCCCTCCTATTTATTGAGTTTTTAAAATAGCAAGCAACCTGCTGCACAGTAGGCAGCCTGAAACAGGCACAGCCAAAAATGAACAAGGTGGATAGATATCAGAACATCTAGAATTTCTTGCTGCTAATGTCTGATGTGACCCTTCTGCATGGCAATAAAAGTCAACAACAATCTCATAGGCACCAAACATGCATGCACTCTGTTTTTACATACCTCAACTTACATTTACTCTCTACTGAACTGCTTTATCTGAACTGTGATGACTTCAGAAGGAGGGGAGTTAATAGCACTTAGGGTTCTTTTCTGGTTTTGTTTTTATCTGCACAGCTCTAGATCTCAGAGAAATACGACTAAGAAAATGATCTTTCCCAACCCCGGGAAACAAAATGCAGCCATTTGGATCTCAACATAAAAACAAGCATCAGCATGTCTGAAATTCTCTGCCTGCTATAATTAAAACTCACGAGCAACTACAACACAACTGTTTCTGTCTTTATGACATGAAACATGCAGACATTTAGAAATGGGCTGACAGAAAATTCAGCAAGGAAATTTCACCAGAAACCTTTTATGCTCTGGAAAAATTAGGTATTTTTATCATGGAGCAAGCCATTATCATAATATTTATGATTCCCCTTGCCCAGTTCCTGCTGGATCTCACGGAAGGAAAAAGCTTTAGGCTTACCTGTGTCTGGCAAGGATCCCTAGTCTAGCACATTGGTTGAATACACAGGAATAAACATGCTGTCATCAGCATGTCCTCCTCCTTCTTGTGGGCTTGAAATAATTCAATATGCCAAATTAGACAATGCCCTTAATCAATCAGTAACTCCATTTTCTCCAGTGCCTGAGACTATTTCCAAAAAAAAGTAGGAGATTTAGCTACCTAACCCTAAACTGATGGAAGATAAGTGACTACATCCCCTTGAAGACATTGAGAACATCCAACTGTGCTCTTTCCCCCACACTTTCCACAACCCCCTTATTTCTAGTAAGAAATTACATAATTGCAAATTTCACAATATTAAGTAGTCTCTGAAGGACCTTTTCAACTTCTCTGTTATACTTCATGGTCAACAGCAAGCATACTGAACATATGCTTTAATGATAACCACAGCAATAATTCTTACAGAAACAGTTTTCTTTCAAACACTTCAGAATAGTAAGGAGTTGGGGAGGGAAGTTATCAGCACTAATACAATTTATTAGACAAACCCTATGTGGATGCCATGGCAGGTCTGCTATCAAAGGCAAAAACCTTCAGGCTTTTTACATCCCATAATCCCAAAGAGAGCCTGCTTTTGCAGATACCCTGCAGTTCATGAATCATTGGCTGTAGCATACAAAATCCCCTATTTAAGTAATTACTGTACAATAGATAAATCTGTACAGTGGCAGATGTTATTTAAAATATTCAAAGGCAGTCTCAAAACCACAACATATATGAAAAAAATTCAACTGCAAAGAAGTATATTAGAGTAAGTATATATTGTGAAATGGGGGTGCTGTGATCTAATCATATTATGTCTGTCCTGAGGACTGGAAAAGGTCTGGCAATAGAGGAACCCAAGTCAGTCGTGGACAGTGACAGTTCCTATCTCTATTTGTTTTCACTTGGGCTTCAATACACCCTCAAGCTCCTGGTTTTTACATAATTGGATGGTTTTATTATTGCCAACTGAGTTTTCAAACATCATTCAACATTTCAAACATCATAATTTCAAACATCTCAAATCCATGCAGTGCCTGAATTATGGGCCTGGCTTTCTGGCTTCCATTTATTCAGCAGAATGAACCAAAACCTCAGTATTTTTAAGAAGATACCAAACCCAAACCATGGTTTGGGCCATGCATTGCCTCAGGAATGGAGCTGGCTTCCACATCACCAGCAGAATGAACCAAAAAGCCTGATGTTTTAGAAAAACATCACCAGAGTCTTATCTCTGTACTTGGTTCTGATTTATGCCCACACCTGGGAAGTTCAGCCTCTACATTCAGCAACAAGGAAGATAGGTTTTCTTTCAAGAGGAGCCTTATTTGCCTAACTTTGGTTTCATCTATGGATTAATTACTTCACCAAAGCTTGTACCCTTCAACTAGTCTGTAAATCAGACTTGGAGTGACAAGCGGGTGGCATTTTGCCAAGTCACTTCCAGAGCAGACCAGCAACGCTGTCATTCCCACATAATCGGAAAACAAACAGAAAAGGATAAAGAAGGGCAGAACTATGTTACAATTTACAGAGCATGATGAATATGTTCAATTTGGATTAATTATAAAATATGTTCTATTCATCAACTTACAATTTAAGACAAAGGTCGCAGCAGAAAAAAAAATCTGAACTGAAAAATTAGCACTACTTTAACTACAAGACTAACTTTCCTCTTCCTTTCAAGGGAGTACACAGTCCTTCTTCAGTAGGAGCCACTGCTTTAGAAATGTTGGTCTGAATCAGATTTAGCATTTTCAGAAATCTCCTGTATATCCCACAAGGTCCAAGGTTTAGTACAAACTTTATTTTCTTGTTTTTGTTGCAAGAAATCTGCAAGACAGTTGGAACTTGGTTTGCAAAAAGAAAAATTATAATGGTCCACAAAACAAAAGGTCAAGAAACATTTTGGAAGTGCTTTATGAACTGGAAATCTTTCTCTGAAGTATTTCACTACAGCCCAATAAAACATTACATGCTAGCAGAATTTTATCCTTTTAAAGTTGGCAATGCTTTCTTCATCAAAGAGTAAGTTTTGTTCAGGTTTAATTTGCTTTCAGTACTCCACCCAAAATCAATACAATCACTCCAGTGCAGTTTGACAGGTTCCTGAGATAGTAAATTAAGCGATCCACAGCAACCAAGGCACAAACACCAACTACATAGTGAAAGTGTGGAGGGACAGAAATTAACAGCAAAAAAGAAAAATCTGGCAAAGGCTGTCTGTGTTCAGTTTGTGCGGAGCTCCCAGGCAGGCTGTTAAATCAGGCGTAAGTTTTTGTTTGAAGGAAGGCAGAGCTACGATGCAGAAGGCTTTTCTGGGTTAGGTCTGCCTTTTTGCTACAAGTATCAATCACAGAGAATGCAAGCAGTTTAAGACACAGTGAAGAGTTTGGCAGAAATTTGGACTGCTCTGTATGTGGGATGTTGTGATTCCTCCAGCTCCAATTCCCTAGGATGCATTTCACCTAGCCAACACCTGACAGGAAATATTTAGGAGGTTATAAGTCTTCTTTAGAAGAAAATTACAGCAGAAAGACGTCCAATATAACAACTGAAACATGAAAAAAAGCTTTCTCACAGTTTGTGTTCTAGGTGCCTGGCTGAAATCCTGGCTCCATAAAAAGTTTTTTGCTGTGCACTTCCAGGAGGCCAGGTTTGTCAATGTCTAGCTGGCTTTCATATATATTTGACCTACTATGTTGCCTCAGTCAAAGTCAAAGAATTCAATCTCAGTGTGAAGAAGAAGCACAGTGCACAGTGAGATGGTTTGCACAGCCCAGGGCAGCTCAGGAGGCATCCATTTTATACACAAAGAAGGTGTCCCCATCCTTGTCATTTATTGGATTTATTTGACAGAGGCAGGGAGGGAAAGCTTTGAGATCTTTTATTTGACACAGTAGATGTGTTGATGCTGATCTTATTCTTCTAAGAGCTTCATAGACTCAAAAGATTACCAAGATTTTAGATTCAGGGATCACATTGCTACATCATAACAATCAATTTGTGTGCTGTAACAGAGACACAGTTGTACCATAACTGTACCACAGTATCTAATCACATTTCATACACTCATAGGTTACTTGGTGGCTTTAATTTAAAGAACAGAACAAAATATCCAGTCTTATGAGAAAGGGTAGTTGTGGCTGTCATACAGCTGTTTTGCTGAAAAAAACAAAGAAAACTCACAAAGAAAATCAGAGAGGTGGGAAAGAATGGGCACAGCCTATTCACTCCTACCATTTCATGTCAGTTTAACAAACCCATTGCTGTCAAAATTGCAGCAGTATCAACAGACAAGATAGTCAGTGTCATCTTCTCATCTTCTCATCATCTAAGCCCAAGAAACAGAAACAAAAGTTTAAAAAGCTGGCTTTTTTCCCCCTAAGGTATGTCCAATGCCTAATATCAGCCTTTTCCCTGTGTCCCTGGTAGATCTATCAATGTGAAGAAGCACTGCCGTGCCCATCCTGGCAGGGTATATGAACTCATAGAACCATGACTGAGATTAGAGCATAGTTTCCAGAAAAACAAAAACAGGCATTAATCTATGTTTTCTTGTACTTCCCGTTAGCCCCCACTCTTCCAAAATACTTAGAATAAAAAGAACATCAGAAAAAAGCAGCATTAAATGAAAGAAAATAAATGCCCATGGTTCTGGTAATCATTTGGAATATTCTGTATAGCCACCAAACTCAAGCAGGGATCTTTGATCTATTGTACTGTATTATGTGACTTAAAGAAAATGAGATGGGAAGGTAAATATACAAAGTAGGATTTAGCACGATGCTGGGTGAAGAGGGACAAAACCCTTTCTTATGGTTGTCAGGAAAAAGGAGGGCGACATTCTTACAGAGTTAGAAGGAGGTCAATAAATCATCATCCTTATCTTGCAAACAGAGCCTGTGACTTCAAAAATTAGCTCATTTATTCTGCACAATTAAATTTATTGAAGTGTGACAGAAAAAGTTTAGCAGTCACTGATGCAGAAAGGCAGCAACAACAGAAGCAGGCAACTGACTGAATGACACAATTAGTTGATTTTCATTTTATTTATCAATATAATTATTAAATTGTATTCATCTTATTTCACAGATTTTTACCATTATTAGAGTCCATGTCTCAAGGGAAAGAATTAGTTCAAATTTTCAGTCTAACTTAATGTGATTATCGAGCTGGTAATAAAAAAAAGTTCTATAAAGTGCTACACAATCTTGTATTCAATGTCACCCCACCACTCAACTCTGAAATCCAGAAACCTTTCACGTAAAAGCAGAAAACTGAATGTGAATTGTGAACATCCTACATTCCCCAAGTGGCAATTGAACCTGTGTTTGCAGGTTGTACCTTGATATGACCTTAAAGCCAAGATTCTATCTGAGTTTTAAACTCAGATATATGTTTCTTTTTTAAAAAAAAAAACCCCGCCAAACAAACAAAACCCCCAACTAAATGAAAACTAAGCAAGCAACCAACTAACCGAAAGAAAACTCTCTCAAAAAACCACCATTGCACCCTCTTTGACCCCACTCCTAAGACAAGGTAAACTTATTTGTAAATGCTGTTGGAACAGTGCAGGGATATTAGAGAAAGGCTGCTATGCCATAGGAACAGTGGATGAGTATGGTTCATATGCAAAATTACCACACTGGCTATTTTGATATACACTGAAAAAATATAATTCCAAAACTTCTGACAAGGTATTTTTTTAACAAAATATTATAAAAGCTAGTTACAAATTAGAGAGTTTAGAAAGAGTTTTCTTTTCTTGTCCATTTCAGTATAGAAGCATCTAGACTACTCAAAGTTGCTCTAGCTCACTTCTTGACATGCCTTCCTGTCAATCACAATGTCTGCTTTGATTTAAACTTGTAATAGAATGAGAAAGGCTGGACCTGACTCATGCACGTATTCCACTCTTGCTTTCTACATACATAGGGAATCAGGCACAAGTTCAGCAGTAAGCTATATAATAATTCATGTCCTTTCTCACAAGTTCAGGAAATTAGACCACATGCTATTGCAAGTGTCTAACTTTTCCAATGTTTTGAAAGACTATTTCCATTGCAACTAGCTTATTCAGTTTTACCCTCCACTTACCATTCCATAAAAATTAATTTATTTGCTCTGAGAAAAAGACATACAGGCCATTTTTTCTAAATGTTGGTCAAAGTGTCATGGACCGTTGCCTAAAACATTAAAAAAATGGAAAGGGTCCAACATAATTCTACAGCCATAATTAATAAGAATGAATATTATTACTTACAATCAATGAGTGATTTTGGGTGTTAAGAGACTTCCAGAATTCCCACTGACTTAAACAATATGTTCCAGTTACTAGGACTGTGATGTCTGTGAAGGCTCGGACTATATTTTGAGAATTTAGTGAAGTGACTTCTTCAGAAATGAGCAGGAAGAGAGATCTCTGTCTGTAAAACATATAAATTATTAGTGCTAATAAACTGGGTCTCATGGGATTATTCAAGATAAATTTGACATGCTTTATCTAAAGAAAAAGGGATCAAAAGAAAGAAAACCATATATTGCTCATTTTCCTTTGTGTGTTTCTTTGAGACAAAGCCTGGAAGGTTGCCTTTCCATTCCTGAAGGATTACATGCCCCACTGGGACCTGGAGTTAATGGAAACCATTCCATAGCAGCACCATCAGTGAGCTGCCCACCTCCAGAGATGCAGGAGAAGCAGAGATGGCCCTGTCTGCAATGAGCCTTCTCTTCAGCATTAGAAAAGACATAACAAAGGGACAGGTGTACAAATAGGGATCAAAGAACAGAAGGTAATTTTAATGCTTTAATCAACTAAAGATATTTTCACTGCGGTCAAGACAAGCGGAATCTTCACTGCTTTTGCTAGTACTTGGCTTAAATGGAGGAAAATGTCTTCAAGGATTAACTTCCTACAATCTCTGCAGAATTTAGCATGGCTCTCATCAGCTGAGAGGAATGGCATATGAGCACAGGAAAAGAGCTTCTAGACCTGGGGGAGTATTCAGCAGTTCAATAACTACTATGTCAGACTTCTGTGGTACTTTTCATTCCAATAACCTCAAATCATCTTGCAATGAAAGAGTTTTCTTGTGTCATGAGATCCCAATTCAGCAGGTAAACCTCCCTTATTCAGATCCCCTCAAAAAAAAAAAAGACTTTTGAACAAAGAACTGGATTTTACTATAACATAAATGAGGAGTCTTAGTTTCTCACAGAATTATCAAGGCTGGAAGAGACCTGGAATGTCATTTAGTCTAACCATCAACCCAGCACTACCACAGTCAGCCCTAAACCCTACCCTCACCTGACACAAGTTTCTCTAACACTTCCAGAAATGTGACTCCACCACCTCCCTGGACAACTTTATTCAATGCTTAGCCACTCTTTCAATGATCTTTTTCCCCCCTAATATCTAATCTGAACCTCTCCTGGTACAGCTTAAGGCCGTCTCCTCTTCTCCTTTCACTTGATACATGGCAGAAGAGATTATCCCCACCTCACTATACCTCACAACTTCTTTTCAGACAATTGTAGAGAACAATGAGGTCCACCCTGAGCCTCCTTTTCTCCAGGCTCCCTCACCTGGATTTAGTTCCATTCAATACCACTCACTGGGCGAAACCATCCAGCCAGTTTTTCACAAATAGGACTGACTAGGTCAAACACAATCGCCATAAAATGGATGACATAAATCCATTTTTCCCTGCCCACTGTGTCCTTGCAGGGGTGTTTTCTATCCTGGTTTCATTCAACTCAGTCAGTCTTTGGCCACGCATAACCAATCCTGGTCTTCATGTAGCTGCTTCTTCCCATCCCAAAGACAATTATGAATCTACATCTTGCTTTTATTTGCTATGTCCCAGCCTGCCCACTGGAAGCCTCTTTTACTGAGTGGTTACTCCTTTCTGTCTGCCATACCCTACCTCTTCTATGAAGTCACCTCTTCCTCGATACTTCATGGATAAAGTGGGTAGAAGGAACGATTTCCTTCTCACAAGGGCTGCAGTTGAGTCAACTATATCTTATCACAAAGAAATCTAAATGCTAAACTGAGGATAAATAAAGCAGACACTGTGAATTGAACCTTGGCCCTGACCTAATTTTTCAGCTGAGAAACGGAAGCCAGGAAAAGAAGACATCTTAGATAAAGACTGGTGTGAGGCCTCTGACATCCCAGGTGCCTTGCCCAGGTCTCCGACTTGACTGGCTTATATGGCATGCCATAAAAGTTTAGAATAGTCCATTTAAAAATCTTTCATGTCCTGGAAATGCTCAGAGAACTTACCCACTCACCACTTACAAGAATGCTGTTCTGTGCATATATAGAGCATTTGGCTGAATTAATCTGATGTACAAGATTGTGTCTTAAAAATGTCGCAAGCTTGAAGGAGGCTTTTCTCCACCCACAGAAATCAACAGTACTTTGCTTTTCTCTCTGTTTCTCAAAATAAAAACTTCATTAGGCCAGTTTTGTTCAGGGATTAATTTGATTTTTGACTGATTTTACAACCTTTCAAGATTAACCCTGTGGACGGCTGTATAACCATCAGGCCTCTGAGATACTTTTCATTCCAAATCAATGTTTTCTAAATAATTATTTACCCATGAACAGGTCATAGAGGCCCTATGGCAGTGTTTTCCTCCCCCTTCCATATATAGAATCATTACTCAAAAGGGCAATGTGCCTCAGGTTTCCAGACTGTTCACCAATTCATCTTTTCTTTAAGCCACATTATGCATAAGCATTAATGTGCACCACCATATCTGGAGAAAGCCTGTCCAGCTCTTCAGAGAAAAAAAATTAATTAAATACCATCAGTAAGAACAAAGTACAGAGGCACCCTGAGTGTGTGAAGTTCCTGAACGCCTCCTAAGCTTTTCAACTAACAGGGGCCCAGGCCACAGTAAACAGTAGTTCTCAAAAGCACATGAAACAGTACCATGTAATTTCATTTTTCTGAGTACAAGTTTTCTTATCCTAAAAGTGAAGATTTACCAGCCAGCCTGAAACACTCAGCATTCTGGTGCTACAGGAGGCTGCCAAGAGGAATTATTCCAGGCCTGAAACTGGGCAAGCAGGAGGAAAGGGGGGGGATCACAAAGGTGAGTCCCCAGCATGAAGTGTAGTCAGAGTGCTAGAGTTGCACGGTGTTTTAGGGTGAAGGAACCCACTCCTACATATGGTTTCCGCAGGATGGAGCAACACCTCCACTTGTACCTATCCTGAATTCAAACACAAAGCAAAATTCCGTTTCAAGAAAGTTCAAGTGCCACAAAAGATGGCTCAGTTCTGTCGACTCCATCTTCCCTGCTAGTGTTGTACTCACCTAGTCCTTTGCTGCTTTGCTGTGTTTCTCAAACTATAAATAGCTCAGCATGACAGATCTGACCTTCACCTAGGCTGAGTTTGGTTGGTATACGGGCAGGCTGCTGCTTCTTCAAAGCTGGTAACCTGGACATGGCAGTGGGCTGTATGTGTAAGGGACAATAATTGCAGCTGACACATGTTAGAGGGAACAGGTAGCAGGGCCAAGACCTGAGTTCATGACTCTTCTCCTTGGCTCTGATGAGACTGTGCAGAGTAGGATGTGCTCAGGGCTTGTGCCACCCCTTCACAAAGTTTCACAGTGAATAAGACATGATTATGGCTAAAAGTCAGATCCTTAAAGAAATGGGGAATAAACTGTGAAAAATGGAACACTGAAATTCTTTGGAGGAAGTGGTGTTTTGTCCTGAGCCTAACTGTAAACAACATAAATCAACAAAGATCAAAGAAAATGTTCCTTCTCCCTAGCTCTCAGAACCTTTGAACAGCAGGGGAACCACCAGTCTAATGTTAAAAAAAAAACAACAACAAAAAAACCCGAATGGAATTATTAGAGTGTTGGAATAGGTCAGTATACAGACTAGAAGAGGAAATGCTGTATTTCTGTATTTAACTTGCCTTTATATAATTTAGGAAGTCAGAACATCGGGCCTTCCTCTTTGCATCTCAGCCACCAGAAGTGGGTGAGCAGCAGAGCACCCCATTGCTGAGAAAAGAGATCACCAAGAAGCAAGAGTCAAGCTCTCCACAGCAGTGTGTGCTGGGAAGGAAAGGCATAAGTGGAAAGCAGTTCAGATTGGTTATAAGGATATTAATTTTCCCCCTGGGGACCACCAGAGTTGCCCAGAGACTGTGCAGCCTCCTTGGAGGTTTTCAAGGCTCACCCAGATAAAGTTTTGAGCAGCCTGGTCTCATCTTGTGGCAGATCTTGTTTAAAGCATCCTGAGATGTTTTCCACCCTAATTATCCTGTGATCACACTTCCCCTGAGATTGTTTGCATATCAATTGATCCTGCATCAGAAAAGAAGGCACTTCAATTACTGGTAGAAAGGATTCTGTCTCAGTATTGGAATATTTGGGGTCTTCTGCCTTTTGTAATGGCCGATTATGTACCATTACAATTACATTACAACTGAGATCACACCTAGATGTCTAATACCTCTATATTAATATATAATTTTGACTTCAGTATGTCAACAAACCAGTAGTTTTCAGCACAGAAAGTTTGCATGATGTATGAACTACACAGAGTATATAGTGTTTTGATATAGTGACCCATAATAGGAAAAAATACACACGCACAGGAAATTAATCTTCATCTCCTGGAGCTGTTCAAACGTCCAAGGTTCCATCAGACTCTTCCAGCTCAGCGCCATCTTCCTTTGCATTTCTAGGGGATGAGAACATAAGGAAATGCCATTCCTTTTACAGCTAAATCGTGTTATTACTTCTGAGATATTGGTACTGTTTGTTCTCCTAGCAGCAACTTTGAGATACTCAAACAGTCACATACTGCTCAGAGAAAATAGAGAAGAAAAACAAGCTTAAATTTTGGTGGAGACCTTAATTATGAACACATAAGGATAAGTAAATTTTTCTTCATTACGTCCAGAATGTCCAGCCTGTACAACACAGCAAGAATTTCTAACCCTTCTCAAGTAATGTCACTGATGCCAGATATTCAGTGCAATGATTTCAGCAGTGAATGTCAAATATCTCTCAAATATTTGCATGCTTCTTAGCTCCTTAACTGACAAGCTTTAATTTAAGCAGATATAAGTGAAATCTGCCATGGCACATGTTGGCTAAGATATACAGGCCACAATGAGAAAGACACAGAGCCCTTGCAATCCTCATTAGAATCAGTGCGGCAGGGGCTCTTCTCATTACAGTTATTTAAACAATAAATTAATTAAAAACTCCTCAAAAAGCCCAAGCACAAAACTATTCAAGATGTGTGGGAAAAATGCCACAGTCTTGCAATCTGCTCTTCCTGGAAAAAATGGCAGTTCTCTCTTTTCATCTTTATTTCTCTTTTCCCCACAGATCTCATATGGAGTATATAATACATAACCAAGCAAATGGGGCAACAGAAAGTGTGAGGATATTAATTCCTGCATCATACCTTTGTGCAAGCTCAACAGACCCCAGCAGTGTAGGTAGTAGCAGCAAACTGAACCAGGGGACTTCTCAAGCTGCTAAAAGAATTATCTGTTCTTTCCAACATGAGTCCTTAATTTGCCATACCTCCCTCAGTCCATGCCCTTGTCTTTAGCCCATCCTTTAGGGACACAGTAAGCTTCATAGGACTGACACCATGCCCTTTTAATTTTACCTTTCTCAGGAAAGCACTACATGCCAGTTTCTATATTCTCTACCCCATCCCAGCCTTTTGAACCTGTTAGCACATTTCAAGACAGCTACTAGAGGACTAGAAGGTAAAAAAGAAATTCCACAAATTGTATGAAAGTAAGAAGTGAGGAAATAATTGTTGTGCTTTTAACAAAAGAGACCTCCAAGAACTCTTTCACCTTATTCTTAGTCAGCAGAGAATCCCCAGAGGCAAGAATTTTGAGGAGTCCCACCTGCAGGCAAACCTTGGAATAGAGCTCATACCTTCTTAGACACAGGATCCAAAGCCATAGAAAACCAAGCCACAAGATCCAAAGCCATAGAAAACCAAGCTTCTCATATGCCAGTCATTAATTCCAGCTACCAGACCCTAAGTTTAGGCCTGCTTTTGGATAGAATTAATTGTAACCTCCACCTGTCTGTTCCAGTGCATGAAGGACAAAGGACTGGATCTAAACCCACAGTTAGGTGCCCACAGTGCCACCTGGGTAAGTGGAAAGGCCTGATAGAAAGGGATCTTCTGTCCTCCTCTAACCACTCAGTTCTCCTCCAGAGAAGTTACTGAGGCACCTTTAATTCACCTGCTGAGCATGTCCAGAAATATAACTGTGTTGGTTACATTGGGCCCAACATCTTGGAGCCAGCCTACCCCAGCAGACCTTTGGGACTTATGAACTAGGTCCTCTAGTGCTGACATTCACTCAACTCATGGCTGGTGGAGAGGAGAAAGTCCCATTGAATCTGTCCTGTTAGACAGCCAGCAGCAGCTCAGTTCCCAGGGTTGCGCAAGAGTGCAGAGAGGGGGCTTCCCTTTTGGGATCTGGTCAGTTTCTGCCCCAGGTGCCTCCATCCCAGGTAGTGCTCGCAATTATTCTCTCGGACTGAAGCCAAGGAAACTGGGAATAACAGATGATGATGATAATGACTAACTACAGACATCCTGTTAAAGCCCTGCTGAGATGATCAGCCTATAAATTTCCATCCAAAGATAAGTGCCTAAGAAAATGGAACATGCCAATCTCTCTCCACTGACAAAAGAGACAACCTAGACCTCTCTGACTTTAAACTTCTCTCTTTTACACAGGCACCTTTACAATCTGTCCTTCAGGCTCCAAAATATACAATTTAATCCTTTAAACTTGTAAAAATTTTATTTTTATAATTAATTGAGACAAACTTGTTAGATTCAGTTGGGGTACATTTCAGACTCTATAAATAATGTTCACATATTTACATTATAAATTCAGTGCAGAATCTCAGGTCTTACTTTTTAGATGCCAAATGCCTTTAGTAGAAAGCTTTTTAGACAACAGGATCTTTCTTGTGTTATGCATTAATAAATTTTCTTCAGTAGTAGGGGTGAGTTGAAAGATCAGTTCAGCACTGCTGATTAGTTTCTTGATTAAGTTATTGTGTGTAAAGAGGGATAAATAAATACTGGTCACAATGTAAAGGGAAGCAAAAGTGGGTCACAGAACTTGAAAAGGCTGCCCAAGGAAATAAAAACAACAAAATGTTGCATTTTTCTCTCCGGAGAAATGCTTTTGCAAGTGGCTAATGCGATTTTTCTCCCCCTCAAGAAGTGGACTGGAAATGCTGCACTGAGCTATCATGAAAAAGGGGTCAATCAGGGGTGTTTTGTAAGGTGGGGAACGAGATTTACAGCAACATAATCAGTTGGCCAGTTCATCATTATACACTACACGTGTCCTAAATTAGGAGAGCATGAAGCGGGTGGATACACTTTGCTGTTTCACAGGAAGCAATTTGAGCGAGTTGTTCTTGTTCCAGTTCTTTGAGAGTCAACAACACATCTCCCAGGAATCTGTAAATCATCAGCAGGTGATATTGTTGGCTGTCATAGCACAGGCAGGCAGGGCCAGTTACAACTTCTACCAGGCTTTTTTTTCTGTTCTTGGTCTTAAAGTCCTCCTTTCCAGGAAGCTGCAAAACAAACCACAAACCAATAAGTAAAGTAGGACAGCACAAAACAAAATTCCAGAGATAAGAGACATGCTGATAATACAGTCTTTAACATCTGTTTGGGAGCATTGCTGAGTTAAATACCAGTCCTTTACCAGATTAATATATGTATGCCTGCTCTCCCTCTCTGTTTACCTATGTAGTCTCTCTCAGTGCAGTATCTGAATGCTCCTGTAAACAGTAAAGAATGCACTCTCACAGCCCCTCTTTAGGGTACCAAAATATAGAGACTAAAAGACTTCTCTGATGACAGAGAAAGGTCCCCAGAATCCTGGTTCCACATAACCACAGCAGAAGCATCCACATTACAGGGTCCCCATCTATCTGGTACATAAAAGGTTGATACTGATTGCTTCTGTGGCCACTGAGGAGGGAACAAGACATCAAAGACATCTGTGTTGGACATGAGGGGAATCTTCTAACTGCAAAAAACTGAGATACTGGGACAGGATATTCACAGCAACACTTTGTGACTTGTCCTTCAAATAGATTTTTGAAAAAAGGCTGATAAATAATCCTCAGAAATGGGTATTTTGAAAGATGGAATTGCCCTGCTATGTTTTGTGCTGTGGACATGACAGCCTAGGGTATTACCTAGTTTATTTTGCTGTCTTTAGCTTTGCAGTGCATATCAAGAGTTGAGTGGTAGACAAGTAGTGGTGTAATTTATTATCACCATGGTAAAAGAGTAATGGGTTTAAGTGTCAGATGATATACAAAATTATTTAGCTCATGAAGTTATTGGAATAAACCAAGAAGCTACAAAGGACTAGGGAAAGGCTCTCTCAGCAATGTTGAAGCACAGTCAGTGGGACATGAGGAAGCATTTCAATACAAAGAGGCTAAGGCTCCAACATGAACTACAGGGAGTATGTAAGGTGTGCTTAAAACTTAAGTAACTTTCAGGAATTCTCTCAACAGCTGATCAGCCAAGAGTCTCTGAGATGTAAAAGTAAATGAAATGGCCACATCTGTGTGGAAGATGAGATCTTATGGGTCCAACCCAACTCCTTTTCTAATTCAACAGAGCACTTCCATCTGACTTCAGGAGCTTGGACTTGGCTTCCCCCTTTAAAAAAAAATGACCCAAACATCATATTTTATAAGGGGCTGAATTCCTAGGGAATGCAAAAAAATTTAGCACCCTCCAATGGAGTGTCTTGTTACAATGTACTTGCGTGGGATTTCTGAACATCTGGAAGCCCGTCCTGACCCAAAGTCATGGACAAATAGCAACTGCACAGATGCAGTCAGAGGGCTCTCAACTTTCTTTATGTGCACTCAGAAACTCACAGTGCCCAAGCATTAAAACGCAGGTATCACATTTCTGAGCTGGGCTTTCCAGTCAAAAATGTACGCATGCATAACCCCAGCCATCATTTTGGAATGCATCTTCCTCCCCTTGCTTTTTGGAATGGGGTTTGCCTCTTCCCTCTTTATAGTGATAAAATAATTGAAACAGTTGACATAAAGCATGTGTTCTGAATTATTTATGTGTTTTCTAGGGGATTTTAAAAAAATGAGGAGGAAAAAAAAAAGAGCAAAAATACCAAGCATACCTGCTTATCTATGCAGCAGAAATGGAGAGGATCCGGGAAGAAACATAGCCCAGTTCAAAACCATGGCTTGCATTATGTGAGGAAAATACATATTACATCATATATGGGTACGTGAGTTTTCTATGGATTAAGCAAATACCACCATATGCTGCAGGTCAAAAAAGAAAAAAAAAATAAAAATCCCGTGTATGTGCAGAGATACAGATATCTGTCTCTTTCTGCCATTTCTAACAGCAAGCAGAACTAGAGTTCATAGCAGGATCTGGCACTGAGGAACCAACATGTGCATCTGAATGTGGCCCTGCAGAGATAGATACATTTGTTTGTATGCTTATACTGCATCAGGGGTGGAATATGCAGCTCATTTCTTCTCTTTAAGCTGAGCTGGGGAAGGCTCAAGTCATGAATCCCTGGCAGCATACCACCCTTCAGGACATTTCTGACATAAGCCCTAAAATCCTCTGAGTAGCCAAGCTGCAGGAATATACCTGAGAGTTTCCACAGCCCAGCTCACCATGATATCGGATCACAGCTGTGATAACTTGACCTTCCCTACACTCTAGGGAGAAATCTAAGTCCAAAACTTTTCAGAGCTACAGGCTTCGCTCTTCTGTTCACGAGAGAGACCCATTTTTATGTGGCCATGTATGTTGCATTTATCTGAAGATTTTGTTCAGCTGTTGCCTTTCCAAACCTTTTGATACAGTGCTGTAGATGTTCACTAGCCTGTCAAGGATAAAATGAATACAGGGGAACCTTGGAAAGGCATCAAGCGGAGAGGAACCTAGATCGTGATAACGTGATATCAGGTGTAGATAACGATTCAAACTTATCTAGGGTCTGGGGTTTAGTAGGCCCCTTTCTGTCCACACCATTGATGCTTACAAAATACCCTCTAAAACTGTACACATGTAACTTCTGTGACATTGGTCATTGAGGAACTCATGATGGTTTTGGTGAATGCTGGGAAAACTGGCCTTTTTGGCACAGAGCTTTTACTTTTGCCTCTGGGAAGCAAAGAAAGTAAAAATAGATCAGAAACTACAGCTCAAGAGACAGATTTAAATGGCCCATGTAAATAAAATTTTGGCTAGATTTCTTTTACTTGCAACTGTTTCATCTTCATAACACTTTTTCAGCTTTACATTAAAGGCGGTTCTTATCACAGAAATCAGCCTCAAATCCAAGGCTAGATGTGGAATATCCTCCACCTAGACCAACCCTTTTGAACTCTATGTCTGCCCTTAAGATTAAGCTCTGGTTCAGAGCCAGACCCAATTTCCAAGCTTCTCTCTTTTAACAAAAATTTTATCTTTTTCTAAGTTTGCTGGCCATAAAACATTTCTCCCTTCCAATATAGCCTGGCTTCTCGCATGTGTCCTATGGTCACTTCTAGGGAACCTATCCTAAGCTGGTATAGCTGTTCAGGAAACAAAGGCAAATCTTAGTTTTCTAGTGTGACATAGCCTTATAGGCCTCTGCAAGCCCACCTCTTTGCCCTTCTCCCTCTAAGGCCAGAAACCTGTTCCTACAGATTTTTGGTACTCGAGGCTGAAATCTGCCATCAGAGTGATGAGGGGAACACATGACAATGCAACTGCTCTCTGCTCACACAATGAGTGCTACAGGGGAGTACGCTAGCATCTCTGTCCCTACCTTGACAAACATTGCTCTCTGGTTATTGAAGCCACTTGCAGATCTCCCCTCTGCTCACATGATGAGCAAATCCAGCCCCCTGACTCAAAATCTCTGCTCTAGGATCCCTTTCTGTTTTTACAAAGACAATTTCAAAATCTGGTAGCTTGAAAATTCTCAGCGCTCAGCACAAATTGCTGTAAATCCCAGTGGAAAACAGATTCTTACGTTTCAATAACACAGAGTTTGCTTAGAGAGCTGGCAATTCAGAGGAGACTGAACCACAGTTCCTGCCAAGCCTGTGCAGCTGGGGCAATGAGTATTTATTTTTTCCCACAGTGGTGGAATTGAGAAATCACTTGCGTAAATATGTTTCCCCATGTTTTAAATGATGGCTGCTAAAGAGTGTCTCCCACACTTCAGGAAGTTGAGTGCACATCTTTGTCTAGTCACTTGCTCTGGAAAACTTGGATCAGGTAATGTACCTCCAACAATGTCTTAGATTGGATATCACTGCCAGCCTTTAAAACACAAAACATTCTCTTAAGGTGATGGAAAGAACCTCATCAAAATATTACAGAAGCGAGAACATTTATTCTCCTTCAATTAGTACCTGGCATCCTCTTCACTAGTGTCAGGCATCCTCACACACAAGCCCACACTTATAACTGTCCGTTGTTGTCTCAAAGACCTTCTCCTCAGCCTACTAGGGGCTTATGCTAAATACTGACCTAGCCTCAGTCCCATCCAACCAGCAGTACTTTTAACATGGATTATTCTTTGTCATCCTCAGCCCAGCAAGAATCACCCTTCTTAGTCACTCAAGTCCAATACCATACAGTGTCTCAGGTCTTCCTTACAGGCAGCAGTTGCTGTTGCAGCCCTACAAGAGCCAAATGTATTCCCTTTATTATTGGGGGAAAATGCCAGCACTGTGAAGAACCCACCTTCCCAAAATACTCAGGAGTTAACACAGCAATCAGCAAGAACCAAAAGCTTTCTACAGAGCCCCAGATCCAGGACTGCCATTAGGATTTAACAATGCCCAACTCAGGCAGATGTGGCCAAAGAAATCCAGCTGCTGCCAAAATGGTTGCATTTGCAACTGCATCATTAGCTGGCACTTAAAGTAGCGCTCTGAGGTGGTCTTCTCACACCTTTTCATTAATGAGAGCAGCCCAAGCATGCTGAAGGAGTTAGGATCTGCACAGATGTGAGTTCAGGCAACTGCAAACAAAGACAGCACAAAACTTGGAACAGAAAAAAAGAAGAACAAACAGTCCTCACCACTCCTTCCCCACCTCATCTCCCCAGCTGTTGTGTATTCATGTGCTAAGGAGCGCCCAAACCTTCCAAGAGTATTCAGTGCTCAGCTCCAAGCGTTTTACCATTCCTGCTGGCTCCCAGGAGATGCTCTGTGAGGGCCACACGGGGATGTCATGGCCCAATGCTATGCTTGGGAGTTTCCCAAGAGTTCTGCTCCAATTTTGGGGGTGTGTGTCGGGTAGAATAGGATGCCCCACACTGCCCTCTGTAAAAGCCCTCCTTTCCTCCCTATAGCCTTCTGAGAAGGGGTAGTTTCCCCCTGTCTTCAGAACTGAAGCAGGCAGAATAAAACACCTTGCAGTTCACCCACAGCTTTCCTAACATAGCAGGACATGCACTAGCAGAAAACAAAATAGCTACCTCCATTTATCACAAATTACACAGCTTTTTCTGACATATTTTGCACCCTAAAACCATCTCAAGAATGAAAGCAGTACATGGGGTGCTAGGAACAAGTATCAGAACAAGTTCCACCAAAAAGCACTGGCCACAGATACATGTGCAATGATGAGGACACAGGAAAGCTCATGAAGGCATTAAGCATTTTCTTCTCAGAGAAGGACTTGAATATTGTCCCATCAATAAGGGTAGAGACCACACACAGATGAGTAAGGAGAAACCTAAATACTGAGCTGCTGCTCAGTAATTGAGCACTGCCCATTCTGGGCCCAAAATAAGGCAGGGTTGAAAGGGGGGGGGGGGGGGGAATAGCAGAAGCATATGTAATTAAATGCTATGACAGAAAAACATTCCTACAGGGACCAGCAGAAGATACCAGGGGTAGTTGGAGTTCTGGCACTTGCTGACTTGAAAGTGTCAAGCACATGCATGTACGATTGTGTGTATGAGTGTATTCCTGCTGTGCACATAGGATTGCACCATGCACAGGTCATCTACATTAAATCAGTAGCTGAGTCCTTAGAGAAAATGCTAGAGGGATGGGAACTGAGGCTAGAAGGTCCATCATGGAAGTTCCACATGGAACTGTGTCAGAAGTTCATCAGCAAAAAACTATGCAGAATAGCAGTGTTTCCTTAAACTGCTTAAGTTCATATATAATTCCCACTACTGAGGAACTTGTGTAAGTAGTGGGGCAATTACACAGTCAAATTGCAAGTTACCTACTAGAAAACAACAGCCTTGCCTTTGCAACTCTGAGGGCATCCTTTAAATAAATTCTTTTTTAATATGAATGCATTCAGCTTCAGCATGAGCTATGGCTGGAGTAGGACAAATTCATACCTTTCTTCTACTGATGATCTTTAATAGGGAGCTGGGCACGTACCCATCATTTACACCTCTCTACAGAATGCTGTTTGCCTGCAGATCATTGATCAAAATTATCATAGATCAAAAAGCAATTGTTCCAATTCTGGGACAGGCTGGAGAGTGAGGCAAGGCCTGGGTGGATCTGGAAAAAATGACAGCAGGCAGCAGATGGGAAGTGGAGGTAGCCCAGGGAGGAGAGGCCGTGGAAAACTATCTTAGTACATAGCAGATGAGATGAGAGGGGAAGCGGTCAGTTTAAGGGGAAAACAAAAGACAGAGCTGTAATGCTGTTCACTCTGGTCACTTTACTGCAAATTACAAAAAGGAGCATGGAAAAGGAAAATCAGAAGGCAATCTTTAACTTCTCTGATTTCTAGCAACTTGGGAAGCTTTGTTCTGATTATTAAAATAATGATCAGTCTACAGTACAGCAAGAGAGGAGAATGCCAAACACCTCTCTTCCAAAACTGACCAAAGTTGCCAGAAATTTTCCAACTGGTTTGGGCCTAAGGGTGCCAGTATGCCAATTGCTAATCTCTAACACATGCCTTGTCTCAGCAGTCGCAGTGGGGTGAGGCACAAGGATTTTAATTTCTGCTTTACATCCTTCCTGCTAACGCCCAGCATGCCTCTCCCTTCACCACATGGCTTTGCAACCTCTGCTTCTACTATTTTCCACCTCCTTTTTCCAAAAGTCAGCCTCAGGGCCAGGGAAGGTGGTGAGGTGGTGAAACACTCTGCGGGAGCAAAACCCAAACACGGCTACTTAAAGCAAATATTATGTTTCAACAGAAAAACTTTTAAATTCCCACCCCCCCCCCCAGTTTATTTTTAGAACAATGGTAAAACATACAAATCCTGGAGGCCTCAAGCACTTTCCTGCTGTGCTATTGACTTAATTTATTTCTTTAATTTGTTAAAACCTCACAAAAAAAAATGTTATTCTTTGGAGACTTTGCTAGCCCAAGTTTTGCATATATTATTTGCTGCAAAAGATTAATGAGGTAGCAGAGGCATTTTTAAATGGATTCCCTTGGTTTTCTCTCACTCTCCATCACTTTTTCTGTTTTTCCAACTCATACGGCAGTACAGGTCCACGAGTCTGCTGAGAGAGCTCTCCGCAGACAGGATCCAGGGTATGGGAAGAAAGCAATGAAATTAAAAAGCATCTTGCACAGCTCATGCCCTTCTCTTTCCCTGCTCAGAGACACCGTGCTAGGCAGGGTACTGCACCAGCCCCTGGTGGATCCAGTGCCTCCAGGGCCCCGTCCTGCACGAGGCTCCGTGGGAGCGGACAGAGCCGAACACTCTGGGTTTACAGGAAGGCCGTGCGTGTGGCAGCAGCTAATCCTACGCATAGTTCGGAGGTGCTGTCAGCGAGCCCTTCTGTTGCCTTGCTGAAGAATCTGCTGACACTCCCAGAGACTCATGGGGAGAGCTTTGGATCCTGGCCCCAGAAACCTTCCTGTCGACCTGCCCCTCTTACGGGAACTGAGCGCTGCCTGAAGTGTGGCAGTGGCACAGGCTTCTGTGGTGGCGGCTGAGAATCAGATCTGTTTCTCTTTCTTCACCCAGAATAACCAGGCTATTTGTCAAGAAGACACACTATGCTTTGAGGTTTCTAAATACTTTCTCTTCTCTCAGCCCACGCTCAGCCTCTATTCCACACAGCATAGATTTTGCCTAACAGGAGGTGAAATGGAGAGAGAGAGAAGAGGAAAACAAGTGAGGGAGCACAGGGAGAGTGAGTTAAGGTACTGGGGTCAGGGCAGAGAGCAAGACAAGTACATTGTGATAGCTTTAGAGACAGAGTAGGTCTGTCATGGGGCAAGGGTATGTAAAAGGCTATGTCACAACACCCTGCTGGAGAAGTAAGGAGAAGAAAGGTGTAAGTCTCTTGAAAAGCAGCCAATAGAGACCTCCTGTCTTTCTTCACATGCAGAGCTGATTTTTAACCTGAATGGACCAAAAAGATATGGCAAGCAGCCATTCTTCTAGCTTGCCTCCCTGCCTTTGGGGAAGTCGGCCCATTAGGGTAGCACTGTGTGCTTAAGACTGAAGACAAAGGCCCTTCAGCATGACTGAGGCCAGGCCACTCAGCACATCACCACACTCAAACCACTTAGAACAGTTTGGTACTTCGTCCAACTTGACCCATCAGAGAGAATACACAAAAGGAAATGAGTCAGGGATCCTAACCATGGTATGATCTCATTTAGGGGGATCAGCAAGGGGTCCAATGGCCATGTACAGTCTATGGGGCAAACCCATGCATTTCAGTATCATTTTTTTGCTATAGTCTTAACTAACCCTGTCAGGACCACTTCCAAACATTTCTGAGTGTGCCACTAGTGCAGCACTGAGCCTGATAATCTGCACTTGTGCCTGACTCAGGGTGTGCAAGACATGATCAGTCAGATTTCTACAGGCTCTGTTCCGCACACTCAAATGCTCTGCTTCAAGTGCCACACAGGCACGAATGTTCTGTGAGACATCTGGCTCCTGTAATGTGCTATTCAGGCAAATACCACCAGCACGTTTTCTTCACCTTGTCTTTTTTTCCCACACAGAAAGAGCAAGGCAGAGCAACAGTGCAGGAATAAGGAAATGACATGAAACTACCTGTTTGGAAGACCCAACTCAAAGACAATGACACACAATAAATAACCCTGAATACTGAAAAATGGGGCTGCCATACTCTGTCACACCAGAAAAGCCATAAACTGCAAAAAAGACATGCCAATCATTTGAGAACCTCCCCTGCCCAGAGAATTTTTATAGCACCATATTTCATACTTCTTCTTCTGGGCCTTCTTCTAGAGGGCCCAATTTCCTAATATGTGTCTGCCTCAGCCTCCCCAACTCAAGCCTCCACTGCTGCAAGTGCATTTAAGCCGCTGGCTACCCATCCCCAGAGGCACCTGTGATCCTCCAGTACACATAAAACATGGCTTCATGCAACATGCTTAGTGTGAGATCCAAAGGAAGGACTGCTGAGCGAGGCAAACCAAAACAATAGCTCAGTTCTGGTTCAGACTAAGGAATAAGATCAGCTGAGAGGAAGTATCCCTTGTGTATTTATCAAGTTTTGGAGGCAATACCTCTGTCCACATTGAACTCTGTGCTACCAGACAAGGTAGCTTAGACCTACTTTGGGCATTTCTAGATGAGTTGCAAGCACAGCCCTACACCCTCTTGGGCAACTGAAAAAAAAATAAACATTTAATTAAATCAACATAATTTTAAGTGTGCAGAGGTAGCCCTTACCCCTTTGAATACCACTGACTGGATTGCTCAATAGATCATGTTGATCAAAAACTCGACAGGATTCCCCTCCTGGACTTGCACTGGTTTGGGATTTTTTAGGTTGTTTGTTTTTTGGGGTTTTTTTTAATGGTATGACACATGGTAAACAATACCACACAGATATGGTAATGGCACTTAAATAATCCCATACATAGCAAAGATTCTTGCATACATAGGCCTGAGGCAAGCCAAATATACAAACAATTAGAGATCTGTAGGTATGCCAAGAAATATTCATGCAGCATATAGGCCCAAGAGAAAATATAGTGAAGATTAAGAATATTATTAACACATCTGAGGTAATAGTATTTGATGAATTTCTCTATGAGGATCTCTATGATCCTTACAATTCCCAGAAAAAGGACTGGACTGACATTTTCCACATTTACCTGCAACAGTCAAATTTATAGCACTGCAGTAGGACTAAGTGTCTGCAAATTAAATGGTTTCTAAGACATCTTCCTTTGTTTTGATATGCAGTAATTAGATCCACCTTATTCCCTCAGCTCATGACCAATGTTTCTATTTCACTTACATCCAAAGACAACTTCTCTTGCCCTTTTCTTTAATTCTTTTCCACAAAAAGCCTTCTTTTCCCCCCCCTCCTGAAACTTGTAAGCTCTTTGTTCCCATTACAATCTTTGGCACGCAAAGCAGGTGGTATCAAAAAGTGCAAATACTTCCATATTCTTTGAATTACTATAAACTGCTGTATGGTTTCATTCATCTTAAGTACCCAGTCTTTTGATATCTCAGCCAGTCCATTCCACACTCACAAGTTAATAAGACTAGAGGCAGGGAGAGACATGAGAAAGGCCACCCAATTAAAGCGAGAAAATGAAGATCAAAACAGGCTACTGTGCTGTCATATGGTCAGGTACTGAACTGTGCCTGGTACAGTCACTGATAGCAGGCTGGATAATGCTGCAATTGTCACTTTGCTGTGACCTTCACCAGTCACCTGGCTCGAGCCTTATGAGAGCTGGCTAACTTTTAAGTTAAAAAGGCTTAGATTAAAATCTTCAGTAACCCTGGAAATCCTCAAATAACTTCAATGAAACAAGAGGAATGACTTTGAAATTACAGTCTCCGTGGAAAGGACCCTACATAATTTGATAACGGATACAGATAATTTTCTTCTCCATTAAACCAGCAGGAACTGAGTACTGAAAGTCCATGCCTACTAGAGGGATAGGGGACTAACTCGTGTCATGTAAGCATGAGGTTACCCAGTGTCTAGGTCAATCCTTAGAGCTGCTCAAGTACAAGCTGCTCCATACAACATGTACTGTTCTCCTGATCATGCATCCAGAAACCACAGCATAAACATTGACCTATACATCAACGCTATAGAGTAAGTGATCCCAAACTCAGTGTTCCTGTCCCTGAATACACTGGGAGGGAGGTGAAGGGCAAGAAGCTCACTGCTAAGCAGAGACAAAAGCCTTCATTAAAGCATCATGATGAATATTGTCTATATTTCAGAGAACTCTCACACCTGAAAATTGCTAGGAAAAGTAGGACTCATCTGATTTTCAAAATAATTTTATAAAATACTTCAGTGGATTCTGCCTTAGGAGTATTAAAATAAAGGCCGCCTCTTTCTGCAAATGGAGGGAGCTGGGAAGGGTTCACCACACTTCATACCAAATAAAGCTCTTATTAGAAACAGAATACATACCACAGGAATTATTTGCTGGTGTGTTCCACTGCTTTTGACCAAAATTCCTGTGAGTTCTTGTGAGCTGCCATCAGAGTAATCAGTGAAAAAGAAGAGGGAGTCTAAAAGAATGAAATCTGTCAATGCTACTGGGCATCCCAGTTTGCAAAGAAGGCTGACCAATTTATTTGCTGGTGATCTTGGTGTTTTACACAATGACCTGTGAGGGGTCCACCTTAAATAAAATAACTAGGAAAACCCAAATAACTGGAAGGGGAGTACAGGTATGATTTTGTTACCTAAGACATTAAATAGTTTCACAACTGGTCTCTCAAAAACAAAGGGAAAAAAACATCAAAATGCTGAATTTGGCTTCAACAGTACAAAGAACAGCTGGAACATTTCTGCATGACTTAGTTTAATGCAGCAAGATTGGAATTTTTAAGTTCCCAAGAAAAAAAAAAAAAAGCAGCAGGGTAGCTTTTCACTTTCTGCTATCTGTACCAGTTACCACCTGGATCCAAGTATTTGCCACTTAGGATCCAACTATTCAAAAATCCACATAATTAATTGGTATCAAAGCAAAGTTCTGTGAAACATCTGCACTCAAAGAGTGACCTTCAAGGAGAAGACCATATCTTGACTGCCCAGGTCCTACAGCTCAGACTTGCTGCTTGAAGAACTATTTCCCAGCTCTAGTACCACCAGTCTGGCAGTGAAGCACAGGTGAGATATAAACAAACTCAGGGGAAAGGGAGAGATTTCTTAGGCATTATTGTAGGCTCAGCAGGTTTCATTATTTTGCACGTTCTGGGGAAATTCAGATCCCTTTACCAGTTCTTTTCTGATAGTTTCCTGAAACCTACACAATACAGAAAGCAGTGCATTAGGCAGCATGGCTTTTGGGCTCCAGGGTGGACACAGATCTCATCCCAGCAAGGAGCAGTCGTAAGGCAACAGCTGGGCAATGACTTGGGAGTTACTCACATCAGCTGGATGTCTCTATGGGGTCAGAAGAGCAAGGGAACAGGAGACCTATTTGCCCCAGATTTGCCCCCAAATTCCATGTTTCTTCCTATGGGGTCCTCTGACACACCTAGACATGGCTATGGGCACAAAGCATGTTCCTGGATGCGGTTCTTTCAGATATAAAATCATACCACTGCTCATGCCAGGCACTGGCACTTGTTCTTAATCTTACAGGGCTGTTTCACCTAATGGCTCCAAACCTGGCTTCCTGAAAGCAGCAGGGGACAGCTGCTGAAACACCATCAATCCAGACAAAGTCAACATGACCTGTGGACATGGTCCAGCTCTACCAGGAAGGGCCCAACAGTGAGGTGGCTGAGGAAATATTATTGCAGCCTGGAGGCTTTCTCATGCAGAATTTCTATTTTGGTGCACCATTTTTTTGTTGCTTGAGCATTCCCCAGACATTTTGGAGACTCCAGATGCAATAATACTGAGTTCTAGGTCACAATGTTTTTATTGATAAAGGTTTCACCATCCTTATGTGGATGTGAATGCTTGTGAATGCTGCAGGATTGTATAGGGAATAATCATTTGCCATAGCCCACAACATATAATGTGCCCACCAAAAAGCACAGTAAATTAAATAACAGTGTTTCCTGCCAGTCCAAACAAACTATTTTCCCTTGCTAGCAGAGCAGGGGAGTACTAACCCACAGAACTGCAGTGTTTTGGAAATTCATTAAATAGTAGCAAGAAAAAAGTCACACTGCTAAGAAGTGACACAGAAACAGCCATAACACATTTTTGTCATCAACACAGCAGCAGTGGTTAGGCACAAGGAAATGTTTATTTGATCCATTTGCTAACATATAAATCAGCTTGTTCTAAAACTATTTCATAATACCTGTTCTCAAGCAATGACCCAATTTGAGGTGAGCTATTTGAGGTGATCACTTCATGTTTTGAGACAAGACAGCCATCCAAGTAACAACTATGTCTTCTTTGTCCACAGACTGCAGTGTTTGCACCAGGAAGAGAGATGCAATGAAAATAAATTAACCCATTTTACTTGAGCCATGTTAATTATGCTTGCTTGAAAAAAAAGAATGAAGCTGTGACTTAGTCAATAGGAAATCCTCAAGGACTTGGCTAAAATTGTCATGTGTATCCACTTGCCCTAACCTTTGGCCTTTTGTCTAAGTACAAGGGGCATATCAGTTAAATATATGATGGTTTCTCTCTGGGAAACTCAGAGAGTTAATAAGTAATTTCAAACTATTATAATTTTGATGCATGGAAAAAAAAACAACTTGGCTTTCCTCACACGGTACAGCTGGGTAAGTACAGAATTTCCCGGCACTGTTCAAGGCTGGGTGGGGTGGGAAAAAGAAGAAGGAAAAAAGAGAAACAAATGAAGTTGCTAAAGAAGGAAAAGAAAAAAGTGCAGAAATCCTGCCAGAAGTTCAGGAAATCTTTTCTTCCTTGTTTCGCCTTTGGAGATCAAAAAATCCAAATTAAATATGAATCCCCCTGCAAAATGCTGATGACTTTGCTCAAACTAGGGCAGCTAAGGTGCTGAAAAGCCATGAAGCTCAGATGTAGTCCTTCAGATAATTCATATAAGCAAGTAGCTTAAGTGATAGGTCATGTCTACAGGATCAGCACAACAGTTCTAATCCTTAAGGAGGATCTGACTCTTGGGTATGCTGACGGCCCAAACCGGTTCTATACAAACCCTCCAGGCACCTCCACAGCACAAGCAGAAAATAGCAACTGCAGAGGTGAGTATATGATCACAGCAAAGCCACTGTCATGTTTAAGAGAGATCTCAACCTGCAACAGAGGAACACACAGGGAAATGCAAGCATTTTTTCCAGCCTGTTGCACAGCAGAGTGAAATGCCATTGGCCATCATGTAAATGGGATGACTCATTTTTCCCAGTGCCAGTGCATGGGACTGTGCTCACACCTGTGCCTTTAGGTAGGAGGACAGAATTCCAGTCTCAAGAAAGGGCCTTCTTATTGCCTGTTAACTTGGTCTTTTTTCAGCCTGTATCCATACCCTCTAATCAAATCTACAATTTAATTGCACCAAGTCACTTATTTTTCACCTAAGCACCTGAAAGACAAATCCTGAAAAGTCTACATATCACACTGTATGTCCCCACTTGAAAAAAGACAAGCAGCACACAAACTGATTAAGCAACAGAGGGTGCATGGTGGAAGTCAAACCCAGGTTATGAATCCCATTCATGAAATGATAATTCTCTCACTTTCCCCATTGCTTCCCTAAGCAACAAGATTTTTCTCTCTAGGGTATTTAAAAGACAAAAGACACATATCCTTTATGTGTGCAGGAACAAATTCAGGACCATGCCTACGCAAAATATATGTTTATCAATATTTGATCTACATATTGATCTTAACAATGTTAGTGACTGCCCTGACTGGCTTCCTGTGGCCAAGCAAGAGCAAATAAATTTTTAAGAGAAATCTGAAGTTACTAAATACATCACACAGTAACTTCCTCTCAGCCCCAAGTTTGGCAGGCAGATCTTTCAGAACCAGCTTGCAGGAGGTGGCTCTGCAAGCAGGAAGGCTTTTTAAAGCAGTGCACAGGTACAGGGATGATTTCCATGTAAAGAAAATAATGTTAAGTCCATTAAAAAAGCCTACTTACTGCAGTGATTCAGGGACCTATGAAGTGAGGAGAGACCACTGGAATCCCACCTGATGCAAAACACTGCCCAAGGGATTTCATCTATTCATTTCTGCAGCTGTCTTGCACATCCCACTTCATGAAGCCCCTAGCTTTTGACTTATCACAAACCTGTATTCCTGAATTAAAATTAACTTAAAAATCACAGCCTCCAGGGCCATGTCAACACTGCCTTGTGTAACACAGTCCTGGGGGCAGGCCACTAAAATATGACTGTGCAACTGTATAGTTAACAACCTGCTGCTCAACCTCCTCCACATCCCATGGAGCTTCCTTGTCATGCAGCAGAATCCTTTCCAGGAAAGAACTTGGCCAACCCACCTGTCAGGGAACATTTCCTCGTGTTTGACAGGACAGGCATTGGAAGATTCAAGGCAGCATGGGTGTATCTCAAGAAATGCCCTATCCTGAACCCAGTCCATCCATAGTGCAAAGTTTCTTTCCTACCGTGTCATAAAGTTGATCCAAAGCTAGTGTTCCGTTTGGGTGCAAGATGACCTGGAGAATGACCCTAAACTTGGAATGGGCTCAAAAGTCAGCCCAGCCACAGCCCACGTGCCAGAAAACCCACGATCATTTTCCCTTCATCTGAGGTACTCTCATCAAAAAGCAAATGCATGAAATCCCTCCTCACACAGAGCATAATCTTGCAGGTTCAAGAAATGATCAGTATTATGCTGTTTGGGAGGAAGCGGTGCAATTATGCAATGCAGCACTATTAAAATCAGCCATATAAACTGGTTGCTCATCCGATCCACTGCACTGTTTGGCCCACTTGCTCTTTTGAGTTTCTGTCTTGTACTCTGCTCTACAGCTGCCTTGCACCTCCCACTCCTTCTTCTTTACTGTTTTAATATAAATCAAAAATTCATCAAACCTCCCTTCTTCAGTAATAAATCAATTATTTGGATTACTCAGCTATAAAACCATGACTTTGTGGTTGCAAAGGCAGAGCACTCAAACATCCTGGATGAAAGCAAGCAAAAGAGAAAATGTATTTTAATAATACTTAAAGTTCATAAAGGGCCTTTTCTTCTGGGCACATCTGAGCTTGCTAGAAGGATTGTATTTTTCTAATAAAAATTCTCATTTCTTGCTTGCCAGTCACCACCCACAAAAAAAACCAAAACCCTATCCTTGTCTGTGCTGTTTTCTCTGTTTGTATATTGTATTCATAGCTTTGTTTCCTGGACACAGGCAACAAAGTACTTGCCTGGACACAGGCAAGTACAAATGTCAGAGGCAGACTAGAAATATTGGGGCACACACAATGCATTCTTGCATTCTTCTAAACATCAGACCACATCACCAATTAAAAATGAAAGAGTAAAAAAAAAAAGAGCACTCAGCCTCCATCTACCTGCTTCCAAGCCAAGATAAGGAAATACCTCAAACTTTCCACAAAGCCTCATATTAGCTTCCATCAAAGCCAGGAGAATCCATCCTGTTGTTTCCATTGCTGGTGCTGCATTGCTGCATTCCTACAGAGCTTCTGAATTTGTTCAGAGCTTGTTGATGTTGTTGTTATTGTAAAAGCTGAGTGTTACACAAGACCGAGAGCTTGACAGCTTTCCCACAATCCCCAGCATGTGGGAATAGCGAGTAACAAAGTGTTAACACCTGCCAACTGGTGGTTAGGTGTACATGTCTCTGTTAACAACAAACACTGCTGCTAGCAGTCATCAGAGCAAAGCAGCAAATCTGTTCCCTTTTCCAGCTTGGAAAACACCAAACAAAAACGAACAAAAAAAGGCCTCTAATTGCTTGATTAAGATGTATCAGTGTTGGAAACTGCTGATCTAGAACATTGAATCTCTGACATTTACTTCACTCTTGATTAAACAGAAATGTTTAAAACCAGTTATTTTGCAGGTAGAAGCTCAGAGCACTGTGTACCATCCAGGGAATTGCAGCAGTGAAACTTTTTACAAAGAAACAGAATCAGAACCACCTCCTCTCTGCTGTTTCATAAAAGCATCAGATGCTGAGACTCTCTGGCTATTAGGAAAAAGGGGCGGAAAAGCACTATTGAAGGATTAGGAGTCAGATAATTCCTTGGAGCTTCCAGGGGAACCTTGTGGAAAAGTCCAGCTCTAAAAAATGCTGCTAGACACAAAAGTCAGGACCGTTTCTTTATGGTGAGAGGGATTAATTGTGTATTTTAAAAACCGAGTTTTCATCTGGTGACTTCCTAGGCAGCCTTGTGAGCCAGGTGGCATGGATTTATCATCACCGATTTGCATGTGACTAATGTCCTAGACCTGAGGCTAAAAGCCTGCTTGCTCTAGATTTGCCCTCAGTAGCCAGCTTGCTCCTTCTCTATGACAAAAAGGTAAGGGAGAAGTGAGTCAACTCATCTCAAGCAAACTAAAGATTGCTAAATCAAAAGAAGGGAAACTTCATTAATCTAACAGTACTCACAAAAGCTCACTGCAGTCCAAATCTCCCTAACTGTGCACACAGAAACTCCAGCTCAGTTTGGGAGGGACATTAATCCTGGTTTCCATCAGATTGTATTTCTTCAGTAATTGCTATCAGGAAAATAAATTATCCCATTCTTTAGCAGTGTGTGTGTGAGGGGGGGAATTTCACATTTATGTCTTTCCCCTAAACATATAATCTGAAATAATTAAGACAACTATGTTTGTGCCTGATTAATCAGATGATGGCCAGGACAACAGATAATTTTAACCTACATCGGTTCCTGAATCTAAGTCACATGGGAGGAGGACAGTGACTGGAAGGCATGAGTAATTTCTTTTAAAGATTCTACCAATTTTTGCCAGCCTTAATGTTGCATGAAATAAAGACTTCCAATAGCCAGCACCTTGAAACAGAGGACACACATTCTCTTTATTTCGCGAAACATCAAGTATTTGAAAATCCTACAAGTAGTAGACAGTTGGTGGTAATAAATTTTCTTACAAAGGCTGGCAGAACACTGTCCTGACTCTAAGCAACATCATTTACCAAATTGCTATGGTGAAGGCTCAAATAACCTTCCATATAAAGCTCCCTGCAGAAGGTTCTATGGATAAAAATGGACAATTTTTTAGTTGGCCACAAGTCGCTTTCTCAACCAGGAATGGAGAAATAAGGTAATATACTTGCCTGCCAACATGAATATTGACCAATAGACTGAGACAGATATTTCCAAATAGCAACTGGAAAGTTTTTTTTGTCTAGGAGGTTTAGGATCACCTGCACCAGAATAGTATTAGAGGAAAATTTCTAAGCTTTGTATGAATATTCAAGCCCCTGAATAGATGAATTTAGAATCTCAGTCACATGGTTTCTCTGACTCAGTCATTTGTTAGTCATCCTCTGCCCATTATATCACAGGAAAGTTACAGATACCCATAATTAGAAAGGCAATCCCTCTCCTTCTGTCTCTTTTCTGCCTAGATATGTCCTCTCACTCCCTTACTTACCAGAGGTCCTGTGCTATTTATTCTCATTCCCCTCCCAGCCAGATTTATTTCCTTACAGTCTCACCCCCTTTATACCCTCCTCGCAGTCTCTAGATCCTACTCCATGTTCAGAATATTCCAAATCAACAGCTGCCCTTGCACTCCTTTCAATTCTCCCTTTTCTGACCCCAGCAGCTCTGCCTGGATCCTTGTCTCTCTCTCGCACAGGTTTTTATCAGCTGTTTCCTTCTGTGCTCCCACAGGCCTTATTCAATTGAATACCATTCTTACACACTCGGGGAGCATAATGCAAGAGAACTGGGTTGCTTCTGTCTAAACCTCCCCTTGGCTATTTTCCTTAATTTGTCTGAGTTGTTGATCTGTGGAGCTGGCACTTCTGTTCTTCCTCAAAGTACCATTGCTACCTGATGTGTTATTTCTACTCTTGCACACTACTCCCTCCATATATCCGTCCGCCAGTTCTCTCTCCTTTTCTGCATCAAACAGCTTTCTTGGGTTTGCCTTGCAACCCACCATCTTCTCCTCTTGCTGGTCAATCAGCCCCTACCATCCTTCTGCCAGGATAACTGCATTGATCAGAGTAAATCTATTTTTTCCAATACTGCACGAAAAGTTTTTTTTTCTTATTTTCTATTTGGTAAAGAACAGAGATCTCTGAACTACCAAAGCCAGAGGTCCAGCTGTCATTCATCCTGAGACAGTGTAGCTTCTGGTCACAAGGCAAAGCATACAGAAAATGCTGTAGTGAATTGTCAGTGTCTGATCTGCAGTAGGCAAATGGGCATGCAGCACTTAAACCTCAGATTTATGGCCCAGGTACTGGGAAGCAAGAGAACACCGGGAAGGACAGGTACATACATGCTCTTATCATACTGAGACACTGAATGAGAGTCTCTCTCACACAAAACTCTATCCCTTTATAAAATACTGCCTAATCTTCCCTTAAGAAAAATGTCTTGGTGGAAAGTTTCAGACCAGTACTAAACTCTCACACCCTTAATACCACAAACATCTCACACTGACATCTGTAATGCCTCTGCCAATTTACAAATTCTTCCTGAGTTACTCCTCTTTGGTGACAGAAGACACTAGGTTTTTTATTGGCTCATTATCCCACACTTGTCCCAAACACACGGCATGTGTATTTTACCTGAGGATAACCCTGCCTTCTTCAGGACAAGACACCCCATGGCAATCCCTTTTCCAGCAGCATTCCTATCTCTAGGTGTGTTTGCTGGGCATTGCTGATAGACAGGTGCACACCAGAGCAGTAAGGCTCACTTAGACCCTATTGCTCTGAGCTTTTTCCATTCTGTTTCTTTCTGAAGCAACCATCTTCAAGGCAGGTTGGTGTCTCTTTGTTCAGGCACCTTGAGGCACACAAGACCACAATTCTAGAACAGTCCAAGAGCAGAAGGGCTAAATCTAAATGCAGAAAAACCCAGCATAGAGCACATGATCTTGATTGAGTACACAGAGTCTGACTCCATCCATGACTCTACTAGGTAATGAGGGCTCTGTAAAGCTCTGATTTAGCATAGTGAGGTCACGCACTTTCCCTCCTGACACATGCACATTCCTGTCTTTAGTCTTAACATACACAGGTTAAAGTATCTTCCTCCTCCACTATATTCAGATAATGACTGAAAGCTACATCTGCATAGTGTTTTCCCATTAGGTCAATAGCAGCCAACAAAGGAGCATTTGCTTCTGGTTCTTTAGCTGAATAGGAGAAAACAATTGGCACAATATTAGCCCGAAGAGGGAGGAATATAGAACACCTGATGTGCACTGCCAACAAAGCAATTAGCAGCAGGATCAGGGGGTGGGCACTGACTGCCTGCCCTGCTTATCGACCTCACGGAGGGACTAAGTTCCCAGGTATTTAATGGAGCTCATCAGAGCTAACATGCAAAGTTTTGCATACAACTGTCTTGGAAATAAAGTACTCTTCCTGAGTTTCAGGAAGTAGATTTTCTCGCTAGTCTTTGAACAAAGGAATGAGTTGTCCATTCTGTTCCACACTAATCTTAATAGTTTACACCGCAGGCTCCACTACCTTACCTACAACTGGTCTATTTGAAGAGCAGCTGGGAAGGAAAAAGTTCTGGTGGTGGTGATGTGGAGGACTCAAATGGACAAGTTCAAACAATGTGAGGATAATACAGGCATGTGAAAAACACTTCAACACCTACCTCGCAGTGAATTACAGGGTGTTGGTCAGTATAGATGGTTTCTCAGAGGGTTTAATGTCTCAGTGTCAGGCAAGGTTTGTTTCTGTTCCTGACGATCAAGACACCTGCATTGCACTTTTGATATCCAATAATGCATCCTGCTTGTCTTTCATCCTTCATGATGATGTGCAGCCTTTTCACTGTTGAAAATCAGATAACCAGAACCTTAATAGAAAGGAATATTTTGGAATATTAAAAATCCCTCCAGTGAAAGGCACACAGGTTTACTCTCTGGACTAAATAAAAAACTCTCCAGCATAGAGCACTCAAAGTAATCTTGGTGGTGCTTGTCAAGGCCTGAGCATTGGAGTTGTCCTGATCATAAGCACTATAATCCTATCAAGAGGCAAATACACAATCAGGTATCACCAGACCTTTGGGCTTTACAGCTAGCTAAAAGCCCTGCATCTGTGTGATCAGATCCTTCAGAAGGAAAGGATAGCATGGAAACAGTAACCTCTTATTTCCAGTTCCTATTTTGGTTTCTACTCTTCAGCACACAAAAGGTTGCCTGTCTTACCCAAGGCTGCCTCAGCATCAGACAGGCTGTGTTTCCAAGTCACTTTCTGTCCTTTTGTGCCATGTTTTGCTTTTCTGCCTGTAAGAACAAAGCCAAGGGTCTTGGGGCTATTTTCATATTTGGGGGGTTTGGATGCACTGCAGGGCGAGGCTGGGCCTCATTTTAAGAGAAGGCTCCAGCCCACACCAGTGCCAAGAGGCTGACTAATGCAATTATTTCCTTGCAGAGCAGCATTTTTAAAAGTGCTGATTCTTATTAAGAAAAAGGAATGGATTTGGAGCTCATATTTTGATCTGGTGCCCAGGATTATTTGGAAATTCTTTTTCCTGGAATGAGACTTTTTATTCCAAATTTCTCCATGGTGGAGAGAGAGGGTTTCCTGGGCAGAATTAGGATAATGATTACAGCCTGTATACAATCAGTTCTAACCGCTGTGGAACTCCAAAAATGAATGTTATTGCTCAGTGGCTTCATTGAAAACAGAAGTATTATTTAACCAGAAGGATGGCAACACATGGAAATAGCTCATTATCATATTTTCTCCCTATTTGAAATGTCACATTGAGTATGTATCTTTCACGTCCACTACACTTTAATTAATTTGGGCTGTGTTTAAATATATTACACAGCATGCTTTATTACAAAATTCTGACACATTCCCATTGATGAAGCAGGGCTTTCCTTCAAACACTTGTAAAAGGCAATAGGAGCTACACTGCCTAAATATTGTTTTAAATACAATAAGAATACCACATCATCTCTGTGTCTGCTGGTGTTTTTCGGTGGCATGGAACGTACAGAGCAAATACATTACATCCAAGGATTGCTTGCTGTTTATTGAAGGGACAATGATGTTAACATTATTATTCTAGATCTAAATCTTAACCACTTACCTTATTTACATAATTGCAAGACAAACATATATTTTACTCAATGGCTGGAAAAGATTCCAGCAGTGTGATTGCCTAGAAATTAAAAAGTAGAATTGCAGGGTGTATGTGTGAGATGAAAATGGCTTGTTTTAACACAGCTGGTGTATCTTATCTTCTGAGCACTTTCCAACACAGCACTTATGAGGATGGTTGTCCTCCTCCACCCAGGTCTCCAACAAAGTAGAGGATTTATTTCATTTGCTAGCCTTCCTCTGGAATGCAGTCACTCTAGAAGTTATTCCTGATTTATACTTGTTTAAACAACTGGGAGAATCAAACCAGTTTTTAAAATTATGTAAAAATGAGAGTTCATTCAACTTTTAGTGTTTCTTGGACTGAAATCTCCTGTTACTTAGAATCATATGCTGAACAGGATCAGGGATTCTGTAGAAGGTGTGACTAATATTTGACAGATGTAATCTCTTCACTACTGCTTCTGTTGAGGCATTGATGTATTAGCTACTGAAATACTGTAAAACCACTTTAGTTTGAACCACCTGGAGTACAGCAAACAGATGCCCCCTTAGGGCAGCTCTATCCCACTCTATTATCCTACCCACTAGATGCCACCAAGCGCTCACTGAATTTGTATCAGGAAAGAATCGCTTTCCCCACTACTCACAAACCCCATTCAGGAACCACTTGGAGCCAAGGCTGCTGAAGGAGACCTGATTCATTCCCTGGGAGCCAGATGAGTGGTGTACCTCACACAACAAGCCTCTGCATGACATTACAGTCAATCCCAACAGCTTGTTCTAAAACATGTTCCAGGGACAGCTCCTTGGACCGTTGCTTCCTCATCTATCCTCCTAAGAGAGCAGTAATCAAAGTTTTATTATCTGAATCATGGATTCATATTTTTTTTATTATTATTATTTTCCCTAGCAGATGGCCTTTTTCCAAAATAATTTCACAAGCAGAGATTCTTATCTTGGGGAAGGTAATGCTGTTCTGAAACAAACTCCCAGATGGGGCCACGTGGGAGAAACGTGTTGTTCCTTAGATAAAGGGAAGACACTAGACTGCTGATCCCTGTGGATGCTGCCACAGTGGAACAGCACGGCCCTGCTCTGTGCTATTAAGTAGTCTACTACTTATTTGAGTGCTCTTTCCTCACCCCACATAACCCTTTCCTCAGAAAACATCTACACCAAGAAGAAAAATTTTTTCCAGCATTTGAACAACAGCAAAAAAGTTGCATTTAGCTACAACACGTCTGCCTTTAAAAATCTGGATTTGTTTTATATTTAATTCCTTCAGTGAATTGTAATAAATGAATAAACTTAATTTGGAGTATAATAAAAAATATGAACTGTGTTGCTGAAGCCAAAAGCAATAACCTCATCTTGGTTTTTCCTGATTCTTTGCACCTTCGGACCCAAGTATTACTGTTGCAATTTTTTTCTGTATTTTAAGTGTTTTGTTTATTTGATTTCTGCATTAAAGGAACACTCCTGTGTAATGTAAAGGGATACTATAATCACAATGTCTATTTACAAAGAAAAGTTAAGTGTCTAATATAAAAACATGCAATAAAAAAAGAATAACTACCAGATCAAAAGCCACCAACACAACAATCTGATGAAGCAGGCTAGAAAATACTACTCAGCTCTACCCCTTACAGAGTATAGGGAACCAGAAAACTTTGCTGTGTGAGAAGATTGAACAGGGTACTGGATAACCTCATCTAGGCTCCTCTTCTATGAAATGCTGGACAAAAGGACCTTCCAAGCCCCCTCCAGCCTGGGCTGCTCCGTGATTCTATAAGATTGGAAGATCTCTCTGATGCATGGCTCTCACATTAACCACAGCTTTTCCTACTTGGTTTCTTTCTAATTTCAAGAAGTTGTTCTTACTATTTTGTTGGGTTTGGGTTTTGTTTGTTTGTTTGTTTTTTCCCCTGATTTCCAAGAGTAACAAATGTGAAATGGTATCCTTTTGGCTGCTAGTGGGCAGGATCTTGTGTTCTTCACACATTTAGATTTTCCATCAAAACCATCAGGAATGTATTAAAACAAGCAGGCTAGTTTCCATCTCTTGGCACGACTCAATGAAGCATTTAGATGCACATGAAACACAAGACTGACTATGCAACTGGCAGCCTCCAAAAAGGAGTAGATCATTTAAATATGTTCCTGAAGGCACAATGTTTCTTTACCTGGCCACAACCAGCCCTACTAAAAGAAACAGTAAAACTGCTGACAGCCTTGCCATCCACAGCTTCCCTCGAATTAACGAGCAATTTAGGTTTGTTTTGTAGACCTTAAAAAGTCTGAAGACCACCTTGTATTAAAGGCAGCTCATTACTCTTGTCCATATGCAAGTGAACAGGAGTCTAACGTGCCAAATTCCAAGCCTGAAAGACTGTTTAACCATAAATCCCCTCACAAGACAGAGGCATGAGCTACTTAGCTGGCTTTGAAGGTAGATGGGACAAAGGAAAGAAGCAGAGCCATCAGAAGGATTTTTTAGAGATTCTTAACACCATCAACCCAGAGCAACAACCTTACTGAATCAGCAGAAATTATCCTGCAGAAAAAAATAACAAGAAACCCCCAACTCACAAAAGCAACCCAAATTCCCACCACAAAAAACCCTAAACATGTTTTGCATCTCATGTGTAGGACTTTGTGTTTCTGTGTAACTTGGCAGTGGAGCAATTTTTAGCGAAGATACCAACAGAAGATTCATCAACAACCATACTGACATCTGAAGAGGCATATGCTCACAAGAAGCATTTTGCCTATTCATTTTAACCTGATATTTAAACCCACAAAGTATAGATATGGATAATGTTATTTACCCTGTGCACAGGTGTGTGTTTGTGCTTTTAAGGTTATTTCAGCACTACATTTAATAAATTCCAAAAAATGATGCTATAATTATCACACCGACAAACAGGAACATTCCAGAGAGCACTGGTTGTTTTTGTTATTTCTATTCCACTTTTGAAAGAAATTTTAAGTAGGCTGTTTAGCTTTTTTTAGCAGAGGACAACAGACATGAGACAAATTATACTTCTTAGAAAAGCATTCTCTATAGATCAGCTCCTGCTAACTCATTCTCCCATTGGCAGACCTCATTCATTTTCCATGATGATTTTTGCTAAAGTGATTAAATAGCTTTAAGAACAATAGAATTACAAGTGTTTTGAGGAAGGCAGAAGCCTTTAGACAGATAAAATATTTTTTTCAGAGGGAGATTGTTACAATCAACTGGCTACAAAGATGATGTAAACAGTCAAATCCCCCTGCAATTTCAAAACGTGTTGATTTAACTAAGATTTAATCAACTTAAGTACATTGTTCAAGACAGATTCTAGTCCAGAAAATTCTGACTACATTTGCCAGGCAATGATTGCCTCCATTATTTGCAACAGTGTTCATTCCTTTGCTCTAGTGTTCCCATTCTGCGTGTAACTTCCTTTGATTTTATCATTGCTGCAATCAATTGTCCTAAATCTAAAACAGTTTTGGAAACAGAATTTAACTTGGTCAGATCAGACTTAATTTGCAAGAGATTCACTGCAAAGTAATCTCTGTTGAAATGTTTACAAGTTGCCTGTGGAGGAAAACTAAAAGCCAAAAGGGATTTCAGCAAGAAGCTAGTGGAAAGGCCAATTGCACCTGACTACACAGACCGTACCACACCACAATCATGTTCTTCTCTCTCCAGGGTCTTCAGTCCTACCAAGAATTATAGCATTTCAGTTCAGTGCTATACACTACACCTTCCACTCAAAAGACCAAAAAAAAGGTGGATTAATCTGCTATGAAGTGGTAGAGATGCAAAATATAATTGGTATTAGCATCCTGATGCAAACCACTGTGTAAGACTTAAATCTTTATAGTGTCTTTCAGTGAGCTTTATCATCAAGACAGTTTTGTTCTTCTGGTTTTACCTTCAGTATCCTCATACCAGCATGTTCCACCTGCGTGTCTCTGAGACAACACAAGTGTCCCCATGATTTTCTGTGGCATAACCTAACCCAAGATGATGAAATACAGATTTAGCTTCAATTTAGTCAGGGGGCATGTTTCTTAAAGTATGATTTTCAGAAGCAGAAATCCTAGCAGCTACCAAATGAAATGAAAAATCTTGCTGTTTCTAGAAACATTAGAAAAAAATCCCACATTTTTCTTCCTCCTCTTTGCTAAAAAAGATGAGAAGTGAAAATTATGTCAAAGGTTTACCCATTACTACCTTGACAGAAGAAGTTGCTTTTAGCCTTCAAATAAGAGATTGAGCTATTATAGTTTTTATTCCTAGATGGCTTGAGAAAATTCAAAAAGAGTCTGTAATGATGGGCTCTTGCTGTAGAGGGAACCTACTCATCAGCTTGGAGAACAGTCCAAGAGTTCTGGGATTCAGTAGGCTCACACAGTAGAGACAACACTGCTAGGCACAATGTCCTATCTAATATTAATAAAACCTTTAAAAGCATGAAAAGATAAACATATTCTCTTAGACAAAGATGTCTCCTAAAGTCAGCAGTATACACATACCTTTACAAACATAATGAGGTCTTGCTGCCCAGAATATGTGCATTTTCTTTTTTTTTCTTTTTTTTTTTTTAAATAATATTATTTTAACATCAACACAAAACTTCCATGTTCTGAGAATTAGGAGGGCACGGACAGATTATTTTCCAGTAGAATTCATAATCTATTTATAAATTGAAGTGGTTTTTTTTTCTTAATGGCCTCTGTACCAAGAAACAGTAAAATTGCCAAGTAAGGCCACTAGTAGTTTGCCAGACTGTATGTATGAGAAGATACCTGTTTGTGCAGAGAATCAGCCTGATTACTTGCAGCACAAATGGGTCATCCAATTAAAGACTCCATTTGGCATCCTAAAAGCTTTGTCTGGGTTTCTGAAATTCTGAGTGCCTGTTCTGAAGGAAAAAAAAAAAAAATTCTAATGCATTTTAAAGAGACTACTAAATATAAATTTTGTAGCTATATAAAAAAGATATATATTAATTGTAAATGAAAATATATGACAGATGCATCCAGGGTAGACTGGGGGAAGAGAGAATGTGTCCAAAGTAGACAGGTATGACCTGGGTTACTCTTCACCTTATAGATGAATCATAAATTTCTGAGTACATGAAGATGACAAGCAACCTTAATGAGAGGGAGCACATGAAGGTCAATAAACACATGGATTGTAGAGACACATTTACTGATTTAATCTACCGTCTTGAATCCACTAAAGCTTGAAAACAGGTGCTGGAAGCCATTAAAGAACAATGCTGGGAAAACCAATGTATGAAGCAATTTGAGATGTTCACTGATGACATAATATGAGCAACAGAGACCTCCACCCAAATAATATGTTCCATTTTTACATCTTGAGTCTGGATGGAATAAGGAGGTAGTTAAGAGCTGAGCGGTGGTTTGTAGGCAGAAAGATCCCTAATACTGAGGAACTCTGGGAAATAAAAAAGGAAGTGCAGTTAGGTTATGGCATCCTAGGGAACACAGGGAGTTTGGGGCTAAGTAGTGGTGAAAATGGAAGGAGAGAAGAAAGAAGTTAGTCTGAATAAGATGACAGAATTTGGTGCCTAAAGATACCTAATTTCTCAGCATCTCAGGAATGCAAGAAGGTTGTGAGAAAATCCTGTTGAAACTTTGATCATTCCTTTTGCCACTGAGCTCATGTCCCAGTAGAGTTTTCTGCTTGAATCAGACTCTAAGGAGGGACAATTTGATTCCTGGCCCAGCAGAAAATGGTGAGCCTAAGGGGCTGGTTATATTTAACATTGCAGAGAGAGAACTTGCAGAGCAGGGTGGAACATCAAAAACAAGAAGTGACAAAGTAATGAGCTACCTGGAGTCAAAGAGGAAGGAAGTAGATGGTAGAAGTAGGGCAAACATGCCTTGGAGAAAGGAGGATGACTTCCTACTTTTGGATTCTTTACATGTATTTCCCCAAATCTGTTGGTGGTGTTGACCTCAGTTATCTCAGTTTAAGTTCAGACTGATTTTTTGGTTGTAGTTTTGGTTGAGTTTCCCCATAAAAGCGTGTATCTACCAGAGTCTACAATCAAATTTACCTTAAGTAGACAATAGTGCAAAAATGATGGATTCATGGAACTGCTGAGGTGTGAAGGGACCTCTGGAGATTGTCTAAGACAACACCTGTGCCCAAAGCAGGGACAACTAGAGAGTTTGGTCCAGTAAGTTTTTTACTTACTCAAAAGATGGAGGCTCCTCGATCTCTCTAGGCAACTTGTTCCAGTATTCAACCAGTTTTATACTACAAAAGCTGTCTTTTATGTCTATACGGAGTTGCCTGTGTTTCAGTTTGTGCTCATTACCCCTTGTTCTTACACTGAGTGTTATTGAGAACAGTTTGGTTCTTTACCACTGCCTCACCAAGTACTTGTGCACATTGAAAAGACTTGCCCCAAGTTCTCTCCTGTCTAGGGTGAGTAGTCTCAGCTCTCTTGTCCTCTCCCAGTGTCAGGTACTCCAGTACTTTAATTGTCTTTATGACCCTTTGCTGGACACTGGGGAGCCCAGAACTGGAACTCGAAGTGGCTGTCACCAGGACTGAGGAGAGGGAAGGGAAGGAACATCTCCTTTGTCTCATCTGTTCTGTGGTACAGCAAATAAGGCAGAGCTATTGCAAGGGATTAGCAAAGGAAGACTCAACTTACTACATTTGCAGGGAAGACCATGAGGAAAGCAGGGTGACTGCTTGTGTCAACAGCCCAAACTGGTTACACCAAAATATCTCACAGGGTTTCTCGGGTATAGTTTTTCTGCTTTGTATCTTTCCCTCAGACTATGGCAAAGGCTCAAGAGTAAAAAAAAAACCACCATCCCAAGTACATTTCCAAAATCCTTCATATTTTTCAGGATTGTTTATCAGAGTTGCTCACAACCTGTCACAAGACCTAGATCTGTACAGAAAGAGCAGAAGAGCAGCTAGCATTATATAACACAACTAAAACAAAGAAATCTTTTTCCACATTAATTATCCCAGCTGATGAGAAGTAAACACATGACTTGTCAGAAGCTAGAAGAAATCACCACCAACATATTAAAATTTATTGTAAACTCTAGAAAAATCTTCACATTTTTTCAGGCGCAAGCTTAATAGTATGCATAAGGTGAGATGAACATTTATAGCCCTCCTTTTCCTCTCTCATTACAGTGCACACTCTTCTGCCTGTGAACAAAAAATCTCTGTAAGGTAGGAGTCACAACAGGTGGTAAACACTCCAACATTTAAGGGCTTGTTTAAATGGTAAATGAAACCAATCCAATTAAATCAGTTGTAAATCACACCCTTAACATTTCATCAGTAGTTAGCATGAGACAGAGATTTCGGAGCCATTTCAGTACAGCTAAATGTGATTTCTTTTATCAGCTTAAATTACATCAAAACTAGGGTTTATAAATAGACCTTAATCAAAATATTATTAATTAGAACGCAGTTATTTCCTTTGGTTCTAGTTACCACATAGATGAATCCTAAGACTTTGTAAACATATGCATACACACACAGAACACTCACTGGTTCAGTGGGGAGACAGATTACAAATTACTCAGCGCTGCCAATTAGAGAACAAGCAGGGCAAAAAAATTCTGCAAACAGAGGCAAAGCAGAATGCTTCACAAAATGTATGCTGCTTCCTGTATTTGAAAAATGTCATAACTGATACTGTGAAACATCTTACCAAGAGAACCAGGGAATATCCTCTAACACTGGATATTGGAAAATATATGAGCATATATAACACATAGGAAAGAAATTCTCATTACAGCCCTGGGTTAAATATTTAGCAAATATTCTCAGAAGAGACACATGTCAACTTGAGATACATATCAGCAAATAGCAAGGGATGCTTTTATGCTGATGAATTGACATGATTGTTCAGAAATACAGCAAGTAATTTTCTGTAGGATGCCCTGAAACAAATTAGTACTACTATATACACAGCCCCCTGTTAAGCTTTCCTTCAGCATTTCTGTGGTCATGTTATGCCAGTGCAAATGTGCAAGTGCCAGCAAATCTTTAACTCTGCATATTCTGCAGAAAGTTTTCAAATAACTTCCTGTGAGGATTCAACAGAAAATTTTGACCTGCTAAGCTCATTCAGTTAGGGAAGAAAAACTGTGCCACATGACCAGAAACAAACAGGCAGTATAGCTTAAATTACCCATATTGAACACCTCCACAAACCACAGAGTAATTTACAACATGTCAGTCAGCTGCAAAGACTTCTGAGGAAATGGCAGCCAACTGGGAGGTGTTGCGTAAAGAGGTGAGATTCAAATAAGCAAATGAGGCAGCTTTAATACTTACATAAGCTAATGCAGCATCTACATTACTTTCTTGTTAGCAAGTGGGACTCTTTTCCACGGATCATGTAGAGCCTGGGCTCTTACATGGAGCTGCTTTCTGTATGAGGACATTCCATGCAATGCTCTGCAGGAGGGGTATGGCAAATAAGTAAATAGAACTTCACAAAATTAGCATCACTGGCCTCCAGTCAGGATCCAGTCCCTAAGGGACAAAAGTGTGCAGTCAGAGTCAGGATGACTCCAGGCAGATGCTGTATCCACTATGTGGATTAAACATGAATGTCTGGTTTAAACATGAATGTCTGGGTGAGTTTGTGCCACCCCATAATGACCTTATATTTTTGGATACTGGCTGAGCATCAAAAGACATGGAAAGGGACGTGATTACCCTCTGCAAATATACCAAGGAGGAAGTATATGATAGGAGGAAAGAAGAATGTAAAACAATGTTGGCACAGCAATAGAGAGAAGTCAGCCAGAAATACATTTAGATATTAGAAAAAAAGGTCATAAACTTCATGGAAAAAAATTGACCCTGGGGCAGATTTTGCATAAATATAACAAGGGAAGAAATCCTTTCCTCATTTTTGAGATGGTTGATGCTAAGCATAATACAATGCAGTTACTTATTGCAGGAAGGGGCAGGCCTGGGAAGGTCCCTCTACTCCTGTCAAAATATATATACACGGAGAGATAGACATAGAAAAAGGTTGGTTATATGCGGCAAGGTGAACCTCAAAAAGTATGAACAAAAGCAAATATATTTCCTCAAGGAAAACAAAAAGCAAAACAAAAACCCAGCAGTGAGTAGCTAATATAAGCAACCACATTATAACTTTGGACGTTGTTTTTTTCAAAATATTGGCACACTGTTGTCATGCAGCTATTATGAAGAAATCACACTGTGAAGCAAGAAGCCTTCCTGCAAACTAGGATGGGAAGCACAGAATCAGCTGCAGTTTTTTCACTGCAGGGGTTTCTCTAAAGGAAAAAAATAATAATCTGATCATTGGTTTTGCACACACACACAAAGAGAAATTCAGTTTGCAAACAATGAACATCCTTTGTGTTCAGCATTGGCAAAGCAATTGATTCTAGTTTGAGATTGGACTTGTGCCACTGTAAAAGCAGTTCATCTTTTCTGTTCTGAAAAGTACTGTAATGAAGAGCTTCAACAGAAAGGATTTTTATCATTAGACTCCGGCTATATTTTCTTTCAATTTCTCTCATTTCACAAAAAATAGTATGGAATTCATCATTCCAGCATATTGAGAAATAAAGTAACTCTGAAATGCTGCAGAAAATGCTATAACTTACTACAGAAGAAAAAAAAACCAAAACAAAAACCAACCCCAAGAAACCCAAAGACAAACATAAAAAACCAAAATAAACAGCCCCCCCAACCCTAAACTTCCAATATACTGTTATCTTCCTCCTTCACAGGGTTTTCTCTGCTTTCTCCCCTACATTCAGGAATATTCAAGGAAATGGCTTCCCATAGACCCAACAGGTCTTAGTATTCATGCTATGCACATGATGGAGTAACAGAGAAAGCCCTATGAAATTATCAGGCAAGAAATAGGGTCACATAAATAGAAAAGATTCCTAGAGTGCCAATGAGCTTTTCTTTTGTATCCTTATGTGTTCAAGAACTCACATTCCCTCTCAAAGCAGATACCTTTGTATATCCAAGCAAACAGAATGAGTCCACTTGAAAAAATATCTGTCCTTCCAATGGCACCTTTATGATAAAATATGAGTAATCAGCTATAAAAATTGGGACCTTACTACTGGTTTCTGAGCCGAAAAGCTTCTTTATTTCTCACTGTGTCAGTGTGTCTAATAAAAGATTTCACTTCTCCCTGTGAGCACTGTACCTCTCATATCCTCAGACCATCTTGGCTAGAACAACCCTACTGCATTAAAAAAGACTCTCAGCCTTAAAATTTGACAGACGTTTCTTTTTAACACCTTTTTATACAAAAGCAATAACAGCAGGTAGTAAACTAACACTGCTGCACAGCGTGGTATGGGAAGGAAGTGCTATAAACCCTATCACAATTATTTCAGTGAAAGACAAGGCCATCATTAGTGCCGTATTGATCAACCTCCCCCTCCAATCTCCACCGTTTGAAAATTCATTCAACATTATTATTGCTGCCTCAGACAGTATTATTATAACAGACCTGCATTATACAATAAGAGGCTTTGGTATAATTGACATCTGAAGCACCAGGGAGCTCGAATGTTTGCTGCTGGTTAGAATGAGGTCTCCAGAGGGACACTTTCTTCCTCGCAAAAGGGGCTATCACATAGTCATTGCAGTGTGTAAATCAAATCCTCAGTGACTGCTGTTTTTTCATTACTTGTCTGTGACCTGGAACCAGATCCTTAAAACAGTGTGCTCTGATTACCCACCTCTGGAACCCACAACAATACACTGCAATGCTGAACCAGTACTTGGAAATTGGGTAAAACAAATGACCTATCCAGGTTAAAACAACAGGAACTTGTTTACTTTTTAGCCTAGTTAAATAGGAAATTGGAAATATAATCCCACTGCTTGGTGCTGTGGAAAATCTCTGGCTCTCGTGCATGGCTGGGCACAGGCCAGACACAGGAAGCACAGGTAGATTTAAAGCATCCATTTCTCCCACCCCCAACCAAATTAAGCTTTTGCCAGAGGTGGTCATTAAAAGACGCACATGTTGCACATTAAAGGCCATGTGGAAATCAAAGCCAGCAATTTGCATAGGTTTTCTGCTAGTGTGAAAGCCCAGGGACCTCCATCTGGCAGGAGGCTGAACATGGGAGCTGATGCAGGCAAGCAGACATTGAGTCCTACTGAGCCCCGTCCCCCACCAGCAGCTGCGCAACCAGCAAAGCACATGGCCAGAATCGGCCCCCAGATAACACACTAGAAAGGCCGATTTTTAATGTCTCACCAGAGCCAGTTCCAGCTAGTGGCAATGATTTATAGGGGGATTTGAGCCCACAGGATGTGTTCTACATTTGCCATGGCATGGGGAAATTCTCCTGCATACCCCAAAGTCAACATAATTCACAAAGTATATACACCGCTTTGGCTGGCCTAAGGAAGAATTCCACCCACATGTCATTTGCATGGATTCCAAGACCAAAGGCCTCCAGATCACCCATTTAAATTGTGACTTCCTGGTTAATTGTCACCTTCCCACTCTGCCCTTACCAGCTATGTGGGGCACAGTCAAAGAAGGACACGTGGCAACACCCTGTTGCCATCATGGCTTCAAGGAAAGCTGGCACAGGTCATAACCACTTATTTTGAAGCAAGGACCTGAAACAGCTCTGCCAATACCAGAACCAAGGAAGAAGTGGGCAGTGGGGAAGGCTGAGAAAGCAACTGCAGTTTTCTTGGGGGACCAAGCGGTCAAATCCGTTAGGATTGCCCAGGACACATGAGGGAGTGTCAGGTCTGCCAGCCTCACCCAAGCCACTTCCAGCAAGGTGGCATTCATGAGTTCACATGGCAAGAGAAAGATAACACTACTGTGCCCACAGCCTGCTCCCCTCCCCAAAAAGACTACTTTCACCCTTTCCTCAGTTAGGAAGAAATTAAACAATTTTGCAGTATGATCTGTTCCCCATGCCAATACATATTCAAAGCCTGACACCATGCAAGTGGTTTGTTGCTGCTTGGCTTTGATTTACTGGGCTGGTGTGGGTGGGGAAGCAGGAGGAGAAACTGCTTGGCATGGTACAGAATGTGTATCCTTACAGTCCAATGAAACCATGGTGCTTTGTGAGTAATGGGTCAGGAAAGGCAGGAGGAGGCTGCTTGCCGTCCTGTTAGGGATGGATATCTCTGGTTAAACAAGCAGGGAAGCAAGAAGTGCTGGAATAGGGGCCAAGTGCAGAAGAAACAGGACAAGTATGCTGCTTGCATGGAGGAAGAGCGCGTGGATCTAATTCTACCCAGAATCCAACAGTGACACTGCTAGTCCTGCATTTAAGGAAAAGAGGAAAGGTGACTAACAGAGTTTGCTTAGGAGGAGGTGAGAGACCCAAAGCCCTCTCTGCCGCAAGGAAGGCGCTGGGCTCTTTTGTCAGTCGCTGTCAATGACCTTGGCTCTCTCTGGCAACAGCAGAAGACACAGGCATGCACAGAGCAGATGATCCAGCAGCCCCCCCCAAATTAAGGCAACAGTGCCAACATTTGTTTTCAATATTCAGGAAAGCCAAGCAAATAAGTCTTAGCAGTTATACTGAGAGAAAACAACAGAAGTCATGGCCCTGAAACCTCAGTGGTGCTCTCCTGCAATTATTTCAAAAAAAGACCCGTCTTATTCTCCTGTATTTGTACTCGGCAGGGGGAGATGAACTTGTCTGCTGCCTGTGATGTTGGCTTAAGAGCTCTGCTTAGGACACCATCATAATTCTTGTCTTTCTGTTTTGCTAATGGTTGCATACCTTTGATTAAAACCTGCATGGTGCATTAAAGACTAAAACAGATGATGAATGCCATGTAGTACGTTGTGTTAGATCAGAGTTGATTAGAATTTTTGATGATCCAGCAGCTAGAAGAGGAAACTGCGTGAGCAGTGAAAATATTCAGCTGTTACTGTTGTAGGAGGCAATGTCTTTTGTTTGACACAAGACAGAAAACAGTAACTAAATGGACAATGTACTCTCTTGGTCAATGAATAGCTTTATAGCACAACAGAGCTCTGTAAAGAAAAGCTGGTGAATTAATCAGTCCAAATATTTGTAAGACTTCTTGCTTGTTTTCAAGTAGGTAACCCTCCCCCCCACAACAGTTTTGGAGCCCAATGCTAGTTAGCTTATTTTTCATGACTGCAAATGTAACAGTAAAATATTTTAAAGAAACACACTATCAACAAAGCCATGTAGTAAAAGTTAAAGGTGCTGACCCAAGTGCATGTCATACCAGCATCCAGACAGATATCTTCAGTAATCTCTGCCAACACACCAGTTAAGCTAAACACAATTGCTGCTCTGGGTGAAAAGATTTAGTTAAACAGGACAAACCAGTTGCAGAGGAGGAAGCTGCTTGATTAAACATAATGGTGGCAGAAAACTGGCAGCATGAGCAAACCTAATGTGCCATGGAGGGAGGTTCACTTTCTAAGGTCATCCAAAATGTGAAAGAAGAGTGCATAGAGCAAGTGTATTGAATAGGAACAGAAGGAAAGAGCACAGATGAGTAAGGAGAGACAGAAGAGAGAAAAGAAATTATTTTTAAAAGGCCAAACTGTTGTTATGGTACTGACTCCAAACAAGGAAAATTGATTTTATGTTCTCTTTGAAAATCTTATAAACTTAACATAATTTTTTTTTAATATGTAGCTTTTAAAGATCTCTTCCTCCATAAGACAATTTTTAAAGAAAGACATTTGATGCGGCATCTTGCAAGACACAGCAGAAGTTATTAGCTCCCTATTTGTAAAAATGTTGCTGAACACCATCAATTACCTTTCCAGCCAAACTGAGTTTTAGTAACCGTCTTAACCTTTCCAGATTGGTACACTGATGTTGCAATGGCTTCTTTGTCAGTTAATGCCTCACATATGCACTTCTAAACCAGATCATGGCACTCTGATCAATGGATGGCTAAGGTTACTGAGTTGAAGGGCACTTAAATCCAAGACCTCTCTCTTCTAAAACTACACTTTTAAAGCTGAGTTAGAAGTAGAAACATGTATTTTGAACAAGTATTGGTTTCTTCAGGTTCATAGGACCTTTTAGTATTCAAGTTGGAGCTGCTTTTCAGATCAGTTATATATATATGCACACACAAATCTGAAGTAAACTACCAGAGCTTCTCTTGGATTTAAGAAGGGACAACTGGGTAGAAAGCATACTTTGAGAAGCCCAGGCATAGTAAAGGAAAGACACAAAGGCTACAGAAATGAAAACACTTACTGGTATCATATACAAAACCACTTCCACAACTGCAAGGAAGCTGTAACTTGCTCTTGCTCCAGGCCTCCCCAGGATGTAAGATCAGGATCCTGGACCTTCCTGGACAAATGATCTTTTCACCATGCAGACAGATTCAAGTTCCTTCTCAAGCAAGAACCTTGAATCCTGTTCAGAGGATACTGACCATTTCCTCTCTCCTGCATTTACTTTACTTATCCTTGCTTGGGTGATTGTCTCTGAGAAGGTTTCCTTGTGCTTTCTGTCCATGAAGATATGAATGCACAAGGTAGAAGGAAGCCATCACAAGGCCTACTTAACTTAAATATTCATTCAGCAGATTACAAAATATCCTGCCCTATCTAGGCCAGTGTGAGCTTTTGTTACATCAAAATGCACCATTTCTGCTATCCTGACATGCTTTTCCTAAAGCAGGCTGCTGTAATGAGAGGAAAAAAGAAAAACAAACCTCAACAAAACAGAGCAGCATTTCTAGCTGCAAAGCATACCTAGTGCCTTTTTTCAAATCCATACCCACAAGTCCGTTGCAGCAGATTATGTGTTTAAGATGCATAAATGAAAAAGACTCATCCTAGAAAGACGGTGAAACAAAAGCAAAGTACTTCACAGACAGATTCAAACAAAACTAGCACAACAAGCCAAAGGAGCAACTAAATAATCTCTTCTCTTATGGACAGAACAGATTTTGATTCCCAAAAATTGAGTAAAATTTTTTATGTATTTGTACTCTTCTAGGGTTGTGTGCTCTTTCTTCTTAATGTTTGAAAGGGAACATACTCCAAAGGAACACCAGCTAGATTACATGGACACATTATAAGTTTCACAATCTTGAGAGCATCCTACTTTGATGTCAGAAGTTGATTGTTGGAATCCCACAGAGCAAAGAGATAGCACAGGAGGGTCTTTTCACTGATACACACATAAGAAAAAATTTACGAGATTTCTGTGAAATTGCTTTGGTTTAGAATTTTCTCAAGCGTTCCATTTCAACTATAAATAGAAAACGGAATCTGATGACAAAGATGTAGTTGACATAGTGTGCAATTTATCATATGTGAGCACATTTCAGAGTGCTTGTCTCAAAGCTGACATGCTGTATGGACTCTGCAATATGACTACTTTAATATATTCCATGACAAATGCAAGTAAAAGTAGCTGAGATACAGACAATCCACAAAGAAAATTCTCCATTACCACTCCTGATCTAGACTTCTTTGTGATAGCAGATAACCTTGGGGAGACAAAAAACTTCCAGCATAAATGGAAAAAGCATTGTTTCTCTGGATTACTTCCTTCCATGCTTTTGCCATGGGTTGGAAAGACCTGTTTCTGGAAGCACACTTAAATAGATTTGACTTTTTCCCCACCTATAAAAATACCACAGACATGCAAATGATCCATATACATGTAGACAGCCACTGAAGTCAACGAACCAACATAAACAAAAACTACAGTACCTGATTCCAGGACTGTATCTCCCTTTCAGAGTATTTTTCTCCTGAAACCATTTCTAGCAAGACCGAAAAAGTAAAATTTTACTGTATAATGCTCTTATTCTCCCCCATCTCAGAGAGAAGGTCCATAGGTGTAAATACAGCTTGACTGTACTGGTACCAGAACAACTGAAAGAAGCAGATGACCTCATCTGCTAAAATCCAGTGTAAAGTGTCAAGTGCAGAAAGTGATTTAAGGCTGTGGCACTTTGGAGGTGAGGTGCCCAGCCTCAGAGTCCAGATGGTGACTATTAGAGAAGAGATTCTAGGTTCAGCCTGCTTGAATATTGGCTTCAGTTCTAAATGCACTTGGATAATCACTGAGAATTTTCTTTTCTTCCTTGTACTCTAAGAGGATACCTATGTGTTGCCAGGGCAAACTCATAATTTTGCTACTGTAATAGCCTAACAGTTTAAAGGTTTCCCTGTCTTTTCAAGCCACTTTCCAACTTTTTTTTTGCACAGGTATAAATGCAAACTGCTGATCTGGCTCCAGCAGAAGTGTGGATGTGCACAGGGATAACTGGTAGAGACTTTAACCCACTGTTATTCTTTTACAACTCTCGCAATAAACTAAAGCAACAGCAGACAACAATTACTAAAAAATAAGGCCCTGACTGATACTTGCTGGATTTTTCTTTGCTTCCTATAGCACCTGCTTCTCTTACACCAGCAGCACAGACTCCTGCAACTGGGAGCAGCAATAGCTTCCTGCTCTGGTGTACACACTACCAGAGGGCAATGAAACCCATAGGCTGTGTCAGCATCTTGCAGATGGAGCTTTTTGGCCCCAAGTCTGGCAGGTGAAAGCTCCTGAGCCAGCCATAAACACACATAGCAGCTGCCATGAAGAAACCTGGATCCATTTAAAAACCACACCCACTCTGTGCTTCTACACAACATTACACAAGGGTCAGGCTGCAACTTCTCTACTCGTACTGGCCAGACCTTGGGAAGTCAACAACTTCCATGGTCCAAACAGACAAAAATTTACTGGTGAGCTTAGTGTCTGATGCAGAAACTCTACCCAAAGCTGTCAACATGCCATTGCCTTCATGCTCATTCACACCCCTCCATGCATCTCAGGAGAGGGGAAATCCAAGTTCTGAGTAATGGCTCATTTAGATTAATTTGATGTCTCTTGGGCAGAAACTACAACGTTCTTTTGCACATGGTAGGCTGCCATTGAGTAGCTTCCATTCTTCTGGGGTGGTTTTCACTCTTTCAGGTCTACTATTTGCAAATGCTGTTTTTAAAGTCCAGAGGCTAAGAATTGGTTATGCCTTTTTTAGTGTTAGATTACGTATAGAAATATTTGTGATATATCTCTGGTTCCAAGTCACCTTCTAAAACTTTATTATTTTGCAGACCAATACATGGCCATTGATTAAGTACAGAATCAAAACTGAATCTCGCATTTGGTGAGTGACTAATTTTCTAATGTCACAATTTAATAATCTTGCTTTGGCATCAGAAAATGCTACCTGTTATTTTAAGTACCAGATACAGGATTTGGGTGTCCTAGGTAAATTCAAATTGGCCTAATATAGAAGGTGGTTACTACTATTTATATGATGGGAGCCCTTTGAATCAGCTGCCTATTTTGACAATCTGTATATTTAGAAGGTGCTTGGGTAGAATAGCTGGCTGATATCTTTTTAGCTCTGCTGGTCTCAGCTGTGGATTACTCTTGAATAAGTTCAGGTATTGATGAGAATTCAAAGCAGGGTTACTATATCCAGGTATCATCAAAGTTTTCCGTGTTTTCCTTGCCCCTAATCTGGGACCTGATCTGGGAAGCTGTTGAAGTCCATGGGAGCCAAAGTGATTTCACAACATTAGAGAATCAGCATCTTAATCATTAAGAAATACATTAAGAAAAACGTTAAAAATATTTAATTAATACAAAGCCTAGGAATGAAGGCAAACCTCTACCATAAGTAATTAGAGCTTTAAAAAGTAGATATGCTGTCTGATAGACAGCACCAACCAGAGAGACTTTTGTCTTCCAGGCATGAGTCAGAAGGCTAGATTAACTAACTTAGCTATTAATTTCTCAAAGACTGATATGGTAGTGAGATTTTCATACTCACCAATGAAAGAGCTCAACTCACCAATGAATGAGCTCAACTCCAAGAGCTCAACTCCAACAGGTACAAAAAATGAGAGTTCAAAAAGTCTAAGAAAATAAAAAGTTCAAGCAGTCTGAGACTGATTTGCTCTTAATAGAGGGGCTAGGAGAAGTCTTCTGTAAAAAGAGAGAAAGCAATCAGTGCATATTAAAGATGAGGAGATTCAAAATATAGGGTGGGAGGGGAAGGAAAGGAGAAATGAGACTGGGATTTGGAACAAGATGCTGTAAATGTTGCTTTAACTATTAATTGAAGAGTAAACATCCTATTAAATTCTTATGAAATGTGTGCATAAAAAGTGGTAGCACAAGTAGGCTCTGCCCCATGTGGATGTTGTTTATGGAGCAGCCTCCTTGGAAGTGTTCCTCAGACTTTTGACAAATGAACTTTCTGTAGGTTGTACGTTTGAGCATGGAATGCCTATTGTTTCCATCTGCCTTTGGCTTGTACAGTTCCTTGGGGGCTTAATACAGAGACAGACATTTAGTAGAAAGAAGGCTTTATGGAGTGGCAAAAGCAGAGTCTGGGAGAATGCACTAGGAAGAAAAAAAGAAAACACAACAAAAACAACACACAACCAACCACTGTTTTCTACAGAAATTAAACCATTGCAGAAGAAAAATGCTTTTAAAAAAGCACATGCATTTTTCATGGAGTGGGCCTAAAGCACTTATTTATATTTCATCTCTGTATGACACGGTTTTGCTCATCTAATTCCATTTAGAACATTACAATTTTTGTTTCAAATGTCTCTGTGCTGAAACATATTCTCTAAAGTGCCCTGGAGCTGCTGGTATTGTGAATGTTATCTAAATGACTCATTCGAATTTTTAAGGACAACTCAGCTTAGAAATACAGTATTCTGTTTTTCAGTTATTTTTATTTGAAAGTTTTTAGTTTGGGGTGCAAAGAAGGAAGATGCAGAACAACAGATAGCACTTGAATAGAGTCACACAATTGCTGATGTTTTCTACTTTATGGGATGAAACTGGGCAAGTGGCAAAATTTCTCCTGATATGCACAGAGTGAATCTTGATTACTGATGGTGTTCCAGCCATCTTCACAAAAAAAAAAAAAAAAAAAAAAAAAAAAAAAAAAAAAAAAAAAAAAAACAAAAAAAAACCCAAAACCAAACAACAACAAAAAAAACCAAAAAAAAACCCAAAAAAACCCAAAAAACCCCACCAAAAACCCAAAACAAACAAAAAAAAAACAACAAACCCTGAAATATCACTGGTTTTGATCAGAAAGTGAAACACAACTATCAAACACTGCTGCTTATATATTGTCTGTTTTGTGATGCTACTGCATATTTCACAAATTGCAAAACTTCAGCTTAACATTTCATGCACAATTTGGTTTTGCACACCTGTATGTACCTGTATGGTGAAATTCTAGCTGCAGCAAAGCAGAAGTTTTCTCAAAAAACATATTATACTCTGGTACCAGCTCACAGCAAGACAGGAATCCATTGGCTGTTGAACTACTTTGACTACCAGAACACCACTTGAGGTGAGTTACCTTTAGTATTGCACTGGTAGTTTCCACACAGAGCCAGAAAGCTCATTGAAGGGGATATTCTTTCAGGCAGTAAAGACATATAGCTGAGATCAGACTATAGGATGGCATGGTTTTCACACATGGAAATGCACCATTTGAGCTGTATATATTGACTGTTGTTTGAAATTAAATTAAAGCAAGCTGGACTTCTGCTCCATAGAGAGTAAGATTTTCTCAGGCTGTCAGAACAAGACCTCTAAAGGAGTCAGGCCATTTTTTAGAACAGAAAAGAGCACTTTCCTAAATAACTACCCCATCCTTAACCAATCAGACAGCATAGATATAATTTCCTAAAATTTAAGACCAAAAAATATACCAGATGTACCTACTGTGTATTCACAGACCATTGATTTTAATCAAACCATCTAGTTGATGCTCAAAGACTTTAGTGAGGGAAAAGCATTTCTCTGCTTAGCAAACTACAGGCACAGGGTTGGCAAGACCTGAGGAAGCCATGCAGTGGCAAGGAATTAATCATCTGAGATGTACACAAATGATCCTAGCAGATGAACCACGCCTCATGCTATATGAGGTGAAAGATTCACGGAGACTGCCAACCTGACCCAGGGAAAATTCCCTCCCAAACCAACTAAGGCAATCCGCAATCACTTTCTGTGCCTCCTACAAAGAGATCTCCTGCTCTGGCCAATCTCTTGTGCTGCAGGGGAAAGCAGTTAATAACAATGAAAAGCAGCCGCATCCAGAAACCCTCGTTCCTTGCGCAAGGGAGGAGATGAAAAGAAATCTGCCCTGATCATCTTCAGTGAAATTCGGGTCTGTTAATTGTCTTAATGTGGAGTTGCTGGCTATACGCTTTTGAGTTGAATGCTTTCCCATTAAGGAAAAGGATGAGAAAGGCAAGCTGTCCAGGCCAGGCTTGAGCTCTCATCATCAGCCAGGCTTGAACTCTCATCATCAGTTTCTTATTCAAGACTGAGCTGAACTTCAGCTTCTGCCAGCCAGGTGGAAAAACCTCTGCTGTCAGGTGTCTTCTTCAGACTGACCTCTCGCTCTGCTCCCAAATTACCTGAATACTCTGAATTCTTGACATCCCTCATCCTGATGGTTTTTTTCCAGTCCTTACATTATAGCCCAGCTTAAACAGAACAGGACACATCAACTGATGAGGAAGCCTACAAACAGTACCAAATGTTTCTCTTTTTCATGTATCACACCACCCCTTTTTTGCCACAAGACAGCAGGAAAAATTAAAATTGAATAAATTATCCGTGATGCCACCAAAGTCCATCCATAAATCACTGTTTACCAAATTGAGATTTACTCTAATCTCCATGCCAATATACACCAGCACAGGCTTGACTGTTTTGATGAAACAGAAATTTTAAACTAGGTTACTCTTTAGTTGGCCTTATTGTTTATTTTCTTGCTAACTTCTCCCTCAAACTTGATGTTATACATCAGCAGATACTATACATTACTGACTATATCACTGATTAAGGTTTTCCTGGCCCACTCCCTCAGTGTACAGAATTAAATACTGCAAAAGTACCTGAACAAGCTGAATAACTTATGGGGAGAGGATGCTTCCTATAGAGACTGTCAAAACTGGAAGCAGAGAAAGATTATTGACTATTTTAGGCAGTAAGTAAGCTATAAAGTTGAAAAATATTTCTTTGCTCGCACAAAAAAAACCCCAAAAAACCCAAAACAAAACTAGAGGAGAGATTTTGTTCAGGGGACAGGAACTGCATTGCTGATTGAGGTGGAAAACCTGTGAAGGAGCCTCTTGTTAGAACTGTTGGCAGTGTATCATCCAGAGCAGTACATGCTTTCTCTTCACCAGAGAGGGATTTTTCATTTCATCTATCATTCAGAACTTGTTGTAACACTTCCAAAAGTCACATTACATTGTCATACACTCCCATTAACACAAAGACTTTCACTTCATGAAGAAATTGGCTGCTGTGAAAGATGGGCATAGGGTGCAGGTGCTACAGGTGGCCTTTCAATTGAGATGCTCCACCAAAGCACTCAGCCAGAGAAGCTGTTTCTTCTTACGATGAATTGCATCTCCCCAGCTTCTTGCACAACACTTTGTATCTGGGTGCTCTGAATGTTTCTAACATCCTTCTCTACCACCATGCCAACTATATTACTTAAAAAAGTCCCAATCAAATTAAACACGGGAGTTGCTTCCACCAAGCAAGAAAATTTGAGATCTAAGGAAAGCCCAGCAACACATCTTAAACTATGGGCTACAAGCCTCTTCCCTAAAGAGAGGAAGGCCAGGCCATATCATATGTTCTTCATAAGAAGGAGATCACTATTCCCCTCAACAAAACTGCTACAATGTAAGCCATGTCAGAAGTAGTAGCTAAAGTAGTACTTTTGGTGGTCAGGAATGACAACACTGGTGTTTTAAATTGCCATTCTAGAGTAGAGAATGAAATAAACATAAGTCAGACCATGATTTCTAAATTTCCTTACCTTCAAACCTGTGTGATAATCATCTTTCAAGGTCAAAGGATAAAAAAAGCAAAATTTAATATGACCATTATTTTCCTTTAAGCTTTTCACTTGCCACATATCTGACCTTACCATGGTACAAAAGTATTGCCTTGCTACAGAGGCAGAAGTGATCAAGGAAGCTGCACGAACATTGGATATGCTTTTTGGGATACAAAGAAGAAAAGGCTCATAGATGAAGGGTCAGTTCAGAAACATGACCTATGTAGCTTGTTAAATATACCACCACCACTATCCACCCAAAAAGTGTAGGTATTTAACAAGGTTCAGAATTTGGGAAAATGGTATGATATCCATCACTGGATCAACATCTATACATAGAGTAAATTAATTCCAAAAATCCAATGTTAAGAAAAATTGTATAAATGCATACACTGTCAGTATTCCTGTTTAAATATGTCCTGCTTAATATCTTTATTGATAATCTGGAGGAGGGGATTGATTGTACCATCACCAAGTTTGGTGGGAGTGTTGATCTCCTGTGGGGTAGGAGAGCTCTGCAGGAGGATCTGGACAGGCTGGACCAATGGGCTGGGACCAAAAGTATGAGGTTTAATAAGACTAAGTACCAGGTCGTACACTTTGGCCACAATAGCCCCATGCAGCACTATAGGAGACAAAGTGGCTGGAAAGCTGCCCAGCAGAAAAGGACCTTGGAATGCTGGTCGACAGTGGTTCAACATGGGCCAAAGGGTGCCCAGGTGGCCAAAAAACCAATGGTATCCTGGCCTGTACCAGCAATAGTGTGGCCAGCAGGACCAGGGCAGTGCTTGTCCCTCTGTACTCGGCACTGCTGAGGCCGCACCTCAAGTGCTGTGCCCAGTTCTGGGTTCCTCATCCCAAGAAGGACATTGAGGAGCTGGAGGGTGTCCAGAGATGGGCAACAAAGATGGGGAAGGTTGTGGGGTACAAGCCTGATGAGAAGGAGCTGAGGGAGCTGGGGATGTTCAGCCTGGAGAAAAAGAGACTCAGAGGGGGATCTTATCAATCTCTACACCTGCCTGAAAGGAGTGTGTAGCCAGGTGGGGGTCAGTCTCTTCTCCCAGGTAACCAGTGACAGGACAAGAAGACATGGTCTTAAGCTATGCTGGGGAGGTTTAGGTTGGCCATTAGGAAGAATTCCTTCACAGAAAAGATAGTTAGACTTTGGAATGGGTTGCCCAGGCAGGTGGTGGAGTTACCATCCCTGGAGGTGTTTAAGACCATGGCACTCAGTGCCAGAGTCTAGTTACCATGGTGGTGTTCAGCATAGGTTTGACTCTGTCATCTCAAAGGACTTTTCCAGCCTAACTGATTCTGTAATTCTGCAGTATTCAATTACAACACACAGGTAAATATTACAGTTTTAAATAGTAGTATCAAATATCACTGTTTGCTAACTGATTTTTTAACTTCATGTGCAGCCCTTGCAATCCTAAACCCACCTATTGCAATTCACCTCATTAAATACTGCGTTCAAAAATAGCATTAACAGCAAACTCTAAACAGACTGACACAGTTATGTCAATGAAGCTTAAAGAGCTAAAGAGAACAGAAAAGTAAAGCAAATTTATATCACTCTGACCACTGGTGGCCTGGCTACAAGAAACTCTTGGTTCTTTTCCTTAGGTCTAGGTCAGTGGATTGAGTCACTTCACCAAAACTTTTCCTCCTTCTTAAGAGCTGCAAAATTCAGGATTATAGTTATTGTCTGGGCCAACCAGATCATAGCCAGCACTGTAACATTAAACACTAACTCCAGTGGCATAAGGTCACATAAAAGTAAGAGAGTCAAGTCCTTTCTAAAAGGTTTCTAGTCATTTGAATGTGCAAACACATCCTGATTCTTCTGCTTTACTCAGACTTCTTGTCTTTTAGTTTGTTAACAAATTTTCTTGAAAAATTACACCAGAATTTTTACCTCTACAAAATCATGTGTACCTTTGTCTCTTCTTTCAGGATAAACAACTTTTCTTGATGTTATTAATCACAACTAACCAAAAAAACAGGGGGGAGGGCAAATTATCTAAAGATCATGTTCTATATAGAGCAACAATGGTTTGCATGTGCTTTCACTCCCAGTTTTAGCAAGACTCCACTGTGAAAAGGAGTTAAGTTTGCCCACACATCTCAGAAATACTAATTTAATTCTGGACATAACCAACAACTTCTGTTTGATGCATTTTTTATCTTCCAGTTGCTGTGGGTGTTTGCTTCAGGAATTTTTTGTTGGAAATATGAGCTGTTTCCAGCAGCTGAGAGTAGCAGCTATGATTTCAGAATCAGTGGTAGCATTCAATTCCCCCAAATTTTTTAGGTAGTACTGTCCATGCTCTGGGTGTTCACAGGTTACAAGAAAGGTCTTGGGGGAAAACAAATAAAAAATTGTTTAGTCAGAAATACAATTTCAGGAGAAAAATGTTAAATCATTGAAAGAAAACCTCCACCTTCACAATGGACAGATTTTTTTTTAAATTATTTTCAAAAATTCTTGTTCTATATACTCTTTGACAACATACTAAAAATGTCTTAAACCCACAGACGTATGGAGCGACTTCAAGAGCCAAGGGTTGATGGCATGCTGCACTTGCTGTTTTGATGAGTTTACACTCCACGAAGAGGAAGGAAACATCCCCCTGCACAGCATATGGCAGCACTACAGGAGATAGCAACAAGAAACGACCTTCAAGGGACCATCTGCCAGTTCTGCTCCAGTCACACCTCCTCCTTGCCCACAACATGACCCTTATACCAAGGAGACCAGCAAAGGATGCACATGGGAAACATCCTAAACAGTTAAAGCTCATGCTAGGCTTGCATCATTCACTTCACCTTTGCTAGAGATTTTCCAATCAAATGCCAAGAGCATTTAACCTTTAACACTGTTGTCCAGAAGCATCTGAACACACCACTGAAACCATGGCCCAGAGGTGGTTATCCATTCCTCACTGCTTCCACATCTTCCAATATTCTTTCAAAGAATAGCAAAAGGAGAAAACTACTAAGACAAAAATGTGATCTTTATGGCAGATGGTACCACAGGATAAATGGCTGTCGGTCTGCTGTAAATAATTCATCATTGTCAAGTGTGGTGCTCCAGTCATCTCAACAGAAGTATGTGATGCTAAGAAAAATGTAACATTTGTCACAGAAGTACCACAGACATCATGGGGCTTTCTTTTTAACCCAAGTGAGGCACAAAAATATGATTGACAGAGCCAAGCAAGACTTTAGAGATGCACAGGAACAACCTTCCTCACACACACACCCCTCTGCAAGCTGTGTGACCCCCATAACCAGAGACAAGTAAGCTCAGTGCCATTGACTTTCCATTCACTTGTGAGAAGGTAATCAGAGATTGAGTGGAATGGGCAGGAGCTTTGTTCTGCTTCTCTACCAAGCCCCCAGTGTGGCAGCCAGTGCACATCACATTCCCTGCATACTTAGGCCACCAAAAATTTATAACACTTACTAGAGAAAAAGTGGAGTAGAGGGTCAGCTGGGGCTCACAAGATACCATTCAGCCTCACAGCTCTTAGTTCAAAGCCTGGGACAGTCCAGCTCATGCCACACCTCTCGACAACAGGGTTCAACCTCCTGTTTCAGGGATGAGATGGGAACAGGTGGGCAAACAGGCAGTCACCAAGACTGGAAGACATTTCTGAATACTGTCCTTACAATGTAGCATTTGCCTTAGATGGCTCGGGAGAGTTCAGAGCTACGAGAACTATTATTCCCAAATTACAGGGAAGACCAGAAAAACAAGGAACGCCATTAGTTGATTCACGGGAGAAAATCCAGGTAGAGAACTGTAAACACAGAATTACTTGTTCCCCATGCTGGTCTCCCCAGTAACTGCATAGAGATTATATGCTTGATCTAGAAGGACAGCTTGAGTCACCTATTAATCTCCTTCCAGAAGAGGTCCCCATATCCGTCTTGAGTGCTCAATAGCAGCATTGTATGCATACTTAGGGCTCTCCCTCATCTACACCTCTTATAAAATACACAAGGTTTTTACTGGTCCCAGTTTGAGCATACAGTTACTCAGCTCAAGAGAATTTTTTTAATCCCCTGCATTTCTGGTTGATGCTCGTGCATTCCAAGTAACAGTGAGAAAGGCTTCCCTAACAGCCATAATGGATGGGGCACAGGACCAGCCCAAAGGATCTCCAATGCCTGCCCTGGGCAGACACATTTTCCTAAACAGCAGGCATGGATGGACTGGCAGTGCTGTTCCAACTCTCAGAAACAGCAGACAGACCTGAGATGTAGGATGTCTTCATTTAAATAAAATACGTTTGTGCAAAATAATGACAACACCTCCCTTCTTTTTTTTCTCCCCTCTTGTCACTTCTCTCTCATTTCTGCTCATTTTACCCACATTACAGCTGTATCTGTATAAATGACAGGCTGTGGCCTAGCATCATGTGATAGATCATCCTACATCAGCTCTGAAAAATGGAGATGCTGTCAACTGTCTGGTTCTCCTCACATTCACTGTCAGCATCAGTGCATTCAGGCAGCATGTCACAGCCATCTGAACAAGATGAATACAGCACTGTGAACATCAGCTTGGGAACCAAGTCAATCAAATATGTGACCACAACCACACAGAATCATTTGTGCTGAGAAACTGCCACAGAGAAAGCGTTCCTAGTGCCCTACTATACCAGTAATGCCACTGGTAGTTTTTAATTAAAATATCTGCTTGATCTGGTTGAAAAGCAAAGAGGGATTTTTGCAATGAGGCTTTCCCTACAGTAGCTTGTAAAGAAAATCTCAGCAGTCCCTGGGGTTGAAGACAACCTTGGCATGAACTACAGCTGTCAGGGACCAGTCTTGCTGTTCCTAATCTCCCTGTACTAATCTCACTGACAGGCTCCCACTGTGAAGCAAGGGGATTGAGCCTCCTGTGCTACTCAGGTGCCTCTAATAGAGGGTCAGAGGAGATAATGTTACTTCCTTTCGTCTACCTGATTTAATAGAAGGTGTCACTGCCCATGGCAGGGGGGCTGGAACTGGATGATCTTTAAGATTCCTTCCAACCCAAGCCATTCTGTGACTCTATGACTGTTTAGTACAGCTAATCTGGAAAGGAGATGAAATTAAATGGACCACAGAGAAGACTGTTGCCATTTAGTTGTCATTTGTAAAAGCAAAAATACCAATGAGTCACGCAATGGTTTAGTGCTGCTCTGCTCAGAGTACAACATGGGTGTGCGCTGCCTCCTTTCCTAACACCCCCTCCTCAAGGCTCCTAGGCTCTGTGTCCCAGCTGAGTGCACTGAAGGTAGTGTACCCTTTACCAAGGCACCTTGGAACAGATGCTTTTCTCATACAACAAGAAGTTGCATGGTGAAAAATTGTGGAAGGCTTGAAATGGGAAAATGAATGTTAATCCTGTTCCATCGTATTTCAGCAGACAACATCCATAGTTTCGGTTTTTTCTCTCTCTCTTTCTCTAGTCCCCTAGAACACTCCTCTCATAAATGAGTGCAGGTCTTTATGTGTCCTCTCTTGTAAAATGTCTGTATTCTGTTGCCTGCTACAGGTTGGTCTCACAACATGGACAAACAATCAATCACTACACAAACAAGCAGGAAAATGTTAACCCATTGTGCCTGTGTTCAGATTGGTTTCAACATCAACAAACTAAAGCAGTGGTCTGGAAAAACACCAGAAATGCCTTTAGCAATTCAGGGATATAAAGCAGAATTCACTCAGTTGAAGTGGCATTTATGGGCAAATTTTTGAGCACTGTCCCAGAAAGAAAAATGGGCAGTATGTTAAAATAAGTATCATAAAAACATCAGGAAAAATGCCAAAACAGCAAGGACTTCACAGCAGTCAGAGAACAGTCGTATTCAAAGAGAAAAGGATTTCAGCTCGGATAATCCCTTTCAAAGAGAAAAGGATTTCAGCTGTGTTGGGAAGGTCTGCAATCATAAGATCTATATGAATTTTCAGTGGAAGCCCGGATTCCTTCTGGCTGCTAACACAAACTCTGAGTCTCTTTCTGGCATGCCAGAATGTTTGCTAGATGGCCATCTACGAATGACACAGCTCAGGGGTAGGAAAAGAGGAATTCCATTTCAGTTACAGAAGCACTTCTGGCTTTACCTTCATAACAGAAGGAGATAGGCTAAATTGTGAAGAAAAAGCTGCATAATGTGCCATTAAGAGTAAAGTGATCTCCTGATTTCTGGGACTGCATCTCTCGGCCTTGCTTGGGTTACCATCTCACTTGGAACCTGATAAAGCACTTTTTCATTCAGTGCTTTACCTGAGAATGAAAATTTAGAGTAATTTAGAAATTTAGAAAATTTAGAATAATTCTATGAGGACACCTTCATGACTCTTCTGCCCCTCATGTGGCTTTTGACAAAAGGAAAAGGTTCCTTGCCTTCTTGATGTAGAATGCACATATAGCTGAGCTAGGCAATTTGTCTGAAATATGATACCCATTATTAAAAACAGCAATAATCAAGACTAATTTACTTAAATTAGTAAAAATATTCCCTAAATTCCAAAAGACAACTAGTAAAATTCCTGTGGATTCTCTATTCTCCTTGTCCCAGTCAGCAGGGACAGTCATATGGAAATGTTCATGTGTAACTGTGGACATGAATCAAATGAAGACCCTACTTCTGAAATATATACCAAACTCTACAAGTTACTTCTGTCCTACGATTTGCCTGAACAAAGATATGCATTTATTTAAATAGCTCCCTGCACTGACAAGGACCTTAAAATAGCTCAGTATCAGTGGATAAGACCTAGAAAGAGAAATTAGCTCACAGCCAGGGGATCATATAAATTCTGGGAAGTTTCTTGGGTTTTATATCACAGCCTTTGCTCCCACCATACAAACATGAAAAAATAAGCAGTGAGACCAGGCTGAGACCATATTTGATTCTGCTATTATTCAGACCCAGTCCATTTGGGAGATAAAAATATTCTATTATAATTCACAAAAGATAGAACAAAACTGAAATTTTCCTTTCTACTAATAGCGTTTTGAAGAGTAATGCAGGAAAGCTGCAAGAGATTTTATTTTGTGTTTAAAAAAATACCTCTATAGAAATTACAGAACAATCTGTGTTAAAAGAATTAATTCTTTATGACCTAGCAAATTGGACTTTCATTTGCTATGAAGTACAGTTACCTGACACATTGTCAAGTTGATGGATATTTTTAAAGTTAGATCTCATTCTAAAACACAGGCTGTCTGCTGCCAGCATTTGAGTAATGTGCTGGCTCATTAACAGATCTCTTTGTACGAGAAGAGGTAGAAGATTATCCCCAAGCTCATGTCTTCTAGCCAAACAGACACATTATTCTTGCTGTGCTCAAAGTTCTGAATGGTCATTTACAGTAAAGGCAACAGCTTTCACTGGAAAACAAGTGACTTGCCAAGAAATGATGAATTAAAAAAAAAAGGTAAAAAGTAAAAAGAAGCAGATCTACTGCAAATCTCCAGAAGATGAAGCTTTGACAAGGAACAAGCTTGAGAAATGCTGTAACATGATCATCTATCTTGTCTACCTCAACAACTCTGCTATTTCCTTGGATTCTACCAGGAGGAATACAGAAATGTGACAGAAATGTAGGTGTCAGAAGACAATCTAACAAGGGGTAGAGATTGGAGAGGCAAAGAAAGCTAAGAAATGTGATATAGGTAGAGTGCCAAGTAATGCAGCATTAAGACAAGCTGACATTACTAGAACAGATATAATTCCTGGCCTTACTTGATGGAGCTTATTCACTGTGTTCATCACTTCTTATCCAAGCTGTCAGGAACATTGTAGCACTTATCATACACAGTATTAACAAAAAACACACCTTTGAAAACTGTGTTAAACAAACTGAGATAATGCATGACAGAGTTGCTAAACTCACAGGAAACGGGTTTGTTTTCTGACCACCGAGCCAAAATCTTGAAGACTTTTCTTGACAGGCACTTCTCATGTAACCATTGCTTACGTTTTTCTCACCAAGAAGCTTTCTAAAATCTCATTCTTGTGGGGTAACTGCCAAGAAAGCAGACAACTTCAAATTCTTCAACTCTCAAGTGTTAACTGGTGGGTCAAATAGAATCTGGTGGGTCATCCGTGTGCCATGTCAGCACTTTAGTCAATAAGAACTAACAGACCAAAACCCTTTGGGATATTTGTTCTTGTTCTTTTAAATTAACATTTCACGTAAACTAGTCTACATAATTGAGCTCTGGGACGACATTGTGGTATTAGGGCAAGACTTGAGCCAGTCTCACCTGTCATTACTGCACTAGAAGAGCATTAACACAATATCCAGAATGGAGTGTCGGTCACACTTGTTTGTCAGCTGCAAGCAGAGAACATGCCTCTCATCATTTGCAACTCTGATCAAGGAATTACATTTCTGTCAGCGTCAGTGGAGTCACTGAGGGAGAAAAGAGTAACCAATCTGCATTCCATGCTAGTTGGATAAAGTAAGTAGATCTGGTCAAACAGTGAACTAATTCAGAACTAGGTCATTAAACAAGTTAGCTCTGATATTATTCGCCAAGTTGCATTATTCATTGTGTGCAAATAATTGCCAGGTCATTTGCAAAATACTTCTGGCTCATGATTATTTCACTAATATTAATTTCTTTAAAAAAAAATTTTCAGTCACCCAATGAGGAAAGAGAAAAAGAATGAATATGAACTGTATAATCTATTATATATCACAAGCATAGTCATGCTGAAGTGAACCTGTCATGAATGATCCATAAACCAAAACAGATGCACCTATTGCTTACAACCAACACAGAGATAACAGGGTCAGTCTGCAAACAATAGAAAGTAGGTCGTTTATTGTATAATTAATCTGCAACAAATAAATCAGGGTGCTGATTTCTTTCCCAGAACACATTTACAATAATATCTCTTTTGAAAGTAGTAAAACCATATAAAGATAAATAACATAAATTAATTAGCTCAATTAATTGTAAGAACTTGAAGGTTGATTTCAGAGCAAACAAGGAAAACAAGTAAGACCAAAAAAAACCCTGTTTGTAGATTATATAATGATATTTCTTCTGGATGATAGAGAAGTGATATTTAATACAGTGTCAGTAAAATCATAAATTCGCTGAGATCATCATCACCATTGCTTAAAAAAGTATCCCACTACTCTCTTTCAGCCTAATACATGACTGGGTACTTTGCTACATGCTCAATACTACCTTAGAACCACCTTCAGCAAAGTAGTTTCAGTAGTCAATGTGTTATCAAGAGGCAGTGTCAGGGAAACCAGTAGTGAAAAATCTAAATTACTTCATCTAGTAATGCTTCACGACTATGAATAAAATAGGTCTTTACTGTTTTAAGGACATAATTTTGCTGCCTGCAGTTGTAACCTTCCCATATGCCAAAGATTAATAAGAATGAAGTGTTATTTGGCCTTGAATGGGAGACTCCTTGTCAGAAGTAAGAGCTTAAAGGACACAGGGAAAATTATTCAGACATTAGACATTTTTTTTCCCATCAAATTCATATTACTCTTTGAATTTTCCTCTTCAACTTCCAAATCTGGATATTCCTTTAATGGATCTGATGTCTAGGAAATGGCCACAGTTTGTTTATTTTAATCTGTTTTATCATTAAGTACCTCCTTAAAAACTTTCCTAATTTCTTATAGAAATAAAATTAATAGGGTTTCTGGAGATAGAATCTCCAGATTCTATCACAGATATGGCAAAAAGAAAGAACCCAAAACAAAGCAAAATAACAAAAAACCCCCACAAAAACAACAGCAACAACAAAAAAAAAACCCACAAAAAAACCCACAATAAAAAAAATGCCACAACAACAACAACAAAAAAAACCACAAACCAAAAAGACCCACTTTAAAACCTATAATGCAGCCTGGGCTTCAGGTTCCACTACAATACTTTTCTTTATTAAAGGAGTAAAAAAAATGTGGTGGAAATATCTTCTAGATCAGACGCTGTAATCTGCTTCTTTCTTGTTTTATTAGTATCTCAGTTTGCAAATTTTGTAGTCTTCATGCCTGAAACTCACAAGCAGTTGGGGATAACCACTACAGGGAGCTGGAGAAAACCAAATTAAAAAAGCAGTTGCAAATGTTAGTAGTGGACTAAAGACTTAATCCTGCAGGATCCTGCTCAGGTAAGTGGGTCCTAATAATGTGAGTATCTTCACTTTGTGTAAAATGGGATACCAGGAATAGCTTGAAGACTTTCTGCATATTTTGCAGTACTCTGGAATGTTTTCCAATGAAAACCAGGTTTTCAAGTTGTCTTTTGAGTGTTACCATGGTAGTTGATAAAAGGAAATAATTTTCAAGGACAGAAATGCCAACTGCCTGATGCCCAACAATCATCTTCAAAATACTTGAGGGATGAAGGCAGGGCTATTCACCCACTGTTGGTACAAGGAGGAAAGAGTGTGATCACTTTGTATAGTTTCCCTCAAGAGGTTGAGGACAAGCAAATCTGAGGTCACTGCAGGCTAACACAGCAATTGCCTTACCCTCCTTTTTCCCAGAAGTTGTCCCTTGTGCTTTCATGAGTTTAAGAGAACTCAGCAGATGCTGAACTTCCAAAAGAAAGAATCATATGAAGGGTTTGCTCATATGCCTCACAGTTTAGGTGACAATGACATGCTAAAGCATTTTCCTGATTTAAGGATCAAATGAATAGACAAATCTTCAGACTTTTTTCAAGTTTCTTACTACTCTGTTCAATTTCACATTAATTGTTCATAAATACCATCTTCTACTTTTGTCCTAGCTTTTTGTTAACATTTTTACAGTTTCACAAAACTTCTGAAAAATATGCTCGTCTTCTATACTTCTTTCATTTATTTATTTATTTAGGATTCAGTTTTTCATATTTACCTCAATTTTACTTCCCCTTGGAATACATGAGTCATATCCATAGCAATTAATGGCAGTAAATAAAGCAATGTCATGTAACAACATGAAAGAGGAAAGCCACGCGTTAGAAAACCAGACTGGTGAACATCCATCTTGTAGTCCAATGAGCTAAATATTCTCAAAATCTAGCTAATGCAGATTGGTAGTTTCACAAGGAATATGAAATTTTGATCTATATCTCCTTTAATGTTTTTTGGACCTAAGCATAATAGTCTCTTCTCTGATATTGTTTTTGTTTCAGACCCATGTAGAGTGCTTTTTATATACAGGGAGAAATAAAACACAAAGGAAGAGAAGAAGAGAACAATTAATATGATTTATTAATATGAAATATGCATTAATCATTAGCCAGCCATTCTACATTCATCACTTACAGGAAGGCTCATCATTCAAACCATTTTTGGTGCCAGTGTTAATTGCCTGATCTTGGGGATGATCTTCCTTCTTACTGAAATCAACAGGACAACAATTTTCACTTTTACAGGTACATATTTTGCCCCTTCATGGCAGCCAAAGAGCTACCTCCTTGTGTTTCCTCCAAATAAAATGCCTCCTAGGCCTCTGCTGTCTTAATTTTTTTTCAAGATGATATCTATACACCCATAATTTTAGCAACTGTTTTAACTTACAGTGACTGCTTCATCACCGAAGCTGCTGAGAACATCACAAGGCTTTCTCTGTAAATCACTTCACTCTTTGCTCTTGTATTTTACTTTTACATGTACAGACACTACAAATAGAACATTTGATCTGAACACAGGCATTTAATGCTCACCTGCCACTGAAGCCACCACGTTAAATATCTCCACAGAGTAAAAACAACACACACTCCAACCAGGAGGGCTGCTTGGTTGGAGGATGGTACATCATACACAATATATAAAATACATCACCGATTATAGCACATGACATCTGCTATGTCACATCTTTAGTAAGAAAATTTCTTGTTTTACTTTACCCATCAGACTGCTCATGTAGAGGCTGAAAATCTTCTGGTGCCCAAACCTTACTTCCAGAGTAAACGTCAACCCTTTTTTTACCTCTTCCTACAGATACCAGCACGTACAGGAAAGCTCTCGTGGGAGATTGCAAACCTGCAAGGATGTTCATCCAGGCCAAATATTCACAGAAGTCTGAGATTCTTTGCAATCCAGAGCTTGCACTCTGATTGAGTTACTCATTCAGTATAGTGGCTTAGAAACCCACTGTTCAACAGGCAGATAAATCCATTTAACCCAGATATATAATAATACATCTCTAAAAGTTATATGCTACATGCATCAGCAAGAAAAGCAATCACACAACTCAACTCTGCATCACAGAGAAGGTTTTCCCTCCCCACACACACAATACACATTTGTCTTTTAAATAGTCCCCACACCATTTTTGTCACTGAAACAGCATTACTGGAAAATTGTCACTAATTCCTTTTTCATCTTTCACAAGAAATGTTTCCTCATTATTTTGTTTTAAATGTTCACATAATTTTGAAGCAATTTTCAAAATCACTGACATTTTTATTTCATGAGAAGCAGTCTTTTCTTAGCCTTCACTAAAAAAGAATGTAACCCCTGCTGTTTTCTGTGAATCGGCATTTTCAAAAGTTGTTTTGAAAATTATTCAAAAATTATTTTCACTCTACTTTTTAGTGTAACACAGCATATAAAAGTTCATTGGAGATAGATCCATTTCAAACGGCATGTATTATATTGTTTAAAAAAAAATTCTGTGTTTTGTGATTGTCTAGTTAAGCCTCCAATAATTTCTACCAAGAGCCCTGAAAGTGCTAATGGACTCCAATTCCCTTGAATTCAATGGAAGCAACACACTTTAGTATCTCACAAGGAGGTAACTACCACCACATGACTGGATTTTCAAAAGACAGTTTCTCAAGCTACTTTTGTCTTGAAAAATTCAATTTAGTCAGCCCCAAAGCCTGTGTTAGTCATAAAATACATGTTTAAAATCCAGCTATTTCTCCCTTTGTCCAGTGCATAACTTTCAAAAACAGCTATTAAATGGTTCCCTCCTTAGTCCCCAATCTCTTTAATTTGCAAAACTGCTCATCTCTTTATTGGAATGTGACCAGAGGAATTGACCATTGTCTCTTAGGGAGTCTATCAAAAGTCATAAGAGCAAACAAACAAAAATTCAGGTTTCTGGAAAAAAAAAAAAAAGGTGGTTATTGGTTGCACAATATAAGAGGTTTGAAGATTTCAAGCCAAGTTAGAAGGTTCTGGATTTGAAGTAATGACAACAATAATAAAAATCACAGAAACTGAATTGACTAAATTAATTTTCTTGTAAAAGTGTCACAGTTACAGATGGTAACAATCTGGAAATAGCTGCAAAGAGAAAATAATTACAAAAGGATGAAAATGTATTAATGCTCAACCATACTGGATGTGTGGGAAAGTATACTCTGATGTATTCCGGCTGTCCTTAATTCATCACCCCACTGTACTAAGTGCCCACTTTTACAAACAAAAACATTGTCTCACTTGTTGAAATCCTTTATTTAGTAATCTGAGTAGGCTGAAATGTTGAAAATGGTTTCTAAATTCCTGGCTTCTGAATCTATCTTCAAAGCTGTCTTTGCCTGCATTACCATACAGCTGCAGGCTTTAATCAAAGGTCACTAGATTTACCAATTTCTGTCAAACATCCAGACATCATTCGTTCAAAGGAAATACCTACTCCTTTAGAACTTGCAAGGAAATGCCACTTAATCCAAAATTGTTCCAACATAAAATCTCACACCAAGGGTGAGAGACAGGAAGAGAGAAACTTTGGAGCATTCTTCAAAGTGGGCTTGAGAAGTGGCAAAATTGCAGCCAAAAACCCAAAGTCAACAGACCCTAGGCATACATGATACCCATGTCATTTCTCAGCACCCACAACCAAGAACTGCTCCATAAAACACTGCATCCATCAAAAATCAACCAGGTTTTCAGTACCCTCTGGCTCAGGTGCTCACAATTGCCAACACGGCCTAGAAATTAACCCCAAGCCATTTGAGAAGTCCAATCCAGCAGGTGTGCTAAAGCATCCTTTGTGGCTCAGGCACATTGCAAGTGGAGCACCATGCCTCAGAAGCACATGTCCTTGCCAGGAAGCAAACAACAGTGCTTCATGCAGGTACTTGTGTAGGCAGCCTCCAGGTAATTCCATGTAATTCTCTTGGAAAAGACACTGTACAATATTTACTCTCTTGAGATGGATCTGCAATTCTAAACAGAATTAAATGCAGCCTTGGAAAAAGTGTGACAAATTATGTATTTCCCCTCATTTATAAATCACAAATGGCTGGTATGATACATAGAGAGGTACCCCTAAGTGCAGGGAGGGCATGCACAATGCTCTCGAGGTAGTAGGCTCAAAAAAAGTCGCTGATGTTTAGGATGTTTGAGAGCTGCCAGTATAAGTAGAGCAGGAAGAAGGGGTACATGTGTCAATAGGATGCACCACTTGGAAACAATGAACAATTGCATCTTCTCAAAAGGTGACACAGCTACTTAATGTCCCTTGCCGAGACAATGATTTTAACCTCCAGCAAGCCCTGAACAAGGATAGAAAAAAGGTTCCAGAAATGGAATCATACTAATTATTTTTGGGCTATTCAATATGTGTTTCTAGAGATGACTGCTAAGTGACCAGAGCATAGTGCACAAAGTAGCATCCTACTGCCTGGACTGGCAAAAGCAAACAGTACCACTGTATAGATCTGTCTCTGCACATGAGAACAAATCATCCACATGCACTTGATCAAGTTTTTCTTTTTTATCTACTTCATAGAGTGACCCTAATAGACTGAATGTTTTATGGACCTATCAGGAACAGCCTGCTCTGCTGAGCTCAGACATAAAACTAGGAACAACAGTAGACATGTTCCCCGCCATTCTTAGTGCTGTTTACAGCTTCCATTATCATCAAAAACAGAAACAATGGAACAAAACTGAATACAAGATCCAAGTGACAAAGTGGTCAAAGACAAGCAATTCCACCCTTCATAAGTGGTAACATTTGAGTTTTGTGAAGAGGTGCATTAAGGGATGAAGCTTGAACACACTCAGCTGTCCAGGCATAACAGGACTAAGACAGATGTTTACACATGAAGAAGCACAGCTTTCTTTCCAAGCAATGTACATTCAGAAGACCTGCTAAACACTGGATGCCTTTATGTCACTGCCAAGCAGTCATAATGAATGGAGCCCTTCTCAATCCCAGCTAAGATCAAAACATTATTGGTGAAGAAGAAAGGTCTTTCTGTATTAAATAAACCAAAGCTTCTGTACTGCCAAACAGTCCTTTGGGGAGTTCAAGTGGAGCCTGAGAGGGACATGATAGAGAACACAATAGTCCCTCTTCTGCAGAAGTAAAAGACGAGTGCTTTCCTTCTTTCCAGGCCTGCAAAAGCAGTGTAACCCTCAGCCCCCACATTGTCTTAGCTGGTGTTTTAAAAGGTTCCATCTGCTCCAGCCACTGGGTCAGTTATCTATGATGCTTACTCTGTGAAGGAACTCACACTATTACTGATGATTAACATTCATTTCTGAAACTCTGTTCAAAGCAAAAAGTAATGAATGTTTTATTCTGAAAAGGATCCCAGCAGATACATATCCCCACCCTCACCATTACTTAAGTTTTTCCTCTGTATTATTTTGAGAAGATGAGATCATACAGATAGACTCTTATCCTGATAGTCTAACTGAACTGAGATCTAGCTTTCTGAAAAGCAGCAAACTGAGTTATTTGCTCAGTATTGGTAATGGCATTGGTAGCATAATGTTTGTTAATTTTCTGTAGGGTTTACGATCAAGTGTCTGCATTACTGTACAGAATACACAGAACTGTGGTTACACTCAGTTTATCTATAAAAGGGTTTGTTTTGTTTGCATTAGACAAAAGAATGTCATTGTAAGAAGAAAGTTTAAGTTTCTATTATTGTTACTTGGGCAGAACAGTGTGTGGGTTAATGGATCTGCCCACAAAAGCTTAACAGCTTTAGCCACTTCAAATACAAAGGGTGAAGAGTTGTTATATCCTAAACTGTAGCCACAAAAGGTCCTTAGCATAGCTGGCCTAAACTAGGAAACATCTTAACTACATAAACACTACTTCTGAAGATTAACACATGGATAACAAGTCCTTGTCCTGATGAGCTCATAAATGGAGTAGGGTTTTGGTTTTGTTTTGCTGGGGGTTTTTGGTTTAGTTTTGGAGCTTTTTTGTGGTCTTGTTATTCTTTTGTTGTTTGTTGTTTGTTTTTTGTTGCTTTGTTTTTGGTTTTTTGTTGTTGTTGTTGTTGTTGGTTTGGTTTGGTTTGGTTTGGGGTTGCTTTTTTTGGTTTGGTTTTTTTCAAAAGGGCATCAGAACATTAGTTTCAGCAGAATTAACTGTAGCTTAGGCTCCTGCTGCTATTTCCCAGCTGGGTTCCCAGAATAGTAGTCCATCATAACTCTCTTGATATATTTTTACTCTGTTTATGTGTTTCCTCTCATTTCAGTTTGATCAAAAAAATAATTAAAAAGTACAGTCTTTTGCTACCATTAAAAAAAAAAAGGACATTAAAAAAAGTCAGCAATTGACATAATTACCAAAGGGATTTAATTTTTAACATAAAGTGAACATTATGTTTACCCTCTCCTTAAGGACAGCTTAGATTGGACATTTATGCTAGATTTTACAGTATCTGTGAAGTATTCTTCTGACATCAATAGCAATAACCATGCCAAAGTTCTACAGGCCAAGTCCTGTGGTCTCTTAAGTGGGCGAATTGAGAAGTTCCTTTTCAAGTAACTTCCACCTGCAAAGCTACACCTTAAATATTGGTCACTTCCAGGTCTAAAAAATGCAAATGTGAGACTTTCTGCTTATATTTGCCATGATCTCTTCCTCAGTCATTAAGGTTCAAAATACACATTACAAATATGGAAGGGGTTTTGAACTGAAGTAAAAAAAAATTTAGAGAAAAGTAAAGAATAACTTAAGAGAACAACTTAAGATACCACTTTCTCATTTAAGCAGCATGAGGGGTGTTTAAAGCTATGGAACAACACAGCCATTTCTTTTTAGAAATTGCAGTGATGCCAAACTGCTGAAGCAATTTCAGCAGCCTTAGAAAAATGTACAGTGAAACCAAGCCCAGTGAAAAACCCAATCTCTTACACATACAGGTTAATTCACCAGAGCTGGCTTTCCCCTGTTGCAGCTGCTCAGAAGCAGTGCTTGCCTTCCCCACAAGCTTCCTCTCCAGCATGAGGCCTCTTGACCAACAGAAACACTCACCATACCTGTCTTACCTTGTTTTCTCAAACCCTTACTAAAACAAACACATTAACTGCTAATCCAGGCTATCCAGCATTCTGATGAGCATCTCTTTAATGGTTTAAGTGAAAGAAGTTGCTGCCCTTTCCTAAAATCAAAGCACAAAGGAAGGTTACGCAACACAACATACACCACTCCATGAGACAAAGCTCAGATATGATGATGCTTCATATGCATGCTGAATATATATTACACTGTATGTATATAATATATGAAAATGAAGATTGCCAGTAATTAGCTCTTGCCCTTTCTTCTTCAGGGCAAGCAGAGGTCTTTCTTGACATCTATCTTTTCTTATAGCTTGTGCAGGGAAGATTGGGAGGTGGCCTGTTCAGAAGATCCTTTCTCTTACAGTAACCCATTTCCACAAGCCAGCTACTGACAAAAGGTTTGTCCCATGAATAGTCTTGCTTTTAGTACACTTGAAGAGTCAAATACAGCTAATGACAGCACAGAATCCTTGAGCACAGCTCGAAATGCTTGCCTAATTTCCAGTGAATTTTACAGAGTTGTGACTACTGCTGTTTGGAAGGAGGCTAGCTGGCACAGCATCAAACAATACACCAACAGTTTCAAATATGGAGCAAGGTATTAACTTTTTCCAAGAGTTTAGTTGTAACTTCCCAGGAGTAGCTATCTTTTAAGAGATACATTTGAAGAAGAGGAAAATAAAAGTACTTTTACAAATACAGCTACTTTTAACTACTGCTAGTACTTTTAAATACTTTAAAAGAAGACTTAAAAGTACAACTACGCTTATATCTGGGCTTTGTTTTAAACAAATAGAGAAATATAATTTGCATATTTAAAAAAAAGCCCAAAACCAGCTCTGTCTGCTGAATGGACAAAGTCAATTTAACTAGGAAAGATCTAGGCAGCATAAAAAAATATAAATGTCATACCTCTAACAGTCATTAAATTATATGTGGACAATAAAACCCCTGAATTTCAGGTGCTACAAAGTAAACTTTTACTAACATGCAAGAAGTCATGCTTGTACCAACATGTGCTGCCTACTGAGTTATCTCCCACTTGAGAAAGAAAGTTTGGCTTGAACTTTCATCCTCCTCAAGACCTTTTATTCTTTTTAAAGATTACTGTCAATCAACATTTGTGCTAAAAAAACCCCAACTGTCCTCTGCTCATGGTTCCTTAATTGCTTACATATTACCTTAAGATAATCTTAAAACATTCATAATCTTCTTTAAGCAAACCCATTTGGGTATAGGAACACGGAGAGATTCAGAGCAAGTTTTTCTTCTCAATCTATTTGTACCTGTCTTGCTAAGTACAATGCGTCAACCAAGCCCACATCCTGGATTTAAATTTATAATGCTCAGTTCACCAGAGGGATTTACCTTTGCAGGCAGGAAAGAGGCCTGTTCAGATGCATCTTAATGCCTGAATCATTTTCAGAAAAACTGATTATGCAAATGAACATGAATAGCATTAAAAAACATATCTTGTAATTCTGAGTTGTAGCAGGAAAAGTTTGGTTTAGTATAGTTCCTTTTATCTGTGGCTGATCAGTACCAGATACCATGGGCTGGTCTGCATTGGCCATTCAACACAACAACAAGGCAGTCCCTGCTTGTTTCAATAGTTTCTTCCACTTCCCTTCCTCCTATCCATCCTCTAAAATGACTTAAGAAAGGTTAGCATTTGTTGGATTTGGATTATCCCCATAGTCTAACACTTTAATCTTCTGGACGATGAACACCATTCACAGGAAAATGTGTAATGTCCTCAAGAAGCTGTTTACCAAGCACAGCCTCATTGAGGCAACATAATTAATGAATATTAATCCAGACAATAACTCAGCAGACAGACAGGAATGCAGTGTCAGCACCCAGCAAGATGAAAATTGGATGCCTTTCTGTGCGCAAAGAAGGCAAACACTTTCATATAAAAGAAATTTCAGAAAATGAAAACAGAAAGGGCTGGGGAGTTCAGGTGGAGGTAGATTTGAGCACCGTCAGGTTTCTATTTCTGGAACAAGTTTTACATTTTTGGTTTTGAAATGCAAAACTCAGAGAAACTCACTGGTGCCCCAGTAAGTCTTAAAAAGTAGTAAAATGCATCTTTCTCGATTTTTTAGTTAGGCAGCAAGAAGTGATTAAACTCCCTATTGCCCAAATTAGCAGTAGGTAACTGTGTCATTTAAGTTACAACACTGGAAGGAATACTGGGAGAACAAGCCGTATTTTTATTTCTCTGTGCTGGCTGTGCCAAATCACAGGAGGGAACTAGAGACTGGATTGTTTGCCATATAGCCTCTCCAATTCTTGTAATCTTATCCCTGGTCTCAGAATATCTGTTGCCTATTCAAAAACCTGCTCTTTGGATCTACTTCTGGGATGTGACGCTTGATTTTATTTGATGAGTTGCAGTTGACTCTTCCCATGGTAGGGAAGAAGCAAGTCCCTGGGTCATGGAATCCTACTGTGAATGTATCTCTGCTCCATATGGAATTGCACTGTGATGACTAAAACCAAGCCAGATTTTTTTTCATTATACTCATTTTCCAGAGGAAAAATAAATCATATTTTTCTTAAAAATTATCTGTGGTTTTTTGTTTTGCTTTTTTTTTAAACTGAACTGACTTTCTTTAGGGTGCAATTAGCCTGGAAAGTCATACATATTGTGTCTTCACAATATAGGGAACTATATAGCTCTTTTGAGGACAAACATGAGAGACTTCATCAGAAAACATGAGCTAAAGATATAACCATGTTTTAAATACAATGCTAATTTTTCCAGAGCTATGCAGACATAACATTAATTTGCTGAATAGATGGTTATGGGATCTGTTGACATATTGTTACTACTAACTCTCAGCAGCACAAAAGTTTCTTGAGAAGCAAAACTAATGAAAACTGGTTGGTTTCCTATCAGTCAGGATTCCACAGACACTCTGTCTAATACTGTATATGCTTGAGGCACAGATTTCCCTATGTGTTCAGGACATTCATAACATCACTCTCCTCTGCTGATCTCCGCTGCCCAGTAACACATTTATGTTGCTGCCCTTGTGTCAATGTGGACATGAACAATATATCTCCTCTACTTACTTCCGTGAGTTATGCCATTTTGTAGGCTCAGAAGAACCAATTATCTTTAGAACATCTGTCAAATTTGGTTAAAAACAGTGAATGCACTGGGAAGAGGAAAAGGAGATGTGTGGGGATGTGCAGACAAGCAGAGAGCATGATCTCTTAAGCCATGTTTCCTGAGGAAAACAAGCTAAAAAAGGAGTATGGCAGCAGTTTTTTCAAAGCTCGTTCAAATAAGGAGATACATTGTATATCCTGTTCAGCATGCCTTTTTTAAACTATAGGAATGCAGTTGCATTCATAAACAGCTATAAATACATCCCATAAAAACAACATATAGTTGCTGTTTCTCCCTGATCCCAGCCAAACCTCATCTCTCCAAATCTAAGACAAGAGACTATTTTGGAAACTGAACTTCTGCAATATATGTATTTGTGCTATTTGGAAAAGGAAACGGTTTTTTTGGGGAAAAAACCAACATCAAGTGCCCTTGTGTCATTAGTTGTACCGTTTTCCTTCACAGCTAAAACGGGCAGCAATTTTAACCTTACAGATATTAGGATGCAGAAGCTATCCCCCATTTTAAAAACTTGTCACAAAGGTGCTTTTTTTGTCACCCTAAAATAAAGCAAATTCAACATCTAATACCTACTTTGTAAGTACACCTCAGAGATAAAGGAGAGCAGCTTGCTTTCATAATGTTTGTATCTTGAAAAAGTTGATTTATGCCTCTGGCATATCAAAAATACTTTTCTATAACATCAGGGAAGCCTTTGGGAATTGGAGCATGTGACAAGAACGGCACAAATTCATAGGGGTGCTCAATCGATATTCTGATTTGAGAGGACTTTTATCCCAGAGTGACAAGCTTGCCATTGGAAGGGAAGAGGCGGGCTTAGCAACATGATTCCATGTTTTCTGTACAAGCAGCAACAGCAGTCCAGGATCTACTCCAGTGGCACAACTCGTTAGGATAAGGCCAGCAGTTTGGAGCAATTGCTTTCAGCTTTATGTTCACACAGAAGCTCGGAGCACATGGTGATGCCAAGTACTTGTAAAATCCCTTAGCTCACTTCCAGCCATCCCTTATCTCCAATTCCAAGTTTGGAAGTTTAATTGAATTAATTAAGTTTAGCTACAAACATTTGACGGAGGGACAACCAAACTGTATCCACAGCTCCTGCAAGCACTTAGTGCCTGTAAGACCACAGGCTAGAACTATCACTGTAAGCAAAATAAGCCACAGGCAATGCCTGCCCAACAGCCTTAGGCAGGGAGAGGAACCCATCATCACTAATTGTGAGAAACCCACTTCAAGAATACAAGTGCTACAGCGCTGCTGAAAAACCTCCTGACTTCCTGCACGTCTATAACTGGCAAGAGAAAATCCCTCTGAAAAGTGAAAAGAGCACAGCTCTCCCCACAAGGACATTCCTATGACTAAAAATTCTTTATCAGAGCTCCTGACCAAGGCCATTCTTCCGTATAGCAGAGCATTTGGTTTTAAGGCAATTTGGGTTGGATCAAATCCATAAGGAAAATGCTGAGCTATGGTAAACTCATTCCACACAAGCACGTTCTAAAAGAAAAAGAAAAAAAAAATTAAAAACTGAAGGCGCATCTCATTTCTAGCATACTTTATGCCGGATTAGGTATTGTCTTTCCTCCCACAGCTGGCACAATCCCAACATAAATTCCACTCTGTCTTATGCTTAATTTGACGCTTGATCCAGATCATATTTGTGCTGCTTAGTGACTTGGTATTAATGAATAAGAATCAGATTTAGGAAGATCTTTTCCATCCTGAGGTCAATCAGGGTAATTATGATAACTTTGGTTTTTATTCCTGCATTATAAAGATAATTTCCGCTAAAATAATGCAGATCTAAAAATTTAAAAATGCTTAATAGCCATAATTCATCCTTCTTCTAGTAGCCTTCATAGATTATTGAATTCCACAAATTATAAAAACTGTATCACCAGAACTGTGTGTATTGTAAGCTATTTTCTCCTTAGTTCCTCACTTCACCTAATGGGGATACCCCAAGCAAACACAATCGAGGGAAAATAGCAGCTCTATAAAAATAATGACTGTAACCCAGTTCAGAGTGCTTATTCATTAATATGCCACTGATAACTTGCAGCAATGCTGTGTGGAAAAGGCTTATGCTCATTTTCCTCTAACAAGGTCTCCCGTCACTGCTACCCTCTCCTCTGGGAGTTGTGCACGTGTGCTTAGACTGGCAGGTTACTCTTCCCCAGTCAGGGTCATTCCCAGAAATCCATGCATCCCAAATGAAGGGTAACTTGGTCCAGCTCATTGCCTGCTCTTCAGATCTCTCCTTGGCCCAGCCCTACACTGGGTGGTGCCTTTCCCTGAAACAATTTCCTCTGACAGCAAATCCCAGCAAATCACAAGACATGAGGAATTATCCTTTTGAGATACATAATAGGTCAGGAGTTTCATACATACATACATAATTATTACTATGCAAGAGTTTAATCAAATTATTTAATCAAAGCAGTTCAATCAAATACAAATACTTTAAAATCAGGCATTTATTCTTTAACTTAGCAAGAGCACCATCACTAGGTTTGAAGTTCTCACATTGGCTACATTACCACTGACTTCTACTCAATAGGCTTGACCTGTCATTAATGCATCAAATTCATATATGGTAACAAATATAGGGCTGAACTACATTTTTATAATCTTAGATCTCAATTGTAAGATGGACTTGGATGTAAGTTATTAATCCAGTGATCTGCAAGAGCTAGCAGTCATCTGTAACCTTTTCACTGTAGCAACTGGAAGATTTATATAACCGAGAGTAGTACATCAAGTCTGATGGGTTTATGATTGTATGGAGCTATTCATCAAGACAGTTTCTCAGAGATCTAGACTTGTTCTATTTTTGTTTAGAGTTGATTTCAGATATGGTAAGGCAGAAATAAGCAACATTTACAGCTTATTTTCATGACAGATAAATAACTGAAATAGTAATTTCTCATGTACCATCTCCATATCTGTAAAGAAGAAGAATTAAAAGCAGTTTATACCAAAGCCAAAAGAGCTGAACACAACACAAATGAACACACTGTGCTTTGTAAACCAGTGAGCCATAACGACCACAACCAACTTACACATGTCTCCAAGGTGGCCACTGAAGTTATTTATTGCGGTAAATCCCTGCCATTGCAAGTCAGAATTTTGTGATGAGATAGTCAATTAAAAAGTTGATACCCAGTGACTATAGCATGGGGTGAAGTTATTTATTTACACAAGCAGAGGTACAATGATGTACTTAAATGTGTACATAAAACAAACCCACACAAAAAAACCTCAAACAAATGCCCTGGCCCCTGCCAACTAATTCTATTTGTTTTCTTCTTGGTCAGTTTTGGCAATGTTCTCAGCTACTGTACAGCACTGCCTCCAAACAGGCAGGCGTTACCAACACAGAACTGGCTGAGTTTTCATGCACCAGGCTCTAGTGCAGGCGTCTGAGGACTATGGCAAGAACTTCAGTCATGCTCCCACCATTTCAACACAGTTTGAGGAACAGGACTCTTTTTTGAAAGCCAATGCCACCATCAAACTTGAGAATTAAATAATAGAGTTGACTGCTAAGAATCCAGAGCAATCCAACTAACTCCCTTGATCCTGTATTTCTTGAAGGAAGGTGCATGAGATAGTGAGAGAGAGCTGAATTGCTAGACAGTGAATTTCTCAGCCTTCCTGTGGATCCCAGAATAGCAGCGTTCATGGACTTCACCCCACAATACGTGGCAGTGATAGAAGTTGGCAGAAAATCTTGGGACTGTTTCACTCCTTGGGACCAGACTCCTTACCAAAGGGAAGCACAACAACCACCAGAAGGCTGTTCAGACATACTGAAAAGCATGTAATCCAACATGAGGAAGACTAATTAGGTGCTGGTTTACCTAGTGTTTATTATTTCTCCTTAACTCCTATCTTCAGTTTCACTCCCCACATTATGGTTAAAAAACTTTATGTAAAAAGACACTGCACACAAGATAATTGCCCTCACGTGGCTGGTTTATTTCAGAAATAAGGTACCTAAACCATACGTTGAGCTGCAGTCTTGTAAGGTAGCAGCAGCCAAACTTCTACTGAAGGGTAACACATTACACAAAAAAACTCTTTAACCATCACATAAACTTGTCAGACTTCCAGCCATTACTTACCACTGAACAAAGGTAAATAATACCTTTTATTCAATGAATTACTTGCGTTGTAACAGGAAATAATGCCTCTTCATTCTGGGTGCACTTTCTGTATTAAACACCCAAGATACAGATATTTACGAATGCACATATAAGAACAAAAAGATGTAAACATGCCCTCCAAGTACGCATCAAGACTGGAGAAATTCCTCACTTGGAAGGCCAGAGGGGCACCTGGGTGTTTCTAACCTTACCAGCCTCCATAACACACAGTGCTGATTTTCACCCACGTGCATCATATTCCCAATTCTACAGTGCCATAGACACTCGTATGCCACCGATCCATTCCAGAGTTTGCTCAGCTAACGCTGCATTGCCTAAGTGCCAGACAGAGGTGTGTGTCTTCTGACACCATACCAAAGATGTATGTTAGGGTGGCATGGTTCCTTGTTAGTAACCTATCATCAGCCATGAAGAGGATGCTGCAGGAAAAAAACCAAAAAAACAAAAAAACAACAATATGGGCACATCAACACAGCTACGACATCTTCTAAGAGAGAATTGTAGTAATAAGTGTCTGGGGTTCTCCTCCAAGAACAGTTTGCTTCTGGCCCTTCCCTCTTCTCCATACTCTTTTCAGGTTTACAGGATATTTAAATGTTTAGGAACACAGGCAAAGAAAAAGAGCCTTCTGTTTCATGCACTGCACAGCCTCAGAACTAAAATGACCCCAAGCAGTTTATCCACACCAATCTTCCCATCATTTTCCAAGCAAATAGAAAAATCCTTCTCTACAGACCTGGCTGCCCCAGCATTCTTCCCTTAAACTCCCTGAGCTTCAGCCTCAAGTCCTTCCCTTTCTCCTTCTGTTCGTTCTGACCAAGCAGTCCTATGCTCTGAGCTGGCATCTCTTTGGAAGTTTTGGACACAGGAACCAGACTGAAGGAGAGCCACCCATGAGGAAACTGCTATCCAGTTCATGAATATAAACATAGCTCTGCTTTCAGGTTTCCCTGAATAAAACCCTTTCTCACAATATTCCTGATTGACTTCAGCTGATGGAGAATTCCCCTAATGCCAAAAGAGAATGTCTCCCCAGCTTTCCGAGGAAACCACATTTGCCTTCAAAAATAGAAATCTTTTAAGGATTTCAAATCCTGGACAACGAAAGAGTTCTCATGATATTTAATGAGGGAGTCAAACAGAAAAGTAGCCCCAAGGAGTACAGGTCTCAGAAAATGGACTAAAACCAGGCCTTCAAAGCTGCAACAGAGCAGAAATTCCCAGAAGGCTCTTCTGCTGGTAAAAGGATTCTGCACACTTTGAATTAATGTAAAACTTAATTAGAATCTCTGTGAAAAAAAAAAATTCATTTGGAGGTAATTATAAAAAGGAGACAGTTATAACAATTATTTATCATCTCTATTTTTGGAAGAGAATCCAGGGGCCTCATTCTTGGAGGCATTCAGCAAATGTAACAAGCAGTCAGGTCCTGCTGGCCAGCACAGAGACTCTGAAGAGTTTGCACTTGCTCTGACCACCTCCCGTCAGCCAGCATTATTAATGTATGACCAGCTGAGTCATTCCACAGCACAAAGGGAATTTCGGGATCTCGACCTATTGCCTCACTTGTGGGCCACTCTTCCTCACCACCTCCCCCACGACACTGGGAAATCAGACTCCTTCCCATACAGCACATGGCATCTGTGTTGCCTTGTGGCCACAGGATGACGCCACCAGCCAGGTGACAGACGTCCTGATGCTGTGCAAATTCCAGCTGATACGTCATGGAGCACAGGAGGCTGGTTAGCAGTGAGCCAAAATCCTGCTTCATGTGCGTTGGGAAAATATCCTATAGACAATGCTCTTGGGGGCCATCTACTGGCATTTAGGAATTAACCATTTGCGTGTCCACAGAGAAATTAAAGAGCCACTTGTGACTCCACGACCTCAGGGCGTGTCCTGAACTCCCGCATTCATCTCTGGAATCTTTTGAGGGATCACCTGCAAGATGGTTATTTAACCATTGCGAAGCATTATAGTTCTGTCAATTAGTTATTCCTAGCACCTCACATGCTCAATGTGCTACCTAAACATTACCATTTTTCCTAACATGTTTGGGTCCCAAAAGATGGAAAACACTGTAGATGCCATGTTGTTCTGATGCTAAATGCAAAGCCCTGGTAGACAAACTTGGGACAAGCAGGAGGAAATTCCAGGCCACACCGCAAACTCAAACACCATCACTTGAAGACTCAATTCCAGGTTTGGAAACACCAGGTAAAAAAGCCAAATAGATCCCCAGGAGCTAGGTGGGAAGAGGGTAGCTTCAGGTTGCAGTGGAACATCACCACTGGGACAAGAACGTGAGAAGCACGTGGACAAGTGCTCAGTGAAGAGCTGGTCTTCCCCCACCACAGCAGGACAGTGTGAACACAGCCCCTTGGGCTACTGCAGATACATTGCAGGTGTCAAATTGGGAGAGAGCAGATGCTGATTATGCTACATCTCATGCTTGGATGGTTTAAATTGCTTCCCTACTAAGTGCAGGTCCAAAGGCAAGGAAAGACTCCCAGCAGTATTGTTGTAAGGGCTGAGGGTAATTACAGGGGCGAAAAGTACATGTTCAGAAAGAGGGGTTACCTTTCCAGGAGAGAAGAATTTTCTGGCACAGGGATGCGCTCAAAACACACATCAGTTTCCGAGCCGGAGGGCATGACCCAGTTACATTTATGTTATACAGAGAACAGACCTGCCAGCAAGCATCATTCACCTGAAATGCAAGGGAAGAGTGTGGCCAGCACATGCAAGTCCCCTGCCCTCAATGCCCAGGGTTTCAGGTGGAGGTAAAACATGTGCTTCAAATGGGAGCCCTGTCACCTGACAGCTCATGCACATGTGTGGTTAACCTGCAGATTAAGAAAAAATTCTGGGGCAATCTCACAGGACACAGAGTACAGCCAGACCAAAACTGATTCAGAAATAATAATGTCTTCCAGGAAGGTTTCAAAACTAGTGCCTGGGGACTAACAACAAAGTACCAGGAAGCCAGCAAAGAGGAAGTGATTCATGTTTATCCTACTAGATTTTGCATGGCAGAAGGTTTCCAGGGCATTCCAAGAGCCAGCAGACACAACACAGGTGGGTACCAAAGTAGAAAGAGAGATAACCCCATATTGATCCTGTAGGGATATTGTGCTGTAAATGCATAAACCAGAGAACAGAGGTGACAGCCCATGTAGTAATGCCATTGCAACTCACATGTGCAATATTTATTAACCAATAAGACTTTGAGTTTGTTTACATATACACAGATTAAAAGGATCTCACTTATCACACCACCTGCCAGTTACAAAGGAGAAGATGGCAGTTTTAAAATATATATATACTTCTCATTGTGTCTTGTACTTGGGTTTAGATTTAAAGCTATGTTATTTTAAAATTAAAAGTAGACCCAAAAAAAAGCCCTGCTCATATATCACCTCTACATCAGTGCTCAGTTTTCAGTCAGTCATCATTAAAGCACCAGCTCGGCATTAAGACCTAAAATGCTGCCAATTTGCTGTGTCCTTTGTCAAGGTCCAGTTAATTTCTTGGTGTGAAGTGGTGCAGTTTCTCAGTCCAGTAGTAGTAATGCTCCACATATTTGGGTTTTTCCCCCCCTCCTTTCTCTTCATGTCATTTTCTGTGCCAATTTGTTTCAGTGAGGCTGTCTGGCATGCGTTCCATTCCTTTTAATGGTTTAAAAGAAAACATTTTTCATCAAATGAAAGCACTTTGAACATAAACTATTATGAAGAAGAGAAAAATATTTTTTTCTCCTTTTGAATGTCAGTTTTGTAGGGCACTAAACTAATTTTTGGAGGTGCTTAATATTGTTAAATTTAGAAAGTCAAGTAACAGCAGTCCTACATGGGCCAAAGGATGATCTAAGGATGAGGAAAGCAATATATCTTTTTAATAATTGAAAGAGCTGGGAACGTTCCCACAGTGAGAACAGACTTAGCAAATTTCTCTGCAAGCAGAGATGCACGGAATATTTCAGCTACAGTAGTAATCCCGCAATGTTCTGTGCTGGAAGAGGAGGTCAGCCTTAAGGGAATTATATTAGACATACAGTCAGACAAGGCAGGCACCTCAGGGAATAGCTCCTTGCATAAATACAAACACACCACCTGCATGCATGTCATTGCTTCCAAGATGCCACAGCTACCCCTTCCCTTCTCTCTACCTGCCTTTTAGAAAACCAGAATTTGATGCTGGGCTATTTTGAAATACTCACAGCTTTCCTTTGTGTGCAAACGTCATTACACATGCAACTAAACACGAAGCAGCTGGGACAACCATTCTCAAAACAGTCCACAGTGGGCACAGCCAGGCTGTTAACACAGAGGTCTGTATTCAGGACTGATTCGATGTCAAAGCCTGATTTACTGCTTCCCACCACAGCCCACAGAGAGATCCCCCCCAGCACCACCAAGTGTGATCACCCATCTTGGATGACTCAAGTTCAGCACTGCAAGTCCTCCCCCTACCCAGCAGCAAGTGATTCACCCACAGAGCTCCGAACAGACCAGCTCAAGACTTGAGATGGAAAATTCTCTGTGGGCCCAAAGAGCCCAGGTGCTTTGGTACAACAACCACAGCTTTTAAAAATCCACAAACGCAACCTGCTGCAGCTTTTTGGAGAGTCCAGCCAAAGCTGTAAGCCTCCACCCTCAAGACACGTGCAAGGCCAGCTGAGTTCCCGAGGGAGAGAAGCACCATGGCCAAGTCCAGACTGGAGCATGATCTGGGTTTTTTTCCATTCACAGCAGAGTGGCAACATATTTGAAAAAACAGCTTGAACCAGACGTTGTTTGGGGATCCAGGGAGCACCACACACACATATCTCGTTTTGGTTCTCCTCCCAACACAAGCTCTTATATTATGAAATCTAACCACAATTACTCTTTTATAAAATACTGCAGTGTCAAGATCCTGCTGAGTCCCAAGTCTGAAATTTTTTAAAAAGAATATTTACAACTAGTCTTGCTCATGTGGAGCTCAACCCCAGAGACCTGATTTACAGCAACCAAGGAATTGATACAGCTAGAATAATTCCAGACTGATGAAGGACCTCAGCTGCAAATTACTACTGTTTTGTCCACTCTGTCTTAAAAACTGCTAGTTTCCAAAAATGTAGTCCTTGTAGAGACAGCTTGGGTGAGGGAAACAAGATTTCTTGTTCTTATATATATTCTTAGCATGACTTAATACACATAAACAAACTGAACTTGGTTTTCAAACCATAACCCAACAAGTTATCTTTTTCTTTTTCTGGTGGCACTGGACAGTGGACACTGGAAATTTAACAACAGTTCATTGACTGTATGCTTCCTATTTTTAATATTTTTTTTGTTTATGTTACAATACATTTATTGTATATATTATCATAAACACAATGAGTACCGAAGCAGAAGTTGGTGCCCGGACACTTGGAGCCTATACTTGGCTGTGTACAGACATGCTTGACTTACCTTGGGTGAGGTACCCTATTGCCCCTCAGCTGAACTACCTCTGTGACAGATGCACTAGGTACCTGTTTCAGAGGATGTTGTGAACAAGGTCTCCAAGATCCTGAAAAAGATGGCAATGTACCAAGCATAAAGTATTTAATAGCTGGGAACTAGAAACAAAAGGGCAAACCAGTTGCAAGGGTTACACAGATTTTTTTTTTTTTTTTTTTTTTTTGAGAGAGGACAAGCAGGAAATACAAAATGAGAGCTTGGGCTTAGCAAGCTCAATGCTACTTGGTTATTTGTACCACTGAATACCTAAGCCAGCAGTTTCAGTTCCAGGCTGAGCACCAGTTTGCCTGCAAACTGCAATAAGGTACAGCTGTTCATCAGGCCAAGAAATCCGAAGGAGGATTCTTGCCAGGGATCTTGGGGTTTTATGAGGCACTGAGTGGTGACAGCATCTCTGGGTGCTGGAAACACATGGAAACCTGCAGGCACGTGACTGCACTGAACAAAAGAAAGATGGTTTCACTTCTGAACTCCTTGAGCTTCCAGACAAAAGGCTCTCCAAATGTTCCAGCAAGATATCCCGGACCAAACGCATTCAATTCACTGGAACAGACAGTAACATTTTAAGTTACTTTCACAGAATGTACCTAATTATGTCATCACAAACTATAAAGGCTGTAAGAACACATGCTAGAGCCAATATCTTGACATCATGCACACATGCTTAATGTCTTACTAAATCTTACAAGAGCGAGAATAACATCTTTGTTTAACAACAAAGAAGAAATGCTGGGTTTACTTGTCTTAATCACCTTATGTATAAGATTATTTTTTCTAGAAATCCCTGCTTATACGAATGAATGTTTTCTGCAATGTCACTACAGCAGTGCTCTCTTCCACTTGCTGTTTAATTTTTCTTCTCCTGGAAGAAGATTCTCAATGGGCTTCACAGACACTAAATCAGGTATAATTTCTGTTTTCTTTTTTCTAATTATTCATGAAAAAATAGGACTAATTGTGTAATTTACCCAAAATATCTACAACAATAACAACTAAACAATACTTTCAGCTGCTTCTGTGAGTTAAGCAAGCAAAACCATTAAGCGGGAATAATCTGAATGTCAGGAAATGTTTGTGAAAATCAAATTTGGGACTTGAAATTTTAAGTATCTTCACCCAAAACCTGATTCCAAGCACTGGTTTAATGCAATCAAAGTAACCAACATAGCTCAAATATTTTATCCCATGTAGTCATAACAAGCTGCTTGAGAATAATCTACAGATCAAGACAATTTCAATCATGAAAAAAATCATGAAAACCCTACACTATTCAGAAGTTGTTTAAACATAGGAAAATCAGGCTTAAAAGCATCAAATATACTATATTTTAAACTACTTTTAAAGAAAACACACCATAAAAATATTTTAAAAAATTTATAAAATACTTGAAAAATATGAGCACAAGAAACATAGTCAATATAAACAATGTTCCAATACAGACATTCACCTCCTACATTAACATCGCCCCGTATTTATCAGCATCACGTCTAATGGATGGGTGGTACAAATAGGAGGGACCAGAGCTAAATCCCCCACTTAAATTATGTTCCTTGGGAACTAAAAAGTAATAAATAAAGTAGTGATGTGAAGAAGTACTTGGAGAACAGTGTTTCGGGGCCACATCTGGAAAACCATCCTGAGAAATGAAGAAGAATGTTCAAGAGGAGTATTTATGGCAAATGCAGACTAGAATCACAACACAAGATATCCCTCAGAGTACAGAGCCCCAAAAGAAAGAACAAATTTTCAGCCTTCAACCTGTCTTGGTTCACCAAACTATCACTTAAGACATGCAATAAAGTCTCTGTTGCAGACTTCTGTAAGGCTGATATAGCAAAAAGATAAAGCCTCAGACCTGTACAATGAGACATGCCCCAAGGGCAGCAGCAGCACCAAAAGTGTCTCTTCTTGAATCCCCAGCTGTCCAGCCTCCAGGCACTCACCTCTGCAACCTTTAGGCATACCAACAAATGCAAGGTGACAACTACACTCTTCCTATTCATTCCCTTCCTCTAACAGTGGGAGCACAGGCAGAAGGGTTGAGCCAGAGCAGCAGTCGCTGTGGATGAACGCTGCCTTTCTCTTGGATCTCACCATGGCAAGTTTACCCTGTCTGTGGCTGTGCACTTCCTGGGATTCCTTTCTGCTTCCTAACATGCTCAAATTGCTCCCACTCTTCACTGCCTGCTTTGCCTGGCAAACAGTCAGGTTTCAGGTTTTTATCCTTTTTTTCTGTACCTACTTGACACAGTGTACTGACCTCAGCCTAGCCAACAACTCTGCCTTGGCCAAGAAGCTCAGAAGAGAATTCTGCACAGCAATTATTTTGTCAGCTTTCTTAATCGCCTCAGGCAATGAGTTCTGATGACTTTCTGGCTCACCACATCCTTCCTTCTATTCCTTTTTCACCCTCTAGATTAGATATCATGGTAACATAGGGGTGATAGAAAGCCCATTATGCACCTAGCAGGTTCTCAAGGAAGCTTGACAGCAGCAACTTCCAAATTTCCCTGGTTATGCTCAGATGAATCTGCATACTAATGGAAGAAGAATCAATTACAAATTTCTATTTATCCTGATGAACTTCACAGAACAGATCATAAAAAGAAGGGTTTTGAAAGCATTAAATTTTTAATTTGAAGCTTTAAACAAAAAAACCTATTCTGAACTGGTTTAACATACCAGAAGATTTAATATATCACAAGCTAAAGAAGTACGCATGCATTGTTTTTCATGTAAATAATTAAATATTAGTCTAGTAATAAATATTACTTCTAGTCCTTCAGAGGCTTAATTCAGTTTTTATATGTCTTAGCCCCTACCTAATTTAACCAAGACACCTTGAACTGGAGCACACCGCCACAGCCAAGGGTCCAGCTCTCGGAGTTCCTGTTCTGACACTGGTAGTATCCCACACAAGTTTTTGAGGGAGTCTCCTTTTGCCTCACTTAGCAGGAGTGGTCACATAGTTCATAGATGTGCATACATTTTCAGAATTTCAGCAGAGAAAACACTTGACACCAGTCCTTACACGTTGAAATAACATACTTACCACTTACACAGTTCTGTCTGAACTACTGTGCTATCCAGACAACTCCAATGCTGTACACAAGGCACATGAAATTGACTGACAATCTTAGCACCATAAACTACAAGAGAATACATCTGCTTAACTATTCAGTTGAGCAGGAACTTTTTTACTTATTATATAATCTAAACTATGGTTATAAATACGTAAAACTAGACAATGGGTTGTTTATCATTTTCTCTCGTAAAAGAGATACTTGCATTTTGGCTACAATGCAGAGGAAAGAGCAGGAAAGAGATCCTTGTGGATAAATGAGTTCTGAAACTGGAATAGTGACAGCCAGGTCTCACTGAGACACACCTGCACTAGACAGGCCAATTCATGCAAGAGAAAGGCCTAAGAAGCTGTTGCTCTGATTCTTAGCTGACTTCATCACCTCACTGAAGGTGTTCTCCTGGACATCATGTCACATCAGTGTGACCTTGATCCAGCAAATGAAGCCCTTGGCAGAGTTTTCATAGACACTTCTGGATGAGAGGATGAAAGAAGTTTTCAGAAAGCTACAGCCTGTGAAATCTGAAATGAATGTGAAAGTGGGGAGGGCACTGGACAATAGCAACAGGGACAAAAGATGACTCATGCATTAGAGTCCAACTGTCCAATTAGGAAACTATTTGTACCCTTTTATTGGCTAACAGCCCTACACCAAGCCCTCCACATGGACAACTAGAAAATGTGCACAAAATGTGCTCTAGCAAGAATCCTCCTAGCCTTGTTTGCATATGAAAGAAAATCAACTCCTGATTTCCTGCTACAGAAATATTTCAGCTGGACTACAGACACTGCCCACTTAGGAGTAATTTTTCAACCACTAATTCCAGTATCATTTTGCAAGGGGGATATTCCCCTTACTTCCAGCAATGCTGTTAGCTGGGAGGCTGGGTCCATTAATGCATGTGCACAAAAGAAAAATGTTTCCATTATTTGCCATTTTACTAGAATAAGCATCTTCTGAAAAAAAAAAGGGTGAAATAAAGGCAAAATAGCTTTTCATGTGATGAACAGAACAAAGTCATTAGCTATCCCAGAGGGTGCATTTGTGTGCTGTCCCACAGGGTTTAAAAATTCCTGACCTGTAAAAGAAGGTAAGTCTGATTCCCTTCTCATTCCTGTCATCTTTATCTGCCCTCTGCATAAGTAGGTATGCTTACAAAGAGCCACTTTAAAGGAAATATGCTTAGATCTCAATGGATGTCCCTTTTGGCGCCAAAGATATACTTTAATGTATAGTAGCACATACTGTGGCAAAAACAAAACAAAACAAACACCCAAAAAACCCCCACCAAACAACCTTGCTCAAGTTCCCCAAGCCTTTGCTGTGAGCCAGAATAGATTACAGAATTACAATAAAGAGAAGGTTTTGCTTTCAAGTTTCTTATCTGAGCGTCGCTTAACTATACGACTGTCATGGACACGTAGCCACGCATCTCAGTGGACAAAAGGCAAAGAAAGGAGCAAGACACTTGTACTTGTGGTGTAGCAGAATAAGCTGCAGGCCTAAGTCATCTTCCTGATCTTGCAAGCAGGTAGAACTCTAACATGTTTTGACACTGCAACATCCTTACTTGCTCATACACAAGGACAGAAGAGGAAGAAAAAAATAGTTCTGTCTTCTGTCTTTACAGAGAAAGCATTGCCCACAGTCTGCTTCTTAGCAGAAATCACAGCATTACATTTGCTGAACACTTTCTAACCCCAAATAATCTTTCATTAAATGAAGAAATGTAGCAACTTATACCAGGCAGAATAAAGTTGCAACCGGCACTGGTAATGCCTCAGTAATTCATGCTGCTTAAATCTGGCAAGTCAACGAGCCTTGCTCAAATTACAGAATCTCATTAATTCTGCCTTTTATGAGTCTTTTTCTACCTAGTTTGACGACATTTGGCCCATGTTCACAGTTCAAGAGCTGGAAGAACAACCTCCCAAAGAACTAAATATTTAACTGATTAAAAGCACAAAATCTGAATGGTAAATGTACATTTTTGTGACATTTTTAGTACCTCCACAATGAACCCAAGGTCAGAAGAAGATCATCAGAAACAAACAAGACATGAAGAAATAGAACTGGGAGCTTGTAAGCATGTATGAAATCCTGAAGAACGTGGTTTGTTTCTTTTAAGGATTGCAGGCCATAACAGGCACAGCCCTATTAGCAGCTCCACTTTGAGACCAGGTACTGCTGGTCTCCAGCATTTCCTTTCCCTGTGCACATTCAGTTTCTCTCCTATAAACTGGGAAAGGAAAGATGGAAATTTTTCAGTTGGACCAAAGATATAAGAACCAGGCACCACTGTCTAAAGCCCATTTGCTTTCAAAATCCATGCATTCCCTTCTTAAGCTCTTTAGGTCACAGCTACTGACCTTTATTTTATGTACTGCCAGGCTATTCCAAGCAAAGCAACAGTTCTGTATGATGCTCTTTCACTAACTGGGCTGGACAGAAAAGTGCCCGAGGTAACAACACTAGATGTTATTCAGGCATGGAGAACAAGTGCCTTTCCAGGGTTTCCCTCAAGAATTAGCCTCTGGAGCACTCATGCACCTGGCTTTGCCAGGGAGGTGTGGTACTGTGGGTGTTTTTCATGCCTGAAAGATGAGTCATAACTTCAGCCCACAGAAGCAAACCTAATGAAAGGTGAAATTTTTCTTTTCCTTGCCACCCTTTGACAAGTTTCTGTGAAGATGCCCAGTTATTGGAACAAGAGCAGCCAGGCAGCATCTGCTGCTGCTGTCCAACTATCGAGAGGAGCTCATGCCAACATACACTTTACTTACAGGCACTTCTCCTTAGTAATGCTGGGTAATGCTTTGTAAATAAATACATGTACCAAAAACACTTAGTCTTCATGGTGAGTAAGACTGGAGGAAGCCACTGGAGACATAAACACTGGCACATGGAATCTTACTTGTGACCTGTCTATTATAGCATCCTGCCTCTGGCCTGTGGCGTGTACTGTCTTAGAAAAAGAAGCAAGAAAACCTGTTAGAGGTAAGGTTTTTTTGGGGGTTTTTTGTTTCTTTGGGGTTTTGTTGTGGTGATCACTAGATGTTAAACCCTAGAGCTTGAGGTTGTATTTCCACCTGAAAAGTTTGCTAGCATTAACAGCTGTAATTCCAGGTATTCTGGTTATTTATACAAAACTCTTCAATCCCTTGCTTAATCCTGCTAAATCCTTTGGCCCCAGCAATGCCTTATGGCAACTATTTTCCCTGTGAAATCCCATCCATAGTTGGGGACTCTAGAGCTTGCCGGCTTGCTGCCATGGAGCTGGTGAACACAGCAGCTCTGCAGGCCTGGGGAGGCTCAGCACTAGCTGGGACTCTCTGCCTACAGGACACGAGGAAATACCAACAGCACTGCCATTTCACCAGCCCTGCTCGGAAGAAAGGTGCAAAAACCAAGCCAGAGTTTGGCTTCTGGCCCCCAAAATGACTCCGAGTGGATTGCTCTCTGCATCAGATGCCTACATCAGTACAGTCCTGTCCCCAGTCCTGGCACTTAGAGTAGATCCCAAAGCTCTATCATCCTCTCATCTCTCAACACCCACAGATCATCTCTCAACACCCACAGATGATCCAGGATCTCTGGGTTCCAAAATCCTCTTTATTTAGAATGGTTGGCAAGCAGTCTATACTTGAGAAATGAAGCTACTGCTGACGCAGTAAGCTTACACCTTGGTCTCTAAGGCTTTATTTCGAAGTCAGATCAAAACAGACCAAGAGAAAGGTACTTAATTTTTGACTTACCACAGAAAATTCAATCTTTATTTTTTTTCTGTCCCTCTATTTTAAATGGAGCCAAGGTTCTACCTTCTTTTGAAAATCAAAAATTTTGCACTTGTGCCAAATATATATTTGGAATTCATGCAGTCATTCCTGCAGACACTGCAAGATCAGCAAAAGGTACACACAGCTTGCCCTAAAGAAGTGCAAGTACAGCCAGGATTTTGTACATGGACTTTGGGAGGCTTTCTAACAAAATAGGAGGTCAAAATGGGAAATTAGGTACCACAGATCTGATGTGGCACACACGTGTTTAACCTCATTATGATTTGTTACCACTACAGTCCACTGTTCAGAGACAGTTAAAAGTAGCGAGTTGGCTTTGATGTACCAGCTAAAAACCTGCTGCAGAGAGCCTGATGCTCTGCATAGACACACCTTTGCTAAAAACGTCAGAATTGCTTTGCATTTGAATGTCCCCAGGTGGACTACTACAGCACTCTACAACCTTTTATAAAAAAACTCACTACCTGGGCAGCTTGTGAGAGGTTCTATATTCTGTCAGTATGCTGGCTGCTTTAACGTTATAAAAAAAAGTAAACCAAGCATAGATCAGCATTATTTATGATAGCTTAGGAACTGTCAGGCCTCTGCACACTGCCAGAGTCTCACTTGGAGTCTGCAGAGGCTGCCTATTAAAAGTAGTCCATGAACAAATTCATATTGTAGATAATTCTCTCAATATATTAAAAAAAAACCCAAAAAAACTAAATAAAACAAACTTGCTTTCATCAAGGAGTCATTCTGTATGAACTGAAGAGAGAAACAAAAGTAATACTTTTGGTGAATATTTCGTGACATGACGTAATTAGAAAGTCATCAGTGTAACATCTGAGGCAAATTTCCCAGACAGAATTAAGACACCTTAGACTAGGCCAGCATAAGTATTTTTGGTGGTTCTGGTACTCCGCAAGGTCTCAGAGAAAGCTGAAAAATGATAAATCTGGATGAAAATAATGAAGTTTTTTAAAAAGGAAATAAAACCACCTTGGATCATTTTTGAAAGTCTTATGGTATTTAGACCAATTTCAAGGTATCTTGAGAGAACACGGAGAGAAAACTAATGAGCTTTGAATACTTGGATTTGGCTGCCATGGGCAATTCCACTGGCTTTCACATCATTATGGGATTCAGATCAAAATCAATCTCCTTGCTGCAAAAATCCTTCACAGGCTTAATCTGGCCAACCTGTGAACTGTGTCCCCTGTATTCAACAAGTACTGGCTTTCTTTCTGTCCTTTCACTCATTCTTGTCTTTCACTCCCACAAGTCCCTGCATCTGCTTTGTGATTCACCAATCTGCCCACACAAACAAAACTCAGCAGCAGCAACAAAAAGCACACTTCTACTCCCACAAAGGCTTTTTTGACACCTTATTTTCCCCTTAGTTTCTCTCTCCTTCCACTACTGTTCACCATTTTCTTTGGTACCCTCTGCTGATGTCCTGACTGCAAAAGACTTCTCAGACAAGGAAAGTTGAGGCACCTCCCTTCCACATCCCATATCTTACTCAATATAGTTACCTCTACACCTATACCAGACTACATATGCTATCCTATTTATTGAGTGATGGTGAATACTATGTGAGGGATGCTTTACAAAATAAAATGTGTCATCCAGGCTTAATAACAGAATTGGGAAAAAACCCCCAAAAAACTAAAAACCTACAAAGAACTCACAAAAACCTTGATGCTAAGACTAGAGACTGCTAAGGTGGAAAAAGTACAGTTATAAAACAGATAGATTTTAGTGCTTCCCAGAAACAGCATCGCAATATCTTCTCCCATTGACAAAACATCACCTACAGCAACATTTCTGTACGAGAATAGTAAATCCTTGGTGATTCTGCTTCAGAAAGAATATTAGACTTTAAATCCTCCCTGAGCACATTTATGTTTAGCATTTTAACACAGCCCTGGAACAGCTCAACAAGGGCTAGATGCATATCTACACATATATAACTTGCAAATAACTTATAAACGTTATTGATTTTGGAAGACAAGGCCAGGTATTTCACATGTTTCCCAATTTAAAACACTCCATGCAAAGGTTTGTTTATGACAGCTGTAGGGGAACTAGATATATTTATATGTGAGTTGGCAGATTTTGACTCAAAGGAAGACTTGCACCAACATCACCTCTGTAGCCACCTGGAGGATGGAAAAACAACCATACAGGTAAAAAGCTGAAACCTGTCCTTGGGCTGCTTACAGTGGGAAGTCAATAGACAGTAACTCTAGGTGCATGTTCATCACATATCAGATATTTGAATTAGGTGGAGAGGAAGAGCACCTCTTCAAAAGAGGCAGGACATAGTAGGCAGTGTTAAGGATCCTACCGACCTGTACTTAGATCCAGACCCCTAAAGGAATTCAGCAGAAAAATTGTATTTCATGGAATTATTCTTCTGGTAATGAAGAGAAAGAGGAGTGCCAAAACACTGGTTGCAGCAAAGGACATTGACTTCTTTTTCTTGCTCCATGCAGTTTTACTAACTTTCTCTGCCTGCTTGTAAAATCAACAGCTGAAAAATCAGACCTTTCAATGGCCCATTCTTCCCTCTGACTTCAGCTTTTTATGGTGTGCTTTTCTGACCTTTCACTGTAAAACCTTCTCCGGTTTGTGCCACAACTCAGAGGTCTTGTCCTTCCAACCACACTTCTCAAATTCTCAGCCTCAAGGAGGTAAAACCTTAGATTTGATCATCTATGCTATTACATGGCTTATATGCAAGCCATTTCAGGGTAAGCATAATAAAATATAAATATTCAATAAATATAACCATAAGGGTTATTTTGTTGCATGGAAGCACATATTGATCAAGTACCAATTATCACAAGTCTGAAAAGGATCTTCCATGCCTATCCAACTTCTCAAGAAGGAAAAAATAGGTCTGTCATTAAGTATAGCTCAGCCATGAGTTTGGTCTATACAAAATATTTTTTCGCCTTTCGAAAGTTGTGGCACTACTCTGTGCATATACAGTTACTAAAGAGAAAGAAGAAACTAGACATTAGCAAACAGGAGCCCTGTCAAAAAACAAGGAAGATCAGCACTTAGTTAAGGAATTAAAACAGCAGTCAGCCCCAGAGCAAGAACGGATTGATGGCATTCTGTCCTGCAGGGAAGGTGGAGCTAAGAGGAAAACAGCACCTGGTAAAGGAGATACTGGCACAGGAGTACATTCAGGTCCATACTATCCATAGTCAAGCCATAGCAAGTTTCAGTGAGCCTCAAGGAATCATCCCTCTACTGGCCTAACCCAGGACACATTGAAAGCTGAGGGTACTTAGAGGACATTTTGTCCTGCATCATTTCAGATATGGTGTTGTCATACATAATCACGTGATTTTGAAAGTCTAGGAACAGCAAAGAGATTGTTCCTCACAAAGTGAAGCTTCCTCAACAGGCACAATATGAGAAAGGGGAAGCAGTCCTTCTTCCATTCCCTATATTCCCCTTTCCTGCTTTGTTTTACTCCCTCTCCAGCTTCTGCTTAGAGATCATTTCACAGACCAAACCCAACAGGCACTCTAGATTAATGAAAACAGTCCAGAAGTAACTCACAAGTTTCCTTAAACAGTGGACATGAGGTATCAAGAAAAGAAAAAGTCTCTTGTGTCCTTTGCATCTCACCAAGAAAAGCACATCATCTTTAACTACCAAACACCATGCAAGCTTTTAGCCAAAAATAGTTTTATTGCTATATTGTGTGTTGGCTCATCTTATCTAAGCCTCATGAAACACTCCTTACTAGTTTCTTTTCTTCTGCTATTGGAATTATTTATATTATTTGCCATTCTTAAAAAAAAAAAAGTCTAGTACCAATACAAACAACCCAGATACCCTCCCCTAAACCCCAACAAATCATTAACTGAGCGCCAAGTCAATAGCTTAAGAATATAAAGTATAATATATTGTAACAGCAGTGATAGAAAGAAAAAAAGATTTAAAGGGCATGGAACTATTAAAACTAGTTTTGAGAGAGCTCAATGTGAAATCAACCAGAAAATGATCATTCCACAACTATAAATACAAGTACTAAAAGCAAAACAAAGTCTCTAGCTTTATGAAAAAAATCCATAAATTAAAAAAAAAAACACCCCCCTAAACCACTATAGGGGAAAGTATTTAATGCAGCTATAAAATAGCAACTCTGTTTTCTTTATATTAAGTGTAGCTTTGATTGAGTTTGTGGAATTAAACACTAATGTTATTGTAAGTAAAACACAAGGAGCTGGAATTTGTGTTTGGCATATAATGAAGTGAATCACAAAGGCGAAGGATGTGATATGCCTTTATATGGCTTAGTTAGGGTTACTTTTGATGCACTGTAAAATAAAAGTATTCCTTATGCAAAGATACAAAAATTCTTGCAAGTTTGCACAGAGAGCTCACAATCTAATATTCTGTATATGTGCACTGTGAGGTGTAAGTACAGATTAACACGTGTAACACATTTGAGGTTTGGATGGACATGTTTCGTGTTCCCAATTATTTTCTAACAGACTGAAGGAATACATCATTTTAGGTTTTGGGGTTTTTACGGCATTTTAAATGATGTACTGCAATTGATCATGCCGATAAAATAAACTGGCAATCAGAAAGCCCAGTTTTGCCAGCTCCAACAATTCCAATCAAAAGTGTTACAGTCTTTGATGTTCTGGTTAAAGGTCCAGCTCCCAAAAGTTAGCAGTTGTGTGAGACCTAAAATTTCTCTATAAAACTAACAGTGGTGTAAAAACACTCAAAAACCAACAGAACACAAACAAACAAGCAAACAAACAACACAAAATTCAAAACAAGACCATCATTCAAATCATGACCCATCTAGCACCTTGAAACTCAAAAATGAGAAAATACTTTAAAAGAAAATATAAAGCTGCTTTCTCACTTGATGCTTTGGTGTCTTGCATCTCAGATCATAAACCCTCTGAAGAATTAACTTAAGACCTTTTAAATACCTGGGATTAGTGGTACATTTAATGACTCCACCTGCATGATACTCATCTCTCCTCTCTCCCTGTCAAAGGCAACAGAACCCAAGGTCTTTGCAAGCTGAGCCACCAGTTTATACAGATATTGCTAATATAATAGGACAGCAGTAGCATCCAAATTTGAGTTTCCAGAGCCTCTGGGATAGGATTAGATTAAGCTTCAAATATGTAGTGGCTCTAGGTGAATTCTAACAGTTCTGTCATTTGTTCAACTGTAGTGGTAAATGGAGACACTACAGTTACTCTGAACAAAGTTATTCTGAGTTACTCTGTAATCTCAGTCCCCTCAAAACCTTCTACCTAGATTTCCCGGATATATTTTCTATCAGGAACCAATAAACTAGACAGGTCACATGTAAGGAATCTATGTGATAGAAAACTAGTTGCAGGAAATTACAGATTTAATGAAAAAAAAATATTCAAGGGTAGTAAAGCATATTAACTGGTGGCCAGCACTCTAAAAATGTATATTAGGCATTGGAAAGTAAAGGAAAGTTCTTTAAATGATGAAACATCCAGCCAGTGTGTGAAAGCTACTGCAATGCACCCACACTGCAATTAATGTAGCTAAATGTCTGATTCTGGAGTCACTGTGGGTTGGGTTCTTGAAAAGCCAAACACAAAATGACTGGGGTCAAAATAAGGACAGCTTTCCCTATCAGCTGCATCAACATGACAGTGAAGACAGCAATGAGAGAAAAGCCAAAAATCTTTAAGCAGCAAAGATGAAAGGAGAACTGCAAGAATAAACAAGTATCTTTGGTTTGTGTGGAAATTGAATGTTTCTTATGGAGACATCTTTGAACTTGATGCAAGTAGCAGACAAGCTGTGATGGCTCAGAAGAGCCACAGCCAATCCAATATACAATTGTACCATTCTGAAATCTGCATTCCTTCTCCTTGATAGCTATCCAATTGCGCTTTACTTTTCTGCAGGGAAAATCTAGTCTGCACCTGCTGTTGCTAATTTTATTTTCAAATATAAAATTAAAAGGACAAGGATATATTGGTAGAAAGCCTACTGTGAAGATTTAATACCTAGTGTAGACATATTTGTGCAAACTGACATGCACTAGTACTCCACTGCATGTTTGGTCACACTGTATGTGGGATTTTGTGAATCTAAGTGGTCCTAGGATGACTCTGTGAAATCAAATTGGTCACCCACAGGTTTGTAGAGGAGATTATGCTTAAGTGGTTTCTCTTTTTGGTTTAAGGATATACAAGTGATCATATTATCACTGCAAGTAATGATGTAGAGTATTCTGCAGGCAAAGAGTGTTCCTACTTAGTTCATCAGCATGCCATGGTGAAAGACTGGAACAGAGGCCATTATCACATAAAGATCCAAACCTCTCACTGGGATACACCCAAATAGCCCCATACTGGGAGCTGTAACACTTGGAAAGAGTGATCAGAGAGATCACAGGAACAGCTTTCTCCTGTGCCTTCACATAAGGACCTGCTTTACAAAAAATCGCTAACAGCACTAATAGAGAATCAAGGACCTGCTGAGTACATTTCAACTGCTCTTCAGTGCTTTGAAGCTGAGCACTTCCTGCAGAAAAAAGGAGGAAGTATGCTGATAAGATGAATACATCTCACTACCCTCTGCACATAACCAAGTGGCATTAAAAAAAAGTAAAAAAAAGAGAACTAAATTCCCTTTGGCTGAGAGGTCTGGCACATATGTCTGAACTCAATGGCAACAGCAATTATCTTCCACCCAGAGGCTGGAAGGGACCCTTGGTTATCGTCTTGTCCAAATCCCACTCAAGTAGGGTCACCTAGACCCAACTGCTCATGTCCACATCCAGATTGCTTCTAAAAATCTCTAAGGAGAGAGTCCCCCAGGGCAACCTGTGTGACTTCTTAATCACCCTCACAGTAAGAAAAGTGTTTCTTGGTGATCAGAAGGAACCTCCTGCGTTTCAGTTTGTGCCCATTGTCTCTGATCCTGTCACTGGACACCACTGGAAACAGTTTGGCTCTATCCTCTTACCTCCCACCCACCCACCCATTTGAGTTATACTTTGATGTGATACCCCAGCATTCCCTTTTCCAATATAACAGACATCTCAAAAATCTTTCTTAAAGCTGGGTGTAAGCCAACACACATTTATGCTACCTACACACATATACCTATCTGGAAATAAACTAGGTCCAATTCATTCAATATTTCATCCAACAGACATGATCATGACCCATTCTGGGGACTTTGCTAGTGTATCTGCATGACTCTGCAGTTTAGACTGGGTAGATACAGGGTTTTATGTTTACATATGCTTATAGGGAACTAATTAATTTGTTAGATTGCTTATGTGCAACTGTGAGTATTGCCATTTCCACTAGTTCCACTTCCTAAAATTAGCAGAATATAAATACATGTCTTTCACACAAAGCAATACTAAATTATCAGTTAGTTCATGGTAAGGAAAGAGGTATGGCATGATAAAGTACATACCACAGACCTTGACCCTGGGACCAAAATGTCTGTCTAGATGTCTGACAAGACAGAGTTTTCCAAGTGAAAATAATTCAGCTAATAGCTGAATCAATACTTTGTTTGTGGAAGAGAAAATATAAGTATACAGCCTTTAAGTTGCAAAGATAATTTTCCAAATATTGTTTTCATGAACCTTTGCTAATATCACAGCCTGCCTTTACTCCCAAATGTGCAGGCCCCTGCACCACAGATCTCAACCCCTTTTGTAGTGCCTCATAGCATTCTGCCATTGTCTTCTTTAATGCTTTAAAAATACCCCACATCTCTTCTGAAATGGTTGCCAGTTCTTTAAATTAAGTAAATACAAGCAGGAACCTGGAAAGAATCTGAACATGGAGTTTGATTTCAGTTCAACTCCAGTCAATTTAAAACAATTTAGTTAGCCAAGATATTTACAAGTGTTAATTCAGTTATGAACAGGGATTTTTTTCAGTGTACTCTACACAGCTTTAAAGCAAATTTGAGCTAATACAAGAGCGGCCATTCCCAAACTAAACATCCACTACCTGAATCCCAAATTTAAAGATGGTAAGAGTTCAACTAATATCATAATCTTATGGAAACATGACTTTCCTTCCACCCCTTAAACTACACAATAGATTAACCCATTCTCCTTTATCTTTGATTCCATAAATTCAGTCAAGTTACTACTTGAATTTACAAAAGCACTTAATGTTAACAGGTGTGGGTTTGTGTGTCTCACTAGGGAAACGTTGCCTCTGGAGGCAAAGCAAACAGCATTAAAGATGTCCAGAGAGGTCTAACAATGAAATTCTGTGGCAATCTACAGACAAGCTCTCTCCACTCTCCAAGCTTAGCAGAAACCTTGGGTCAGTAAATTGACAGAATTGGTCGTTTACACCTCTGGCTTCATCACCATTGATGGAGTTCTGTTTGTTCTCTGAGCATGACCTGTTGACCATATGACTTCAAAAGTTGGCCTCACCACACTTTGAACTATGTGCTATGTAAAAAGCACTAGTGTTTTTCAGGAAGACCCAGTCTTCCCACAGGAATACCAACCCAAATTCTGCAGGAGCAGCTCCTGCCAGGGAGGTGAAGGATTAGCTTATACCAGTGCAGCTGATTCCACTCAGGGCTGGTACATCATCTTACTTAGTCACAAGCGCAGAAACACAGAACAGACAAGCATTTCAACACTTCTGGCTAGGGGATCTTGCCCTCAACACACATACTGATGCTTGTACATGGTCTCCTGGCTGTCTATACTCCTGTCCATCTGTTGGGATGGCATGACGCCAGCTAACAAGGTAGCACGCCAGCCTCACTAGCACAAATGTGCCAAATAAAGATAGGTTCTTCTGAATGCACTGCTTTCAGAAGACAGCAAGAGCCACATCCCCTCTAAAGAAAAACAGCAAGAAGCTTCGACACATCCCCAGCATTGCTACAGTTATTTTAGGTTTGATCTCCCTTTTATTTTCAGTATTCAAGTACATTCTCAAGCAGGGAAGTCTTAATAAAGTTAAATTGCCAGGCAAAGCAGGCAGTATTGTAACAGACTCACTGGTAAGACCTTTGCATACCTGCAGGAGGTCCTATCCCCCCATATATATACCCCACTAAAATCCTTAGGAAAGAGCTTTCCCATCTAAATCTTAACATTTCTTCACTGTTTTCCTTCTAATTTACTCTACTCTTAATATTTTAAGAGCAGCTCTTCTCATGGAACAAAATGATGATTTTTCAAACACTGATTAGCCTCTTAAACAGAACTAGAATTCTTCCTGTTGGTAGGTATATAGGAAAGCCTTCACATCCAATACTACTTATTTAACTTTAATTTTAATGGGAGCTTGAAAATTACAGAAACAGTTCAAGAATCTGTGATATTGTTGTATTCATAAAAGAAAAAAATTCCCCATAAGTACTAATTTAGAGGTCTGCATAAATGAGGACTCCTTGTCTTCAGAAGTTCAGATGTGTACGCAAACCACACAGCCTCAGTTCCCCGAGACCAACAAGTCTGAAGAGCCACAATAGACAGGGTTTAAGAAGCCAGACAGTTTGCCAACTCTAGGCATTATTGAGCACTCTAGCAATACAGGAAATTCTCCTCTGTAAAGTTTTTCACCCAAGTTGTGTATTTGCCATATAAAAATAGTTGGTCAAAATTTGACTTGGGTTGTGGGGAGGGGAAGAAAAGGGATTTAGGTAATAAATATTGTTGAAAATAAACAGGGAAATGAAAAAGACAGTACAGGCCTAAACAAAGCAAACAAAAGCAACATGAACTGATCCACCCAGGTTAATATTCAATCCATCATAAAGATGCTCTAGTAGCCACAGAAAATTACAGAAAAGTTGGTTTTCCTTTAAGAAGCAAAGCTCAGACAAAGATACCTGTAATACTTCCAAAGGTTTTTCCTCAGGAGTTATTTCTCTGAGCAGTACATGCTGAGTTTTCTGGTGAGTAAAGATGTAATGAGCGAAGGTACCCTTCATGTTCTTACACAAGTGCTGAGTCCATGCTCCCCAGACAAATGGCACTGTGAATGGACAGAAACAGTGTCTCTATCAAGTCCCTAGAAACATATCATGAACAGGGTGGAGTCATTCATCCTTTTCTGAAGTCATCGCAGTAGTGAAGCCTTTTCTTCTCTGGTCAGTTTAGCCCCAATATTTAACTCCTCTATCACTCAGACCCCACTGCTCTTGTTACTGGCACTCTGCTGGACTGGGCTCAGGTAGAGGCCAAGTCATATGCTTCATTACTCCAAAGACAAACAACGAATTCCACCCTACCCTCTCTTTTCCCCTACAGAGATTCTGCCCTATAAGCAAAAATATAAGATCTGGCTCTTAGCCTTTAGTGCAGTCTGTCATTAGCAGCCCTACACAGGGATCATACTCAGAAGTATCACTTTTGACAGCAATAGAGTATGTGCTGCTAGAGGGAAACACATGGCGTGGAGACAAGCAGATCTGGGAGAGGTGTGCAATAGTAAACACACCCAGCATGAAGGTAACCATCTGCTAGGAGGCTATTCTGACACATAAAATATTGAGCAAACATGAATGAAATACAGCAAACCCCACCCGAGCACCAGACGCAATCAAATCTGACCCCCTTGAAATTTTTATTTGAGTTAATAACCTTTTAATAACCTTTCACTGCTCTCTGCAAAGATAACAGGTATCATTAAAACAGCTGTCACCGTGCCAATCTTCCCTGAGACACCTATTTATTTGGATCTTTCAAGAGAAACATAAATGAAATCAGTCATTCTATATTAGAGGGTTCCCAGGGACACTTAGTTGATTGGCATCTCGTACTAGTGGGCAAGTCACTGCAAGACACTTGAAGAAGACAGCATTTTCCCTGAAGTCTTGATGCTTTAACATCTGACAGGAATGTGTATATATGTATGGATTGATTTTTTTACTTTTTTTTCTTTTTTTTTTTTTTCTGATGAATGATATTCTGTGAAATATCAGAGAGAAAAATGTCAGACATACATTGCATAGCAATCGAGGGCTAATGAAGATCCAGGTATTAAATCAATTAAGAAGTATCAAAAGCTACCTAATCATCAAGGAACAAAATTGGCACCACAATATGTAGTGAGTATGGGAAAGCCTAATTTACTAAACATACCCTGCAGTCACATAATTGCATGTAATTTTACCAGCATAATTAACTAATTTAATTACCACTTCTCAAGTGCATCAATTATTGACATTACAGAGTTTTCAGACAGCAGAATTACTGTGTGGTACATTCAGAGAATGCAAAATGCTTTGTACGCCTATTTTCCAGTCACAGTCAACAACTGAGGGAACACAGGCAGCAAAAGGAGAAGGAATTACAAGTGCACCACACAGAGCACAGTTTAGCAGTTAGGTTTAAGAGAGGAACTAGACAAAACCATGTTCAGGTGGGACTGAAAAGTCAACAGCAAATAACTGGAGAGACCATGAAGACAAAACCTAAGCATGGTACTAAAGCAGACAACTCTTATTTCTGAACAGCAAGGTCTAGTTTAAATTAAATCTACCCAGGAGGGAATAAGCTCTCTGAGATCTACCAGCCACCCTTATCTCTTAACCAAGGGCTTGATCTTACAGTAATATCTGCAGGGATGTACAGGTGCACCAAGCTCCATTGGCCTCACTAAAAAGCCATAAAGGTGTTAGGTCTGTCTGCACAAGTCTCAAAGAAGAATCAGAGCCCAAAGAGACTCCGACTAGGATGTGATAAGACACAGTGTGTGCTTGAAAAAATGCAAGATGGGCTGGGTGTGTGTGTGTGTGTCTCTGTGTGTGAAAATACAAAGATAAAGTATAGATGCATTCTTATTAATTAAAATGTAGCTTTGCCATGTGGGATCATTACTCAGACTTGAAGAACTATTGATCCCCCGCTTAATGTTTAGACACTTTATGTAAATCTTTGCATAAAACCTTTTTGTTTCAGCAATGAGCTTTTCAAAGTCAAGAGAGATGTCAGCATCTGCTCCCTATGGAGTCTTAAGAGTCGGTGTCAGTAAAAAATGGGCAGCGTCAGTGAAAATTATGCCCTGTGTCAGTGAATTTGTTAACAGGGTGGTTGAAAACCCTGGGAGCTGTGGTGTCATTTTCTTCTCCCATTGCCCTCTTGTACTTGACCTTTGCACAGCTGTTTCACAGTATCTGGAGATGGCTGAACTGTGAAATAGTGATTAGAGGAAAGGGGGCATTTTAACGAGAAAATACTACCTAGAACAAGAAGAGGACATTCTTTCAAATGCCAGCTGAGATCTTTAAAGTCTTTTTTGTCTTTCAGATTCAATTAAGAACGATCACAACATCCCCCCTTTTAAAATCTAATGCCAATATTAAGTTATCCTTCTTAAGGTCATGAAAGCTTACTGGATTCATTGCAGTGATTATAACAAGCAAGCAGAGACACTGTGTTAAAATAAAAGCCAAAAAGAATCATTAATAGTCATAAGAACCAAATGAGGACTGTTTCTCCCACAAGCAGCTCTGCAGGGATGGTGCTGTAAACCTGTTGCAGTCTGTCCCCATGAGGGCCTTTTATGGATCCAGCTAAGGAAAAACTTATGAATGTGTTTAAATTTAAGCAATGGCTTAAGTTAAGCCCCTTGAAGTACTGCAGACAAGTACATCTTTTACTAGAGATAATCAAACTGGTCTGGTGCACGTGGCAGTAATGAACCTTCCTACATCCTCCAAAAGGACAAGAAATTCCTGGAATCTTCTCCAAAGGTTTCTATGCAACAGTAAGATACAACCTAATCCTATCTGGACTCCTCACTCGAAACCAAAACATGAAAAATCAAGACAGTGAGAAAAAGCACACGTTATGATCACAGACAGCAGAAGGGAAAGAATGAAGGAGGAAGGGGACCACAACTTCTTCATGCTAAGAGATGAGTTTTTGTAAGCAAACCTGATGAATGATGCTCTTCATGCTGCTCATTCTGCAGGCTGCTCTCTGTACACCTGCCAAGTGGCTGCTATCAGTAAAAGCAATTCCAGTAATGACATTGATGTGTGAGGGGCCTGCACTTGTGAGACACTGGGCCTAAAACATTATTCATTGAAGTTGTAAGTGGGTGGTGGAACTTAACCAGTCAGCTGAATTAGTGCATATAAATGAGCATAAACAGACAGCAAAAAGAGTGGATGAGTCAGTAGCATCAGGAAGGAAAAGAAGATAAAATGCAAAAATCCTCCTCATACAGTGTCAGCCCGAGCAGGGATTGCCACACTACTCCAGACTTCAAACATCCTCTCAAGTGACTGCAAAATCTGCAAAAGAGTTGTGTTTTTGTCAAACACCAACAAGAGGTACCCATCTGGGGTGTATGCATGCTACTGTATGTACTTAGCAGCCTGAAATACAAATTATTAATAAGGTAAGTATGCATTACACAGATATCTGTATATCAGATTGAAAAGATGTGTATTGAAAAAACTAATAAAAATCATCACCCCACACACATGCCATACAGCCTGCAAGTGGTGTGGCCTGTCATATATTACTTGTGCAGCCACTGATCTCAGAGTCTCTCAAGATGGAAAATTTCAGGGTTGATCACAAATAAGACTCTAGTGGGCTTCCCTCACAACTTGCAAAGAGAGCTGCCTACTTTCCTATTTCACAGAAACTAAGGAGTGAAAGTGAAATCAGACATTCCTGCTCATCAGTGTTGTAGCATCCCTCTACCGAAACTGGAGATCAGATAGATGAATTGGAGAGAATAAGATGCTTCCTAAGTTGTTCCTCCCAAGACTTTACTTGAAAAGCTTTTGTCAGCCTCTCTTCTCAAATAAATCAGTTTGGATGAACCCTTCTTGCATATTCCATTACCTTTTGACAGAACCTGGAAGTTTGGTGACCTCTCTAGGAGGACCTTACAGACAGCGGTAATAGAAATCCCTAACTCACCCAGATACTACGACCTCCAAGATATCACCAAGATTAAATCATCTTCAGCCTTATTTCTGAGTCTGGTAACTTGGACAAAAAAAAGGTTTTCTTCTCTACTGCATTTCTAGATGCTTCAGCACCACTTCAATATGGAATGCAGCACTGCAGATACAAATGGGGACAAAGCAAGAAGGGCAGCACAACAATGTGAAAAGTGCATGACCAAGAAAAGTTAACCATCTGGCTCTCCTCACTGGCATTTGCAGGATACTGGTTTTCCCTTGCTATTGCATAAGGGAAAACGCGTTGAATCTCCTCTATGACCACACATTTGTGAACCAGTCTGCAAAAGTTGCCCCAAAGGATAGCACATCTGGCTAATGTCTCAATACTCCCCTAATTGCTGAACACAGAAAACCTGTTGTGAGCTGCTGTGGATCTTACATAGCTGGACTTCAGTGTAATTGCCATCCATTCACCACATCAGGGTAGCTGAGAAAGCAGCAGCCTGCACACCACGTCTGTTACCAACACACAGTAGAAGGCAAGGAGGGTCAGAACTGAGCCTGACAGTTCTGCCAGAGCCCTTCAACCAACCCATGCCAGCATGGACATCCCAGCAAGATAAGCATCAATTATCAGGTAATTCTGTCAGTTCCACACTGGGGAGATGTCCAGGAAGATAATAAAAATCAATGTAATTCAGTAAATGTAAGGAGAGGGGGAAGTTCTCTGTGTCCCAGAAGTACCTTCATCCCATTCAACATATCATTTTGGCAGATGAGAAAGAATAGAAACAGAATTAAGAACTAGTGTTCCTCACATACAAGTGAGCAGGGCTCTATCACATCTGCTACATTTGCACAGCACAAGAGGCCATTTACCTTTCCCCTTGGTGCTCTTCTAGGGTCAGCTTAAAAAGAGATGAATGCAATTAAGCCTGAATTCACCCAGCAGGAAGAAAACAAATATGAGGGAAAGATGACAACAACTGGCAAGAGTTTAAGAATATTTTGTATTAGTTACCCAAAAGCCGCTAGGTAATGATTCAAAACAGGACCACACTGGTTACGGATATGGAGCCAGGTTTTCAATGGAAATGAAAGCATCTGCAACTTTTCAAATGCCTATAACAAATGGAAGAGAAAGGTGAAAATGGTAGGTAGAATACAGAAGTTAGGCACTGTAGAAAATGGAGACGGGAAACAAAAAGACAATACCGATATCCAACAGAGCCAAAGGACTTGAACAAATAATTTGAAGTTAATTAGGAACTGAAGGACCTTTCACAATGACAGTCATCTATTACTGGATGAAAAAAGTTGTCTTGTGAGCAATAATAGCAAAAGGACAGAAATCCTAAAAAAATGCCAGATGATCTAATACTGCTAAACAAACCAAAACCAAAATTCCCAAATATGTCCTGCATGCCAAAGAAAGATCATTGTCCTTCCACTGTCTAGTTAAAATAGAAGAATAAAGTAAGATTTAGCTTTTTGTATTATAAATGGAAAATAAAATTAAAGACTTAGTAAATAAATTCAACAAAGGCAAAATATTATTGAAAGGCAAATTAAAGCTTGAAAGATGCAGAAAATAAACCTCAAATAAAACTGATATTCTCATTTTTAATTTTGCAAGTAACTAACCCACTGGCTAGTTCAGTGTTTAACAAACGCTTCACCATTCATGTTCCCTGCTCTCATGGACTGGCATGACCCAGGGAGAGATTACAGTGCACATGCTGATTTATACTGGCAGGAAATTCGGCCCTCCGGGGTTTGGGAAGAACTGTGTTTTATTCCTATTTTTGTTCCCTTACAAAGATGAAAGAGAAGAAGAATTCAGAACCTGTTCCAAAAGTGCAGGTGCTCTGTGCAGTTCTGCTGGGGGGTGGGCAATATTGGCAGAACCTCCTCTCCACTGCTACATCAATACCACACCTTGGCTCATCAACCAGTGAGACCAGCTGCAGGAGAGACAGTTAGGAAGCTTCCTTTTACACTAGTCCAGACATTTCCTTTCCACTACCAATTAACTACCCACAACACAGGAAAGCTTATCAGCAACATCAAAGAATGCATTCCTCACTAAGACACACAGTATGGCAGATAACGTCTCTGGCTGCATCAGATTTTCTAATTAAGCATGTGGGAGTGGGGAAAAGGGGAGGCGGGAGGAAGGAGAGCTAAAAAAAAATCAAGCAGAGCGCACTGTGTGTGTTGTTAGCAGTCAGTACTGTAAACTGAAATACAGGTGCCATTAGCAATCTGCTGTCTGCTGAGCTGCACTGCTCTGGGGCCTCGCTTCCCAGGGCGTCTTTTTTGTCTCTGTCTCAGAGAGCAATGGATGGAAGACACCTTCAGTGTGACAAGGTGAAGAAATAGCACAGCGATTGTACGTTTGTTTTATATACCTACCGTCTCACAGTAAAAATTTATATATATATATATATATAAAATGGATACTGTTTCATTAAAAGACCATGTTACTTTAAAAAACAAAAGCCAAATAGAAGAAGCAAATAACTAAAATGTAATAGGCTCAACTGCCTATTAAAACAGTTGAACAAATAATTCACTATAAGAATTTATTAGCTTAACTCAGCTCTCCAACCTCCTGTTCTAAAATTCACTTGAAAATATTCAATTGAGTTGAGAGCAAATCTATTTCAACATTCTGCAAGTGCAAGAACAGAGAGTTCAATATTTTCTTTTTGAGCTCCATCAGAGTTAATTTAGACTATTTACACTCTTTTTTGTTTCCTGAATGAAAGAACACATATGCATTTTCAGCACAAATAATTCTGCATATAGTTTTAAAAAATGGTGTCTTAACGTATTTGTGTTGGCAAAACATGACAGCAAGAACATTTTAGGGAAGCAAACACAAAGAAGACATCTCTACAGATGAGGGAAATTAATTTTCAGATTGAACATTTCCAAAAAGATTGTCCAGCTACAGACAGATCATTATGCTGAAGTATGAACTGTGAAAAATTAATGACAGAAAATATGATGCAGTGCCTGCTTTGCAAACCTCAAATCGGGTAAATCACCTTAGGTCTGTGGTTGTAGCTGCATTAATTACTCAAGATCTAGTTCCTAGATAAACTTCTCTGCATGGAAAACAAGTCTTTGTTTCATTATTTAATCCTAATGTGAACTGATGGTGCTATACAAAACAACTTTCTCTTAAAATTCCAGTAGCAGCTCAGTTGAGTTCAGCTTGAAAATGGCAACCTGCATCATTCTGGTTTAGATACAGGAACCTGTCACATGCTGCTTTTTGTTGCTTTTTAAAAAGAGTTAATATTTGGCTAATATGTTTATCTTTGCATAACATTACTGTCTATGCACAGGAAAGAAAGAAACAGCTGTTGCAAGCCTAACCCTTACTCATTAATCTTTCATCATCTTGGGACTTCCAGCATTGTATTCTGTATTACAGCATCAGCTTTCTGTTCAACAGTAGTAACTGAGAGCAAATTCCTGACAAAACTGCCATTTTCACTTGCCAGGTCCACTTGTACTGAACCTGGACACTGAGGGTCCACACACCCCATCACCCATTAGAGACTGGGCATGAGGTAGGTGCTGTTTCTACTTTACCAAGGATTGCAGAATCTGTTTGCTGGCAGCTGCTTGTTTCAAGGGAACAGGAGGCCTCCCAGTGCAATATTTCCTTCTGGTAGCACAAGAAGCAATTTCAGCTCCCTTGCATCAATCTGATGCTCTGAGTTCTACTCTGACTTAACCACTTGGCAAAAATTCTGAACCTTGGAATGCCCAGGTTACACCCAGAAACTTTCCGATTCTGCAGCAGAGGACTATCTCCTCCTCCTGTTGCAATGGTCTCATAGTTGGCTGATTTTCTTCCAAGCCTCCTTTTGGATGTATGCCCAAATCCACAGATGTGCACAGGAGGTAGATGGCACTAGAGGTGCCCTTAAGCACCTCAGCTGTTACTTCACACTGCCTCCCAGGTGTTATTAGCAGAAAACATGCATTGTAGAAACCACAGTAGGATTCTCTTTATACCATCCTTGTTTTAAATCTTTATGAATTCTCAGGAAACAGAGCCAATGGGTATTAGGGAGTCAGAGCTCTATGGCTTTCTCCTCCCCTCGCCCCCCTCATTAGACTGTATGTTTATAATCATGCAGTAAAGCGTGTTTTGGTCTTAGAAAGATGTTTGTAGTGTGTCAACTTTATCTGCTGTAGCAAAGTCATCACTCTGGCCAGTAAACACAGTTTTGCCCAGCTGATCAAGCAGCACCATGCACAGCTTGGCTCTGCCTTCTGCCACCTGTCTTTGGGCACTCAGGCCACAGGCACCAGACAGGAAAGACTTCCCTTTCTAGCCACATCTATGCTGCAGACAAACTCCATCCAATGCCTTATGGACTGTCCTTAAACAATTCTGGATGGGTCCGTGCCTGACACATCACTGCTGCACTGACTTACGTATGAAATAAATGCAGTGAGAGCATTTAATTCCTCAGACTATGTTCTCATGCTAAGGAAGGAACTGTGGTGTTACAGATGAGGTTTCTCACTATCACTACCACATGTGCACACACCAGTACAAGTAGGCTGGACCCCATTTAGTTGTAGTGCAACCTAGTAATGACAAAAATTGTTCAGTATTTCTTCTTCTTCCAGAAGAAGAAAAATTAATGAATTTTTGATCCTTTCATAGTACACTTTAAAAATTATTTGTACAAGCATAAATGCAGACCACTTGCACAAGCATTGTGTGCTGCGGAATTGCTAATTCATATAGCTCTCGTATCAACAGAACTGAGAATAAGACTGAACTGATAGATAACATACTCCCAGCCAGAGGTTAATATCTGTAATAACTTTTATTTGGTTTACTCATGTCCTCCATGCCATTTTTCCTTCTGGTCATCAGCCTAATGAGAATGAAAGGGAATTCTTAGGTAGCACAGTAAATGCAAACTCATTTTCACACTAAAAAGCAAATAGAAAAAAAGAAATACCTTGTTATTATTTGTACAAGGTGTGTTACTCATGCTTACCTCATCTGCCTTTAATAGGTTGCCTTCATCCTCCCTTCACAGAGTTACAAATTCTCATGTTAAACACGGAAGCTCCTGACAGCTCTCTTTTTCCTAGGGCAAGATTGCTCAACTAACAATAACTAAGATACCTTTTGACAAGTGCAGCTAAGAGCCAGCAAAGCTTAGTCAATCTGCATCAGCTGTCTTGGCACCTTTCTTTCAGTTTCATATCTAAACACTGGATGCCAAAGTCTCTTGCAATGATTATAGAAAACTATAAAAAGGGAAATGAATGCAAAAGCAAAAATCATATTAATCAGTTGCAGGAAAATACTTTTCCAACTACAATTGTGGCTGAAACCCATAAATTAGATGACTGGAGTAATAAGACATGTGAAATGGCTTTTAAGTCCACTACCAGCTCCATGCAATAAATTTCAAATGACATCCAGGCTTTTAGTGGAGGGGATGATTTATTGCGGTCTGCAGGAAGAGAGCTTTCATGGATTATCTCTAAAGTGGCAAAACTCTATTCTGAATTTTTCAAAATTAGTGCAGCTCAGTGAATGTCACTGACAAGCAAGTCCAAAAGCACTTTAACAGAAAATTGTAAGAAAAATAGCAAACATTCTTTAGAACATCCACAGATTTTTTTAAGGGAACTACAGCTTGCCTTTCATAAGCCAAAAAACCCCCAAACCTAACAAGAGTATAACACTTGCTGCATGTATTGTTCACCTGGGTTTCCTATAAACAGAGGTATTTCACAAGTGAACTTTCTAAGGCTTTTGATGCCAAAAGCCTTCAAAACTATTTTGCAAATAGTGCAAGTTTCTTTCTGAACCTATAAACCTAGATATACTCTTTCTTCTTTGTTCAGTCATTAGGAAATGCGAGTGAAGTACTGACCTCATAAATGATCTCCAAAGGCAGCCCAGAGCCTACAGGATTCTGTTTCCTTCAAGCAGAAAAAGACTTTCCTCTACTCTGGTAAATGGAATGAGAGAAAATGTGTTTCCACTGGAATCATGGAGTACCATAATGTCAGTGTACCAGTTGTGATGCTCACTGCAGGGCTCCTGAAGTGCACCTGGCTACCAGCGTGTTTCACAGTGTGCTGGCTCTGCTTTCCCTGGGGTGAAGATGACTGGTAGGAGCCCTGGGATTTTGTCACAACTAAATCCCCTGGTACACTCCCTCTCAGCACTAAAAGCAATGGTGCCTAAGGAGAGCATGTTACAGGAGACAGGCACAATCCTCTTCAAGAGGCAGAGAGGTACATTGGCTAAGAGCTGTTAGACACAGTCCCCTAATTTTGATTGCTTTGCAGGCTAGTGATAGTAAATAATTCTGGTAATTCTCAATACATGGAACACTGAATTTGCATAAGAAGAGATCTAATTTCACTGGCATTCAGAGTAGAAAGTGGAGATCTACACTTTATTCAATTTCTTTACATAGAAAATGTACAGTGGTGTGATTTAGTCTCCCAGGAGAGAGCACAAGACAATACCCCAAGACTAACAGCCCTGCTTTTACATGACTGTTAATGATGCTTTGGTTTTCATTAGACTCTTTCCTTCTGAAGACTAACCATTATCTTTTTAAAGCATGAATTCATCACTGATCTGGATTAAGAGTGGTATTTCATTGACTTCACAGTACTTACAGCTCTGACATTTCTCCTGCCAGTCACCTATCCAAAGTCTGATACTTAGTTTATGGGGATTTCTGGAAGCAATAAGGGATTCATGTGAACATTTTTTTTAAATTAAGCCCATCCTAACTTGAGACATAACCTACACTATAGCACAGCTGGACAAAATTTATTCACAACTTTACTACCCAATCCATTTTATTATATTGGTGGGACTTTTGTGGTTTGGATTTAGTTTGTTTGGTTTTGTTTTGGGTTTTTGGTTGGTTTGGGGTTTTTTTTGGTGGGAGGGTAGAGTATGAGTTGAACAGAGCATCTTTTATGAAGCTAGTCACAGATATTATCTTAATTTTCTAGACAGAGAGACTAAAGCATAACCCAGTGAAAGTACTGACTTAAGAGTTGCTGGCAGGCCAATGACAAAGCCCAAAACAGAACACAGGTTTTCACACAAGTGCTTTAAACAATCAGATACACTGCAGATAGCACTGATTACAAAGTATGGGTTGTTTTTGAATTTAGCATATATTTTTTAAATCTTATCCTTACCTGTGTTCAAGTAAAGCCAGACACGTACTCTTCTTCCTCCTTGGCTTAGGGTATCCAGACACACACTAAACATAACTCTTACTTTGCACTCTTACTTTGCACTCCATACAAGCCCCAAAAATACACTGAAATCTTTTATTGACGACAACTACCCTTCTTCATCAAGTATAGACAAAATTCAGAAGAAATCTCCTTTGTAATTTAATTTCCCAAATGTAATTTTCATGTAATTTCCCAAATGCTCACAGTCAGAATTATGGGACTTAGTGCATCAAAAATCAGAATCTACCTACTTTGTTGTAGACACAAGATAGAAGGCATTTGCTTTGACTAAGCAAGTCTCGTTCTGTGATGAGCTCAACTGAACATTACAAAACATCCCTTATAGGTTTTTAAGTGTTAAATTGCAAATATTCACAAGAGGACAAAATGGACTCCATTATCGATGACTATGTAAGCACACTGCTACTGTTCACTTCAAATATTTTAAGTAAATGACAAGCTGGTATCCAGCACTTTCTGGATTTTGATCGTATGTATATCCTATGTTTTAGGCATTGCAGAGAAACCATGTTTCAAATAGTGGCAAAGCGATGAAAAATGACAGAGCATTTAGAGGTATTGCAACACAAACAAGCTTGTCCTATTTTACAGAAAATAAATGGAGAAAAATAACTTTGATATTCTTTCCCCATGTCTTTAGGAAGAAATCCGTAAATTTCAAGAAGAAATGGCACAAAGAAAACAAACTTATATCAATTACTTACAATTATTTATGTATTCACATGGAAATGCATGCAGCAGCCTTTCCTTCTGACCTGTGTATAAAACATCATTTGCAGCTATTCCTTCTGTAGAATTCTACACCCATTTAATCCTCCAAACCAAAATCCCCTACCTATAGACTGAATTCATAGATGGAACCATGTCTAGAGAAGCATTACAGTAAGCAGATAACAGAAGGCTCTCGCCTTACATGTCTAACTCCCTTTCTCATTAGTGGGCAATATGCCTGCACAGACAGGAAAATTTATCTCAAAGTCTGTGATAAATCAGTCAGATTTGATCTGGTCTATGTAAAATACACAGCCAACACTGATTAAATGAGCAGTGGAGTGCTCTTTCAATAGTGCATCAATGCTTTTCAGCACATAGGCATGGACAGACAGCTCAGAGTTATAAATGAAGGAGAATCATGGCTTATGCTTTCAGTCACTGGAAGAATTCATTGTAAAATATGAATAAAGTTATGTGGCTTCTTTTCCCATTCCTTTTCCACATGTCCATTAACATATTTCACCGATCATTCATATTGTGTGAAACAATTTGGGGTGCAAAGAGTTTTATGCTTGCTGCTATGTCATTTTGAAACACTTTGTAAATGAGCTTGGACAGCACTTCCATACTATAACACATTTTTAATAAAATGCTTTTTTAAAATGCAGTTCTAATCCTCAGCCATTATCTTTCCCTCCTTCATCTCCCTCTATCTTTCCTTCCTGGCTAAGGAAAGCAAAAAGTCGTCAATAAAGGCTGACCAAATATGTTTTTCTATAAGACAAATCACGAATATCAAGAATTTTCTAGTTTGAACCTATAGTAGTGATCCAAAACAACCCTAATTCATATATCTCACAACCCAAACATCAGAAGCAATCCCCTGCCTTTTCTCGACAAGCAAATCTACAGAGAACTTTACTTACAAGGTCTCTTGTGGATCCAATTCAGACAACAAATTTTTTTCTAGCTCTCTTCTAGATTTCCTCTCAACCTGCCAGTCTCATTACAGTGACACATCTGGTATTAGCAAGCTCCTGTGAGCCCTCATCAAAATGAGACCTCTCCATTCAGGAAGCCAAGGAAAGTCCTGCCTCAGCTGCAGTTTGAGGCTCTGAGATTTGGGAGACTCTTCTTTCTTCGTACTGTTGAAACTCAAGACTGGAGGAAAAGGAGTGATAGAGGGAAAATTTCAAGCAAATTTGGAAAAGTAATTGAAGAGGGAAAATGTCAAGTAAATTTGAAAGAAAAATTATGCTTTCAGAATTATTTTTAAAGTTACACCTAGCGGATGAGTCCCCACACATAGCGAAACCATAGGAAACCCTCACCAAGACAAAGAGGCTCAACTGGCACGTTCAGGAAAACGTGTCAGGTCCACCACCAACACAGAGACTTGGTGTGTACCAGGGTAGAATTGGCTGAGAGGATTCCTAGATTTCAAGACATTCCTCTTCTCATCCTGTTTGATGCAGACACTGCATCCACAGATGCCTTTCCCTCACTTCCACTTTGGAAGTTTCCAACTTTGGTCATGCTCACGCTACTGGAGCGCCTCTTCACAAATACCTCAGGTAAGGACACTGCAAGAATAAACCCTTGCCAGAGTTTCAAGAACTCCACAACAAAAAGAAAGGAATATCTGGCATCTGTCAGCCCCTTGGAAGTTGGCCAACCAGCCTGAGACAAAAGTTTGAATGGGAATGACTAGATATGATTCCGAAACTACTCAAAGCACAGATATTTACCTCCTCAGCAACAAGGGAAGTCAGGAAAGCACAAAAGAAAGGAGAAAAAATTCCCAAGTAAGTGTGAGGAAAATGAACCATTTTGCAAAGTATGGCTGGAAGAAAAGGTGTGAAATTGAGAGGGAGAAGACTAGAATCAGGCCAAATAAACTAATGTCCTGACACTCCGGTCTATTCATTGTGGAATAATCTCTCTGAGGAACTGAAGCAAAACCTCATTACCTGTAATGCTCTTGCTCAGATACCACTGTAATGAGTTCATTAACACTAGAACATCAAAACCTAAACTGAACCAAATGCTTGATAATGTAATGCAAGGGGAAAACATCGCACAGACAGAACAATACTTCCATTTCTACCACTATAACAAGCCCTGAATGACTGTGTTCACATCCTAGTTTAGTTTACAATGGTCTGTGAGGAAGGGAAAGAAAAAAGGGAGATGAAAATGAAAAGAAAAAGGTTTAGGTAGAAGAAAGCATGTCACAGAAAGAATGAATAACCTTATTTTCCATTTGTAAATTAAAAACCTTTTTCAAAACTGGAAATCTTTTAAAACTAGCCATTGATATGAACACCAAGTACTACTCAGCAAAGGGAGATTTGGCTTGCATTTGTTAAGTATCTGATTTCTTACAGAGAATAATATCCAGTTTCCACTGAAAACAAAGGGATGTTCATACATTAATTCCAATGGATATTTGGATAAGGCCTTTGAATAAACTAGGAATAAACAGTTATTTTGACAATCTCGAGAAATTATAGGGAATTCTTCTAAAACACACACACACACACAAACCCACAGAGAAACCCAGATTGCTTTTATTTCCTTCCCCAACCTTTTCCCAACCAGCAGAAAAGATGTCAAGTTGCACAAAATTTTGTTCCTTAGTTCTTATTTTGCCTAAAGACTCTCTGACCCCAAACCCTGAACAGAAAAGATGCATCCCAAAGAAAGAAAATCCTGCAGAGTCATGCTTGGCACTTTTCTTCACACAATAAAAATACATGGATAAAAATAGCACTAAATTAGAGGGACAGCAAGCACCTTTACATTCATATTTACACTTACTAAGTGGTATGTCTCAGAAGATCCTATACATTGATTCATTCCATGAAGAATGCACAGGCTTAAAGGTAAACCACATTTGACATGTGAATCAAGTACATTTGAAGAATGGCCTACCAGACACAACTCTCAATGAAATTAATGGAAACATTATAGAAAGGTTTGACATTAAAGGGACTTTGAAAATCCAGTTCCAACTCCCCTGCCATGGGCAGGGACACCTTTCACTAGGCCAGGTTGCTCAAAACCCCATCCAATCTGGCCCTGAACATTTTCAGAGAGGGGACATCCACAGCTTCTCTGGGCAACCTGTTCCAGTCTCTCACCATCCTCATAGTGAAGGCTCTTGCTAATATCTAATCTAAAACTACCCTCTTTCAGTTTAAAATCATGCTTCTGGATCTGTCACCAGACCTTGATTAATAATCCCTCTCCATCTCCTTCTGGGAACTTGTAGGCATTGATACTGTAAGGGTGTTCTAAGGTCTCCCTAGAAATTTCTCTTCTCCAGGCTGAACAGTCCCAACGCACTCAGTATTTCCTCATAGCAGAGGTGCCTCAGCACAATCTTCAGAGAAGAAATAGCCTGTTTCAGAGTAACAGGCTGGTTTTAACACTAACAGGGCACAGAATCCTCAAGCACACAGCTGAATTGGAAGTAAGAACAAAACTGAGTTCTGGCTACAGATAGACACATCAATAGTAGTGTTAATATCAGAATACACCTCAGAAGAATGATCCTGCCTTCTCTTTTAGCTCTCCTTGTAACCCACAGTCATCTGCCATTATCTGCTTGTGGCACACGCACAAGCTCTTTCACTGTCAGGCAGCTGCAATCACCAATGGTCATCTCTTAAAGCTGAATGAACACCAGGACAAACACCCACACTACAAAAGCTTAGACATTATTTCAGCTATCAAAGGTAATAACTATGTAAAAGCAACTGCATGGACTTCCTAAGTCTTTCAGACTCTTATTCCCCTGAAGTGCTTTTTTCAGCTAGAGTACTATACAAATATACAGGGGAAAGGGACCAGAGTTTGTCCCTAAGAAGTTTCATTTTAAAGAAGTGAAAGAAAAAAAAAACCCAAGTGACACAGAGAAAGAGGAACCTGGAAGTATGAAAGGAGAGTTCAGCCCATCAGCAAACTAGCAGCAGACAAGTTGGCTAGCTCAATTTTAATGTTTTTGTTTCTTCGTTTATTTGGTTTTAGTGAGCATAATGAAAAAGGAAAGTATGAAACAATGGATAACTGTGTGAAGAACTCTTCCCAAAAGGCCCAGTGTGGAAGGAAACATGGACATTCATTCAATCTTTAATGTGAAGGATGCAAAAGCTGACACCATGGGCCATAGAAAATTTTTACATTAGCAGCAAATAAGCTATGGTTAAATAACTTGCAGAAGCACCTTGGGAATGAAGATTAAATTTACGTACAATAGGAAAAGGAGAAACAGATGAAAGATGCAGAGATAGGAATAACTTGGACAAAAATAGAGGGTAGCAAAGTGATTTCTAAAATCAACACTATGAACTTAGGTGTATAATTTTTTTTATTGTTTTCTTGCATATTATATTTTATTACATATGTTCTAAATTTGTTATTAACTTAACTAAATCAGAAGTTTTTAATTCAACAAGTACCCTGAAAAAAAGAAAGCACATAGTTGCAAGTCTTTATGCTCCATTTATTACGAAAAATTTTTACAACCTAGCTTTTGTAACTGTATGATTTTCTATGCTGGATATTTTCCATGACTGACAGCAAAATGGGAGCTGAAGGAGAACAGGTGTTTCTGTTTCCAGAATTCCCCCAAAATCTTTACCTATTTGCATATTATAGCAAAAGTGTTCCCATCTCCACAGGAACAGCTGTACTTTAAGAACTCCTCTTGGAAATCCATGCCTGAATTTTTCTTTGTTTAAGCAACATGAGGAATGAGCAGAAATAGCTCCAGTTTCTTTCATGAATAAGGTCCTTCATTCATGTTTTTCATGGTACAATATATGGAACTTTAAAAGTTTCAGTCAATAGCTTGGTCAAGCAACCAAATCTGAACTCTGATATTAACAATTCAACCTTCTGAAACTAATGAGTCATATTATACCTTACAGCAATGGTGGTTCACTTCCCAAAAAATGTAATCTGATGTTGGTTAAGTCATTTGAAATAAAAAAGCAGAAATAAATGCATATGAGTTTTTAGAAAATAGACACTGCACAACATAACAGGCTTTGTATATTTTAGATAACTGAGCTGCTCCATGGCTACTATTGTGCCACATTACACTGCTGCCTCTAAACACAGTTTTGGTATCTAAAGGAAGGAACACATGGGACAAAAGTATAGAAAAGGTAGACTGAATAATCTGTGGTCAAGTTAGAATTATTGTAACAGGAAAGTTTGTCCAGCACATTTTGGTGCAAGTTGGAACAATCTTCATGCTTTCATACTTTACAAGTGGGATTACACCCTAGTGAGTACCAGTATTTTCATTAAAAACACTCAAATTAGGCAACAACAAGAATTTTTACAAGCTAGTTCAAATTTCAGCAGAATGCTTCGTTTTTTAAATTTTAAAAATTTGATAAAAACTAAAAACAAGCAAGTAAATTATTTTTCATCCATTTTTAATCTTACAAACATTTAAAATTTCCTGAAAAATCAAGATTTAATTTATTGTCAAATACTTATATTCAAAACATCATAGCTTCAGCCATTTGAAAGTTCAGCTGACAGACATAAAACCTGTTCAGTCCAGTTTAAATTCCCTCTCCAAATTTGGTAACAGCCAACAAACAAACAAAAAAACTTATTCAAATAGCTATGTAAGTCCAAAACATTCTGAATAAACAACAGCCTCCACCAGCTTTGCCGAGATCATCCCATTAACAGTATTTTTCTTTTGTTTCTGAATCTGATTATCTCCATATACTTGTATAAGATTAAAAATGGTGTAACAACCATCACAGTCAAAACAACAGTCAGTAATGCTGCTGACTCTTTCTCTGGTCTGAATGGTTTCAATGGGCTTTCTAAAATAAATAAAGAATGAGATCATATTTTCCTTTACACTACTTACATTGGACACCCTACAAGCGACAAGTAGTTTTATACCAAAGGAAAAAGAGCTAAGATTAGTTTTCGGTAAAAATTTTAGTGAAATTCACACCTACTGATATACATTGAAAAAGAGAGGGTAAGAATAGTAACTGACTTTCATCTTGTTGAGTTCTGCCACTGTATAAGCATATTTCTTTTCTACAGGCAGGTCTGCATCTTATATCCTATTGCTTAGGTTTGGCATCATCTTGAGTGCCATTTTTAGAAGCCAAATATCCAAGCCACAGAAAAAGACTACATGATGGTGCAGCTACTTTCAGCAGTAAAAAGAGGTTACCAAGATAGGAATGTGCCATGAATTGTGACCCACAGGATTTCTGGCTAGATTGTCAAATGTAGCCAGCGCCAAGTCAAATTCCTTCTCTATGCACGGTACTGTACACAAGTATAGGCATTAGACCCTCTCACCAGGTGAAAAGGAATTCCCATCCCATGAGTCCTCATTTTCTGCTTTGAGCCCCTGAAAATGTCTGTGGGCATGTCCAATATCCTAATGCCTTCTGATGTCAAACATATGGGAATAATGCAGTCAAATCCACATCAAAAAATGAGAGGACCCAGATGTTCTGGGGTCTCCCAGGGAGCATCAAGGATCATTCATTTATAAACTTCCCATACCAAGACACTTTTCACAACAGAAAACTGTTCAGATGAAGACGCCTGAATGATTGTTTGTGGAAGGCCAGAACCGCAGCTGCCACATACAAGGATAAGCACACCAAATGCAAATAATAAAAGGGATATCTGACCCAGCAAGCATGGTAACAGCAGATATTTAGGGTCATCAGCACTCAGCAGCAGCATTCACACACAAAGAAGCTGACTTATGACATTCAAATCAATATATTCACAACTCATAACAAGACGCCATTCATTCTTCTGAACTAGAGAATGATATTCAAAAAAGCTCAGATCCCTCTCCCATACTCAGTTGGAGACCATGAATTATTTAATTTCTTGGTTGCCTTTGTGTATGAAGCAGGGGGACCTAGTTTTCTTTTGGCTTGACAGTTATATCATGTTGTATTTTTCTCTCCCAAAGCCTTCATGCAGCTTTTGATGTGAAAGCTTAGCTTTCTGTAGACAACTGCTATTTCAAATTAAAAGCTGCATGAGTTGTTGACAATATAAGACTTTATATTTAATTCTCCCTTCATAGTTCACAAAACATCTATTTCTATCGTTCATTCCATGTTACTTCATAGAGAAGATTACTATTGCAGCATACACCCATCAAAGCCATCTTTCTCATCAACAAAACATTGTTTGTAGCAGCCACACATCAATGAAATTTCTTCAAGCCTGTGACTGTTGCTTTTTCATAATTATATTTTCTAATCCCCCTTTACACACGAGAGCTCAATTCACTTCCTGGTACAATGCATTAGCATCCTCTTCAAATCCATTAGCAGTACCACAAGAATCACAGCATCTCTCTCTCTTCAAAATAGTATGTTATTAAGTTACCATGCAGCAGGCTGAAGACTATGAATATTTTAAGTCTCCTGTATGTACCAAAGCAGAGAAATCAATCCTAGTCTTTTACCATACTGGCAATATTCTAAGATGCACTTATGGGCGTCATTAAACTTGTGTTTCTGAAAAAAAAATATGGTATATTTAATACATAATATGATGGCAACAGCATAATCTCTCTGGTCATTTTCAGCCCGTAATATTCAATAGTGGGTGACCACAGTCTACCACCCAGCTAAGCCAGGCCTAATATTCCAAACATGCTCAGTAAAACAAAACAAATTAATTTAATGAGCTCCTGTTAGGAATATTAGGTGTCAATGATATTATCAAAACAACTAGTAGGATGTTTCAAAATTCATGCAGAGTGTATAAGTGGGTTGACATACAACAGATCTTTTGGGTCTTGTTTTGTCCCAGTCCCAAAAAAACCCCAAAACTTCTTTTTTAAGCATTTGAGGCATTTTCCTGAATCAATTCTCACATGTTCATACTAATTTAGTCTTTTTGAGTTAATGATAAAGTCTGCACTTGCAATGAACAGGGAAAAAACACGTGGATTACCCTGATTTGCACCCTTTGCAAGCACAGGTCCAAATGAAGGCTGACAACCCGATGTCTAGCACGAGGGCAGCAGATGCACTTAATTAATTCCCAGCTCTCACAGGCTCCACCAGCAACAAATTCCAGAACTTTTTGAAAGGCATCAGCAAAAAAGAGCCCTCTCCTAGGGGTTTTTTCATGCCAGAAAACCAGGTGGGTTTACATATGTGTTTTGAAATTTCTTGGGTGGCATATGGAGCCTCTGTGTTTCTGTTGAAGAACTCTGATTCAACAGAAAAACCATGCAACAGCAACCAGCTCTTAATGCTATTCTAATGCATACTCCTGCAATGATTTTTAGGCATCTTACTTACAAGTAACCAATCTCCCAGTGCAGTGTGCTGGTGGAGCCAAAAGAGAGTATGTGGGCAGAAAGCAGCACAGGAATTCTTGCCACAGCAAAGATTTGTCCTTTCATTTTATCCTCTCTACTTCAGACCCAAGGCTTATTTCATTTCACCAGCTTTTCCAGCATGAGCTAACCTTTCTTTTTATTCATTCTTCTACTATTTTCACTAATACAGATGCCACATTTCGTCATCTTCCTAGTATACCCAGGAAATGCTTCTAAGCAGTTAAAAAACAGTGAAGAAAATCCCCAACCAGTAAGTAGTCCTATACAATAGGTTTATGCAAGGTAACTCCCACTCTCAGACACAGAAACATTTTTTCAGAGTTGTGGTTTTTCCTTCTCAGTTTTACAAGCTGATATGCTTGAAGCAAATTAAGGGTGAGAAATTTGCTATCATTAGACCATTTGCCTCTGACTGAATTTGAACCCTTTAGATTTCCAGCATTTTGCAATACCTATCAAGCTACAGTTATGGGCCTGGCATGCCTTAGGTTCCTACAAAACAGCAATGCTTCTGCTGCACAAAATGGCATCTGTTATCAAATCAGCTCCTGACATACCAAAATCAGCAGGAATTCCTCAACTAAGAATAGCTAAATGCTCTTTCATAGGAACACTGCCTTTCTTGAACTGACTGTATCCTTCTTTGGACTACAACCATGTATAGAGCCCATAAAAAAAATAGGATTAGTTATTTATCCATGCATTTTATTTAGATAATAAAGTCAACTACATCATATTTGAAATTGTATCAGTAGTTATATCTGAACAATGCTACAAAGCAGGGACCTTTGTAGTATTGTATGAAGGTCCTGCTCTATCATCAGCAAATTTGCAGACCAGAAGGCAGGAAAATTAGCCATGGGCCAAAGAACACTAAACCACTGAACAAATAACTGGAGTAGAAATATGATGTCAGGATTTAGGGGAGTGAGTCACTGTTTCATTACGTTTGAATTAATTTCTCCAAATTCTGAGAGTACTGGATGCAAAGGGTTTCTGTTTATCACTTCTAATTCACTATTACAAATTGCACATGATTCAGTGGTGTCTGCTGAGAAAAAGAGAGCGTGCGAGCAAGTAATCAGCAGTGCATTTCCCAATAATCAGCCAGATCAGCCCCCATCAAAGTACAAAAACTAGAAATCCTCATCAAATTCCATGCTTTCCTCCCATTTCTCTTCTGCAGGCCTGGGTGAGACAGCAGCCACAGCGTGAGACAGTAATCCTACTAGTTAGCATTAACAATAATAAATATGCAAAAAAACCCCTCTTTCCATTCTTGTCAGTATAAGGCCTACAGAATTCAAAGATATTCCTGTTATTGAAGCCATAACATACTGTAAAAAAATGAAGAGGGAAAGAGTTGGAAGCAGCATGGAGCAATTCAGTGGTGACTCACAGTGGGAGTTATCAAAGTTGCTTAGTAGGTGAAGCAGTTACCTGAATTGGGTAACCGAGTTGGTCAGAAAAAAAAAAAACAAAACCCTCTTTATATCCAGGTACTGCAAGGATTCATGAATAATTTGGTAAAGCACAAGCGCTCGGCAGTGCACACACTGCCTTTACAGCCTTTGTGTGTTTACTGGGCAAGCATATTTGCTTTCACATGTAGGTATGTTTTGATCTCAGAATAGCAGTTGCTACTTTTGTAGCTCTAAAATATTTTGTGACTCTTACTGACAAACAAAATGTGTATTGTGTAAAACAGATTCACATAATGGGGTTGATAATCTACAGACCAGCTCTGTCATAATTCGTAACTTGCAGTGGTTTGACTCAAGACAATCACCCTAGAAATGAGTTTGGCCTTTAGAACTTTATGACAATCTGTCTTTCACAATGTTGCAGTATCATGAATACTGGAGTCCTTTCCTCTGAGAACACAATCCTCTCTAAAAACATTGGCTAGCGAAGCATTTCTTCATTGCAATAAGACTGAGAAATAGGTCACCATTATACAAAGAGGGAAAAATGAGGCCTGAAAGGGTCTGTCAGCATTATAGGCATAAAAGAACAAATACTTTACAGAGAAGGTCAATAGAGTGACTCTCATTCACTAAGTTTACTGAACCACCCCATTATCCCTAGACACATTTCTCACACCTAGTTGACCAGATGACCTGAAAGAGAACCACCATGCATTCACTTTTCAGCTGCATGGTACCTGTACTACAAACCTCACCAGCGGATCGACTGTTCATGTCCTTCCCATGCCCAAAAAATCTGACACATTTACATTCAGATGCACTTTTTGTGTCTGTGGAATCTCAGATCCAGATGCATCATAGCACACCAGGCAGTATAACTTTTTAAGTCTTCAGCATGACAACTTGGTAATTTTCAATCCTATATGTAGAGCAACAGATTCAAAATGCAGAGACTTAAGTTCTGCCCTGGTTTAATTGCTCACTCACTGCCTGGCCATCTTCATGTTTTACCACTCATTCCTCCCCTGGCCTTTTTTTTTCCTACTATGAGCATCATGAAGCAGGAACCACCCATTTGTTTGGGTTCCTGGCATGCAGGCCAAGGAGTTATGTCTCATCTGAGCATTTTCTGAGCAGCCTTCTGATACAAATCAATAGTATGAATGATGTTCAAAGCTGACAAAAATCACTTTGCCTTTTGATGGCCTAACAGGACTCAGGCGTCTGCCTCATTCTTGGCACAGGTTGCACAATACACTCAACTGCCTACTGCAGGTGTCATGGGCTGTTTCAGATGTCAAGCAAAGTGATGTTTGTAGGCATCACAAAGTATCCTACACTGCTTTTACCTACCTCTCCCACACAGCATGCCCATCCCACACACCCAGTGGTGTAATTCACAGACCCATGCAGGTGGCTCAGATACCTTTGGACATCACCATTCATGGTGAGGCAATAGAGACTGCTGGAATATTGCCACTCAGATAGATCAGGAAAACATGAGAGAGACCCTTCAGAATCCTTTCTGGTAGTGTGCTAATAACATATTTTCCCTTGTTTTCCCTATTTGGGAAGCAAGTGAAATAGCATTTAATTAACACTGTATTGTAAATCATTATTGAAACCTTACTTGTTAAGTCCTTTGAAGGAGAAATGAGCCAGGTAAACATTAGCACCACTATTTCCTCCAGGTCTTATTTTCAATAGACCATGGCTTGGTCAACAAGGACTTTTGTACCTATTCTTACTCTTTCAAAACACAGCAGCAGACATTAAGGTACAGATCTTTTGAAAGTATTTAGACATCAAATCACTCTCTGTTCCATGATCTGGAAGTCTCAGGCCCCCTTGAAGTTGTGGTTATTGATCACCCATTGTGCTGACAAATGATTTGTAGACATGTACTGCAAGCCAGATCAGGGTTAAAAATAAACACTCCCTTTCAGAGGACAACTTAAACCAGCTCACTGAAGAGATTAACAGTCCATGGCCCAACAAACAGTTGTATCAGCACAACTGACAGGGCAGGAGGCTGTGGTTTGGGGGTGGGACAGAGCAACTGCAGCTGGTATACCTCAAGTTTGAATCTCCTCTTCAAGGTATGTAAGCTTTGAGCATACCTGAAAAAGTCTGGCTCCTGATTCTTTACAAAAATGTGCAGGTTTTTTCCAAGTGAAATAGCAAATTATGAAACCAAAGAAAACTTCTCAGAGTGTGATTACAACAAACAGCATGAATGCATTAACATGGTATTTCCAATGAAAAGGAGCACTGTGATGCATTCTGCATGAATCATATGAGTCTGGTAAAAGGGAAATTAATAAAATTAAATCTTGTGTTCTTTTCCCTCTTATTTCTGTATAGTTCTCTCACATAAAGTAAAAAACAAAGAGTGTAGTAAATACTAAAAATGAAAAAGGTTAATCTTACAAAATAGGTGAAACTTCGAAGTTTGTCATCCTTTTGCTCATACTAAAGAATATAAATATTCAAGGAAATACAAACTGCCTTCCTGTGCCCTTTGAACTTAATTGAACTTAAATGAGTGTAACTAGGAAGATACAGTATAGGAGGATTAGTTTTCCACAGGTTCATTTATTAGCAGCATGCTGCCATTATCAACAAGGTGAATCAACAAGCATGAAGTACACTGGGCTGCCTGTGCCTGACTAATACAGAGCAAGTTCTCTCGCACTCAGTGCCAAGGAATGCCATGCTGTTGCGCAGGTCTTCAACTCAATGTCCTACATCAGTGCCAAAAACATCCACTCCTTGCAAAATGGATGACTTATTCAAGACCAGTTTGTTAACAGGCAAATTCCTGCGTTAGAGGGGGGAGTTTTCAAAGCAGAGCTAAGGATTCTATTCCTTTGCCAACAAACACTGTAGCAAGTGGGAATTTATCTCATGAATCCCAGTGGCTTTGTTTCAAGTCCTTAATGATGAGAGGACTTATTCTATCTTCAGTTAAGATACACGTCACTTTAGTCATCATGATCTGGCTAAATGGTAAGAGCAATAATTCATTAGTAGTGTAGTAGCTCACCCACACTTTTCACACCAGCAACAAGAGACATTTTTACTTATCCAGAAAGCCCCACAAATATTCTCTAGAAACTGCCATGCATGTGTAATTTGATCTTAGAAGTGGTCCTAAAGGAACAATGACAATGACATTCAATAATTAATTTGTGCAATATTTGCACAACTATGTACAGTGTCCTAATTTTCCCTTTGCTCTGGTCATGCACACAGTACTGTAGAAAGGGAATCATGCTTGCAGTGCTTTCATTTACAGGTCTTCCACCACGTGGAAGGCCACTCCAAGACACAAAGAGCACCACAGTTGTTTTCCTTGCAGTCCAGCTACAGAGAGGGAAGGTGGGACAGGTACAGTCCTTCAGGATCTAGGGAGAAAGGGTGAGCAGAAGCATAGCACAGTTTTTCTCTAGAGACCACATACAGGATGTGAGGAACTGGGCTGCAGCAGCACCAGGGGAAGTTTGGATTAGGCATTAGGAGAAGGAGGAGAAGGTTTCTTACTGAGAGGTAGCCGGTTACTGCATCAGGACCCTCAGCAAGTGGGTCATGTCATCAAACCCAGAGTTCAAAGAACTTCTGGATGATATTCTTAGCCATAGGATTTCTCCTGTGAGGAGCAGGATGTTGAACTAAATGATCCTTATGGGTCCCTTCCAACCTGATATATCCTATGATTCAATGATTAACTCAGGTGTCCTTATGTAACCTGTAAGTTTGTTCTTTCACAGCAGAAGAAGACAAGCTTCTCTAGGCAAAGGTAAAGCACTGACAACAGACTTAAACTATTTGATTTTCTCATTAGCCTTTGGTATATGATAAAATAAAGGCAGTAATTATTTAGTCCAAGAATATTGCAAAAGGAGGATAAGTGTGTCATAAATTTTGTCCTTTATTGGTTTCAGCTCCTCCATCCTACTGGAAATGTAAACCACAGTTGCTACATGACACAGGTCTATATATACTCCTGGTCCTAAATGTGAGCACTGTTCATTGCAATCACAGACCATAAAAACTTACAAACATTCCCTAGTAGTAGAAGCTAAATAATGTTAGCTATCTTCTGTTGGGGGAGATGAAATAGGAAAGCCTTATAGATATGATTGCCTTGCATGGAATGCTGAAAATATGGAAAGTATAGTCGAGATTGGGATGAGGACAAGGTTTGAGTTGAAGAGTAACTAAGAAACAATGGTATAGCTGAGTGAAGGTAATCCTCCTTCTTGATAGAACAATACCCTTTGCCTAGGCAGGTCCAAAGGTCAGAACAAACCATGCCTACCTGGTAGAAGATTCCCAAAAGCAGTTTTTAAGGTTTAAAATATAACCCCGCACGGTAATGTGATGATTCTTATAGGTTGCATGCAAATATTGTAGAGTTTGTAGCTTGTTTCAGATTGGTTAAAGAGAATTAGAATATTCAACAGAGAAGATGGTTTATGTATTGTAAATGGCAAATCGCTCTCTTTTTACTCTCTGTTTTGCCTCTTTTTCTCTCTTTCTCTGGCCTGCTTTGAGCTGCGTCTTGCAGCTCAGCAGGCCTCTGATACCCATGCTCTTTCACAATAAATTCCCATGCTCTAAACCCATCTTTAGAGACCTCTCACTTCTATTTTACCCTCATAACCAAATCCCACAGACTTGAATCCTACAACCTTCCTCCAAAGAGAAAGTCACATCTTTCCTACAAGTTCGTAGGCAGTGGTAGCCAAACATAACCAAAAGTTCACATCACATTCTTGAAGAGCAAATTTAGAAGTCAGTCAGTCCACCCGTCTCTCTCATTTCATTTTGTGATGTCCTTACATACATTTGCTGAGGCAAAATTCTCACACATGGAAGGATATATACACATTTTTGAACCAAACTAAATCCACAGTACCCCCAACCTACTAACCAGCTAACTAAAACCAAATCTCTGAGACCTCCTCATTTTTTAAAATTACATCAGAAAGTGTATTAGATGTTTTGAGAAGTGTTTGGGGCATTTTATGAAAGAGGGAAATCACTGAATTTGTACCAAATGTTATTTTACAGCCGATTTCCACAGAAGCTTAGTAAATGCTAAGTTTAACATCAGCCACTCATATCACCCATATGTGAGTTACCCTGCTCCCAGAGGATGTACTAGAGAAGGCACTGAGGCTAATTATTGTGTTGTTTGCAGCATTTTTTCCTTTAAGTTCAAAACCAGAAAGAGTTTCCTGGTAACATATTGGCAGTGGACCATGTTAGAGAACTATACGGATTTTAAACTGCTGTACAAATTCATTTGCATTGTAGTTACCTTACAATAATCAAAACATATTAGTTATATTGCAAATGGAACAACCCGCTCTGAAAGGTGGTGGGTTTTTTTATAAAGAGCTTAGAGCATCCCACCAAATAGCAGCTAGATCAGGAAAAGATGGGACATAAAAACCTAACAAGTATCTTAACCAGGATTTCTTATCAGGACTTCAGAGAAGACTACCTGAGATACTTCAAAAAGCCCATTCAAGGTATTTGACCATTTTGAGTCTCTTTTACTCATCTGAGTCTGTCTTGTCTCCTTGTAATTTATCCCTTGTTATTATTTTTTGTTTTATTGCATAACTTTCCAATTTGTTCTGAAAAAACAAAAAAAACTTCATAAATTTTCAGTATATATATTTTCATAATTCTAACTTTGACCTTTATTATACATCTAGTGAGTTGCAAAAATAAGCCTGTGCTAAGAGAATTAACAAATGGTCCTGACTTCAGTACAGATAAAAGTAAAAAGGAAAAAAAAGTCAAAAGCCTGAAGAAAAATCCCAATAACCAAAAATTTTATTTTTGTTTTCCCAATTTTATCTCTCTTTCAACCTCTGCTGAGATAATGTTTCTATAAGTAAAGCTGGAGCTTTATGGTATGAAAATGTCATTGTGAGACGTTTTGACAGTTCAAATCCTTCTCCTCACACACACAGAGAAATTTTCATTTTGAAAAGGCTATCCAATAAGCCTGTTCATACAGCAATGGCCAGTTTGTGAGAACAGCCATTTCTGTATGATAAAAATTAATTTTCTTAATCAATGTGCAGCCAAAAGGTCATATGTGCCAGACTGTCAAACAGAAGGGCATATAAAATGCCCTTCACTTACAGAGGAAGCTCCATAATACCTCGCCAAATCTAGCAGGTATCAATATCTTAAACAAACGTAATCTGGGATGGAGTGTCTATTGCCAACTGCCTGGAAAGAAAGCCTTCTCACTCAGACCCCTGTTATTCCCCAGGCAATATTTGTCTCGAATTTCTGGCAACGTAAAGCTTTAAATACCCACAGCATCACATTTTCTAGATGCAGACCTATCCAGTTTCACCCCTTACAGATGAGACTCTTATTGTGTCCACCACACACCTCGCTGCTTTATCTCCCCCAGCTCCAGGGCTGGCAGCACAATGCCATGCTCCGGAATCAGGTGGATGCAGCTGTGTCTGGCACAGGGCTTCCAGGGAGAGCCAGCCCCTGTACCAGGGAACACCAGCCTCCCAACAGCACTCTGCACATGTAGGCAGCCCTGAGGAAAAGCAGACTCTTCCTGGCTGCAGCCCATTTGTGTCACATAATCCAGCACAGAACAGGGAACAAAAGGATGGCACAAGGCAAGACCACTTCTATAAGCTAGCAAACAGAGCTTTACATGCCAGGCCAGGAAAAACCCGTGAGGTCTCTCTGTGGCTCCATGGGTAAATGAGCAGGGTAGGTGAGGAATGCTGCACCTCCCTGCTGCAGATACCTAAGCAGCCAGTGTGAAACACTCCCACAGCATTCCACACGTTCCATTATTCCCTCCTCTTAGTGTATCTCTGCCCACCAGCTTTTAAATGCTTAAACTACTTATTTGCCGTTTTCCCTATAACAATACATATATTCTGACTACAAAACTTACAAGTTTGGGTGTTTATTTTTAAAATTTTTTATATTTTTTTAAAGTGTATGAATTTCTATTGAGAAACTTCTGCTTTGACTTTATTGTCATCGTTCAAACCACTTCACAGACCTGACAAGAAAACAGAGTCACTTTTTTAATGAATGCATTGAAACTCTATCACTGCAGTGAGCTCATAAATTGTTTCAAAACCACACACACAGAAAAGGACAGAATCTTCCAGAAAATCATTACCTCCTTCTTAATAGATATAACAAAATACAGCAACTACAAGCAGCTACAAAGCCAAGTGCTTACAATTTTGGTTATATATCAGGCCTGCAAAAAGTTGACATAGAGATGCAAATATAAGATTATTGCCAAACAAAGCTTTACATAGTTACATAGTTAGCTTTAATCTAGTTGAGGAGTTTGTACCCATCTACATGAACTAGGTGCATGCAATATCTATATATAACTTAGATTGTTCCAGACTTGTATAACCACGTACAAAATTCCAGCAAGCAACACTGTAAGCTATAGCTTAGCATGATCAGAAAACAATTTGAAAGGACAAATAAAAGAAAGAGATTATTTCTGCTCTACCTGTTTAAATGTTAATAAAGCCTTGTAGTAATGACACTTTCCTGCGTGTTGTGATCATGCTTTAAAGAAATTGAAAGCACACATTCTATATGAGGGTATACCAACCCTCAACAGCAGCACTGATTCTGGAAATGGAGGATAATACAGTCTCTTCCATGTAGTCAATGTTAAAAATCATAAGTACCTTAAAATGTCTGATAAACAGTATACAGCTCACACATGCTCAGACAGTAGGCTGGTTAATATTTTATGATTTATCTAATAAAGTTAACAAAAGAATTTAAGTCAGAGAGGAGGCATACACTGAATATTTCATCACCTTCTTAATTGCAGAATACAGACAAGACTTTTTTCCCCCCTTTGGGACAAATAAATATTAAGTTATTACTGATGGGAATCAGTTTGGCAATTAGGTTAAATCCAACTGAAACGAACCAGAATTTGAGTGCTGAAAACATCACAGAGCTAAAACATATTCAGCCGACTCTATTAATTTACATGATGAAGCAGAAATGTTGATAGCAAAGCTTGTGTAACTCAGTAAGCTGAGGTTACATTAATGCACAAGAAAACACTGCTTTGTGCTTTTTCCTTATAGTTAATTTGCAGTTTTCAGAAGCTGCTATTCTTTAGCACAGCAGACAATATGATATACCTAAGGCTTTTCATTCCGACTTCTGATTTAAAGGTCTTCAGCTTGTGCTACAGACCTTAGCCTTGAAGCCAAGTGCAAATTAGCTTTAAATCAATGAAGCTGATTAAAGCTTCATTGTGACTGAGCCCTTTAATAGAAGGAGAAGCGGGGGATGGTAAAGACCCACTTGAACATGGCAAAAGAGCTGCCTCTCAACTTGGAACATATGTAATGCTTTTCAGCTCCACTTTACACTGACAAAACCATGAAGGGTTTAAGGCCATTTACCTGCTGACAGGGTAAAACCAAAGTCCCAATTCAGTAGGAAAGGCCAAGAATCAGATGTTGCTAGGCAAACTGAAAGTAAAAGGTTGCTTTCAAAAATATTAGAGGGGGAGTAGGGAAAAGGGCAAAGCCAGGATGTAGACATCAAAATATCTCTCCACAATGGAACTGAGGAAAAAACTTTCCACCTTCCCTTCTGTTGAAACAGAATTTCTGGGGGGGGGGGGGTTTGTTGTGGTGTGGTTTTTAAATTTGTGTTTTATTTTTAATACAAAAGTTGCTATTTAGAGAAGTAAGTTGTAGGCAAGATGTAGTGCTATGAAAGGAACCAGCTCTTTCATGGAGTTCCACACTCAAAACAAGCCACTTGTCTCCAGGGGCTCTCTCTCCTGGAATGCAGACAACCTGCCAGATTCACCTTTAAAAAACAATGACAGCGCCAAATGAGAGCAGAGGAAGATCCTTACACTGCTTTGAATACCACCGTGGGAATTCACATTACACAAACGCTGGGATTGCTTTACTTTCTTTCCTTGTCCTTTAGAGCAGCACAAAAATATGTAACTTTATTAAAAACGTTTCCTTCTACATACATGTTTGAGAATCTTCACAAAATGTTAAAATATAGGAATGGCATCATGTTCCAAGATACTGAAATTCACTTCTCCCACCACAGTGGATAATGCTCAGAATATTGCTAAATTACACACAGAGAACCAAGATAAATTTCATCACTCTATCCTGTTTGAAATCTTAGCCTTGAAGGTGAATTTCTCCTCTGATGGCAACTCAGTCATCCCAAGTCCCTTGAGTTCTTGACTTTCACCTCCAGACATAAAATAAGAGAAAACAATGCTGAAATTGCTGAGGCTATAAAGTGTTGCAAAGGGAAAATGAGGTTGCAATGCATTGAAGAGTTAAAAATTATAAGTAGAAACAATCATACTTTAAATAAAAAAGCCTTAATATTAGAGAAGAGGATTAACAATACATCCCAGTGTTTGCCAAGTGGTTATTTGAGAAAATGAAGAAGTCATGCCAGGATAGTGATCCTGGATAGCTTGCTTGGTATGCAAAGTTAACCTCTTAAGTTAGCTCTACTTCACTTACTCTTCCCTGATCTATTATGCAATCACTCTGAGCAGATGCCAATTTAGCTCCAGCAACACACTCTGCAAACTTCAAGTCAGTCACAATAAATGATAGTGTGTGATAATAAAATTTTAAAAACCTGTTACAAAGATTCACTCACACAGAACTCATTTTTTGGAAGATAAAACAAATCTCACAGGTAAACTCAGACTCAGGATTAAAAGCTGACGCTCTCTCAGAGCAGAGTTCAACACATGGACTGCCTACCAGTTGCATTGTCCAATTCCTTGATGTTATCACCTGCATTTTGTGTACAAAAGTCCTTAAACTAGATTCTTCTCCATTTTCATGAGTTATGAAAAATATTCGGGAGGACATAAACTTTTCATTTGGCTATCACAGCTCACTCATCAACTAGCTCTGTTGATTACTCTGGAGCATGAGCATTCAGAAACTTTGGCTGGAGACCATTTATAAGAGGAATTAAGTATGTAGGCTGAATTCTCACACTGCCTCACTTCAGGCAAATACACAAAGCCAGTCCTCAGGCTCTCATAACTTGACTCAAAACAGCATATTGTTCTGTGTCTCCACAGGTATATTGTCAATTTGACTATGTTTAAAGCAAGGGTTTGAATCTGTACAAAGCCATGCCACAGTAGATTATCTTCTTAGAATCACAGAATGGCTTGGTTTGGAATGGACCTTAAAGATCATGTAGTTAGAACCTCCCTACTGTGGACAGGGACATCTTCCATAGATCAGGTTGTTCAAAGCTCTATCCAGCCTGATCTGGAACACTTCCAGGGATGGGGCATCCACAACTTCCCTGGGCAACCTGTGCCAGTGCCCCACCACCCTCAGAGTAAAGAATTTCTTCCTAATATCTCATCTAGACCTACTCTCTTCCAGTTTGAATCCATTCCCCCATGCCCTGTCACTACATGGTTTTGTATAAAATCCCTCTTGTCTTTCTTATAGGTTCTCTCCAGGTACTGGAAGGCCACAATTAGGTCACCCCAAAGCCTTCTTTTTTCCAGGCTGAAGAAACCAAATTCTCTCAGCCTTTCTTCATAGAAGAGGTGCTTCATCCTTCTGATTGTCTTGGTGGTCTCCTCTGGACTCTCTCCAAAAGGTCACTGTCCTTCCTATGCTGGGCACCCCAGAGCTGGATGCAGCACTGCAAGTGGGATCTCACCAGAATAAAGGAGCAGAGTCACCTCCCTCACTCTGATGGCCACCCTGCTTTGGATGCAGCCCAGGATAAAATTGGCTTTCTGGGCTGTGAATACACATTTCTGGCTCATGCCCAGCCTCTCATCCATCAGCAACCCCAATTCTCCCCCTAATCCTTCCTTCTTGGATTTTAGTAATAAGATATCTACACCGTATATGGAGAAATAAATATTTTCTACACAATGCTTTTCTTTGGCCAATCTACGCATCATCCAGGATGAGAAGCAACTTTTCATCACCAATTGGCCAAAATAAAATATACTTTGAATGACAGCAGTGCACATCTGACTGAATAAACATATTTACATATGCCAGTGATGACAGTAGTCACCCACCTCAAACCTAAAATCCAACAACAGGGGACCCAGTGAAGAAGCACTCACACTACAGATTTACAATTTTAAGTTCTGGCCAGCAAGTTGGCAGTTTCCTTTCAGAGGCTTATGTGGTTTTGGTTTGCTTTTGGGTTTTTTATTATCTGCTATAAAACATCAAGTTCTGAAGCAATGGGGTATATTTGCTGCACCAGTATTAATGCTTGTTATTTCATTTCCATATTTTGTTAGTGGACATCTCAAATATTGCAAGTTCCACGTTACCACTTTGACCAGATCAGCAATAAAATCCTACTATAGGTGAAGAGAAATCCTCTTCAGTGGCAGATGTTTCCTCTTTGACACATTCCACATTTTGGGTTTTTTTCTTCTTCTAAAACACTAACATCAGCTGGTCGCCTAAAATTTCCCATATCCTTTAAAAACTTTAAACATAGCATTTGTCATCCAAATCTTTCCTAATTGGAATTTACTTTGCTACTCACGGAATATATTTTGGTATTTAAACAAATTGAATAACAGCACTAGGATTTGGAGGAAATGGTCAACTGTTCTGTGTGTGGGAAAAGCTGGGAGCTGATGGGGGATTCATATTTTCTGTAGCACTAACTGGCAGAATATAAAGGTTTTTTTTGTGTAGGCACTATTCACAGCTCTCTGAAAACACATTAGTTTGGATACACACAACGAAACAAAAGTTTACCATAGAACAGCACTGATCCTTACCAACCAAAATTGCAACAGACATCTCTTAAAGCCTTCAGGATACTGAGCAAAAGCAATTGTTCTACTTAATGTTAATATCTGTACTTTAGGTGCTATAAATTGACAAATTGCTCTCAGTGCTTCCTGTAATAGGAAACAGACAAATTTACAGGAGTCGGTTTTCTGATCCATCCAGGGCTGCTCTTGGCATAGGACTCAGAGACCTCATTTCACTTCTATCTGCACTCCACACAAGCCTCAAAAGTCAGCACCTTCACTGCCCTATTTACAGTCTTGAAACAGCCTCTGCCACGAGGCAGTAGAGCAGACAGAAGGACTGGTACAACCACAGTGCTCCAGACACTTTGTTGAGCTGTCTCTACTAAGACAAACCTGTTATGCCACTCAGGGGCTCATATCCAGCAGCTTCTTATCCTCTGTCCCAAGAAATGTGGACTACTGCAGCATATGGCTTTTAATGACTGCATCAGAGCTGCTACAGGCAAGACTTGTAGACCACTGGTTCAAGGCATTTTAGCACTAGATGTCCTAAATTAAACTAAATATCAAGTAACCATAACAAAAAACACACAGATAATTTGAGAAATACATTAAAGTCCAAGAAAGACCAAGCATTACTAGATGTGACATCACACTTCACAGCACAGGGAGATCAAATGGAGTTTTGGAGAGCTTTCAATAGAGACAGCTAAACACTCCTAAACAGTACCTATCTGCTACCAAGATGGGCACATTATATCCCAGCGGTATTTGCTAGTGTAGCAGGAAATGTGATCCAAAGACTGCAGTGTGCAAGAGAGGCCTGTATGGTTTTCATCCTTTAATAAGGGAGTACACTGCCATTTCCCACTATTTTGACATTAGAAAAGATATAAAACAAAAAGCTTTAATTTCTATCATCACGAATCAAACCCCATTTTTCCATGATTCCAGATAGGATTTGTCTCCAATAGCAGTTATTTTGTGAAATGTTTCTCTGCATTAGGAGAATATCTTAACAGTGAGTTTGATAAAACCCACCTATTGCAAGACAAGTTTGCAAGACACCTATTGCAAGAAAGCTCCTATTTTCCCCTCCCTGCGGTTTATCTTAAGTGCATTAAAATAATTTTGCATTGCACAAAGTTGCTCTAAAACCAGATACACCACTTATAACCTTAAACATACATTACCTGCCTTTCAAAGTATAACAAGCTCACCTCTGGCAAATTCAGAAATCTGACATGAAATTTCTAGTTGGAGCCAAAACACTGGCCTGAGCTTGCTGTTCCTTTTATCCTCCTTTTGTTTGGTCACTTAGTAGTGAGCATGAAGAGAAAAGAAGAAAAGGATCTGAGCAGATGAAGCACATTTACCTTTGTTTAATTTTTCTTAATAAACCAGGATGAGATTAGAATTTGGCTCATAATCTGATCTCAGACAAATGTTACAGTATACAAGCTCACATTACTATTATTTAGACAGCCCTAGAAAATACAGCCCAAGTGATGTTTTCAGTATAAAACCAATACCAGAAACTGAAGGTAGTTGCTATGTTAAAACCAGGGAGATGGATATAAATCTAGCCTGAACAGAAATGGATTTGCATGCAATGCATACAGGGTAAGTTATTTCTCAGGTAGTTTGGAAATATGACAACAGGTTCCTTTTGCTTTGAAAAGCACAAAATATCAATTTTTAAATTAACCAAATCAATCAGGGGTGTCACATTTGAAGACAGTAAAGGAAACAAAAGGAAGATGATCTTTCATTTGATAATAAAATTCTCCTTCCTTCCTGCAAGATTTAAAAAGAAGGAAAAACCCTTAAGAGATCAGAGTAGGTATCACTACTGAGACACCAAAGGGGTGATAGATAAAATGAATTGCAAGAAACATGCAACAGGCCATCTATTTGAAATTTGTTTTTCACACACTTAGTACAATAACAACTGCTCCTGCAAGAGAGGTCAATCTACCCACGCATTAACCACCAATCAAGCAGCACTCTGAAAATCAAAATGTGATTGCAAATTTCTTGTATGCCAAGATGAAGGAGTTTTTCATTTCAATCTCTTACTATCAGCATTTTACATTCATTATGGTCATGGGGTGAAGTGAGAACTAGGTACTTGCTGGTTCTGAATGCCAAGACTTTCTTGATTACATTACCAGAGAATTAATATACAGAATCTGTATTAAAGCAGAAATGGGCTTACTTATAGCCACTTTCATAGCTGAGGATTTCATAGCAGTTTTACATTTCAACTCAGAAGGTTAAGAGGTTAAGAGGTTAAAAAATAGCTGTATAACCTATCCATTGCTGCAAAGAAAGGTCTAAAAGATCCAGGCTTTCAGCATTACAATGACAGGAAGGCTATCTGGTTTTGTAAGTATTTCTTTAAATCACACTCAGTGGGCTAGCAACCCCTGGCTTTGAGAGGGAGAAGGTTTTTTGTTTTGTTTCTTTGAAGTTGTCACTGTTGAGCTCAAAATATAACATATAAAGCTTCACATAACCTCCAAATCTACAGCAGGCTAACCTACATCCTAACTCTTCACACTAGAAATTGCCAAAAGGACAAGTTACAATGACTTCTATAAGGTCATTACAATCTGCAAACCTTGAAGAAGATCCACTGAACACATTTTACTAGGAAAGAGGATCTTGCCTACAGCAACAAGGATAAGCAGTCTTAAGAAAGCCTAAGAGCTTAATACACTTCTTGCTGAACTTCTCTTGCCATTTACAATATAAATGTACCACAAACACCCCAACTAGGAACCTAAGTAGCGAATATTTCCATAGTGGATTCATACAGTAAGTCACCTGTATTAGGAGATCAGATTTCCAATAAATGCAATAAAATAAATGAAAAGCAAGGGAAAAGACAGTGACTCGTTTACAAATGAGTCAGTGTCATGTATATTATTAGCTGTTGTTAGTTGCATGACAGATTGTTTTGTTAATCCAATCATTCTTTAATGCAAGTTATAAGCAGTGTATTACATAGCATTCATATAAAATAATTTGTCACATATCACTGAAAATAGTTTATCTATTTTTTTCCAGTGAATTTTAATTATTTTAAAGAAAATCCTTTAGAAAAACGGCTTCAGCATGGCACAGCATTAACAAAATTTATTATTTTCAAATTCTAGTTCACTCTCATATGGCCAGTTAATACAGCGGGTCGAGTGACCTTCAGGGGCTTCCAGATGCAAGAAATAAGGAATGCCTGTCAGAGCTATAAACTTTGGAGCCAGCAGCTGAGCTGGCTCCGTTCTTTGCTCTACAGGATCAACCAAAGCAATTTACTCACTAAAGAAGGAAAGAGCACCAAAAGTGTCCTACTCAATATTGCACAACCTATGCCTTGTTGTGAGCGATCAAATGGATATCACACGCCACTTCTACTGCTAAAACAACAGGGATGTAGCTGGATTACCTGTAGAACTAGATCTTTACTCTTCTAGGGTCAAGGCACTCCTTGACACATACTGATATGGCATTTCTATTTCCACCGAAGCAGACAAGTTGGGTGATCACTTAGGAGCCAGATTCTGCAGCTGAAAAACATTCCATGGCTTCAGACAATGGGTTAGACAAGCATTTGTCAGGAAAGCCGTTGCTACAGGTGATCTTGCCAGAGAATAGGGAGATGGACTAGGGAGATACTGAGGGCCCCTCCAGCTATGCTTTCTAAGGTTCTCTGTTTTCTGTCCTCTTGAAAACTTAGGGGGAATAAACCAACAAGTGCACGCTTCTTAATGTATAGCTCATGTCATTAAGAACAGCACTGCAGGATTTTGTGGCATTTATAAAAAGGTTCTCGTGAAAGAAAGCAGCCACCCTGCTCAGTAAACAACTGCATTCATCCCACCTAGTTGACAGAGGAAATCCAGATGATGCAATCAGCAAAGCTTTAAATACTGTCTCTCACAGTATTCTTCTGTCCAGGACACAGCTGTAAAACTAGGTTAGGTGATGGGCAAGCAACTGGCCCACAGGTTGGGCACAGAGGGTCATAGGGAATGGGGCAAGATCAGGTTGACAACTGGTCACTAGTGGGGTTTTGCAGGGCTCCATCCTCAGCCCAGTTCTCTTCAACATCTTCTTAAGTGATTTGAACACATGACTCAAAGGAATACTAGGTAAGTCTGCCAACAACTTCGAATTACAAGTTGTCAACTCGCTTGAGGGCAGAGGGGCCAAGCAGAGAGACCTCAACAAATCAGAGGACTGGACAATGACCAACCAGGTTAAGTTTAACAAGGGCAAGTGCCAGATTCTGCATCTGGGACAGGGCAGACCTGGCTGTGTGTACAGACTAGGGAATGAGAGGATGGAGCACAGTGCCATGGAAAGGGACCTCAGTGTCCTGATTGATGTCAAGTTGAATTTGAACCAGCAGTGCCCTGGCAGCCAGGAGGGCCAGGCGTGTCCTGGGGGGCATCAGGCACAGCATCACCAGGTGGGAAAAGGAGGGGATTGTCCTGCTCTGCTCTGCACTGGGGCAGCCTCACCTCGAGTGCTGGGGCAGTTTTGAGTGCCACAATATGAAAAAAGATAAAAAGCTACCAGAGAGAATCCAAAAGAGGGCCATAAAGGTGGTGAATAGCCTCATATTGCTGCTATACCAGCCTTATAAAGAAGAAATGCAGCAAAATACTCGAGGGATTTACAGCTACTTTGATGCTAGTGAAAGTCAATGTGAACAGTGACAAAAGAGGCTTTTTTGGAGGAACGTTCTAAACAGTGAAAGAAATGGAAGCATCCAGTGGTCAAATACTGTTATGTTGCATTAATATTTTTTCAGAGTTGTGACATTCCAAAAGCATAGCAATGGGGAAATATAAATCTGCTCACAATAGAAGTGTCTTGCGGCATCCATGGAATCACTCTATCCCAGGAGCTGTCACTCCAGAGCATTTTACCAATGAAGAGTTTGCTGAGAATAACTTGCACTCATACAGTGAGCAACGAGGAAAGCAAATTAAACAGAAACCAGGATAGGAAAATACATATTTAAGAGACATTCTAACCACCTGAAATTCACTCCTGAGCATCAGTAAGTTTTTGGACAACCACACACCTGGGTATTTGGGAAACCGATTCCTCAGATCCTGTATGCCCCTTCTTCTGAGGGCAAGGGAAACAGTCATTAACATCTAAGACATCTGGGGGCTCATTAAACAGCAAGATGCAAAAGGTTGGGGGAGAGGAAAATCAGCAGTTTATTTCAGTAACAGTCACTTAAAAAAAAAAAAACACAACGAAAAAAACCCACCATCGTTTATAATGTAGAACTCCCTCCAAAATTAGCTTACACACTGATATAAATTGGTTTTCTTTGTGGTCTAAAATTGACTTGCAGTTCACTACTTAGTCAGAAAATAGCTACTGAAAAGCCCTGGCCTCAGAGCTTTTGGACTGTGGACTCCTTTCATCGTGTAAACAAATGCTTCAGATTTAAAGCTTTCCCATAATTGTTATGCTAACCTTGGAGCGAAACCTCTCCATTTGCATTTGAAGGAGCTAAATATTAGGCAGGAAAGAAAGTGGTCTTTTTAAAAGCATGAGAAAATGTTCCTTCTTTTTGGTCCTCAACCATCTGGGCAGGCCCTGCTCCTCTCTCTCTCTCTGGCAAAGGCAGAGAGAAGGAAAAGGGGCATGGATGGTGGTAATCTTGCTGAAAGAGAATTAAGAAATTCCTTCAAAACATGAATGAATGAGACTTCCTATAGGGGAGGGGAGTCTGTGTTCCAAAGAGATGTGAGAAGTTGTAGGCAGGGGGGAGGGAACAGGGACACAAATAAATCAGTGAGCTAGTGAGTGATGTAAGAAGCACCTATGTTTTATTATGGTTTTCTCTCAACATGTTCTGGAACCCCAAGCCAGATTTCTTTATAGACCCCACGTGTGAACCCTGCAGCTAATGGGATGTTAATGTTTCCTCTTTCACCCCTCTGAAGCTAAGAGGAATCTTTGAATGCATGTGCATGCATACTCATATGTGCATATGTATTCAGGTGAGAGAATTGCTATGTGGGGGAAAAAAAACATTTAAAATAAGCATCCACAGGCTTCAGTCCCAGTTTTGTGATATGGGAATTTCATTAAGTATTTCAGCAAGGAAAAAAGATAACATTTGAATGAAAAACCCACAGATCTGAGATTCCTAGTAATACAGTTTAAATTTTAAAAAAAATTCACAAGAGGAATCATTCTCCTTTTCAAATAGCTCTGTGTGAGGGGTCATCTTTGTCACTGCACAGGTCACGAGATTACTCCACTAACTGTTTAGAGTTAAAGCTGTAATCAGTAGAATAAATATTTGATATTACCACAGTAAGCATATAAAAGCAAAAAACAAGACTGACAACCTTCTTAAAAATAATCTAGGCCAAATTATCTGCTGGCACAACTCTGCTCTTGAAGTCTTGCCAGCAGGGAGTTTGCTGTTACATTTTGAGCTGCTAAAGGAAGTTATCACAACACATTTTCTCATGACAAAAACAAAAATAATTAATTGTACTGGAAGAAAATTGAGCGAGGATTAGTAGATTATCACATGCCAGAATGACCGAGTTTCTGTTAGCTGTGTTACTGGTTTCTGTCTATTTTCCATCCATTTCCTTGCAGAGTAATGGATCCACATTCATTGAATTTTCTGTTAGCATCAGAAGCAAATCAATGCTTGAACCAGCAAGTGAGATTTCCTGCATCTTGGTCATATATAACACGAGAAATAGAATTCCCTTGATATTTTCCATTACATTGACATTCAGGATTGAATTTCATTGAAGATTCCAGGTTCTAAAGGGAGGACAATCATTAAATAGTACTTGCACATTTTATTCTTCAGATAAAATAATTGTTGTGTTTCATTCCAGAGACACACAGTGCCAAGCAAGAGATGTAACCACCAGGAGGGTTCCACAAAAATCTCCTGAAACTACCAGGAAACCTTGTAAATGTGATTATGAACATGGTTTAGGCCCAGGAGGAAGTCAAAAGTCACCAAAACAGTATCCCTGCATTCATAAGCATCATCTCTGTGTTTGTGTACACCAAATGTATGGGAAATTCAACCCATATAGGCTAAGGTATATAGTGGGATTCAGACCCACTACAACTCTAACTAGAGCGGGTAAAGAAAAGACAAAAAGAGACAAGATCAAGCCTTGCCTTCACCTGCACAAAACAGATTGTGGACTTCAAGACCCCCAAAATTTTGCCCAGTAGGAAAGTGGACAGGTGTGAGGACAACTAAGTATCATATATCCTAAACAAAAATGAAACATAATTGTCATCAGGCCTTGGGATAAGTTCTTCATTTTATTAACCAAAAAGTAAATTATGCCTTGCCTGCCTCCCAATCAAAAGAACAACGAAATGGGGAAAAAAGTGATATTGGATTCTATTTAATTGACATGTACGTTTTCCCTACCAACACACTGAAGAATGTTGTACAAGCTCCAGACTCTTCTTTACTGTGGGTTGGAGTATAACACTTTTTACTGAACTCCATTAGACTCCAGCAGCAAAATTTCACAATTTATGATGAAAAAATAACCCCAAACATCTAAACCCTGATTTTTGTACTTATTTTTTCTGAGATTAATAGCCAAATGAAGAACCATATTTTGCATCTATGTAGATTTTTTTGTTGCCTATACTAAGCGGTATAAATGAACTCAAGCTACCATTTCTTCAGATGTGCTAACAGCTGCAGAGGTTCCATTTTCTTGGATATGGCAGGGATGTAAAGTCAGCTCTGCCTCATTCATGCTTCACCAACTTATTTTCAGGGGAAGCAGGGGAGGGAGGCAATAAATGCATATCATAACACTGGGATATATGACTCACCAGTACCTAATTCTGATGCACCTGAGCTTGGGATGATGTGAGTTTCCCTTTCCATGCAAAGGGCCCCTTTTCTCTCAGACTGAAACAAATCCTATGAATGCCTCCGAAAAGGTAAACATTCTAAAAAAAACTAACAAATGTTAACCATTTTTCAGAATGGCTTATAAACTAGTTGCAATTAATTCAATATTTATCAGTTGAATAATTGAGGTTTTGGTTCCCAAATAATTAAACTATCACAAGCCCAAGAAGGAGGAAGCTAATAACTCGGCTGTCATTTTTTTCTTAGTTTGCATTTCTTCCCAACTTTGTTTCTAAGGGTTCTTGCCAGTTCTAGATCAAGGTGCTGACATTTCACTGCCCATATTGTCATTAATAAAGCCTTTGCTGTATTTGATAGGGTACAATTCCAGGCAAAATGGAAATTCTTTATTTCTTGCATCAACACAGCAGTACTCTTCCACTGGATGGTTACATATATACAGAAAACATTGTCACTGGCCCAAAAGCAAGGCATTGGCTCCTAAAACCTGTTTCTGCAATAATTTTGGTGGTCAGCATCACAGTCACACATCACACTGTCCTCTTTAGCCCACCAGGCTTCTTACCAGACCTAGCAATGGAAGACCAGCTTCCCCAGTGGCAGTGATCAGATCCTCAGGCAATTAACTATTCCAGCCTCCACCTCTCTTCACATCCAGGGATAGTTATTCCCAGATGCATTAGCCAGCTGCTCACAAACATAACAGATGCTCAGTTTGACTGGTTTTAACCCAAAAGATATAATTAGTGGCAGTTTAACATAAAGACCAAAGATTAAAAATTTTAACAAGATAGTTGAACATAATTACACTTAGATAAACACTGATGCTGAACACACAGGGCTATGTATGGTTAAAACCAGAATTTACAATAGGCTTAATTCCCAAACAGTTTCACCCTCTTTCTCTCACTAGCAAGAGGAGTATCATCTCCCCCCAAAGAAAAAAAAAATACTGTCCTCATAGGAAAGAAGGATTCTCAGTATAGTCCTTCCACAGAGATAGTTGATTTTTACTACATTACTACAGCCTTCATGTAGTGCCTAGTGGCTAACAAAGAGCCAAAGAACATTACTCCATTTCTGGGACCGATTTATTTTCAAAGCTTCAGTGATGCAGCCAACACATGCATCTGTTTGGACAAATTCTGAACTCTACCATCATGTGCTTTCCTATGTAACTATTTCCTTTCTCAGTATGTTGTACTGTTGCAACCTGACATCCTACAGGATTTCATTAATGTGAAGAGTTTATATAGAGTTAGGTTGTTCTATGAAACATATGATGAAAGAAGGAAGCTGTCAAACATTGCTGCTCCACGATAGGCTCCAAGCTCTTTATCTTGACAACTAAAGCAGGCATTCCCTTCCCGAAGAGTGACCCTACCATATACTTCTTTTGCAGTCCCCGCTTCAAGTAACAAAAGTATGCTAGTTTTGCATAGATCCTAATTAAGAATGAATTTAACAACAGACTTTGGAATGTATTTAGAGTTCTTATATGAATTTTTTAGACCCGCTTGATGCCAAATGTTCAGTGTGGCATAACACACCCAGTAGGACTTTTACCTTTAAACTCATGCATTTTTGAAAACAACATGGGTGTATTTTTTAATTTAAGCCTGACACTCATAATCTTTTACATAAAGGATTCCTGCAGGATTTTTAATATAGAGAGCAAATGGCAGACAACAATCAGAATCCCTGTTGCTATTATAGGTGACGGACTCTTGTTGTCTAGCACTTGGCAGCTATCATAGAAGGAAAGGGACATAATTATAAACACTTGAGGTTTCATTTCCTTCACAAGCACCCTTCATTAGTACTCTGGTAAATATACTTGCACATCTTCAGGAAGACAAACACTGCTTTTTGCAGGATGCCTCATCAATGCACTAATTTGTGGTGGCAAAACACATAGCAAAACACTTATCAGATTTTCTGTGGTCTTTGCATACACTGGGGAAGCCATGAGACAGCTATTACCACATTATGTGTTGATAGCAAGGGCCAATATGATTTCATGTAGCCTGGGTTTTTCTGTTTGCGTCTTTAAAACTTAAAGACCTAAACTCTGCTACTGACTTCCCTTTTTCCTAGGGCAACACTTTTCATCCCCTACTCCTCTCATCTACTTTGTATGTTCTTTGGAGTGGGAATGTTTCCATGTGGCATTTCCCAAAAGGGATTTTGTTGTAAATGTCTCAGAGAGTCAGCTCTGAACTTCTGAAACAATTTCCTTTCCTATCTGCTGCTGACTTCATATGTGATAACAGGCAGGTCAGCAAAGCCATCCAGTAAAGTCATTTAGACTCTAAAAGGGACAGAGAAAAACACGGTGCATGCTGTCCCATCAGTTATGCAATTCACAAAGATAACTTATTTGCTGAGGTTTCTTGGAGACTGATAAAACTCAGACTCTAAAATCCCATTCTTACAAGCACTTCACTTAGGAGTTCCTCACCAGCCCTTTCTACAGCTTTAAAACAGATTTTTACGATGCTACTAACTTACAGGTTTTTACTTTACAGACTATTTTGGCAAACTGTAACAGAGTAGGATTTCAGGGAGATAGGGAGATAGGATGCTATCATCCCATGCATTCTCAATTTTTCCAAGGCAGATACCTCTCAAAAATCCTGCTTACATGTAAAATGTAGGTACTACCCCATCCCTCTCACACACAGACAGCATTGACATTTTCAGACAGTAATATTATTTCCTCTTTTTAGCATTTCATTTTCCTGCTGAAGCCTCTGTAAAATTTTGGGATATCACCAGGCTTATAGAAGCAGCCACTCTCTCCCCTCTCTGCTCCTGTTCTCTCTTCATTCATAAATTCAGAAGCACCCTGCACAACACAAAATCCTTCTGTGGGTAATGTGATGTACATGTCATTGCATTAGCCATATTTACTAAGCTATAAGCAAATTATGTTTTGCATCATAGCCGTGAAGACAAATATAGTAATAGAATCAGGTACCTTTCCAACCAGATGGAAATTTGCTAATGCAATAGGAAGTTGCTTATTAAATACAATGAACTTCTGGTGTCAGGAAATACAAACTGCAAGCATCATCAGGTGAAGGCTACTTTAACGATCCTACACACAGATACATAAATTTATCCCGATTAGAAAAAAACCCAGTCAATACTTAGACTCTCCTAAATGGGATTGTTAGTTTGTAATGTTTTTTTAATACACATCACAATAAACTGCTAAAGAAAAGACTGTTGTCATCTATTCACAAGTGGAAAAAGAAGCCATTCTGTAAGACCTGACTTTAGAACAATACTGGAATGAAGAACAAATCCTTTAAAGCACTCTGCATTAGCATTCTATGCAGATATTCTAGGCCTTTCAAGCAGTGATGTGATCTGAGACAGGCTGTACTGATATTTTTAACAAGCAGCACCTAGACCGAGTGAATGGAGATTTTACCTAATTTGTGAGAAACAGCACCAAGAAGGTACCAGCTGCAAACAAGCAGAGCAAGACAATTAGCAATGCATTTATTGATATCAAGAGAAAAGTTCTTTAAATAGGAATAATCAAATCCAGGATGGCAATTAAAAAACAGCCTATCTTATTGATTACCCTGTGCAAACTGGTCACTGAGTAGTTACTGAATAGTTCCATTTCACCATGCCTTGCAGATAAGGACAGATAAGGACACAGCCTCAAAAACCTAAAATTTCACCTTCCCATGTAAGGCACATCATCCTCAAAACAGACTCATCACAACAAGGCTGTATAAATGGATACATTCAAAACACAGAACCATTCTGAAGCCCCAGAAGAGCCAGTTACTTTCATTTAGATGTACAAAGCCAATTCACTGGAAAATGCTTGGATGAGAGCATCTGGTCTTGAACTACCTGAGGAAGTGTTCTGCCACAGAGAGGCACCAAAAAGGATTACATAATTCCTGTTAGAATAGTCCTCCTGGCTGCCTGGATAAAGGGCACTGTGTGGTACAAACTAGAACAGTGGTGTTCCATTATCAAGGCTCCACCAGTATTTCTTTTTAATGGGTACTTTGTTTTCTAGTTCTCTTCTTGAATAATTTGTTTCAGCAGAGCTCCAAACAGCAAATATTTACAGCATGGATTTTCTAAGGGCTGTTATGGTTTTTAGAGGTTAAACTAAGCAAGGGTTTTTTTTTGTTCTTGGTTGCAAACAGCAGCATACAGTCATTCAGAATTTCTGCACAATAACCCACCTACTTTCTTCATAAAACAAATTAACATCACAAATCAATATTCAGAGGCGGTTTTGTTTTGTGCAGGTTTTAAGTGACTGAACTGCTTGCTTTTCCTGTCAGAAGAATTCTACCAGAAGCGTGCATTTTTCAGTCCAAGAAGCTGTCACATCAGCATATTTCGGGGAGACGATAGATGTTAGCTCGTATGCCTTCTCATCCTTCTCTGAGAACTCAACACAACAGCTTGCCACCCACCACAGTAGTTTAAGAGATAAAACACATAACAGCACTTACAGAATGAGAGGGCTTTGGAAGCAAAGCCAAATTTAAAAGATACACACAATAAGACTATAGCTGAGCATCGGAGTGCAACATCATAGCAGGTAGTAATGCAGAAAACAATATCCTGGTAACACAACTATCCTGCTCCTACAGCCAGCTTAACCTAACCTATGCAGCACAGCACTTTTCAGGCTTGCTGTAGGAGGCTCAGGCTCAGAGAACTTCTTCCTTGAATCAAAACTCTCATCAGTAAGTATACAGCGTTTTCCAATGTAACTGCTTAGGAACTGTAGCCTAAAACACACCTAAGCATGAGATTACAACAACACAACATGTAAGAGGTGGGAAGTAAGAGGTGTCTGTTGCATTTGTTCATTGGAGTGGACTAACTGAGGTCCACTGAGGACTAAAAGGACCAAATAGCTGTGAACATCAATATTATGAAATCTAAGACCATAAGGTTCAGGGCTAATGCCATTCTTGAGACTACAAGTTTATCATTAGCAAAGGATGAGGAAGAGACCCTGGGAAAATTGATCCAGGTGATCCCTGGATCAAAATTAGCAAACAGTGTCATAGGGCAACAAGAAGGAAATTAAATCCTATGGGATTTTAATGAAAAAATAACAGTGAGATCTCTCTCAAACACCAATCTCCAATTTCACCAGTTCAAGAAAGTATCATTAAAAAACCTGTGGTAATATGTTGTCAAATTCCAGTGTAGAAATGGGCTGCTACAAAGTAAGAATATTTTGGAGAAGAGGGAGAATGCATTGGTAACCACTTCAACAACCTTGAAGAGATACATCCAGATGAAATCTAGCTATGAGACCCCCAGTAACCTATCCTGAACTGCATGGACAAGCCTTGCCTTCTAAGGGCTTCACTTTCAAGCATCATGGGTTGTTGTACAAGACAGAGTTTTCCTCCGGGCACAAGATTTAGGCATTGCAAAAATGTAGGCATCACCAAGGCTTCAAACCTCTAAAACACTGGAACATACCTCTATTTTCTCTTGGCAATACACTTCCTAGAGAAATAATACATTTCTTTGTGTTAGCTTATGCCCACCTTTACCTGTGGAGGTATGCTTGTGCAGAGAAAGAAAAGGCTCCATGGCAGCTTGTGTAGAAAAAATACATTTAACTTTTCCTTATTAAACAAGTTCACTAAAACTATCCCAAAAGTGGACATTCTGTGCTACTATTGAAAGATTGTTGTGCTGGATTTCAAATCCAGTGTTATCATTATGAAAAGAAATTCCAGACAGCTAACAAAAACATAGCTTAACCAAGCACAGTTTCTTTTACTCATGGCTGCAAAAGCAATAATGGAGAAAATGAAAATAACCCCAAAGTCAGTCTTCTGTATGTCATGCTATTCTCTTTTTTTTTCCCCAAGGCTAGTAAACGATTCAATAAATTCAATAACTAAAAAAAGGAGTTGCCTATAATTACTACACTATTAAAGAAATATATTTCACTTTGTATGGCTTGAAATTTTGACATCATTCTTGGCTTCAGTATCATTCCCAATTAGAAGCCTCTAGAAGAGTGAGAACGACAAGAGCCATTAAATGTGTCACAACACTGGGTGAAGGGAAGAAGTGCTGGAAGTGGAGGCTTTTCAAAGTAAGCATAGGAAATTGTGCTGCACAATGAATGTAGAATATGGTTTTTTCACTTCCCCCTGCCAGCCTCCACCTCCTGCCCTGCTCCTCATGACATACACTCACATTTTATGGCCTAAGAGCCAACGAAAAAGGGTGTGTTCTTTCAGGTTTATAGCCTTGACTAATGGAATTGCTCTAAATAACATTTTGATCTTGTAAGGTCATGCAGAGTGCTATACCTTTCCTTTAATGATTCAGGTCTGGACGAAGCATTTCCCAGAATTGAGATGGTAATGAAGTCATTAGTTTCTTCCTACTTGAAGCTCTGGCTAGGAAAGGGAATTCTATGGGTAAAGTCTGAGAGGGTCTTTTTCATAAAGCTCATACCCAGCTGAGCTGTAACACCTGTTACATTTTCCCAGGAGCCTGAGCTGCAGAGCATTTCCAATCTATTTGCTCTTCTTCTCCTACAGCACATTGACAAAAGCTGGGGGAATGAGTTTTCTAAGGGAGTGCTAATTGAAAAAAAAAAATCTATGACTGGTGCAAATGTTAACTCCCATCCTAGCTAAGATGGTGATGATTATTTCCTTGTCTTTTAAAATACAAGCCATTCCAGACTGCATTTAAATTAAAAATACACATTTGAAATAGGTTCTTTAATAATTTTTCACCTTTTATGTATGATATAAAGGATGAAGAATTACTCAAAAAAAAAAAAAAACACTTTTGAAAACAAGCCCTTATGCTAAGTTTTTTATACTAAAATACAGTCACTTCTCAGTAGAGAAGCCCAGCACTAAGTACATGCCAATAAATATGGAATTAACAAATTCTAATACATTCTTGCAAATAATAGTTCTTGGAGAAATATTTTTGAAATATGGTTTCTCAAATAAAGAGAACAATAACCCTGGACTATCAAGTTCCATAACTGATATCAGTGCGGAGAGGTGTGCTGCTTGTTCATTTGGAGCAGCAATACACCTTATTTAAGGAAACTCCAAATCACTCAAGAACCACACATTCACAAGTTAGACTCAAAACTGATATACACTTAACAACCAGCAAATGCATCTTGTATTTCCATTGATACCCTCTCAGACCTCCCTCCAACACAGGCCCATTTATAAATTATGTTTTAAAGAGAAGACCCAGGTGTTCCAATGCATTTTGCTCTTGCCAGTTAATGAGCACACGTGCATACACACAGAGTACTGGAGCAGTAGAAAGGAAACTAGTAAGAGACATTCTTCAACTAAGGAATCTGTTCCTCCTACCAGATATAAATAATACAGCCTTACTGAGCACCTGAGCATGCCACAAACATCAGCTTTTCTCAGTTGTGAAGGTATGGTCTAGTGGTGGGACACACTTCTCTCTTGCTGCAGACCTGGGCGGCTGTTGCTGTGAGCACTAAAGCTTTATAGTCAGAGACAAAATGAGATTCTGAAGAAATGTCTGAGAGTATCCCAGCATCCTAAACATAATACTGATGCTTCAGTACACCCGTAATTTGAGTCAGAATACTCTGTTGCATTGCACTTTTTTCCCTCACTTTTGTCTCTGAAAAGTGGTTCTGAAAAGCCTCTAGAAATGACTGGGGCTTTTCAGTTGGTGTTTTTATTTTTGGGGGTTTTCCAGGGATGGATACTTTTTGGGGCTTTTGATGCTTTTGTTTGTTTGTTTTGTTGGGTTTTTTTGGAGTTTCTTTCTTTAGTTTTACAACATAATGCACAAATGTATAAACAAATGGAATATGGTATGGAAATTCTTGAGCATCTTCCCAACATTTAGGAAGTCCATATGCAAGAAAAAGAGGCATACCACTAAAGTATAAAATTAATCTTTCTTTTTTAATAAAACAGAGGGTCTAAGTCAAGAAAGAATACTACCTATCCTCATTTTTATGATTGATATGCTAAAATATCACACTGGAAACAAGTAAAGCATTTGTTACAAAAGCTCAAGTAGGGACTTTCTTGTACATTTCCCCCAGAAACATCAAGCCAGGTTATTATTGTTTTTCTTTTACTATTAAAAATCTTAATTAAGTATCTGGAAAGCAGAGAATTATTATAGACTAACTTCTGATCATTTTGCTGGCAGACCAGCATGCTTACCTTTCTGCTTTGCTGAGCCTATTCTGCACAGTCAGGAGAGGTAGCTTTGCTGCCAGGTTTTATCACAAGGTCCTAGTATTTTCCCAGAAAAATAAAGTATAACCACTTTCTGTCAATGTTTATATCACCAAAATCATTGGATATAATCACACTATATAACAAACCTACTTTTACTCTCTTTTGCCTTTGCTTTTGGTCAACCCCAGCCGTGCAGTGGATTGTGCCATGCCAGAGAGTTATAGAACCTTTAAGGCTGGAAAAGCCTCTAAGAAGATCAAGTCCAACCAATAACCTCATGCTGCCATGTTCACCACCAAACCATGGCCCCATGTGCCACAGTTACAGATCTTTTGAACACTTCCAGGTATTCGACCACTTCCCTGGGCAGTCTGTACCAGTGCCCAAATACCCTTTCATTGAACAATTTTTTCTCAATATCTAATCAAAAACATCACTCCAGTGAAGGAAGGGTCCACAGGCAAGCAGGAGACAGTATCTCACACTCAGTCCCAATTCTGAGTACATCATAATAGTAGCTTAAAATTTTCCCTTGTAAACTCAGCTTTAGGTTTTCACTGTAATGTAAAGTTTGCTATTTGACGCACTTGAAACACACTTCTCCCCCATTTCAACCATTTTTCAGAAGCTATATCCCTCTTGTTCACTGCTTTCATAATTATTTTCTCACTTCCTTATAAACTGCCCCTTCATTCAGCAAGTGGTATCCTCCCTGTACAGAACTATTCCTCTTTTCAAGCCTATTCACCCAAGTGAGCTGCATAAAGTCCAGTTCAGACTTTTCCAAACTTCCCAATTGTCTTTATATATTCCTGCTTTACACTGGTTACATCCTTGTATTAGTATCCACTTTTGAAAACAAATAACAGGATTTACTGGTACTCCATGCAAGGCAAAGTATCACAGCTGGATGAGCACATTCTCTATCCAGTGCCAAGCCTTCCCAGAATGAGGTGATTCCTGATCCACCCACAATCCACCCACAACCACATCTGCTGATGGTGAGTTTACAGAATCCCTATCACCTTTCATTTTGGAGAACAAAGGCAGACCCTGGCAAACAACTATCTGTAAAGGACTGTGCCCTAAAAACTCCAGAATCCTTGAGCTTCTATTTTCAGCTTCCTCCATATATACAGATGAGCTGGCCATGGCTTGCCAAAGGGCAAGACTAGAAACCCAGAATTCAGAAATTTTATCTACCCTGGAATTTTAAGAGAAGTAGAAAACTGATTCATTTCAGCTTCACATTTGGCACAAATTTCTTTCTCCACTATGTCGAACTGTTAAGTAAGAGTGAACTATTGGGAACAAAAAAATCCCCTTCAGCTTCTCTTCCCTGGCTACAGAGGCTGAGCAGTAGCAGAACAGCAAAAGCTGCTGCCCCATGTGCTCTGCTACTCAGAAAGGAGCAGGAAATACAAGATGTCATTCAATGGGGCTGGGGCTGCCTGTGGCATATACAGGCTGTAAATCTGACTATATGTTAGAATAACATCAATAACTATCACAATGAAAACTATGTATAAACAAGGACATGAAATGGAAGTTAGATAACTTGAATTGTAATTAACCACAACCTACCTGCCAATAACCTCCACACAAATGGCTTTTAATGTCTAATAACCTTCCAGACTTTTGCCATACAGAATGACTCCATTACACTTTTCCCAAAAATAAGAGGACCAACACCAGCAAACCACTTCAGGTTGCCTCTGGAAGAAAGCTTTGGCAATGCTGATTAAACAGAAAGATATCACTTGCAGCTCAGGACTACCTAAGACCTGAAAAACACAGAAGACTAAGGGAATATTCTAGGAAAGCATGGGTGCATGCCTACCCTGTTCTCTTACTGCCCCCTGGAGAACTGGTGCTGGTCACTCTTGGAGTGCTAGCAAGGTGGGTGTCAGAACTCTGCAGCAGGGAGAGCACCACTCAAATGTTTATTGCGCGTATTTGAATTATAGAGCATTGTGATATCCAAGCTTCCTGTACATATGGAAGTTGAAGAAATGTGATGTGGTTTTACAAGTGGGGAACTGAGGCACAAAGCAATTTTGAAAGTTCTCCAAAACACCACAGCAGTTTTGAGGACACTTCTTAAATCACAGTTTTGAGGTTAGAAGATGGTCAAAATCCTTCTGACACACAAATACAATCAACAGTTTCATATCCATTAGAGGTCATGAGGGACATGATTTTGTTACCTTCTCATTTGTCAGAAATCATGCTAAATGGAGATGGATTCAATGCAGAGGCTACCAGAGAAAACATTTCCCCCAACAGCAAGCAAAACCAGGTGAGCTGCTTTTGATTGTGAATGAACTGCAATAAAAACAGTGACTTATTGTCTTGAAAACATTACTTAAATAAATATATTGATATAAAATAAAAGCAAGATTACACAATTTACTTACATTTGTATGTGTTTTATACTTCATGTCTGCAACAATATTATGCACAAGTTTATAAAATCATTTCCTGCCACAGACTGTGTTAGAGAAAAAAATATCCCATTTTACAAATTTAATTACTCTGTTTTCTTATAGAACAATTCAGCCTTGAGCCTCTCTTTTCCCAAATAATAATTCTGCCTTTGAACTAACCTAACAAACTGCTGCAATTATCAAGTTATCATAAACACCTCAATGCTTTAACAAATTTACTGACACCTGCCAATCAAAAGTTGTATTTCAGATTAAGGCTATACTGGTGATTTGCTGTATACATCCAGAATAGAGAACACATTCAAAATACACCCTTAGACATCAAAATCCATGGAAACTAATGTAAAGAACTCTAATTTTTTTTAATAAGTAAGACATTTTAATTACTACAAGTTTCCCTATACTTAAATGTTTAAAACATAAAATTTTCTTTTTTATTTAAAAGCAAAAAGCTTGAGCTCTGTCACCCAAGTGTTGACACTTCAAGAGCAAGGGAAAGAGAGGAAAGGTACCAGTTGCTCTCATATTCATCACAAAGATCAAAATCAAAGGAGAACCACACAACATGGCAGAGATTTAAAGCTGAAATTGAATACCCTTTGTACATTCTGAAATAAATTTGTTGTGAGTAAGTTAACAGCCTTTGAAATATCAAATACAGAGCTGCACACTTTCATCATTTCCCCACCCTCTCTCTGCCACTCAATGTGCACAGCTAAGAAAGAAGAGAAGAATGGAAAGGAACTCAAGCCTGACTGCTGTTCACACTTTGAGTTGTATGTTATGTACACAGCGTTTTACTGTGAACTGACTTGGAACAGAGCTTGTGTGAAATTTTCTTACTAAACTCACATTTTTCATTCAATAAAACACAGTCACTCAGAAGGTGTCACATGTCCAGATGCCATTGACGATCTTTCTACCCAGCCCAATCTTATTGAACAGTAACAGGGAAACTCAATGGGGTACATACCCAGATCCAAGCCCCCAGCCTAGCTGGCTGTTTCACAGCAACAAGGCCATCTAAACACCAAGTATCTCCTCTTTCAAGTGTTCTTGTTGGAGTTGTTATAGCTTGCACTAGTAACAGGCAATATAACACCAAAAATAAATTAAAACAAAAAAAAAAGCCAAACAAGTGGTCATTTTGCTTCTCTGGGGTTACGGAAGGCAATTAACAGAAGTCACATGTCTTAAAACAATATATCCTGACCACAGACTCCTCGGCAGGGTTGTGCTCCCTCCATCCTACCCCAGGTGAAAGAATGATACAAATGCTCAGTACATTCAAGGCAGAGAGGTGGAGGCCCACAGATGCTGGTTTACAAGAGTACGAAGTCAAAGGAATTCAACGACACTTCACCCACTTCAGTGTCCTTGAAAAATCCCCAGAAGTGCTGATCCTTATGTGTCTTTCTGCACTTGAGAACTGTGCCCGAGTGCCTTGTATAGGTTCCATAAACAAGAGACAGAGAAGCACCTCACAGGCAAAGCAGAGAAGACAGCAAGCAGATTCTCCAAGGCAACCTGTGCAGTGTTTACTGACAGTACAGCATCACCACATGGCATTTCCTCAAAGTGGTAGATGTCTCAGGTTCTGGGAATGACATTCCTGGGAATTCCTCCCATGTCTGCTCTTTTGAACAGAATTATAAAACTCCATACATTAGATTTTGTGTTAAAGCAATTATATGGCACATTTACTTCGCAAATTTTATATCACAACCACAGGATTTTTCTGCCTCTTAAGTGAAGTTTTTACTATAAGAAAATACTTAAAGGCAGGATTAGATAATATTCATGCCCTACAGAAAATCTGCCTCTTTCAAAAGACTTCTCAAGTTTATTACTGATGCACTAGTAAGAAAAGAAAAAAAAAAAGAAAAAAAGAAGAAAAGTTGACACAAACATATAAGCTAAAGCTTAAGTTACCAGACCCAACATATATGCCCCTACCTTTTGTAGCAGATGCATGATCTTTAGCTCTGTCTGCACATTATTATTCCACCAATGATTTGATTCAAGCCTTTATATCATTTACTTTTGAGGTTTGTACTCCTACTGTGGTCCACTATCCTTAAATTGTGCCGACTCAAGTGTTTACCTAGCTATATTCTTGATAGGATTCTCTAAATATTATTAATATTTTTTTAAACCACAAAGAAATAATTTCAAAAGCTCACAATTATGTGAGGTATTAAAAAACCCCAAACCAAAACCATACAGATGATTTTAACAAATCTTCCTTAAAGCATTCCAGTGCAAACATTTGAATTGTGCAACAAAGAGAAAGCACATTCTGAAAGTGAATAGAGCTGAGCAGTACCATGTTGTGCAATCTCTACATTGTATCTGCTCCTCAAGTCATGACCACAGAATCATAGCCTTGATATCATAAGTGCCTTGCTTTCTCCTCCCCATCTGTGATCATTATGGACTCTTTCCTGCCAAATTCCTTCCTGCAGGAACTATGGATCCCTCTCCTAGCTTTAGCACTGGTGTTTGAACATTACCCCAGTACTTACAGAGCTCTTTAATATACCACTTTTCAAACATTATTTCATGCACAGTTTTATACCATCTCAGCATCAAATAACTGAAGTAGTAAATAACAATAACTTTTCTTTTTTGGGAGATTCAGGCTGGATATTTGGAAAAATTTCTCCACCAAAAAATCGTTCAACATAGGAACAAACTGCCAAGAGAAGTGGAGTAGCTGCCATCCCTGGAAATGTTCAAAAAAGAAGTCTACATGGCACTTCGTGATATGTTACAGAGGTTATGGTGGGACTTGGTTGAAGGTTGGACTTGATGATCTTGGAGGTATTTTCCAACCTTAATGATCCTATGTTCCCCAAGATCAGTTTGAGCAGTCTCCCTAAGAGTGACCACACCAAATGCTGATCATCTGCCTGTTGACTATGAGCTCTGCTGGGTAGGCACTATCTACACACAGCATTCACACATTTTGTAAACTGCTGGAAGCTCTGATTTTTCATTGGTCTTGAAGATTGGGGTTGGGGGTGGGGGTTTGTTTGTTTTAAAGTGGAGGGTTAAGTGTGACTTGCAGCGTAACCTCCCAAAACCACAAGGTAAGCCAGGATCAGATCCTGCTCAGCTGTTTCCAGACATCACAATGGGAAGAGTCACTCTGGTTATGGTGAGAAGAGTGCTTCACCTGATGAATATATCTGCAATGACACTGAGGATATAGAGAGAAGACACACAAACAACATTTTTGAAACTGATAATGGTACCAAGGAAGAGCTGGAACAGATATTAAAAGTAGATAATAGAGATGTGTCATGTCGTCATTTTGTCTGCTGGGACATTGCTTCGCAGTTTTTTTTGGTGAGGGCTGCCTACTTCTTCAGCAGTTTTATGGATAAGAAGAAAATCAGAACATTGCTTACCAGTTCTGGGTAAGAAGAGCATCTGAACATTGCTTACCAGCCCTTCCAGACTGCCAAATAAACAAAAGAGAAATAGTGATCAGAGGCAGCTGGCTCCACCTCAGAGATGTCTAAAAGGGAAATTGGGGTGGACAGAACAACATTCCAATGGGAAAGTTTATAACCACTTTGAATTGAAAGAAAACAAATCAAAAAGATGCTATACACCATCACTCTCTTCAACAAATTATATAAAAGCAGGGGAAATAAAGAAGCCTGATGCATCAAAAGGTTACAGACTCCTGTAAAAGGGAAGGCAGGCCAGTGTCACATCAAAAACTATACAAATACTTTTGGTGGGAGATAAATTACTATACCCTGCCATCAGACATACTGTGTGGCTTACCTCTTGCCATCAGGCATCAAATATGTCTAACCCCAGTAGTCACAGAGGCCTGGACAAGACTTGAAAGGGGTACCCTAAACTGGAAAGAGGTCACAGGTAAATACCTATGCAGTTTCCCCATGGATGAATCACCTGGAAATCACTGAAATTGGATATTTCTGAAAGATACTCAATAGTCAGTGTGCAGCTACAGGCTCTGAACTGTAATTGCCAGGAGTAATTCATCAACTTTTGTTGAAGAGGTAGTTGGATGAAGAGTTGTCAAAACAGTCCGTTCTCACCCTAAGGAGGTAAGGCCCTCCCAATCCTCCTTACCTCTGGCCCCATGAACAGTATTAGAGGGAAAAGACATCTCACATTGTAGGAATCAGCATAAATCCACCCCAGATACTGTGAGACCCTGCGAAAAGCACAGAGTTGGGAAGCACATGCAGAGTGTCTGAGGAACGAGGAAGGATTCAGCACTCTCTCACATTCAGAGGAGGCAAAAGACAGAGAAAGTGGGGGAGGGGAAGAAGTCCAAAATCCCTCCTGTGATATGGTAAATCCCCCGATTACAAGACATGGGGGCAGGGAAGAGTTTAGGCAGCGAGCTGTTGGAACAGCCCTTCCACCCTCTCGCTAGACTTACTCTCCATGAGGATATTCAGCTTCAGTTTACATTTGTTATCAGGTCAGCTTTCTGTGCAACCTAAACAATAAAATAACATGCAGGAGAGGTGGGCAAACTGAATACATTCTGATTTATCACATAAAGCAGGGACGGCCTAATTCATGTACTATTCCTACCCTCATTTACACAGGTAAGAAAGAGCAAAAGGGAGGAAAAACTCCTGGGGGGGGATGGTATGGGAGGGCGGTGGGAAAAGGCATTTTATTTTGCTAAAGGACCCCAGGGAAGGGCCCCTGAAGCAGAGGCCCTGCTTTTACAAATGCTTCCCTTTCCTTACACGGCTCCTTTAATACAAGTAAAAATTTCAAATTCCTCATTTGTTTAGCCTGAAATCCCTTGCACATTTCCCACAAACTACTTCCTTTTCTCTCTTTTTAGCTGGACTCCCTCTCTTTTTAATGAAGAGAAGTTCAGAGAGTTTTTCCCATGAATAGATGGCGGGCACCTGGGAGTTATGAATTTTAAAGTGATCATTTTCTTTCAGCCCCGCTGGACAATGGGGATCTCCTTTTGACTCACTTTCACAGCTTTGAGAGGCTCTCAGATCAGCCACATTCCAATCAGACTGGAGTCAGATCAGAGCCAGGCTGGACTCCATCAAGGTCTCTCGCACAGAAAGACAAGGAGCAGATGGCCAACACTGAGCTCTCCTCCCCTTTTCAGAGTGCAATGGAAGGCAATGTGGGAAAGCGTTCCCCCAGCATTGCCTATTGATTTCTGAATAGGACCACCACATGCCACCAGCCTGTAGGTATGAACCTCTGTTAACAGATGGTGAGATCATTATGAGCAATTAATTCCTTTAATGTATCAGTGGGAACATGTTGGAAAGGGTGATGCAAGCACAGAGTGAATAGTGAACTTCTCATTCCTCGGGGAGAGCTGCAGCTACATCACTGAGGGATGGGAACAGTCTTTCAGGACCCTGTGCATACTGAGAACCAGAGTTAGCCATTTGGTCCACAGACACAAGGCATGGTTTTTATTAACTAATCATCCCTCCCTCGTTGATATGTGATTAACAACAGATTTCTTTCTAGGTCATTTTTGGAGAGACAAACAAATCAAAACAATGGGAAAAAAATCCCAAACTATCAACACGGCTGGAACACAGGGAATTCAGCTGAAAAGACGAGGGGGGGAATATTGCTACCAAACTTTTTGTTACATAAAATTTGATTTAGACTGGCTATAAATTAAAAAGGAGACAGACTATTTTGAACACAAGTATGGGTATATAAATAAATGTGAAGAATTCATAATAGGTCTTAGCACTGAAAATAGAAGCATACAAAATAAGCCCTTAACAGGCTTGTCAGAATGTAACTATGAAAGGAGCTTAAAAGTTATAGATTGTACAATTTGAATATAGATATCAGACTGAAATGCAGAGAAATCCACAGAAAATTCTCCATATTTACTGCTATTCATTGTGATCTCAGTAAATTAAAATTCACTGTGCTAATAACAACTCTAAGAGTAGGACATTCCCGCATCATCTGCTTTACATGCATTTATATGACAGGCTTTGTTGAGGTGGTTCTTTTTTTTTTCCCCTTCATTTTAGAGACAGAGGGAAAAACTGAAAGCACAATATAGATGGCTAGTTAGCTCTTGGTCTTAAAGATGACAGCAGACTGTGAACAGGAAATACAGGCAACTATTCACTTATTCATATTTAAATGACACTTTTTGCTTGTAATTAAGACACTCAAGTCGTGTCTCTGTTCATGAAATTTACATAACTGTACAATAGCTTGCCTAAGTGAACAGCAAATGGTAGTTAACCTTGAAGTGTATTATCTTAATTGAATAAATCTGGCTATAGTTCAATAAATTTAAACAGAAATACATCTTTAAAATACTAAAATAATTTTTTAAAATGCATTTGCTTTTACATCTTAAGACAGCTTGATGCTTTTCTTCTAGATTTTTATTTCTGCTGTAACATTGCTCCTTTAAAAAAAAAGAAACCATTGCAGAACAACAAAGACATTGATACATGTTTCCTGTTTTCTCCTTATTGTTCGCGGTTTGAGTCTGTGTCACATTCTGGAAAGCCTTGATAAGAATATCAGAATATTGAATCAAAATTTATAACTTGCCTGTTTGAGATAGTCCCTTACCTACTTTCCCTCTCCTTATTGGACTTGTGTTCTTCCCCTCCCCCAGCACATACCAGCTGAGTATCCCATCACACAGTGAGAAACCTAGGTGGGAGAATATAGATTTTTGCATAGGTTAAATAGGAAAGCCACATTCCACCACTCTCCCATTTAAATCAGATTTACATGGGGTGTAAATCCCCTCAGAATAGAGCCATTCACAAAGAGCTCAGAATGATCCCCTCACAACACTGATTACTTTAAATCAGTAGCAATCATGTTTCCTGGATTATGTAGTTACAGCAAGAAAAACTGTGCAGTGTATTTATATTTGTGTGAAATAAGTTAATGAGAAGCCACCTGTGCCTTGTATCAGTTTACAAGAAAAAGCAGAAGAACACAGGTATTTCAGCAATATTGCTGTGTATTTTTACATGAATTTGCAAACACTAAAAATGAACATATTGTTATTAAATTCAGCAACATACACATTTTGAAGGACATTATTTTGGATTCAGTTTGGGCTGTCTTTGTCTTAAAGAATTGCAAAAGGCTGGTATCTTGGCCATCAGCAAGAGCTATAATTTGGGCTTTTCTCGCTCCCACAATGTTCACCATTGTACCTTATGCAACACTGACTGTACATGCTCAGCTCTTACCCACGTTGCTGGTGAGAAGCATTCACACTGTGAATTACCATTTTTCCCAGCATCTAGCACTACTCAAAAGACAGCACAATAACACACTAGAAATGCCTTTGTCTTTTAAAACATTATTCTTCATTACTACATGAAAAGCAAACTGTCTTTGTATAGAGGAAGAGTGGCACACAGTAGCTTTGGGAGCAGGGAGAAGGAATTTGTATCAGTAGCTGACCACTTCAGAGTGGTAATGCCAGATTCTTCCTCAGTAAGCAGACATACTGATGTTTTGAATAAAATTTTGGCTGCACCTTTTTATGTCACTAGTTGTACTAGAATGACTCCAAGAGGATCATTTGGTTTTGCCCTTATGAAGAACATCCAAGGTTCTGGTTTTTTTCTTGAGGTTTGGAGAGGAAGAGAGCACATTAACAAGAAGTACTTTATATCTTGGCTCGATGAACCACATCTAAAATGAAAGCAAATCAGAAAACCTCATCCTTTCATTGGGATCAATTCAGGAAGACAATAATCAAATAATGAATTGTGAAACTTCAAGGCCAACATTCATTTTTGCAACACAGTAGAACAACTGTACTCGAAACTGATGTATCTGAAGGTTTTTGCAAATCAGTCTTGTAATTAGGCAAGTAGTGGGACAAATATCCTCCAAAGGCTATTCTCAATTTCCCCATGTTTTCTTTTCCCTTCAAATAAAATTTAAAAATCAGTATGTACAAAAAAGATTCTGTTAAGAAAGTCTTAAAGAAAATACTTAAAGAACTAGAGAGGGATGCAGTATAATACAATAGTTCCAGATGTTGATGGATTGCAAGAGGAAAAAGAAACCCAGCCAGCAATTCAAAAATTATTCATTCTAGGACAGGAATCTAGTGACTTCCTTTCTCTCTCTCTCCAGAAATGCAGGTAATAAAATCTGCTCATTTTGCTCCTGACAAAGATTATAATTGTAGTTTGCAACCAAGACAGCTGAAATCATTAGTCCTCCCCTAGCGAACTGAAGTGGCTCAACCTGTCTTGGCACAGTCATATATATTTAGTCTAGATAAATCATACTTTAGAGGCTTATGAAATCCAACTATTTGAGAATACTCCTAGCAATTCCACACACTCACTGGACTGTTTTGCCAGCACAAGGAGAAGTGTTCTTCATAATCTTTGAGTAGAGGCTGAGAAGGATAACTCCACGGCTATCTGCCCACAGAACCTGCATTCCTCTTCAAGAAGGGATTTGGATCTGATTTTTCAGGTTTGAGAGGTTTTATTCCAAATGTTGGTGGCTTACTATTCAGTACTTATCTACATGGACAGCTGTCCAAAATTAACAAATTGTCTTGGAGCTCCCCATAAGGTCACAACACCACCTGCTGAACTTCAAGCTGCCCTTTAGGCTGTTGCCCATACACTTCTCACACTAACAATTTAGAATATTTTATTAATTTTTAGGGAAGCAAAAGATTATATCCTGGATAATAATAAATCCATATTAAAAATAAATACTTAATATATATAAAAAATTCTAAAGTGTTTTCATTACCTTCCTTAATAGACAGTTTCTCTTCTCTCTTTACTAATGTGTATGTTCTTTTTAATTATCATGCCTGTAACAGCACTTTTCCCTTACCTGGGCACAGACATGACATAAAATTGGAAATATGAATTACTTTTGATTAAGGAAAGTAAATCACTTTGAATCTGAAAGAAGAGAACTTTCTGGCAGTGGCAGTTGTGCAGATGGGAAGGCATTTCAGCAAGCTCCAGGATGTCTGAGCACTTGATTCTGGAGACAAACCACTTCTACTGCCAAAAGCTAACCCTGGTCAAGGCACAGTGCAGTGTCCACAGAACAAAAAAACTGACATAGGACAACTTAACAACATGCCTTATCACAATTTCACTCCTTTTAGAAGTGCTGGATGCTGTCTGGGACAACAGCAAAGATGTAAATTGAGTTTTGCTGCAAGCACACCAGTCACAGTCTGCTGTTTGATTAGAGTAACTGGCTTCAGTCAGATTACACACAAGTCCTTCCAGGAGAATGCTGCATTACCACTTTCACCAATAATTTCGAATGTAAAATAAGTAGGACAGTGAAGTCATGCTTCAAATTCATATTACTTTCTTTTTTTTTTTTTTTTAATAAGCTTGCAAGATTGGCTAGCTACTTCAACTTAAACAGCCACATATAAATCAAGTCATAGTTGCATTCAGCACCAGAACCTTTGGCAACAGAATGATCTGTTGCTTGCATACCACACACATTAAGTACTTGCAAGTGCTCTAAGTTTTTGTTCATTTTTAACAGCATGTAAAAATCTTGTCTATAGCCATTATCATCAGCCAGTTCTCAGCAGTTCAATTTGATTGGAACCAGTATGTAGAAGATGAGGAGGCAAAGAAATAGTAGGTATGAGCAAAATTCAAGTTCCTCAGGCTCTGAACACAATACAGCTGTTTACAGCTTAATCTCTTCTCCAGAACCAGTTGAAACACACCAGTCATAAACTATAGGAAAGATGAAGCTACCATCTGGAATATCTAGTGTTCAGGAGTATTTGCACAAGTATACGTGTAAAAAAAAACTTCAAATGCCTAAATTCTCAATAAAACACAAGCAGAAGCCAAATTATACTTATCTAAGTGAGATTAAGGGGAGGGGCTTCTAGGGAGAAAGGAAGGTTGGTAGGTAGGTTTGTGGGTTGGGTTTTTGTTGTTGTTGTTTGTTTGTTTTTAATTCTGAGAGTTTGCTTGGCCAGGACACTGACAAATCTGACCCCTAAAAATTAGCTTCTGTTGCCAACACTAATATGTATGGACACAGACCTGGCTGAGTTCCCTACTTAAAAATGCAGAACGCTTCCACACAAGAATGCAGGTAATTTGGAAGCTTCCTATGTCTCACTATGTTCCAAGTCTATGAAACACTGTGTTTGTTGGATTCAGAATCTCTTTGCCCCATAGGACAAGTCCCAAGGAAACAGGGCTTCAGGACTTCATCACTGATCTGTTTTATCTGAGAGGTAAACTCCCAACCTTTCTATCAGTAAGGTGGATTCAGCCTGGTTAGCAACCCGTTTTATAAAACCAGTTCAGTAAGTTCCTTCAGTTCATGTATTTGACCTGTAAGCATATTTTTAGGTCAAGGATCTTGATAGCTATCCTCAATCCCAGCATTTTTAAACTATACACTAGTAATTTAACTGCCTATTTCCAGCTCCCAGAAAGCATCCCTGCAAAGGAGCTGTGGTTTCCTCATGCCACTGGAACAGCTCCTTCAACAGAGAAATAACAGCTGCCAGGTAGAGAGGAAGAAAAGGAAACCAAAAGCCAAATCATAGCATGCTGCAGCCTGCCACCATGGTCTCATGAAACAGATTAGCATTAAAAGTTCCAAAGTTTTTCTGGTTTCTAAGCCTTTCCTGCATGGATGGCAAGTAACATGCACACTTTATCTTACCTTTCCCACAGAGGCAGCACCCTACAATCAGCACACCTGAGCATGCCTTCTTTGATACTCACTTTCAGAACATCCAAAGATGTTAATTTATTTTTTATCATGGGGTCTATGTGTATATTTAGATATTGTGGGGCTATTACTCTCCAGACTCTTTGATCCTGCCTCTCTGTCCATTTGTATTGGAAAAAATATATTGAAAAAAATTTATTGGAAGGCTACCCTGTTGACTAGAATTCAAAAATATGCAAACACATTTCTCAAGGAGACCCATTAAGGCTCCTGTTTGACCCAATGAGAGCATTAGTTATGAAAATGCATTTGAAGTTTAAGCTGACTTCAGGGACGTAAAAAAAACCCTCAACACCGAAAGCATGTTTCTGCACGTCTTTGTAGTCTACAGTTGCCATTCTGATACAGTGTCACATTAAAAACACAGATAGCTACAAAACCAGTAATGCTATGCTGGCAAAGTGCCCCATGAGCTCATGCCCAGGTTTCATCAGAGCATTATCTGTCATCCCCTGAAAGGCAATAAAAGTTTAGAGATGCTTAGGAGCATCTCCCCTGACTTGCATGAAAAGATGCCAAGCAAATACTGATGATAAAAGGTACACTCTTACAGAAGTTAAATCACATCAGAAACTTAAAGCTCTAATTACCTGAGTCTATTGCAACTTTTGTTATTTGGTAAGTCATGGAGAAATCATTTAAATCAACAGATGTTTTAATAACAACTTCAGAGTTCAAGATTCCCTTAAGATATGGCTGGTTTAATTTTAAAGAAAGTTATGGAATATGATTCCCCAAAGACTGCAGGACATTTAGAGTCACAGGTGTACAAAAGTTCTTGGAACAGACCCTTTCGGGCAGTAGTTTCATGCCTCAAACCCAATACAGGTGCAGTACAAATGGTATAAACCACATTATTGTGTGAGGATTAACCTAATAGCTTTGATATTAATAGGAGTTTAACCCTCCTGGAAAACAATGGGTTTGTTGAAAACAGCCTTCACCAGAGCTCTTCAATAACATGTTGGTCATCTGTCAGCTGTTCTTCAGAACAGTCAGTTTCATCCAATTCTACTTCAGCAAAGGTATGGATGGTTGAAATGAATGAATGAATGAATGAATGAATGAATGAATGAATAAATAAATAAATAAATAAACAAACCAATAAATAAACAAATAAATAAATAAAGGAGATTTTTGTCTGCCCTCTTCCGATTATCAACACTCATGCAACATTGTTTCCAATTATAGCAAAGGAAAGCATTGCACGGGAACATCTCTCTGCAAAAGCATATTACAAATCACCAGAGTTTCAGCCCAGCCTGCACTGAACCAGCCTGCCAAGAACCCCACAAGACACTTTCTCTTTGTCACATGGACAGGTTCAAAGTCAGAAGGCAAGAGAGTTTACTCCTGGCTGAGTTGGGAGGCATGCAAATATGAGCTGCTGGCACAACAGGCAGCAGAAGCAAGAACTTCACCTCGTGGATGACGATTCAAGACTCTGTTCTCTTATATTTCCCCCCACACACACCTTCCCCATAGTATCCAAACAGCCACCCCCCTCTGTAGGAATATTGATTATCCTTCCAAATTCTAAATTCAGTGCAGACAGTAAAAAAAAAAAAATTAAATAAAAAAAATTAAAAAAAAAAGACGTCATATACTCTGTAAGGGTCAAAAAATTCTCTACGTTTGAAATAAAATTTTCCAACTGTAAGTGTCAGATAGCAAAGGATTCTTTATCTTCATTGGCCACACAAGTACTTTTGCACATCTGAATTTGTCTAGTGTCAGCTGTTAGCTACTTGCCTGTTATGTTTCACACCATTATTCCACAATCCATTTAATCTGTCATTGCTCAGTGTTGCTGATTAAAGAGGCCAATCCCATATTTCTCCTACATATTTTGGCCATTCATTCCCACTATCTCCATTGCATCAGTATTAATCAAACTAAAAAACTGAGTAAGCTGAAAGCCAAATAATTGTTTGGTTTATGCAGGTTAGGAAACTCATCTGGCAACAAACTACCTCAGTTTCACCCAGGAAGCAAAAAAAACAGAGCTGGCACAAGGGAAAGGCATAAATAAGCAAAGAGATGACAGTGAGAATACCCTTTTCAGCAGACACGTTGAATTATGCCGGATAAAACAGATCAAGGAACTACAGTAATAATCTGTGAAATTAATCAGTGTAACACCTCAATTTGGGAAGCACGTAGAGAATTCTCTGTTAATAGAAGACTAAATCAAGACTTGGTGTCCTAAACCACGTGCTTAGCTTCCTCAAAAAAACACTGAGAAAACACCTGCGTAAAATACTCCAGTTTGTTATAATGCAATGATAGCATTCCAATGATCTCTTCTGGCTTTTAAACCTATGCAACTTATGTGAGAACAGTATTACCCTTTTTCAAATACATTAGTGTATTAGTAATTTATCAACCCCCTAACAATTTATTTACATTTCTTAAGAAAGAATTTGCACTCTTTATCCATTCATTTAATCCCTGCTATGAATACCTTAAGTACAGTCACTAGCCTTCTGCATTAATTGGCAGCCAATCATCTTTCTTCCTCGGTAAGAGGAAAAACAAAAAAGCAAAATAAATTAAAAAAAAAGGAAAAAATATTATCTAGAATTACAGCTTTGCTCTTTCATTTCCCAGTGCATACAAAATCCTAACTGAAGCCACAAGTCCATTTCCTCACAACATTAGCACTGGATGAACTTTTCATTAAATCAAAAGACTCTCAATACATGATGTAGGGGGTCTGCATCAATATATTTAAGGCTTCCATATTTCTGCCCCCAGTTTGATGGCAAAAGTAGGTGTGAGGGCTGCTTTATTATGAAACCACAGATCTTCAGTCAAAAATATAATCCAATTGTTTTTATATGGAACTTCACACTTTTTCTGTACTGAGTTTTACAAAGATTCTTAAATATATTATAATAAAAAGCTGATTTAAACAACAGGATGTACTGACATCTTGCCACTGACGAGGGGAGAAAACCTCAATAAAAAAAAAAAATCAAGACTAGAGAAGAATGTTCTACAGGTTTTCACTGCCTCCTGCTGGCCTCACAGCCAATGTTTATACAGGAATATGGTGCCAGAGTACCTGCCATTATTTTGCCCAGGTTGCCAGCAAGACAGATTCTCATGATTCAGCCCAGAGAGGAAGGGTCAGGCAGTGGGCTCCCACTCCCAGGCTCAGCAGTGAGCAATAAGCACCGAGGTGCAGCACTCCTGCTCTCACCTCCCAAGAACATGGCTGGGTGATCAAACAGGCCTTTGATCCAGCTGCTTTTGGCACGTCGGATTTGAAAGCAGGATAAAGGCTGCAGAGCTGCTCCCACGGCTCAAGACCCATTATCTGGTGGGGTTTCAGAACTCCTGCTCTGCTGCAGCCTCACAGTCTGACATCCCTTGGCAGCCATGGTCCCTCTCTCAATGTGGGGATAAAGTGCCACCAAGGCACTGGCACAAAGGGGACATAACAGGCAGCTTGCTCTGGGCTGGTCCAGCTAGCCCAAGTACACACACACAGAGTTCAGAACTGCGCTCAACTCTGCACTATCCTGTGGTAACACACAGCAAAAATTCAGGGGAAAAAAGTCATTACTTTCTCTTACACACACCCCCTTCAGCAGCGATCCTACCAGCACTGTTGCCGTATGAGAAGAGTCAGGTTCCTTAATTCCAAAGAATTCACAGCCAGAGTTTAGCACACATCATCACAAGTGTTGGCTTTTAATGCTTCATTTTAAAGATCTTAAATGTTAAATTCTGCTATAAATCATCCCCTCTGGCAAACTTCAAACATCAATAGACTCCTCAAAAGCATCTGGTTAAGTTGTGGGTAGAGCATAAAGTTTTATTCAAACCACAAAGGCCTATAGGAAAAGGAGAATTGAAAATATATAAATAAAACCCAACCAACCAAACCCTTAAAATAATTGGCTTTGCCACCTGCACGTAAATCGTAAGGAGTTCAGCAGGAATACCCAGTACTTCTTCACCAAACATATTCAGGATTGCAGTTCCAGTTTGAAAGTTCATGATGCCAAGGCCATTTGAAAGCTGTGTTTGAGTAATTCAGCTCATTTATTTTTAAAACCTACAATTGGTTTGATGCTCAAGACACCCTTAAAAACCTCTAAAGAATCTGACTGCAAGAAGATATCTCCTGGTCTATTACACATCCTAAGAAACTTGTGGGGTGCCTCAGGAGGAAATCTGCAAAAACAGAGTTTCTTCCTCACTATGCAGCTTCCCACTTGAACTCAGGCCTTCAGACAACAATTTTCCCTTTCACACATCCAAACACCTTCCATGTTCTCCAAGAAATGCCAAGCTCAATCTTTGAATTTCTGAAAAGTCATTAAGAGCAGGCAGACCTGGTATTTCCTTTCTTGGTTCTGTGAATTAAAATACAGACCCTGAGGAGTTAAATATTTCTAACAAAAAGTAAAACTCCTGCCTTCCACAGCCACAGAGTTCTACCACTCCTCTTCCCTGATGGTCAACAAGCACTTTTGTGAACAGCATCACAGCCAGAAGACTATTGGACCATTTCTCATATTTTCTTTTCTGGGTCCTGCTTTCTCAAGTTGTAATACCACCAAGAACTGCCCTATTTCTGGTTTGAGCATTATGGTTTTTGTTTGGGTTTTTTTTTTTAAATGAAGGATCAAGCCCTGGAGGAATGCCAGCAGTTTTGCTGAAGCAACTGTTGCTCTAAGTACAATTTGCAGTATGTAGACTTCATCCTGTGACTACTCATGAATTAGAGTGAAATATGAAACCAAATGAAACCAAAACATTACATTCTCACCTGAGGCTGGTGGGATGTAAATATTTTTTATATAAGGATATATATGCATTATTTAATACGTAAGTCTGTGTGTTACATAATTAGGTCTAGGAGTCTAAGTCTTCTTCAGTTAGGAAAGCGTAAAACATCGTTTAACACATCTCCCTGACACCAGTCATTAATTGCTCCAAAACTTTGACTACAACACATTGATTTGGACCAGGACAGTAGACTGAAGATACGCAAAACAAACACTCCAAAACATACTTAAGTCCTGCAGTGGTCACACACTATTAGATATACACAGAGAAAAGGAGCTTCAAAAGCTGCCCTTGGCAAAAACAACTTCATTGCCTGCATTTGCAGGGCTTCTCATATTTGTTGATGTCTGATTATTGTGCATTTTATTTCTAAGCTCCAGTATCCTAATTAGACAATTTGTTTTCAAACCACTGAGATGAGTTAAATTCTGCTCTACTTAGGCTCCCTCCATCCTCCCTACATCTGAGAAAAATCAATGCAGTCCTTTAAATCTAGTTTTTTATCATTTATGATTAATAATAAGGTGAACTTTACTATTTAAAAAAGATCAAACAGATCTCAAAGTTATGTTTGAGCCTATAGCAAGTGCTTGTTCTTTCCAAGAGCATCCCAGCAAACAGGGCTTATGAGGTATACTCCCACTAGTTATGAGTGTACAAGGGCCTCTTCTAAATATTAATACCTCCATTTTTCTCCTACATCTAGGGAAAAAAAAATGTAAGTATTAGGTAAAAAAAATTAAGTATTAGGCAAAATGCAGAAACTTCACTTCAAAAGATAATTCAATCAGGCTTGCTACACAGAGGATACTATGCAATCTATTTGCAGTATCTCTGTAACTATGCAGCTGCAAGCATATGATCCCAACACAAAGGCAAAGATTGGGAAACTAAAAATGGAAGTCTGCTCTGAAATAAAGGGTTATATATACAGGATTTTTTTTTTCCATCTTGATTCCGAGTTTCATCCAAAAGAGAAAGATCAGGCCTTTATTTCTTATTTATCAAAATCCTGCAGGAACAATATCCCCTGTGGCATGTGGGTATATTCTCCAAGCACAAAGAGGAAATGGTCCAGAGAATTTCATTCATCTCAGTATCTTTAGCTGTCCAAAAGTCAGCATCTAATCTAAACTAGACATCTAGGCTGCCTCAACAGAGAGAGAAGCATCTCCAGACAGTGATTCATCTCACCACAAAAATATTTCAGCTGGGGTGGAGGGAACAACCTGCAGAGGTACCTGGAGAGCATGATCACTCTTCCCTGACCAGAAAGGGGCTGTCCTGATGAGCATTCCCAAACACTTTAAAAGCATCATGGAATCACCACATGTCCAAGTGGCTCTACATGACAACACAAGGTGTTCACCTCCCAGCAAGATTAAAACTAGGTAGCTGTTGTGACAACACCCCTGTCACAACAAAGCACCACACACAGGCACTATAAAGCCACCCTGAGAGCTCCTGCTGCCAGACCACACGGTGTTCTAAGCCGTCGGTGGATTGTTGCTTCTGTGTAAGATAGCATAGGACTGTTTGTCTAGACCACGATCTTCACTGCAATGTCTAACACAGAGGATATAAAACCTTGTTCACAGAGCCTTGTAAAGCAGCAGAGCTCTCTGGCTGCCCAGTTACTTGGCTTTCCAGCTGCAGAAGAGCATGAACCCCATGGATTGCTGTGGCTAATAAACAAGCCCCTCACCAGTCTTTAGAGTCATTAAGAACCTGCAGCTGCCATCGCAGCTCTCTCCATCATCCTGCAGCCATCCAGATGCAAAGAGACCTCCTGTTCAAAGTGTACTCTTCTGGCACATTCCTTTTCCACACCACATCCACTCACTTGTGGACTGAACTGATAGTTTTTTCTCCAATGAGCTCATTCTATGCGAAGGTCAGGATTTTTATTTCGTATCACAAAGGGGATTCAAGCAAAATATTTTACATTCTATTCATTTAGCAAAAGATACCTTATCCCCAAACATCTCCTTCCCATCCTGAAGCCTTATTACTGAAACTGATGCTATGATATGTAATTAACAAACACCAGTATCTGCTGAGGAATTGCTTACACAAATTGTCCCAAACACAGACAGCAAACAGAAGGAGTGGTCTTAAGAACATTTAAATAAACCATGAGCATTGGGTAAACTTGGCCTCTCAGAAGGAAAGCAAAGAAATATAAACCACAGATCACAGTTCAAAATTGGCATAGCTCAATAGCACCTGGAAGGCACTGCCAAACTGAAGCTTTCATTTTCACCTGTGGAACCATGCAGATTCCACAGAGTGGAATTAGTCTTTTACAACAGCATTTGACAGGTGCTTGATAGAACACTCTCTTAATGCCAAAAATGGCCACCATCTACGAGGAATTGATGCAACAAAGATTCTGACATCCCCCAAGGAGGAGGAGATGGGGTTTGAGATGCATCTGAGGTGAAAAATGGAACTTTCAGATGGTTGCAATGTTGTCATTGCTAAAAATTTTGTCTTTCAGCATTATGCACATGTTCCACAAGTACCATTTTCAAATCAAACAAAATATGGAAAAATAAACAAAAAACAATTTCTTAAACATTTTGATAATGTTTCCAAAGGATCCTTGAGGATCAAAGACAGAAGTCAGCTGCACCATTTGTGCAGTACAGGCTTCAAAGCTCAGAAAGCCAGAAGTTGCCCAACTGGAAGTTAAATTTGATTTATTCAGCAGCATTGGACTGGGAGGGGCACAGCAGTCTCTCCGTATTTCACAATGGAATCTCTTCTTTATTCATTCTGCCTAATTATATACTGACATTGGAAAATTACATTATGAGGGCAGTAACTTCTCTAAATAATTGTCACTCAAAGACATTCTGTAATGCTTTGTGATGTCTCCCAAAGCAGGCTATTCGAAGACTGGAGACAGAGTTTTATGCCAGAACAATTGGTACATATATGATTGAGGTATTTTGTTTTCTACAGCTTTGCATTAAAAAAGCAGCTGCAACACCTGTTGTCCTAAGACATCACATGTGTGTTTCATTTATCTATTAGATCAGCCACTGGAAACCTGGCCTCAACACTAAACTTGAGATAATGAAACCTGGCCAGACCTAAGAGCATTTGTCTTTGGCTTGACTGGAGTTAACAGAATGTTTGTCTAAGAAACCAGACAAAAGTTGCATTTTAGGTCTCAAAATTACCTTGCAGTTTAACCATGGAACAGAACTTATGCAGAGTCACTGAGACTGTTTGGAACACTGGGGATTGGCCTTCAAGAGCTGGCCACGGAATTTTTGTGATTCACCAGTCAGAGAGGAGAAAAGCAGGAGTGGGTGGGTTCATCTGAGAAAACATGGGATTGAGGAATGGACACAGCCAGCAACTGAGATCTCACAGACTATTAGTAATACAGCAATTAAATGGATTAACAAAGATGTTCAAGCTTTACATGCTAGAGAAACTCTGACCTAGTCAAACTTTCATGGTTATCCATCACTGGATATTCTGATGTCTACTCTGAATGAAGAAATGAATACAGAGAAAAGACCCTGAAATATCACCTGTATGTTTGAATACTTAGATTTTTCAAGAATAGCCCTTAATACTGGAAGGCAACGGGCAAGAATTTAAAGAGTATAAGAGTCAACCACCCTCAGTCTTTCAAATCAACAAGAGACTTTCCATAGAATTACATCTAATAAGCCTTAGGAGGCCTAGTTCTAGATAGTCACTCACTTTAATGTTTTTGTGGTAGTATGCAGTAGGTTTTCTGACATGCACTATTATAAATAGCAACTACTCCGTCAAGGCTGCCTTGAAATGTGTTTTCAAAGGAGAGGAGAAGTAAAAATCCTGCACTTTCTCTTGCTTGTAATACTATCCTTCTGAGATGCTGCTGTTCCACGTTTGAAGGTGAAAGAAGAGTGCTTCTGAAAGGTATTGTGGCAGAACAAAAGTATAGTCATTTAAAATCAAATAAAGACACAGTTACCTGCTTTTACTAGTGCTCATTATTCAGATCTAGACTCTTTTAAAAAAATACGATACAGGTGAACACTGCAAGCCTCGCCGACAGAGACAAGAGGATTTATTTGTGTCTCAACATACATAAAGTTTCTGTATAGGCGTACACACACACTTGCAGTAAGCCTTAACTTCTTTTAAAGTAAGATTTCCAGACCCTAATTACCTCCTCAAATATTAAAAAAAATAATTGTGTTTATAATGTTCTTGCCCAAGTTGATATTCTTATCTTTCCCTCATGAAATTATCCTTTAAATAAAACCTTTTTATCCCATGCTTTACATCCCAATTCTCCTTGGTCCCTGTGACACACAATGATGCTCCAGCAATACTCTGGTATGGTGTGATAACATATTGGCACAGGCCCTTGAAAGAATAAACAGAGCAGAGTAAGCATACTTTCTGTTTACTTGCATGGGAAGATTAGCTCAGTACTAGATCTTCTGGCTGTGGTGACTAATTGTGGTTTGCTCATCTGTACAGATTTGCTAAGGAAGTTCCTGGTAGGCTCTATACATTGCAACTGCTTAACACCAAACATGAACTGAGATTATTCCAGGGTGCTGTTTGATACCATATGATCTCACACAGACTAAACTCCTAGTGACTTCAAACATAAGTTTATCTCAGTTGCATGTTTCTGGCCAACATTTGTCCTCAAGCACAATTGTAAACCATGGTAAAAGCGAAGTTGCAAAAGACATAGGCTGAGGATGAAGCCAATTCTATCAACCTTTATCTGGTAGCTTTTTTTTTTTTGCTTTTTTTTTTTTTTTTGCAGATGATGGAAATGGTTCCACACATATGAGACAGAAAGAATACTCAAACCTGCAGACTAAAATATTTTGCATGCCCATATCTTTTTGCAGATAACTTACTGATACTCATTTCAGCCATTGCCCTCTTTGTGTAATATTCCCTGGTTTAATTACTGAGAATAGAAAACTTCTGATTACCCTGCATTAGGGGAATCACAGCAAAATGCAGCTGCTTTATGGTCAGTTTTCCATTTCTATCATCTCTCTGAGCATCTGTGCACAATGTTAGTGATTATGAGTTGTACCATTCATTCCCCAGCAGGAGAAATAGTGCCAGAAATTCTGCTGTGTGTTTTGCTTGGCAAAAAATAGAAATCCCTCTGGAAAAAGAAAAGGGAATGAAAGCAGGGAAAAAAAATAAAAAATTTTAAAAAAATAAAAAGCAGGTACCCGAGTTTGTTCCTTTTTTTTTTAGTTTTGTTCAGAACAAGTTTCCAAGTGCACGCAGGTGAAAACAAGTCCTGCACAGTTCCAACATTATGACAGAACAATAGGAGGATTTAAGTGTGGCCATACACTGTGATATGGCACGACTCTCACAAGCTGACAGACATTTCTGGTTAATTTTACTCTTTTCCCCAATCTTCAAAATAATTGAACATTGGAGTAGAAATCAAAGAACATATGTTTTTCCATCAGACTTACAGTTTTAAAAAGATCTGAGGATTCATTTTGAATTTATGTCAGAGAACTTCAAACAAAGAAAATATTTTTGGACTATAGTGCCTAGCAATGAAACTACCTAGCGACGGATAATGAAAAAAATATCTTCTTTTTTATAAATCAGAGTAAGGCAGTGATCATGTAACAGTTACTTATGCTACGTTTTATAAAATTGTAAAGATATTCACAGATTTTTTTTCCCTGTTTTAGTAGAGTCCAAATTTTTAGAAGATTTTGGGGAAAGAAAATTTTCAGAGACATTATCTGATGATTTATGCACTTACAAGTACCCTCTAATGCCTCTCTAAAACCAATCAGCATTTTTCAATTTAAAAATGTAATAGGATCCCTATGGTAACAGGTGTAGCATACAGCAACAGACCCAAACCTTCCCTTTTTTAAATAAAAGAATTTTCAACAGAAGTTAAAGCAACCTGTGTATAGCCCTCTGATTAAATACCCCACCAATGAACATTTTTCTTCCAGCAAGCAGCAATTGTAGATTTCTTTGTAGTGTATTATCTTCTTAAATATTCTGGTATGCTTGTTTTTATGCTTCCACTCAAAAACACAGCAGCAATGGGACAACATATTTCAAACCTGCACACCCTGACATCCTATGAGTCTGCCCTCATAGGATCAGTGCAGTAAAAAAAAAAAGAACTTTAAAAAATTCTGGTTAATGGAATCCACCTCTGGTGCTGTAGAGGGACAGTAAAGTCACTGGGTGTGCCAGGTCAGCAGGCCAGGCAGCAAACCCCGTGGGTATGAGGGTGCACAGTGAGCCATGATGCCCTGATCTGTACCTGGATTTGAAGGAGCATTCACACAGGTTCAGAACAGGGCAACTGAAATGGCAGCATAAAGACACAATTGACTTCTGGCCTCCCCGCGGGAAAAGCCCGGCCAACCTCAAGGATAAGAGGACTCAGTGTTTAGTCTTTTTAATTAGCTGTTTTTCCTCAGTACCCTTTTAATTATTTTTACATGGTGCCCGCTAGGGAGGCCGCATGAAATTCATTTTTCTTCAGGGAAGAGAGATCTTGGGGCCCCTGGCAGCATCCTTCTAGTTTGCTTTCTCTGAGAATGGTCTCTCTACCAGTAGAATCAGGCAGGACCATGGGAGTTAATAAGCTGCTGGCCAGATGGTGCCTGTCCAAAGGTGGTGGCTTTGTAGACAACTGGAACTTCTCTTTGGGAATAAAATCAGTGATACAGGAGACCAGCCTGCATTTCAATCAAGTACAAGCAGGCAGACTATTAGTGAAGATAATTACCTTGCCTTTTTTTTTTCCTCCTCCTTCCCCCTCCCCCTCCCTTTCCCAAAACCAATAGATACAGACTTGGGGAGTGAGAAACAAAGGATTTCCAGGGTTAAAAAGAACATTCTTCCAAACACCATAAGCAGAAAGCTAAGTGTTATTTATTCAGATGCAGAATTCAACAATTACACCCCCACTGCTGAGTTAACACCTGTGAAATAATGAAATGGCATGCAACAACAAAAGCTTTTCATATCAATAACTTAAAAACAAGTTAAAGACATATTCTTTGTTTTTGCTAATCAGGCCACTCTTATGGCCTTGTGACCATTATCATAAGGTATTTCAAGGGCTGATTATGCAGCCCTGACCATACCACCAACTACGCTACTATTGTCTCAACTACCATGTTCATAGTCTAATATGGAAAATGTTTCAGTGCAGCTCAGGCCTGAAGGAAGAATCTACTGACACATCAAAACACAAAATCACCAAGTTTAATTGCACATCAGAAAAATATCTACATGGTTACAAAAGAACATTTCTGCCAGAGTATTAAGTAAATAGCATAGCATAAGACTGTTGATTTTTTATTTTTTTTTTTACTCAGAGAAATATGAGACTTTAGACAGCAAACAGGAGTCTGAGCTTGCCTTTTGTTTTCCTTTTCTACCACACATGACACTACCACAAACTAGTCACTTTCTCTGTAGCCCCTGCTCTACGTCCCTAAAAGGCGGAACACAGGTTATCTTAGTGTGGTGCCTTTGGGATACAGACCATAATGATCCTCAGAAATTGGAGCTACCAAGAAACAACACTGGTGTTCTGATAAAGAATTAAAATAAGGACTTGCACAAATTCTATTTACTCATTCCTTGAAACAAGGTGGAATTCATTTGCTGCTCCAGAAAGTTCCCTCTGCCTGTAAACACACGCTTATTTTCAGAAAGCCTCTTCTTCAGGCAACACTAGGATGTCTTCCAGCTATCCCACTGACACCACTCCACAAAAGGTGTGTGAATTCAGAGAGATGCCAGGTGAGTTCCCTCAGAACTGCAGCCATCAAATCCTGCAGCCCATAAGCCCCCTCTTTCCATCCCACAGCACAGCCATGCAATCTTGCTATATTTGTGCTGTTGTTAAGAAAACAGATCAATTAAATAGTCAGAACATTTGTTCCTCTCTAGTAGAGAGAAGCAATTAACTGCTCTTTACTACCTGAAAGAGCTTCTAGAGCTGGAATATTCTGGGCAAGAGCAAGTTTTCTGAAAAAAGACTGCTCTGACAGTATTGAGGCCAACAGAGGAATGCAACTCATTCCAAATTCGCATTGTTTCCTGCTCCATCATGTATTTAAGTTCCCACATGCAGAGCCTGGCTGCAGTACATGCACCTTCCTAGGAGGAAAAGAAAAAAGATGAAGAAAAAAAAAAGGCTCTCTCCTCAAGTATCTTGGTGAATAGATCCATTGCACAGAAATCCAGATTAATCGTAAATCCTAATTTAAAAGGATTTTTTTTTTTGCACATTACTAGGCCAATATGAATAGCCTTTTCAGAATCCTCACTGACAAATGAAAACTGAAAGCTGCTTTGTAGTCCTCATGTTTCTCATGCAAGATTCATACTAGGTAAACAATCAAATTATCAACATTTCATTGTGTCCAAAACTGCCACCAGCTAGAATAGATTTACAGAGAATGTTCCTACACTGAATGCAGAAAATATTTTCTGCAATGTCAAGTAAATCCTCTATTCAGATGACCTATGAATAGCAGCATTTGTGAAAAGCACAAAACCAGAAAAACCACTAGCACAATTTTCTATGCTTTCATGCCCTGACACTTCTCTCACCATATTATCCTCCTTTCCCATCTGTGTAATGCCAATCACAGTATAAAAACTCAACTGTAGATAGATCCTTAGAGTCCACATAACAGAAGTTTTGCATGACTGCATTAATTTCTAAGTTACAAATCTGTGATTTGTCTTCCTTCTTCCCAACTCTCACAAATGGACATCATATGTTCTCTAATGCCATTCTCTCAATTTAAAAATTCCATACAGATTTATCTGCTCTCTTTCTGTTTGCAACTATATATCTAACATAATGGGTCATGGCCTTTGAATAACAAAATTAAAGCATTAGGAAAAAAAAAATCACACAGAGAAAAGTATTAGAAAAAAAGACCCTGTACTAAGACTTAGTCATCAGCTCCTCATCACCTTCAGCTCTCTTTTCCTAACACTTGAGTTACTCCCCTATTTAAACAGCAATATGGATGCAGACCAAGAGGCTTGCATCTTCGTGTAATTAAGGAAATGTCTCTGCTTTGCTGGTGCAGTCTGCCGTAACACACAAATAGCATGACAGGATCACAAAAGTACCTCAGGCTTACCTGTGCCCTTTGCCACTAATTGACACCTCCCACTCAGAAACAAGCCCCATCCTTGTCCCAGAGCCCTGTGGCTATTAATGCACACTCCATCCTTGTCCCAAACCTTATGGCTAATCTTGGTTCACTCAGCATTCCCTGGCAGCACCACTGGTGCTCAGATGGATATGCAGCAGGAGGTGGCAGTCAAAAAGATGGACAAGCCTCAGCAGACTCTCCCCAACATCCCAAGCCTGAGCACCAAGGTAAGCAGCAAATCCACAAAGGCTTCAGGTCAGTGTGGTAGATAGGTGCCTCCTTCCCACACTGGAGAGATTCTCCAGAAGCAATCATCCTCCTCTTTCCCTTTGTGCAGAAACACAAATAAATTAAGTTGTGTCTGACACCTCCCCTGAAGGCCATATTTTCAGGGCACAGCACCTGTTCTGTAACTACAGCATAAGCCTGCTGCAGGTGCACAATCTCAGGGCTTTGGGAGAGCATTCCAGAATAGCACAGAAGATAAACAACTGATTAAATGAAAGAACTATTTGACTTAATACAATTGTTGTTTAAAAAGAACAACTTCCTCTATGTGCATAAAAAGCTCAAAGGATAAAAGTATTTGCTCAATTAAAAGACAAAACATTTGCACAATTCTCACCCAATTAGTGACTCTGCAAGAACAGCAACATAAGATTCCTCCACTTGAACAAGTTTCAGCAATCTCTCTTCATGTTCCAAGTTTTGTACATCCATTTAGGAAATGCATTCCCCTCCCTCTTGCACCAAGTCATACACAATCACACAATTTGTTTGTTACATCTCAACAGACCCCTTCAAAGTAACACTGGTATAATAATTTTGTTTGCAATGAATTTCCATGGGTAAAACAGACTGGAACAAAGTCAAAACTCTGTAGATATAAACAGGGATTCAAACCCACCATGGTTACACTTAGTATTGAAGCTTTTGCCAGAACAGCAGTGATACCTCACATTGCCACTACCCCCATTAAACATCACCAAAACTACATAGAAACAAATTATTAAAAATATGCCATTTTATACCTGACCAGAGGCACTGGAATTTTAGACCAGATCTGCTTGTACTATAGACAAGAACTATTTACAGCACTTTCCTTCCAGAGCAACTGCTTCCTGGGAAATGACAGGACAGCACTTGCTGATGGGAAGTAGAAAATAAAATATTTTGAGTTTGCTTTATATTATTATTTTTTTACTTTTTCTTGCACATGCACAGTCTTCACTGTGTCTTTATTAAACTGCCTTTACCTTGGCCTATGAGGGTTCATCCTATTTTCTTCCCTCTGTTCTGCTGTGTAGGAGAGTGAAGGAGCAGCTTGGCAGGTACCTGATGTCAAGCCAAGGTCAACCCACTGCACAACATTAACTTAGACAGCATCACTTCAGTAGTTTTCAGAGTAAACCAGCAGAATGGTCCAAAAGGTCAAAGGTCTGGTCTGAAACTGGAGGCCGTGTAAGACAGCCATCAGTGTGGCATTTTCAGCTAAAGCACAGACTAGGAGGATTCTGTTTATCTGTTTGTATATCAGTTTCAACCTGTACAGGAATATCAATTACTTTTCAAGGATCATCCTCACCTTGTTATTTCAAAAGTGAGGAGTGATAACAGGATATGTTGATTTTCTTATCTTTCTCACAAAAAGTCACAATTTTAAGTAAGCACTAACCTTGCTCTTCACAGAGAAAAGGACATTTATTTACCAGAATTTTTAAAGGTGTGAAATTCAATTTAATAATAACTACAGGTATATTAAATAAAAAAGCTTTAGAAAATATATGTAATTAGGTGAGAACGTGGTCATTTAAGCAGATATTTCTATTGAATCATTGCTAGACTCCATGCTTGTCACCAAATTAGATGTTGTCCCATGGTATGCATTATAAATGAGGCAATTCATTTCATGAGGTTTATAACCAGTGACTGGAATTATAATCAAGAATATATATTAGTGCCTTCTAATATCTACAATATTTTGGAGCTTATTATGAGTTTGCGCTAGTTGCATGTGACAGTAACTCCCCTGTCTTTGTACAGACTCCTGATTTTTGCTGGTGTACATGAGAAAAAAATCTTCAAATTTATATGAAATGTTTTGGTGCTTAAATATGTTTTTAAGGTATACAAGGTATTTGCCAAAAACAGAACAGTGGGATTATTTTTGTTTTTAATGGCTATCATCATTTACAAGATGCAATCCTTCTATTTACATAAAGCTGAAGGTCATTTACTCCCATAGCCCCCAGAAACAGCAAAGGAATGATTTTTTTTTTGAAGCTACATGCTGCAATACATGCAGCTATCCTCTTCCGTAAGTTTGATTTTAAAAATAATAATATGCATCTTTTCCTACACCTATCATTGAATCATACCAAGAAGTTTTTCCATTTCTCTCAGCAGGAAACGCCCCCACCTCCAACAGCTGTAATCATTTAAAATGCATCAGAGTAATCTTATCCCACAGGTATCTACAGAAATTTTCTGCCATACATATCAGATGCATTTTCTATTCAAATGTCAAAGAAATAGTAAAATTATATCTTAAGTGCCACAAAAGCAACAATAATTAATTTCTGCAAAGTCAGCATCCCTACAGAAACTTAGGGGGTAGGAATTGTCTGATATGGAACACATTTAGACATGGGGTTGCACCTATAGTTACAGAAAAGCAAGGTTTCTCATTGACAGGAAATCCCAGACTACAGGACAAGCAAGACTAAAATATGGAAGTATTAGCCTCTATATTAACCAGAAATGTAGACACTCAGTCATACTGCCCAGAGAAGATTACCTGTACTCTCCAGAATCTCTGTGAAATTAAGCCTTGTTAATTTTCCTTCTCCTCCTTAAATATCTGCTACTCTATTAAGTGATATCCTCAGATTTCTTGGCCAGGTACATAGGCTCCCTATATATACTGCTTTCAATCAGTCCCATTAGGCACACTGTGCCAGGATCACTGACCTTGGAAACACTTCCCACGTTTGCCACTCCTCAAATCCTGCCTCTGAGATCTCCAAGGTCCCATCTGTTGAGACAAGGCCAAACCCATATGAAATCCAATCTCATCTGGTTCCTGGCATGAGAGCATGGATATTCTGGTTGAGGTATCCAATCCAATAGCTCTGTAAAATTTGCCATTCCCAAGAAAGCCTGCTTAGCAGGTTTGCTGCACAGCGACACAATCTGGTATCGTGACAAGCAGAGTGCCACAAGACTGATGATGCAAGGCTTTCAAGACACCCAGCTCAAAGGCAGAACTAAGAAGTGGACAATTCTGACCTTAACACCACAAGAGTTCATGTCAATCCTATCTCAGATACTGCTGAACGGAAATCCCACTGCTCTAAAAGTGTTGCAAAGAAAACATTCCAGGCTTAAGAAGGTGACATTCTTCTGAACACATCCAGTTTCTTCTGTTTATCTCTACATATTTGTCCACACTCAGCAGCATCTTGGCTCAGTGTGTCATTTTCTGCACATTGATCCATTAGGCTGATTAGAAGAGAGACGGATATAAACTTTTGCTAACGGGAAAAAGTTTTCCAACAAATAACCAAGAATTGAGCTGAGCTTTAAATGCTCTGTTCAACTAAGTTTCAGCAAAAGCTTTCAGGTATAAGACTGGTTATTTCACACAGCTGTGAAATAAGGAACAAGAGCAACATTCAGCTGTTACTTGGGGACTATAAGAAATCCAGTGTGTTTCAACCATTAATTATATTCTTACTAAGATTCTAAATACAAAATGCTATTGTTAAAGCTGGAAGCATAGGGAATCATTCTAACCTCTGAAGAATATTTTGACTTGATGGGATATAAAAATAGGTTTACAACTATGTAAAGTATAGCAGAACCATATACACTCAGAAGAGCTGAAGTATTTCTACTATTATAAGTAATTTTATTGTCCAGGCCACTGAAATATCATGTTGAAACACTTAGCTAGAAAAAGACATTGATTTGGTTTCTCGTTACAATAAGCATAAATCTAGAGTATTGCCCTGAAGTCAGACTTCCTGCATAGCAGTGTCAAAGCAGCACAAGAGTACCACTATCCTACCAAAATTCTTTAACTTCTCCTGTCTTGAAAGCTGTAGTTGAGAAATAAAAATTAACCACTCCATAATCACACAGCAGATATCGATAATGAAGTCAATATTTTATATTGAGAATTTGAAGGGCAGCATTTACTCAGGATGAAGACAAAGGCAGAAAAACCTATACTATAAAGAAGGAGACACACAAGGCAGAAGAAAGACTCAACACATCCATTTCATACTTGGAGGCCAAGGTGTAGAAAGAATAAACATTTCTGGCTTTTTTTAATGCTTTGCAGCAAGCCCATGATCAGTCTGAAACAGAATGATTATGAAAACACTGAAACTTCATACTTAAAATAAACATGCAAGGTTAGTTGATCAGGAAAACACAGAAGGTGTTAAGCCACGAGCCAAGAAAAACACCCTCTCTTTCAAACCAGAGATTTAAGAGGAAAGAGAGAAAAAATATGAGTTGGTGAGTAGCCATTGTAAAAGGTGAACAGCAACATAAAAACATTAATATCTTGGCCTTAAAAAGATTTTACAGCACAGTCACTGACATTCAGCAAAAGGAAAAAAAAAAACCATAACACAGTAGAGTCATAAATAAATTGCTGAGACATCAACTGAGGTGAAGGTCTTTTTGAAGAATACAAAAAAGGCCGAAGTCTACAGATTTGTCACATCAAACCAGGGAAAGTTAGTTTCCTAGAATGTGAACCAATAAATGATAAATGAAGAAAAGGCATGAGGTAGAGTCTTTCACATGACTTTCTGACTTGGACAGGAACGCCAAAGGGCTTAGGGAAAAGGGATTTAATTCATTGTAGACCACTGTGATTTGACATATCTGCCATCTCCTTGGTTGCTTCCTCCTTGAAACCTTCCACCTCTGACTTGCATTATTTACCCTTACCCACACTAACATCTGTCAGATGGGTTCTCAGAGCAATTTAAATGGTATGTCCTCAACTGGCCAGTCATGCTGAAAAGGACACCACTGTTCCCCAAGTTCCTCAGCTATTCCCTATGCACAAACACAGCTATTCACTTACCACATTCATATGTGGCTTCTGCTGCACTGTGCTTGATTCTCCACTACAGATTTCCAGGAAGCAATCTCACAGCTGAGCAATCATGACTCCCTGCGCAATAAAGCGCTCACTGGGCTCTCTTCAACGGACAGTGCCTTCTCTACAGCATCTAGACAGCAAGCAAGGGTGTTCTTTATATGAAACGTGCATGGAGGAATGGTCCAGCAATGCACACCCTAGAGCCTGTATTTTTTAAGTTTTATTCTTTGTCCCTTATAACAGAAACAAGCAGGAGAGCACTTAACAGCATTTGAAACCTGAAAAGCAGCAGATTTTATATGGTGTGCTGAAGTCACAGAAGTGCAGGTATTTTACCTTAGACAGCAAACTGGTTTGTACTAAATGAGCTACAAAGTTACTCTCAAAATGTACACTTAAAGCAAGGTTGCTGCTTTCATTTCTTGCAGACCCTTTAAACGAGATTCTATTATTGATACCTGGAATTGAAAATCCAAGCCACTGTAAGACTTACAGCCATAAGAACACAGAATACAAGAGGGGAATGGTATTCTGGCAGAGGTATCTAATATGAAACCTCAAAATTAGTAAGAAAGTCCAAATCATCCAGTACAGTAATTAATTCAGAAGCGTCCCATAAGCAAAACTGTACACTGTGAACTAGTTTTGATGGTACAAGATAAGAGGTTCTCTTTAAAATTCTTTTACAAAACATCTTTTAATTCTGAATTTCCTTTCAAAATAGTCCTGGTCTGGTTAAGAATCCTCCTAAAGTCCCAGATGCAGAGAGTTAATGTACAAGACTTTCTCTTCAGTTGTTATTTTGCAGAATATAAGGACCCAAGTAAGGCTTTCACCTTTTCCATGGAATAGGAGTCTCTACCAGTTGGTGTCTATTTCAGGAGGATGAATCTGCAAATAAGCCTGTGAATGCCTATCTTCACTCAGACGAATAATGACAGTAAAGTCCTGCAACATATGAAGGTATGTCTTTCTAAACCAGGAAGGGGAAAAATGCTCACTGCAGTCACCATACATATTTGCCTTGAGTCTTTTGAATAAAAGACAAGGCTGTGTTGAGACATAACTACAGTCAAAGAACTGCTGCTTTGATCCAGGTCTCTCCTGTACAGCTCCCACTGCTTGTATATCCAAGTTCCTGGTGATACCTGGAAACAGCAGAGGTCCCTTTCCCTGTGCCAGACTGAGATGAGCTTTTAGAGGTAGTGGAACCCAGCAGCATTCTTCACCAGTTTCCCACTCTCTGCAAAGGGGGCTGTTTTGTTTCCTTCAGCTTCAGGAAAGGGTGTAACACAAACACTACTTCTTCAGATGGGGTACCCTATGCTCTCCTGCTTTCAAACATTCAGGTCACTTAGCTCTCAGGTATTTGTGTAGATGCAGAAGAAGAGGGCTACTTATTTTACAAGCCCATGCACAGGGTGCAGAGTTCATCAGCAGCTGTAGGGCAAATGATACATGTTTAAATGGAGGCCAAACAGTAATTCTGCCCTCACTGTGATCAAAGAACACTTCCATCGATTTCACAGTGCTGCTGCCATATTATACCCTTTCATTCTATTATCTGTCTCATGTCCCAAAATTCTACCATTGACATTTGAGAGCATCTCTACAAAGCTGGAGGGGCTTCAGAGACCTTTCTGTTGATATTCAGATATCTGCAATGAGCACAGACAACAATCTACCCCTGAGTTAGGCCAACTGAGCTCCCCAGTATGACCCAGGTAATCGCTACCAAGCGAAGAAGGGCTAATGCTGGTAAAAGAGACTTCAGGATTTTATCAGTTTCCAAAAACACTCTCAGAAATTTTGTCATAGCTTCATATTTTATCACCACACTCTTAATTTGGAATAACCAAGAGCAATAGCATAACTACTAAATCACTACATTCTAAATACCATGCTGACAATTGGCCTCTCTTAAAAGAAGATTAAATTTCTAGAAATATCTGGCATAACGCTAAATTGTATGAGTTTCAAAACTTAAGGAAAGCCCAAATCTGTTACGAAAGACACAAAATCCAGAACTTATCAACTAATAGGAAATATACTTGCAATATAATTGGCTTTTTGGAAAATTAGGAGGTGGTTTATGTATCAAATGCTACCAAAGAAAAGGAAAATTGTTTTGAAACACAGTAAAATAAAGTTTAACAGCTTCAAAACTGAAAGAACCGTGAGTCCTTCCCTTAAAAATTCCTGTTATTGTGACATAAAAGGTTTTACTGCATTATTAAAAAATGAATTTGGATTTCACAAACTAATATTTTATGAAATTTATTGCTTACTTTCTTTTTCATGTAATGAAATGCTGGACTTTCTAAAACACCCCTTCTTCTACTGCTGTAGTAGTGAGGACTACCACTTGCACATAAAAGTCTGAACTCTGCAGTTTTCACACAACTACTGGTGAGATAAACCCATAGCTGACTAGAACTTCTGCTGCAGTGAGAAAAGCACCACCTACCCCAGGAAGTAACAGAAATTAAATCAGAACTAATTTAAGGACACAACAGAGAGGGGAATCACAAAGGTGCTTAAAACATTGGTTTGCCCTTCACCGTGTTTGGCGAACTGCGTTGCAGAGGTTTTTAATGAGGATTGATGACCAGCTGGGGTTAATGGCCCTCAGCTGCACCTCAGGCCATTAACTCCTCCCTATCACTTATTAATCCCCAGGAAATACCCTGTACCTCTCTCCTTATTGCTTAATCATAAGTTGCAAGAGATGATCAACCAGTCAAGATCCTGGTGGGGTGTGAATACTCCTGTTCCCGCTTCTTCACACAGCATGTCTTGTGCTTTAGAACAAACTATTTAGATATTACCACACTGAGGTCACAAAAGGATGAAGAAACACAAGTGACAGCAAGAAAATAAACATTTTATCTGCTGACTGTATTTCACATTTCTTCTTTAGAATAAACATAGTATTTATAGCATGTATACTTTATGAAATGACACAAATCTGTTTGCATTCCCACTGCTATTAGACTACTGGGGGCTATTTCCTTTGCAGCTCTAGAGCATATGAGGGGCCAGTGCTCTTATTACTGCTGATTTTAAAGCAAGAAAGCATCAAGCAGATGTTATTAAATTATAGCCTGAGAAGCAAAAACCCCATGGTCAGACCAAGACACTGCACCCAAGAGGCCTGTGGAAGTACAGAATCACAGGGCTGGAACACTACACTTTCCTTTGCAAAATGCACAGCTCAAAAGAGAGTCAGTCCTTCCCTACCCCTGCTTTTCCCCACCCATTGAAACAGTGGTTTGGCCCAGTCTCAAACCCATATGTTAGCAGAGGAAGATTAGAGCTTGTGCTTGGAGCTAATATAAAAGTAAGAACACAGCTTTTATGTTTTAATTCTATTGGTAGAGATAGACTGTAGTGGAAATGGATTTGGCTGAAGAGAACTTGAATGAAACTACATCCTATGGACAAAAATTATTTAGTCTTCCTTTACTGTTTGCAACCCAGATCTGAAATTTCTGAGAACACAGCTATCAATCAGGGCATAACATAAGTAACATCCTTTAATTCATACCTGATGAGTTCCCCCACTCTGAAAGATGACACACAAATACACTAATGAGTGATCTGAAGATCATTTATCTGGACTGCATCTTCAGTGAGAAACCCTACATGCTCTCACAGTGTCATTTTGTATCATCCTAACAGAAACAGCAAATAAAGTTTACTTTTCCACTTCGTTCTTTCCCTTTCCAGTTTATTTGAACTGACTGTGTTGTGAGGCACTGGCATTTTTTAAATGGACCAACAAATTATGTCTTCGTGCCTGAGAAAACTCTTACAGGTAAAAGAAATTGTAAGTTTCATTGTATGAACACTGAGAAGATCATTGTCAATAAATGCTTAAAAATATTTAGGGAACAGAAGTACTTCAAACCCCAAAAGCTACAAGCTTCTGATTACTATTATGCTCTTTAAAGGGAATAGGATCACATTGCACTTCAGATCAAAATATAGATCTTTCTAGGTCACATTTACCAGTGATCCATGATGATATAAATTAAATCAATTACATCTTTTATTTGTACACAAATCATAAATTAAATTAATGTTCTGCTACCCTACTTAAATGGAATTATCTACTAACATATACAACACTTTTTGTGCTCCTTCTGTCGATGTCACATTCTTCATAGTTAAGAGCAGGACACATTTTTAACATTTGGTAGAATAACAAAGGAGAGAGTTAGATCTTAAAATCAATATTTGTTCAATAAAAGTTCTCCCAAGACCTGGGTGCTGTCAAAATTAACAGAAGAATCAAGTAAAATGTTGTTCAAAGAGGTAGTATATCAAATTCCAGAACAGCTTGTTTAGACCCTTATACCACCTCAGCTGTAACAACTTTTTCTTTAACTTCAATAGGCTTTGGATGAGGCTCTAAGTTGGAATGGAAGTTGATGATAAAAGTAGGAGTGCACTGGCTGATGCCAACAGGCTTTGAATCAGTCCATTATCATGAAAGCTGTTTACAACATATGTATAAGTAATCCATGTGTGCTATATACATTACCTCTCTGCTAGGGATAATGAGGCTAGTGCAGCTTACTGACTCACTGTTTTTACCATTTGCACAGCCAACTGATTATTGCTGAATATTTTCTACAACAAATCTTTAAATATTTTTTAAATTGAAAATCCAGAGATTTTCATGGGGTTTATAAAAAAATACAATAGAAGCTCTCTTCCTCCTACACTAGTTTCTTTTAACCTAAAAGCCAAGCTAATCCTGATGAAACATCTTTACATCAACTGCCCATGTTTTACAGAATATTTTTCCCTAATTAAATGAATCAGATATATCATAGTCACATTTATTAAGTTTTAATTATTAGGTACATACTCACACAAAGAAAAATATAAAGGTTTGCTTAATGTCATATCTATATATGGTAGATAATGAAATCATATTAATTAAAGTTACTGATTTAATTCCTTTGCCTGGAAGTAGGTGAGGGAACTATGAATACATATGTCAGTTCATATTAATACTAAAAACGCACATCGTAAGCAGTAACAAGTGTACATTTTTTTAAGATTACTTGTGAAATGAGCTGGACTTAAAATGTCAGATTTTGAATCCTTCTGTTCCTACAAAGGATTTACAGAATATAAGGGACTCCTATACAGCTATTGTGCTTGCCTCTTACAATGGGGATTAAATAAGCAGTTATATTCCTTTTAAGCTTTTGCACTACTTTTTTTGTAAAATACACACTTAAACTCAACTAAACACCAGAATGTGCTTCCACAGAGACTAATGACTAAAATTTCTTCGTTTATATTATGGAACAGTGGTTCACAATGGTCTCCCCTGTCCTTAAAGGATATAAATACATTATGAAAACAGTGCTACTGAGTAACAACTATAATATAAAGAAGTTTGTTTTTATGTCATTATAATGATAATTCACACTCATAAGCTAATTGTTGATGCAGTCATCTATCAAACATATAATAAAGAAACACCGGATATGATGCTTCAGAAACATTTATTGAAGGGGTTTTGGTCACTGGCATTTGTAAATCACAAACCAGCCAGCCTAGGTATTCAAGTTAGCAGCTTGAATGCTAAAACAGAGAATAAGGTCTAGAAAATAAGTCTGCCTGTAGTTCATGGGAGAAGACAGACACAGAGGCAGTTCAGCCCACTGAAGGTCTTTGGACAATGGTCTTTGTACCTGGGAATGATTCCTAACTGCCCGTTTCAGATGCTGCCTTATCCCATGTTCCAACTCTGTATCAGGTCAAAATCAGGTTCATATGATCTCTTCTCCCATTCTGCCCTGACTACTGCAAGAAAGAATCCTTACCTCCTTGGTCAGAGGGCACCACAATATGCTCCAACTAAACAAATCAGTCTTATGGCTTGGACACGTGCCCCATCACATATCACAGGTCAGTTAAATGCAGCCTTTCTCCTTAGAAGTACAATCTACAGATAACATGCACCTAAATTGGATCCCTTGGGTAAATGCTTGTAACTGGTTGGGATGAATCCAGTCTTGGTAGGTAATTCACACCTGAAGGATGGGATGCCATCCAGAGAGATCCAGACAAGCTCAATAAATGGGCCCACGGGAATCCCATGCAATTTAACAAGATCAAGTGGAAGGTGCTGCACATGGGTTGGGGCAATCCCCCTTATCAGTACAGTCTGGGGGATGAAAGGATTGAGAGCAGCTCTGCCAAGGACTTGGGGGGTGCTGGTGAATGAGAGGTGGGACATGACCCAGCCATAGGCACTCACAGCCCAGAAAGCCAAACGCGTCCAAAAGCAGCACGGGCAGCAAGGAGAAGGAGGGGATTCTGTCCCTCTGTTCTCATGAGACCCCCACCTGGAATGCTGCATTCAGCTCTGGCACACCCAGCACAGGAAGGACATTGACCCATTGGAGCGAGTCCAGAGGAGGCCACCAAGATGATCACAGGTATGGAGCTCCTCTCCTATGAGGAAAGGCTGGAAGAATTGGGATTGTTCAGCCTGGAGAAGAGAAGGCCTTGGTGTGACCTACTTCAGCACCTGAAAGGAGCCTACAGGAAAGATGGAGAGGGACTTTTTACAAGATCATGCAGTGACAGAACAATGGGGAATTGAATCCAACTGAAAAAGAGTAGGTTTAGATTAGACACTATGAAAAAGATTTTTTACTGTGAGGGCAGTGAGGCACTGGAACAGGTTGCCCAGGGAAGTCATGGATGCTCTGTCCCTGGAAGTGTTCAAGGCCAGGCTGGACAGGGCTCTGAGCAACCTGGTCTAGTGCAAGGTGTCCCTGCCCATGGGTGGCTGGAACTTGAATGATCTTTAAGGTCCCTTCCAACCTGAGCCATTCTGTGGTTCTATTAACATAATTGTTTACTAGTAGTAAAGATAAGGACATATTCATCTCCAATTCTCTGAAATACAAATCTTGACATTGGTATTGCCTAATATTTTTCTATCATTCTACAGATAGTGACAGAACAAAAGCAACAGTAATATCAAGCAGTACTATAAACAAGATCTATTTTCCACTACAAAACTCGCCTGCATTTTTAATACTACAAATACAGATCTATATTCAATTCTTCAGAACCCAGCTTGCATTTTGAACATAAATTTTCTTCGCCTTACTCATGGGGAGAAGGAAGAAATCTAATCAAATTCTACTGAGTGTTTTCTCTGCTATAATTTAGTGGTAAAACTGGCAGGCTGCCTAACCACGTCAAAAAAAGATACATTTGAAATGCTGTAACTATAAAATAACAAGGAAGCTTTTAGCCACATTCATGTAGTGGAGAGTATGAAAATGTTTACTTGTAATGTTGTTAGCATATGAAAAGATTAATCTAACAGGAAAATACATTTTAAAGTTGTGAAATTGTCTTGCTTGGTGTATAAATATTTTATGTAAATAAAAGTGGATTTGAGATTCATATAACATTTATATATTTTTAAGACTAAAGGCATAGCAACTGACTCTGCAAGGCATTTTTCAGTAATCCCCTCACTCTGCTATCTCCACTAACGCCTGTATTTGTTTATATTAGCCTTCCCCCTAATGAAGATGGCGCCGGTGGTTCTGTCTGGCTGAGCTGCTGACAGGACACCATCAACTTCCAGGGAGGGCACCACTGAGGGAGAGCAGGCTGGTTCTCAGCTCACTGATTCTCACTGCCGGCCACGGTGAAAGAAAATTGATGCCAAAGACATGAATAAGAAAAGGTGACTTCTCAAGATTGTGACTGGAGAACTCTGAGAAAATTGGAGTGAGACACAGGCATGCCAATCTAAGCACTTCAAATGTCTGAGCTCATTTCCTCAGGTTGGGGTTTTTTTGCCACTTTTTTCATCAAGTTGTTGCTGGAACACAAAAGTCACTATAGATTGTTGAGGACCTGGATACAGCTTCTCAATTGCATGACAGAGAGGAGTCTAAATATAAATTAAAAAACAGACTTTTCTTTTTAATTCTGATTCAACTCAATCAGAGCTTATTTTTATTAATTTTTGTTATTTAGGACAATTTTAAAAGTGTCCTCCATGCAAAAAACAGAACAGAATGTCCTGGCAGACTAATGGCCAACCTACAATAATACCAGGCAATTTTCATAGGATGCAGGCAGTTGCTATCACAACTATCACTCCTGCAATCTAAGAGTGGGATTACTTTGTGAAAGAATCACCACTTTCTACCAAATTTCAAAGCTTTTTCAAAAGTTACAGCAGACAATGAATGTCTGAGTCAAGACTAAAAGCAAAGACCAACAATTTTATTGCTTTGAAGGCTCAAATTCACAGTTTTCCAGAGAACAGAAATGTGTCCATTAGAGAACTTAAAAAATAACACATTTTCTATGTAAGACAGATAGCATTAAAACCCAACTGAAGAAAAAAATTGTCTATATCTGGTTTTTGGGGAATGTGCAGAGTTACTGCCTACCAGATCATAATTATGGCAGTAGAATATTTTTATTAACTTTTGTTAAAAAAGGAAAACTTCCATGATCCATGTAGCTGTTTGATATCGTTAAAAAAAAAACACTCATTCTAATTTAGAATTATAGTACAAATTATTTCTCCATTGTTAAATCTAAATAAAACTGGAAGTGATAAATACAGTGAAGTTTATACAGTGATACATATAATGAAGTCTGTGGATTTGGGTCACAAACTTAATCAAATCAAAGGCATTAAATTCAAATTTAAATATAATTTCCTGGATGGAAGCATAGCCAAGTTTACATGGTGCGAATTTATGGATCATTCTGCCATTGTAAATGCTTGTGAAATTCTGGGGCCGGGGAGAGGGGTGGTGGATTGATGCTGGTATATACAAAGAATTGGCTGATTCAGGCACTTTGACACACCTAATCTTGGACCATTGGCTTTACCTCTCTCCTAACACACAATCAGAAGCATTCTGCATCAGGTTTCCAGTTAGGGTTTTTTAAAGGCATTTATGTGAGCCTGTATTGAACTCCAAGGGATTTTCTCTGAAATGGAAAATTAATCTTAAGCAGTAAAAAAGTATGGGTTTCAAGTGGGATACAGAAGCTCCATCCTGAGAATGATCCAGCAAATAGCACCAAAGAGAAAACTTAAATAACTCTTGAAGATTCCTACACAAATTTTACCAAAAGGCACATTGTACACATAATTGTTCCTCATGGGGCTGATCTTAACACTTGAAGAAGCAAGAGACAAATAGCAATGATTTCACCCATTACACACCATCTGAAAGCCACGGGGGAAGACAACCACCTAAACAAATAACCCGATTCCCAAGCATAGATCTGCATCACTCAAACCAAAGATTGTTTTGTTATTAGTCAGAATAAGAGAATCAACAATTAAGCAATATCTTTCTTTTAAATATCAAATGCATTGAAGCAGTAGTAATTTATTTCTGTGTCATTATTTCTCTTGAAACTATGCAAAATTCCATTTCTAAATGCTGGTTTTCTAAAAACATAACCATTAGGATAGTTGTTACATATTTAATTTCATGCTCCACTCAGCATAAAGCAGTTGAGAGACTGCCAGCCAGAGCAAATTAAGTAACCGGTTAGATAATTTCCTGCTTAATTGAAAGCAGGTAGTTTTTAAAAGTAATAATTGATTTGGTTTCTAATAAGCATGCAGCTATTTCTTCCTTTTTCTATTCCTGTTACCAAAGGAGATTGCACTAAACCTTTGTACGCTGTTAATGACAGGCATGGGAAGAAAAGAACAGGAGGACACTGTTTATTTAGTATTTTAGATGCTAATTGTAGCAAAAATAACAGTAGAATGGCACCCCAATATTGGTCCTGTACTTCAAGATCATTACTTCAAAATCTATCCCAGGTCAAAGTTCTCATGTTCATGCTCTTCAAGGACAAGAAGTGAAACAGCAGTCTCAGCACTCAGCATAGTTCAAGGTGAAGAAGCATCAATTATCCTGGGAGACAATAACCAACTTCAGAAAAAAAAAAATAAAATAAAAATGGGATTTTGGTAATACTACTTTCCTTTACTTTTAGGAATGGGCACTCCAAAAGAAAACCGTGAAGCCTAAAGACGACAGAAAAAGAAAACTTTGACTGACACTGTTATATGATGTAATAGAAAAGGACTTAATTCTCTAGGACTGTTCAAAATGCACCTGTCACAAGCAGTTAATTCACTTGAAATTTTTATTTCAAAACAAAAGAAAAACTGTTCTATTAAAATGTTTGAACAAGATACTACATTTTCTGATCTAAAGAAAAAATTAAGATGACTGTGTCCATATTTTTTAATTCTACTTCTTTGAAAATTAACAAAAGGAAAAGCACGTCCTACATGTGCAGAAAGTATTCCTGCAAGCTTTGTATTACAATCCAATGTTTTGACAAGTTACTGTAAGAAATAGTCAAATTCCAGTGTGACACATTTTAGACTCTACCCTCATAACTGTTGAGCACCTGACTGCTTCTTTTTCACCGCTGCATACATATAAGCAATAATTCCCTGAACTGAGTGACAGAAAAAAAAACCTAGAGTCTAAAATCAGTAAAATATATGAATAAAAAGCAAAAGCTATAGCATCATATATACATATACACATAGTAGATTTATAACCATCACAAAATGCCAAGATGATTCTCCCAATGAAAAATCACTGCTGATTCCAGGCTGGCAGGCGTTTCCCATATTGCTATTACTGATTAGCACGCTGAGACAATTAAGACCTGCACCAGGTAGAGCAAGCAAGAGTTCTGCAGACTGTCAGCAGGTTGATCCATGCATTACTGAAGTCATTTTGTGCAGCTTTAAGTATTTAAATCTGGTGTTTAGTATACAAATCCTTCTTCTGAATTTACAGACTTACATGCAAAGACTTAAAGAAAAACACTCTATCCTCACAGAACATAATGCAGAGGCATGCAAAAGTATCATAAGATTTGGGGTTATCTCGTTTCTGCTAAGTACAGTCACTGGTATTTGCTAGTATGCCAAATGACGTGAGATTTTCTGGTTTATACACACTAACAAAACTCTAAAGAAGCTAATAATCTCAACAGCAACACTATGATGCTTTTTCTAAAAATCATGGTTGCTAGCCCTAATGAATTCTCATTTTCCTTAAAGGCCATTCATACAGTACTTACAGTTTGCCTATTTGTATCCAATGACACTAAATCATGCCTGTATTCCTGATCACAATCCCCCCCTTTTTCACATGGGAGTTCATATGTACAAATAGAACTTAAACTTTTACGTATATGTGTGAACTTCAATCTGTAAGGTTGGGGTCTAGCATGGCTGGGGAGGGAGGTTAGTAAGTGCAAAATGGGTATTTTATACAAAGAATTGAAAAGTAGATGTCTGAAGAACATGGCATCATCATGCACTGCTATTGTAACACAATCATTCAAGGGCAAAACAGTTCTAAAACTTCCAGCTTCCCTACTTCAGATCGGAGTGCTTCTCATATCTCACCACTTCTGAAGCTAAATTTAAGTTTTCAGTTCTCAAAATAAAATAAATTAAACTTAACACACAAGAAAATACTGCAAAAAACCTGATATTAAGTAGTATGTCTCACCTAAGTCACACTTTCGTGTTTACTGTTACAGTGATTTCCAGCTCAGCAACAGGATTGGGGCTGATTTACAATATCTGCTTTCCATATTTATAGGATTTCATAGTCCTCCTTCTGTCTCCTTAGAGGTCAAAGAAAATGACCATTAAGTCTGCAAATTGCTAGGCTGTCCTTCACAGACCTTTGGCCAGGATCGCTTAGAGATCAAACTTATACAAAAAAAAAAGCTGTGGGAATGGAAGACAGAAAAAAAAGGAAGAGGTAGAAATATCGTGTAAATGTGTGAAAACTGGAGGTAAGAGAGGGGAACATGCTTTACTTCATCATATCCAAATGAATGCTTCATGATGCATCCAGTAAAAAGCTGGGATATTTAAGGGCAGTGGACAAATTTCTGGCAGTCATGCCTCTTCATTTACCCCCTACCCCTCCACTCCACCCTCCCACCCAAAAAAAACCAACCAAACAAAAAGACTTTAAGATTTCATTCTTTACACTTAATCAAAGGCCAGACATCCAAATTCTGCTGAAAGTTATTAAGAATTTCTATCAGGTGACTTGGTCTTGTTGAACCAATGGATTAAAGGTAGCTGATGCTTAAAAGGAACAGAGATACAGGAGAAATACTTTCAGAATGTGATTGCACATTTACTATATTACATATACACATATACAGTGTAAGCACACATATACATAACTCACATAAATACACTCCGCTCATTTTTAGATTCTGCAGTCCAAAAAAATTAAGAGTACTAAATGTGTTCTTTACTCCTGGTATTTTCACCAGTCCATCCGCTGTTGAAGACAATGGATGCTTTGCTATTAGGGCAGACTTTAGGGTGCTGAATTGAATAATGACCACAAGACAGAACTAAGTGAGTTGTAGCTGTCCAAAACAACTAAATAAGCTATTTCAAAATCACCCCTAATTGACCCCAACTTACAGGTTCTCAGTTTTACATTAAATTTGTGCCAAGAGCTCATGGACAATTAATATCATTTTATGAGTAAATCTAATTTCTGAATCACTTTCTGTAAGTATTTATGTGCAGCTATTTTTCCCCACAAGTTTTAGAAAGAACATGAGTCATTAAAGATTGCTAATGCATAACTGTAGATTATTATCTTATAAATCATAATTATATGAGTAGGAATTAATATTCAAAACATTCATTAGAACAGGTTTACTTATCTAAAATAGATGGATGACCACTGTGAAATCTGTTTTGTGCAACAGACAATGCTGCATAAGCAAACAAGTAAAAAGTTTTGGGGGACATTAAGAGAAAAATAGCCCTATTGAAGTATATTTATGTTTATGCAGACAAACACGAATTCCAATTTATTTCTTCTTTGCAGCTTCAGACTGCAATTAATTGGCTCCTAAGAAGGCTGGACTGTAAGAGTAAGAGTTTCTAGACAAAAGCAGATTTCTAAGCTTGCCTTATCTTAATGACCTCAACTAGAATTCTGCCATCCACTGAAATAAGAATTCTGTCAAGTTTTTAGAAAATTCAAAGTCACAGCAGTAAGGAAAGATGTTTCCTTTATGAAATAAGGTATTTGAAGAGGGCAGTCTGGCCAAGGGAAAGTCTTCAATAAGTCAAAATTAATTACAACTCCAAGGAAAAAGAGTAATTGTCTGTTCTTGCTCCAGTCTTAAGAACAAACTGTCTTGGAGAAACTTACACGAAAGCTAGAATAATGGGTGAGATGCCTCTTGTAACACATTATGCTTAGTCTTGCCTTCTTCTGAGAGTTTATAGTTCTGATCAGATGACCCTCTGCATCATCTACATTTATCTGTCATTCAACCTAGAATCACAGCTGCCACATCTGAAACGAAGTCTTTAAAATGTTAAAGGAGGTTCTACTTTAATGGCTAGAAAAATGAAACTTCAGACATCTAAAACCTTCATGAAGCAAGTTCTACATGAAGGTTCTGATTTTACAAGTGACCGGTGTGCAAGGTCACATTTAAGGATAAATCTACTAAAAATTAAGAACTATGGGTAGACCTACTTTCTCAGCTGTTATTAACCTCAAAACATTTGCCATAACCACCGTTCTGAAGTGTCCTCTAGAGGAAAAGTGAAATGGGGAAGAGGGGCAAGGGGGGAGAGAGAAGGGTCCACTAGAGAAAATGGATACGGCATTTAACATACATTAAGATAACCAGTTACACACTTTTAACTTCAGTATTTTAAATCTGCAGTGGAAATGGTGACTCCTAGGAAAAAATAGTTCAGCATGGTTTGGCCAAACAAAAACAAAGTCTGTATATATGCCTGAGGGTTGAAAGAAAAGTCTCTGTTATTCCCTGAAGGGAGAACAGAAAACAAACAAAACCCCTAAATAAAATAAGCTGTACTGTGAAAAAAAAAATTATCTATTCTTCATCCTCTCTCAAACAGGAAAACTGTTAACAGCCTCAGCATTTCAGTGAGGAGCCAATTACCTCAGCCACAGGAGTAGCCATGGCTCTGTCAAGACAGGACCCTAGTTATTAGCTGGGCTCTGCTGCTGAAGCTGCACTTCCCCATGGTCCAGCAGGATGCCCTTCAGGATAACCAAGTCAGCCTCTGCCCCAGTGTTATACAGCGTTCCTCCCTATCTGCTGGCTTCACCAACCACTCAATAGTTTTTTCTCTCAGAATTACACCTAAGAGAAATCCTAAGAGAAATTTTGGTAATCTATCAGTGTCCAGGGTCCATGCCCATAGGTACTGTTGGGTAGATCAGCAGGTGTCTGGGGGATTCAGCTTGTCTTGGTTTTGTCTGTCCCTGCTCCCTGCACAACATGGATGGGGTTTATTGACTTAGAATCAGGTTTGAATTGTTGAATTGTTCAGGTTTGAAAAGTCCTGTAAGATGACTGAGTTCAACTGTTAAGCCAGCACTGCTATATTCACCATCAAACCATGTTCCTAAGTGCCACATCCACATTTTTGGACATTTCTAGGATGGTGATGTTCATCACATGGACAGCTTGTTCCAATGCCTGACCACCTTTCTGCAAAGAAATTTTTCCTAATATCCAGTCTAAATCTCCACTGATGCAATTTGAGACTATTTCTCATCCTATCTCTTGCTACTGGGGAGATTAGACAGTTAACCACCTGGCTGGACCCTCTTTTCAGGAAGCTGTAGAGAGCAGTAAGGTCTCCTCTGAGCCTCTTTTTCTCCAGGCTAAGAAACCCCAGCTCCCTCAGCTGCTCCTCATTACCCTTGTACTCCAGACCCTTCCCCAGCTCCCTTGCCCTTCTCTGGACATACTTCAGCTCCTCGATGTCTTTCTTGTGGTGAGGGACCCAAAACTGAAAACAGCACTTGAGGTGTGGCCTCACCAGGGCTGAGTGCAGAGGGACAATCCCTGCCCTGGTCCTGCTGGCCACACCATTGCTGATACAGGCCAGGATGCCACTGGCCTTCTTGGCCACCTGGGCACTGTTGGCTCTTGTTCAGCCATGGTCAACCAGCAACCTCAGGTTGTTTTCCACTGGGCAGCTTTCCAGCCACTTTTCCCCAGCCTGTTGCACTGTCTGGGGTTGTTCTGACCCAAGTGCTGCACCTGGCCCTGAGTCTTGTTGAACCTCACACAATTGTGCTGAAACACAACATTCAAGGATGTCGTATGCCGTGACAGACCAGGGGAAGTGGAAACTGATCTTGCAGGGCTGAGTTTCTAACTCAGAATATATACAACAGAAGGGTGTCACCCTTCCTGTGGGACAGTTTGGTCACATTACCGCACCTCCTCTCTCCACAGCCTTGGCCAGTACTTTCATATTGCCATCAACCCCTACCTTGGCCACCAAGGAACTTCTAGACAACAGAGCTCCAGTCGTTGATCGACCTGGACAGGACTGTAACGCCAGAGGGAACCTCCAGCTGCTAATGCTTCCATACTTCCATTGTGAACATCCTGGATAGAATTCTGTTGCTGGGGGAACCTCCAGCTGGTTGTACTTCCCAGGTGAAGGGCCCAGACAGATAGGATGAATGTTAGGAGTGGTAAAATATACAAAAACCCAGCAGAAGAAACTTGGCTCTTCCTCTGAGGAGCCCTATGAGTATCAGTAGCCATTTTCCATAATTTGTGAGCCACATGGACTCTATTAGCAGGGTTGTTCATGAAGTGAGGAAATGGAGGCCTGGATGAGCCCCATGGGAAGTATAGTAGGAAGGACATGAAAATGGAACTCTATAGACATAATGTATCATTTGAACCTGCTGAAATTAACATACCAGCTTTAGTTAGGTGGACAGGCCACCTTATTGAAAAGAAATGTGAAAATTTTGTTCAATAAATGGACTGGAATTTCAAGGTTAGAATTGAAATCTTAGTTTCCTGTTGCTATTCATTCCAGAGAAATTTAGTAGATTTGTAAATTGGATTTTTTTTCACAAATTAATCTTAATTACAATATAATTAATAATAGTAGTAATTAATTCTAATAAGTAATTATAGTATTCAAATTTGAGGGGTTTGGAAATTTTATGTATCCATGAATGCCCATACCACACAAAAACCATTTTTTTTACTTCAGTTAACATCGTTCTTGAAGTTAATATGAGCCTTCTCATGGCCAGGCCCACTTACTGAGCGACTCTCGGGATGCAATGACACATAATGAAAATGTGCTGTTTTTCATTTCTTATCCAAGACTAAAACCTCATTCAACAATAAAGAGAAATCTAAAATTGTTCCTATTTCACAGATTCTCTCCAGCACTATCTTTTGTCTAAGACCACCTCACAAAACTTTACTCAGACCATGTGAAGTCAAACCTGACAGTTCCATGCTTGTTGCACCGCGCACAATCATCCCAAATCGCTAACAGCACACCTGACAAACTTCTGCAAACTAAAAAATCTGAAGCAAATATACTTTTAATAAACCACAGTAAGAGACTTTGAACTGACACTATTGTGTCTTCCATGAGAAAGACAGATGGCACACTACACTTCAGGCAACCTGGGTCTCAAAAAGTGAAAACGTCCCCATGATGTGCTAGGGAAGAGGCTCATACAGGGCTCTTGGAATTTGTCAGCTGGCCTGCCATGGGAAGCACAGACAAGTCCTCAGCTCATCATCCTTTGTGGAGTTATGTTCTCTCTATGAATACTCCACTGAAGCTTCTTCCTCTATGCTATAGCTCACAGAGCAGGCTGCTAGAAAACACATTCTTTAGCCCTCTACTTCTTGAACAGGCACAGAGGGTTCATGGATAATCTAACCCCACAAAAACCAATAATAACTTTCAACTCACTGGCACCCTAGCACCCTTTGGCTTCTAAGCAAAAACTGAGAGAATAAGAATAAGAGAGTATATCTGAATATGTTCCAGTTATCAGAAGCAAAAGCAATGAGGGCCCACTAATACAAAAAATCTCCAAAGATGAAGAGAAATTTCTAACTTAGAAACCTGTCACTGATATACCAAGGTAAGCATTTTGCAGTACTGAAAAGGAAAGTATGTGAAAGACTGTTTATGAATCAATAAACAGTTTCAAGCACATGAAAATTTTTCAATATAATGATTTCTTTTATTTTTACACTAAGGGATTCTTTCCTTCTTGGATAAAGCACGTTCTATACAGTCAGCTGAAGACTATGCTTCCCATATTTCCTTATCGAGTCACTGCCACCATCACAATATATGTCTAGCCCTGCTTTGGAAACTGGGAATTGTCTGTCTGTATTTCAAATGGATGAGGAAGGATAAAAAGCTTTGAACATGTCTCAGGCATGTTGGCCCACACTACTTCACCAAAAGAAGTCCTCCAAGTTCAAAACTGTCTGCCAAGGCTGCATACATGACATTTGCTATTTCAGTTCTTACGGGAGAGTGAAGATAAGATCCTTATGGGTAAGGAATAATATTAGACAATCTCTAGCCAAAGATTTCGGAGAATGTTTTAGCCTTTGCTTTTTGGAAGTACTGAAAATGGCCTTGATCCAGTAAAGCTCTAAAGAACATAATTTAAATGCTTTGCTAGATTAGAACTGTAGCATGCAATGGAAGAGAACACAAATATCTGACTATTACAAACTCTGAAAAAGGGAACATACAAGCACAGCTGAAGTTTAGTACTATAGTCAGTTTTTCATATAGCAAATCCCATGTTCCTATGGATCTGCTCCCTTTCCCATAAGAAAAATTAATGGTAAAGTGGCAGGGTATGGTCCTAGTCTTAAACACAATCCCCTTGTGCTACTGAGTCTCTTGCTACAAATTTTCCTCTTAATGCTTTCAGCGATATTTTGTGCCCAATCATATTTTACCTAATGCATCTACACATGCAACACCAGATAAAGTTAATCTGCAAATATGCCACAGGTGATGAGCTGTAGATTAGGAATGCTGAAGCAACAGAGACACCAGGATGAGCTCTGTGCAGAGCCAATTCAGGTCTGATTGAGTTCATTAGCTGCAGCCCAGACCACTGCAAGATTCACATCCATACAAGTAGCACAGAGTATGAATGCATCTTGTAGAGCTCGCCCAATTATCCCTATGCTGTGCTCCCAGGAGAGCCAGGTAGCAAAGTCCAGATGGATTCGAGAGGCTTTGGGATGGAGTTAGTGCTATTAACCCCAGGCTGAACTCAGTCTGGGCTTTGGTGGGGCACGGCACAAATCCAGCCCGGATGCAGGGCTGTTGCTGAGCTCATCTCTGCGCACTGTGGAGCAGAGAATGCAGGCTCTGTGCTCAGGCTGGATCGGTGCCTCCCGCTCAGCGCCATGCAGCATCGGGCCTCTGTGCGGACACCGGCTGCGCTGGGCTCCTCAGCGCTCCTGTTAACAGGAACACAGCGCAGACACACCCAAACAGGCATGGATCTGGCTCAGCAAGGCTTCACGCTTCGGTCCCATAGGGCAGGAACGCCGCCGGGGTGTGTCCAGGCACATGCACAGTGCTAGGTGTTCAGGGCTGCTCTGGCTCCCGAGGACCTGCTGATCAGACACCACTGCAACACAGCCCTTCGCTCGCAGCAGAGATTTCACAGGGCTGCCCTCCCCAGTATGCCTTAGGCGAGTTTGCTGTGCTTCCTCTGCACAGCACCCAGCTCTTCCAGCTGCCCTGAATGTAAGTGCAGCTCTGCAGGAAAACACATTCTAGAAAGGTAAGGTGTGAGGATGAAAAAGACTCAGCCTGAGACATAACAGCACCACAATTCGGATGCAAAAGAAACTCCCAAATCAGCGTAAGTAGCTCCACGTAAATCAGAATGGATACGCTATGATTGCATTATACAGAGACCGTCTTTATAACAAGATGCCAGGATACCAGCCTGGCTTTTTCACATTTAAAGCATTTGGTTACAATGAGTTATAATTCTTTATAACAATGGTAATAAATTAAAAGCACAAAGGGGCAATTACAATCACATTAAAACATTCCGTAATTTTGGAAAATTAATGTTTCACTAAGCCTTCATTTGTATGGATAAATTGAGTCAGAACTGTGCTGTTCCTACACTCTGCTAACTAATATCAGTGTTAAGCTTTTTGGAACCATATGGAAAGCTATCAATTTTTTTCTTAAGTAGGATTCTCATCACTTTGTTTAATATCACTACAAATTACACAGGCTAATATTTACACATGGTTTCCTGTAGGAACTGTGAATCAACAAACTGCAAGGCAATAGGTAGTAACTATTCATTCTCAAAGGAAGTAGTGTGAGCTACCTGCCAGAGGGCTGTACAGAAAACCTGGGAAGCTCTCTCACTTCTAATCCTTCATTTGACTCAGGGCCCCTTTGGGACTTTGGGAAGTCACACGGGGCAAATCTGCAGCAGTATCAAACTGAAGTATGAGAAGTTCCTGAATCACATTTTAAAAAGTAAAAATTATATATATATATATATATATATATATATATATATATGCATATAAAATCACAGTATTGGCTCAAAAGTCACAAAATGTTTTTGTGTTCCACTGTACGTTTGTTTTATTTGTCTCCTGGTGCTTCTGCTGCAAGTTTTAGTCAACTCGGACTTCAAAAGTTTTCTTAGTGAGCACAAAGCATAGAAGCATAACTATAAGGTCAATAAAACACGGTATTTGCAAAGTTTGACATCAGCCCTAGCTCTTTCCCAGACACATCGAGCATTTCAAGTTTTTCAGATGAGCTTAGAAAGACTACAGCCTTTAAGAGCTCAAACCGCTCTGTATCAAGATTTTCGTGTACTGGACCACAATATTGGGGTAAAAAATGTTTCACGCTTGGGCAGCAAGAGAGAAAAGAGTTTCCAGAAGTACTCAGCACACGGCAGTCCCGTATACCGTTTCCACGCAATCCTTCCCCCACCACCTCCAAAATGGGATCTCACAGCTACAGGCGAGCGGAGAAGCATCAGAAAGAAAAGCCGGAGTAGAAGTCCGCGGGAGAGAGCTTACAGGAATCTTTTTTCTCCAGCTGTGCGGGGGGGAGAAAAAGCAGCTAGGGAGAATACGGTAGAGATCAGCAAAATCAGTGATCGTATATATATATATATATATATATATATATATATATATAAGGTGAATGTGGAATTTTTTTAGACCACAAAAGCTTCGCAAGACCCCCAGCCCCGGGGCGGCTCTGGTCGCCCAGCACTGCCCATCGCGCAGGGCACGGGGGTAAAGCGCTGCCCGAGAGGGG
>JAHLSL010000006.1:4038552-4091094 GCA_025920805.1 Petroica traversi | reverse complement strand
GCAGCGGGAAAAGTTGCGACTCTGCCCCGGGATAGAGAAGCGAACCTAAACCAGACTTTAGAAACCTTGTAACTCTTAAGGGACCGAGCAGCCGAATCTTGAAGCTTTACTAATTCTACCAGAGCATTTGTAGATATATTTGACATCTATTGTTTAAAATAGATGGATTTTATTGGGGCCCAGGGAACTTTCTACTCCCTGCAGGAATGTTACATATTGTATAGACAAATGAGTGACATTTCATACTGTGTATATAGAGATGTTCTATAAGTGTGAGAAAAGTATATGCTTTAATAGACTACTGTAATTATAAGATATTTTTAATTAAATATTTTTTGTAAATATTATAAAGGTGTGTATGTTTTTTTAATCTGTGGGAATATCTCTTTAGAAAACCACAAGTACAGAGCTGCTAATATGGAAATATGTTGAATGTTTAGGACTTTCTTTGTCCCCGAATGTCCTTTAGACTCAAAAGTTGTAGCTTTTAGCTAGTGGTCCTGCATGATTGCATGAGATGTCTAATTGCAAATAAACCTGTTTGGAGTCCATACAATGTGTTTTCCTCAATCTAGGCTTAAAATATTTGTAAGTGTATTATACATTTTGAGGCTACACTTTTGTCATTTAGGCACAGGGGTTTTTAGTGCATTCTATAAAAGTAGCAGTAAGATGTAGTGTTTTTTACTGAGAATAGAAAACCAAATTCTACATAGTTTTTTTGCATTATGGGGGCAGTGCTTTAGATCTCTAGTCAGCTTTTTTTAAAAAATCTGCTGTTAGATTGAGAAATTTGGGGGTTTCATTTAGCATCAAAAGGTTTTATTGCGAATTTGTGTTCCTACAGCTTATTAATTGCTTAGAAACTGAAAACTGTTCTCTGCTTGCAACCAAAGGGCAAACCATTAACAAAAACAGTTGCTGTTTCCTTCGTCCAAAGAGTAGTAATAGCAAACTGCAGAAAGGCACATGGGCTAAGTCATTATGATCAGTGATGTGAATTCATCTTAAAATGAACTTAAGTAGACCAAAAATTGGATAACTGCATCAAGATTATTTTTCTAGTACAAAATGACTTACATTTCACTGCAGCTATGTTACAGTTAAAATCCTGTTTAATCTCTGTGATGTGTAACTACTACATGTGAACATTAAACTAGATTTACCTGTCTTTAACTGTGATTCTTCAGCTTGTTTCTTCAATCCTCTGAATTTGCACATTCTCTTCACTATCTGTGTATAGCATTTGATGGATGAATTATTTTTACAGCAACTCTTGTACAATCAAGTCCTGCTGGCTGTAAACTTGTGTCCAGGCTCAGTGAAAGATCCTCATCTTGTGTGATCAGTAGCCTGCGCACTAGTGAAATGGGATTTTTGGAGTGGGAGAATTAAGTAGGATTTAATTGCGTGCTTTGTAAATAGCTAGCCAACTGTGTGTGTAACATGGTCTGTTTGACTAAAAAAGAGGATTTGTTTCAGATTATACAAGTGTCAGAAGTACTACAACCCAAGGGAGGACTTCTATTAAGTTAAATATTTATAAGGAAATTAACTATTGGGGTCATTAGGTATTGACTACAGTGATAGTGTCAACAAGATGAACACTTTATCAAAATAATTGCGTAAAGATCAAATCAAAAAGTGGCTAACACATCTGCAAACACAAGGCCTCCTGTCACTGCAAATGCTTTAAAGGCACAGGCATTTTACAGGCTGAGCTGGGACTTGAGGTGTGGGGAGTGGGTCCCTGTTTTGTGTTCCCCCAGCTCTGCTGTTGGAATTTTAGTAATTTAATGAGCAAAATATGTGTTCCTGTAAAATTAAGTCACTAACCTCTCATCCCAGCTACTTTGGGAACAGTAACACTGCTATCAATAGGGTGCACTTCGGGAATTTTTCCGTTGTGTTAAAAAAAGAGAAGCAACATTTTTTTCCAAAGGGTTGGTTTAAACTTACATTCATTTTCTTTGTTAATCCTATTAATATTTGTAGTCTTCTGCTTACTTCAGCTCATACAGCTCAGATTATTTTGTATACAGTTTTTTGGTAACATTGGTTCTCAGTACACTCATTTGTTTCTATCCACTGTTGCCAAATTACAGTATTCCACAGGAGAGGAAGCGAGCAAAAGGTGCTGTCCTAAAATATAAAACTACCCTGTAGAGTTTCTAAATATCAAAGCTGACGTATCCTGGGAGAGCTGGTAAATTACTGAGCTGCTCTTCAAGGAAGAACGTACCAAAGCCTGGATTGTTTCAGGTCAGGGCAATCTCCCATTGAGTTTAGCGGCTTAAGGATTTGGGTTTGCTTTTTGTAAAACCTGCGGTGCAACAAGTTAGGGCCTTTAGAAAATGAAGTCTTATTAAAGAGCTGTGAAAATTTTTCCTGTTAATGTAGTATTCTTCAGAAATGTGAAAGCCTGCATAGAGCACTCGGAAAATTCTGACCAGATCATGATGGATGCTGATCTTCACTTATTCCTTATGCTATGTATAAAACTCTAAAGGAATATCTAATCGCTTGCTTCCTAGTGCCTGGAATCAGTACAGTCCTAAATGAAGCCATAATTATTTTTTGTTTTTCAAAGATTTTAGAGTCTTTCATCATACTGTAATCCCGTATCTTGTTTAAATCATGTTTTCCATATAGCAAAAGGCATAAATGTTTGAACAAAGGCAAATTAAAAGGACTCTTTCTTCTAATGCCTTGAATTTTCTCTTAGTCACAAAAGCATTCCTTAAAAGGAGCTTTTTGATTGCGTGATGAGGGTTGTGGTGAGGCTGCCAGATTAGGAATTAGGATACCAAATTCTGTTCCCAGCTCTGCTACTTAGGCTCTTTTGTGACCTTGAGCAAGTCACCGCTGTCAAACAAACTTCCAGTTTTCCACTTGTACCGGTGGCAACATGTACTCATCTTTATAGAAGCAAGGAGATGAAACAGGCAAAATGCATTCCTGTTTTATCACCTTCCTTATGCAGAGCGAGTTTTGAGTAAGAAAGGAAGTGTGGGGAAATCTGGGGTGATTACCAGGAAAGCTTCCTTAAGGAGGAGCTGGTTGGGAAATACATCGCAAGTAGAGGTTGCAAGAAACCTCTTTTCATGGGACAGTGAAATTGTAAAGGACTAGAAAACAGTTTTTAGGAGGAATAGATGAGAGAGCCAGGTATTTTCCATCCCTAACTCGAATGCTGTCTGCAGAGCACAACGATGGACACTGCTAATACTGCGCCTCCGTTTTGGTGAGCTGCGGCATGCAGGTCCTGATCCCTGCGGGTGCTGAGGCTCCCCTCTGAAATTTCCAAGTGACAGGAAAGGTTCATTCCATGTAAAAGCCAAATGCCAGCTCCTGTGACATTTTTCCTGCTGTTTCACATGTGAATGGTATTTATTTTCACTTTCAGTAGTGTTCCTTTTAAATAGTTGCATTTTCAGCCACAAGCAAAGTGGTCATAAGGAATGCCATAGCTGTCCTGCTGGTTGTACCGAGAGTTAATGAATAAACCATGTATAGGATAAACAGGTTTATGCAAATGAAGAGCAGCACTTTACTATTTTTTGTATTTTCAAGGCTTTTGTAGCCATAGAAGTCACATTTCTGTAAAATCTTTACAGTTGCAAAGAAGAAACCACAGTACAAGTAATTCCAGTAATTGTTTTAGATGCAACACAATTTACTGGTTTCTCCAATAGTAAGGTTTGCAATACTGAATAGCGTGCTTCCAAAACAGTATTGAAAATGTTCTGCTCTCCAGTCACAGAACATGTGATCTGAAAACACTGGCTAAATATATTCCCCCATACAACTGCTCACTTTTTTGCATTAGAAAATTCACCCTTTACACGCATTCCTGGATAAGAGAAAACTTGCGTGCTCTGCCTGGCAGTAAAGCCTGCTTTCCCAAATGTCCAAAGCAAACATGCATGCACCAGCCCTTGGAGCACATAAAAACTGATCTGGGGACTGGGCACCCTGGGACTGTTCAGAATTTGGGAGCTTGGCTGCAGGCAGTTGCCAGTAATATGCCAGCATCCCTTGGGTCAGAGGCAATCTCTGAGCCACCACATCGTGGTCATACCTTCTTGACAAAAACCTTTCTCCCCTTCACAGCCTGAAAAAAAAAATTCTCAGGGACTAGGGTATGATGTAAACTGCAGAGTGATCACAGCAACATGGATATGTGGGGGAATTTTCTAAGTTGCATCCCTCCTCCTTCGCAAAACATCTGCCAGAGAAGAGCCATATCACCCACGGAGCACTGAGGAAGGAGCAGTGCAAACCTTTCGTGCCCAGGCACAAGCACACAGCTGGAGCCGTCAGCCAGATTCTGGTGAGCGACGGACCTGGCTGCTGGGCACACTAAGTACTGCAAGGCACTGTTTCCCCCGTTTTGTTCCTCCTGAAGGTATGAGGGGGCACACAAGACTATTTTCAGTCAGTGCTTGGCAGTGCCGAGGCAGCTGAGGACCTGTAGGCATAGCCATAAAAAGCACATCTCCACACACGAAGGTGCAAATGATGCCAGTGGGCTGCGGTTCCCTGCCTGTCCCCCATGTCACTCAGAGGGGCACAGGCCGGGAAAACAGAGCACTCTTCTGGCAGCTTAATTTGAAATAGAGGACATGGCAGTGGCTGGAACGAATTAGTCCCCATTTGTAAGTTCTTGGCCTGTAGGGAGAAGAGCTGGCACCCCAGACTTTGGCACACAGAGACGGGAGCATTCCCTCCCCACATGAAGTGCGACAGCAGAACTGCAAGGGATGCGGGGCAGGACAGCACGGGCTTTTCTTCCTTTGATGGGCATGGAACACACTTTTACATGGGACAAGGGCTGGTTTTTATTTTCTTCTCTCCCCCCCACCCCTGTTCTCTTTTAGCCTTCTTTTAGCTTAGTGTTTGCTTCCTCTTGTTTTGGGTTGCAGTTTTTTTCCCCAAAGATGATGTGTTTATCAACTGATAGGATGCACTTGCTTCTGGTAAAAGAAACACTTTGACAATTTTCACAACATGAGTAATTTGCTTAAGGACCATAATGGCTTCTTCTGAGCCATGTGTCATGTAAATAAATATTCCAATAATTTTTAACATGCATATTATGTGCTCCATAGATCGATGGCTCCTTTGAAGCTGTTACCGTTTATCCTGTAAGTTCCTATTCAGACATTTTTAAATATGCAATATTTATTCAACAGGCTATCTTTTCATTCAGAGATGCTGCTGTCTATATTTGTAGCAGTCTAGCATCTATATCTTGTTAAGAATATTGAAAATCAATATTGCTTAGTCTTTTCAGCAGATTGGAAATATTCCCATAAACATGCAGTAACAGGAAAGAATACTTCAAATTAATAAGACTGAAACATGCATCCATTTAGGATCAGTTTTTTAAGGATTCTGTTCCCTTTTACCTTCTCCAGCAGCCCTGGAAACATGCAGGGCCAAGAACAGGTGACATGTGTGGGCTGCAGTGCAGGCATTGAATCCCCAGGAGGATTTGGGACGGTGGCAGTGCCTGGACTCAGAGAGGCAGGTGGACACAGTGCTACAAACCCACACTTCCCCTTGACTTCTGATGTGTCTGTTTAGAGACTGGGGGCTCCATCCTGGCAGGAGCATCACAGCACTGGGGCAGCAATCATGCAAAAGGACATTGCCAATATTAGGAGCCAATATTACCAGCACTCCCTTGTGAGCTCCTCCAGGGCTAAAACTGCTACCAAGGTTTTTTGGGGGGTTGTGGTGTTTTTGAGGTGCATGGGGGCTCCATGCTAGACAGCTGCCAAAGCCAGGGGCAGGTGTGAAGGTGCAGTGCACATGGAAGCAAAAGCATGGACACAGATGACTTCACGCCTTTGCAGCTACTAGCCAGGGCAAATCCTTTCCTGTTCTCAGAGGGTGTGGGAGCAGGCAGAAGTTCTATCCCCACCTCAACAGAAAGCTGCAAGGGGAACCCACTGAGCTTCCAGGTCCTTGCAGTAATAGCCCATGAGATAAGAGGGTCTCTGACCCCCATGCAGGCTAATGAGGGAGGAAAACCAGGGCCGAGAAAGATAAAGTTCTTATTTAAATGCAGACATCTGCAACAATAGAGGTAGAAACATAAAAAATTGCTATCAAATTCATTTGCTTGTAGTATGAAGGCTTTTGTCTCACCTTGTTTAAACAGTCCCACTCCTGTGTTTAGTTTATTTATGTTAATATCCCCCAGAGGCTTCATCATTTGCTATTGATGAGCACACACAAAAAGAAAAAAAGAAAAAAAAAAAAGGTGGTGCTGTCCAAGCAATTAATTCTCTTTCCAAGTACTTAAAATTCAGCATATCCCTTCAGTTCCAAAGGTGCTAGATCTTCAAAACCAGCAAGCTGCTCACAGTCAGCTGGGAAACCCCAAGTTATTTTGGAGCACATAAAAACATTCAGTGCTGATAAATACTCACACTGTGTTTTGCATCTTCATAATTTGGGATTCCATTTACTTGACATATGCAATAAATAAAGCAATAAATAAAATATGCTCCCTGCCTCAAGGACGTTTCTCTGTGTAAGTTGCAGCCTGGTATACAAACTCCTTTTAAACCAGCTAGTTCTCCACATCTACCACACTTCCTGTTCTAATTCAGGGACACTTTTGTACGAAGGTGACTATGAACAATGCTCTTTAAACCATGACTGAAGCAGATGTGGATAAGGATTCTAATAAGAATATAAAGCAGGAAAAATAGAGCACTAGTTTAGCTGGAAAATGGGGAAAAAAATCATTAGCCTTTTTTGGTGAAAAATGTTTTTACCTAAAGCATTGGAAACTCCAGTGACTCAGCTCTTGGATCAAATGCCCTACAAAGTCTTTCCATCACCTTCAGCAGATGTCAAATGGCAAATTCATATAAATGAATAGTTACATTTAGGTCTCTGCTTTGCATGGACAAAATCCCATTATGCCTCCTCCAGGCCTCAATTAGGAGGTAGATTTTGCCATTTTTTTGCCAATTTACCCTAGACCTACACTGTTGTCACTGGTGTAAGAAGTTGGGCATAGATTTCAGCCAAGCAGAACAGCATGGGGACCTACAGCTTTTAACTTTCCCCTATTCTAAAACCATGACAGCTCAATAGCAGCAGTAGCTCTATCAGGGCTAAACAGTGGAGGAAATTGTGAGGCTCAGCCTGTCCCTGGCTTGGCCTTGGACTCAGTCTCCTGTTAATCACAGAATTATAGAATAGTTTGAGTTGGAAGAGACCTTAAAGATCTAATTCCAACCTCTCTGCCACAGGCAGGGACACTAAACCAGGTTGCTCAAAGCCCCATCTGACCTGGCTTTGCAGTACCTTGAGAGTTATAAAATATTCTTTTCCAATGCCAGATGGGTTTTGAGTTGAGTTTTGCCATGAGTTTGCCCATGAGTTAGTTTAGTGGGCAGGGCAGGGTCTGAGGCTCACTGCCATCAATTACTGGGGAAGCTTACATGGTATTTGGCTTGTATGCTGAATATAAGCAGAGCTATCTGTCAGTATTTGCTTGGATTCATTGAAATATTAAAACAAATGCTTGTGTCTGTGTTGCATGGCAAGGTCTTCTTTATTTTGCTGGGGCAATAGCCATATTGAAACAAACTGTATTTTGTTTTCTTTCAGACAGGTGTGATGGCACACCTGCGGAGCTCAGGCTTGAATAGCAACTCGTAACCTTTTGTGGGTAAGGTGGGGGGCAAATCCTGCTTAACAAGGATGTCAAACTGATCTTTGTTCCTTTCTCCCAACCAAGTATCTGTGGCAACAAACTGGAGACAGGTAAACAATCGGCTTCTGCTACTGCAAGCTTTCCATTTACAGTTCACCAGGAGCTCTTATTATATGAAAGGAAAGGGTGGATGTGGTGTCAACACAAGGTAATAGTAATATTATTTGAACAGGTGTGTGGGGTGTTGCTAAAGTGAGAGAATGGGTGAGCTGTAGGGAGCAGTTAGTACAGGGCTGTGCATGTAATAACCAGAGCTCACCCGCGTGTATTATCATAACAATCATGTGTGGCGATGGGTTTCACAATAAGCTGGTCTGATTTACCCGATGCATTAAACTAGTTTTGTTGTTTCTCACTTCCTAACTCCCTGCTGGAAAAGAGCCCGAAAAAATACGCACGCTAAAAATTTGGTGAGCAGACCCACCGTGCACAGAGCTACAGATAGATAACCCACCAGGCCACAATTATCCCCCAGACTCTGCTCCTCTGCAGACAACTTTGCTGCTGATTTACATCGGTGGAAGAGAGAAAGCAGATTAAGCATCTCAGGACTGCATTACAAAGGGATGGCATGTTTGCGGCAAGTGTTAAGGCACCGTGGAATTGGGAGAGTCAAGTACCTCAGCAGTTTTGTCTATACATCTATTCTCCGTAATGCAGTTAATTTTAATAATGTATTTCCAGTCTGTGATGTGTGTTAAATTGATATGTATCTGTGATTCAAATGTATATTCATCTCTGCGTGTGTAGAGTTAGATGAATATCCTTTCAGCAAGAAAACTGTGTGCCACAATAGAGAATGAAAACAGTAAAAATAATCTTTTAGATTCTGCTTTTAAGGAGACGACTGGAATCACATTAGAAAGGATTAATGCGGTAGGTACATACCTTGCTGAAATTTGCGTGCTTCCATTGTGGGAAAGTGGGAAACAAAGGGAAAAATCATACCCTGATGTGCTCTCCAGGTAGAGCTATATGCTATGATTCACTGAAGACAGCCATGGAGGTTACAAAACAGAAATTAAGAGGCGATATAAATTACGTGAGGGTGTTCTAGATGATTAGACAACTCGTTGGTCCATTTACGGTGCTGCTCGTAGCTTTACATCAAATCTGATGAAAGAGTGGCAAAATCTAAGCAAGGAGATTTTTCACTCTCTCCTCTCCTTAAGCATTACTTTGTTTAGAGATATCTTAATGCGTATCCTGAGCATTTTAATAAGAAACTATTGCATGCCACTGGTTTGTGCAAACAGTAGTTGTATTATTACAAGAGATGAATTAATCTTCCAGGCGTCCATTTGTGCTACTCAGATCAGGCAGGGTTTATTTGCAAAGGGCTGACCCTGCTTCCTGGCAGGTTCGCCGGGAGGTGCCGTGCCAGATTCCCTCCGGTGGATGCAGGAGGGTTCACCTGGCACATCCCGGGACCGCGGGGACAGTCACATGGCAGGGGCTGCCGCCGGAGGGAACGCAGGGCCAGTGGTTCTGACGGCAGCGGCACCAAGTCCTGGGTGCGACGGGTTCCTTCAGGGATTCTTTAGTGGGTATTGACGGCTGTAAGGAAACAAGTATTATCAAGCTGGGTTCTGCATTCTTCTGGTAATGCAGATTTAGCCCAAGGTCACACAAGAAACCTTTATTTCAAGCAGCTTGCTCCATCTTAAGGAGAATTGCTACAGCATTTCCCTTTGTACACATTTCATTAAGTAAATGCTTAATAGCAGGGTGGCTGTCATCTTAGGGCAAATATTTTAGAAATCCCTTGTTAGTCACATCAGGTGTGCTTCTTCAATATTGCAACATCTGTTATTTGTTAGATGCAAACAGAGAATGAAAATGTGTATTTGCCTTGTCCTGGGCTCTTCAAGTAATTCAGGCAACCTGGCTGAATGTGCCGCAGACAGTGCTGACAGTACAGTTACATCAAGAGGGTAAAATTGCACCAAAAAGTTGAGCAGGGGGTAAACTAAAAAGTGATGTATTACGCTTGGGTGCCCTCTAGTTCTTTTACAATCCAGCATGTACTTTAATTATACCTTGATCCTTGGAATTTCCTTGTAGAAGTGAATGCTGTGCTGCTGTTCCAGCAGAGCAAACACTGGATGGACTCGTCACAAACGGTGGGTAAACCACAGTCAGCTGAAAGGAACACACTATTGATCACAAGGGGCCGGGCTCCTGCATTAAAACAAGTGTTTTGATCTTTCTTTGCAGGCATGATTATTTCACACTAGAAGACACATATTTGAGGTTACATCACGAAAGTCTGAGTCTTTGCTTTGGATTAGTTTTACTGGTTTTTAAGCAAATACTGAAGTAATAAAAAATAAAAGCTTGGTAGCATTTTAGGCATAGTTTGAAAAGTTTAATTGAAGGTAGGGACTTCATTGGGAGGGCTGTGAATTCTTAATTACCTCAGGTACAGTTTAGCACTTTGTTCGTGTGTGGTCTTTATCTGGGGTGCATCAGTCTGTTATTAGTTGGCTATTGCAGTGCAAAAGTTGGTGGCAAAGTCATTATGGTGTGCTACAGAAACAGCATTACAGCTGCACAACAGCCTAGGCAAGATTTCTTTGAATATAGATGGGATATATTCATTAATATCTGCAATCAGTTAAGAGCTTGTTTAGGTTTTGGTTTGATTTATACATATATATATATATATGTGTGTGTGTGTGTGTGTGTGTGTGCGTTTATATATATATATAAAAATTCCTAAGAATATTGTGTGCCTTCCATTAAATTTAATTTTTCAGAATGTTCGTCTATTTTGTGACTGATGATTTTCACTTGCTGACATTCTTTTACGCACTTGGGAGTCGTTCCCTTTCTTTGGATCAGCCTAAGGAAAATGCTGCCCTCTCTTGAATTTGAGGACGCAGTGCACCTCCTGGCAGAGGCTGCGCGGGGAGCGGGAGACAGCGCATTCCTGAAAGATGGTAGTGACTTCTGCAGGCCTGATGAATGTCGAGACCACCATATTTTAGACTAGGGTTAAGAGAGTTGTTCCGAAGAATGCAAATTCTCTCTCTTTTGAAAAAAAAAAATTTGAAAACAAGTAAATGTGCTTTATTCCATTATGGAAATACCTTAGCCAGGAAAATGTCATATTCTCCCGTGCCTGCATAAAGAGGAGGCCAAGTCCTGAAATTCTTTGGACTATTTAAATGAGTCTTCATTCAAATTTAAATTTTTTTCTTTGACTTTTTGAGTTGAGAATTTTGCTGAATGCCCATCTAGATCTTGAAGTCAAAGGAAAACTTTTTTTCTGCTAGATCTTCTCTGAAGGAGGAAGGGCGTTCCTGGCTGCCACTGGTCCTCTTCACCAGAAAAGAAACGCTTGGGGTCACTCTAGTGTTCAACAACCCCCAAAGCTTTCCCACTGGTAGGGGGCCACTGACGTGTTGCTTGTAGAAATCAACATGTCACTGCCTTGAACAGCTTAGTCAGGAGATGTGTCTCCAGCTGGAGGGAGGAGGGTGTTTCTCCAGATGTTTCTCCTCTTCTCTGACAAGCATGGATAGGGCATACTTTTCATGCATCTTCCTTCAAGGAGAGAATATAAAGGAGACCTTGTAGGAAAAGCTATTCTGCCTCCATTTCATCAACAGAGGCATTAAAACAAACAAACAAACAAACAAACAAACAAACAGCTCTCCCCTCCTCCCATAGACACCCCTGCTTGTAAAAAGACTTTTTTGCTGGAAGCAAGGGGTGAAAACGACCATTATGTGGTGTGTAGGAGGGATTCCCTAGAAATAGTCCTACAGCAAGCCAGTGTCCCTAGGAGGAGGACAGTCAGGTTTTGGTTTGTATTAACCCAGAAGATGCCAGTGCACACATGAGAACAAAGTTTCCTGGACATCAGATACTGCATGAGAGGAAGGTGAAGCAGGGTGTGCATTGTGGAAGACAAGGAGAAAAATATTACATGCACATCTAAACTCACGGTCTTTTTCTTTACTGTTGCTATTTAAAAGGTTTTTCTGAACATACAGATGCCCACCCAGCCCTCTTGAGGTTCTCAGAAGCTAAAAGACAGGCAGACAGCAAGGAGCAACATGCAGGTAAATGATTGGCTAACAATAGCTGTGAATATTGTTAGTTACATGATTTGTGCAAAAGGATATACTTCTTAATATTTATCTCACTTTTCTGCACCTACAGTTTGGGGGGTTTTTTGCACAAATGCGAGAGTGATTAATCCTGAATGCAATCTGAAAAAGGATAAACAGAAGGAGACTGGGCATGTATATGTTGCTTGCACTGTATACTACCTCATCTATATTAACTATGAGACAAAGTAATAAAAATAAACAATACAGTATTGTGTCAGTTGCAACTCAGGCTGTAACAAAATATTGCCACATTTTTTCTTACAAAGCTGGCTGTGTGGTGGCTGGAAAGAACCCTAAAGCATATAAAGCTCTTATCTTCATACATTTCCCTAAAGAATAATAGATCAGTCGGTGCTCTGATGCTATTTTAATAATGTACAATTTACAATTCATTTGGTTACCAAGCACTCACAGTATAATTAATTTCACAGACCCTTTCTACACACTGGCATGGTTTATGACAGTACAGAGGGGAGATGGGGGAACTGTGTTCCCCCTGCTGTCACAGGAGAGTGCCTGGATGATGTGTCACCTGGCTGGTCTCACAGCATTCCCACCTTTGTAGGGGTGACAGGACTTGATTTCCCCTTTCTTTTTGCCCCAGCTCCCACCTGCCTTTCCCATCTCACTGCATGGAGGAGGTTGCCCTGGGAATGAGCCTGGCCCATCCTGCAGCTCTCCAGAAGCCCTGAGCCAGATCTGCCCCATCCCTTTGAGTCACAGCAGGCCCTGAGACCTGTTGCAAGCCCTGGAGCAAAAGCTAAGGTGAGCCAAGGGGAGGACTCAAGGACAAAAGGCAGGTGACAAGCCTTCAGTGCCTCTCAGCAGTGCCTCCCTTCACCCTTGCAGCTGGGGCAGAAGAGTCTGGCAGGAATAAAGGTATTGCTTTAGTCAGGAGTGACTGTCCATCCAAACTGTCAGTGCATGAGCCCAAGCCTAATTTAACAGAATTTAACAGAATGAAGACACGGAAAATGGATGGAAAGGCTCCAGAAGCAGGCAGAATACATATTGTTGGGGAGTTTATTTCCACAGTCCTGTTATTTTTCTCTTTATGGGGAATCTGTATAGTTGCCTGAGAGACTTAAATAATGGGCTCTCTCTGCAATGAATGGAGCTGCTGTTCTGTGATGTCTTGCACATCAAAGCAATTTTTTTTGAATCTGCATTTACCTCTTTGATAAAGACAACACTGGGAGGAATTCAGCAACTACAGAGAACCTGCGGGTCTACACATCCACCCGGAGCTTGCTTTGACAGCGGTGTATGAATTGCTATTGAAGTGATGGTTTTGTTTCCACTATAAAATAAACAGGGGTTTCCTTTTCTGAATTTCCCAAACATTATTTTCCTTTTTGAAGTTTTTGATTCCTATACATGCAGAGTGTATGTATACACCTACATGGATATTCACATATATGTATGCATATACATATATAGACACACATACACGCACATATATATAGAGTTCTGTTGTATATAAATGCCTGAGGGTAGAGGTCATGATTTGTGAAGGCTGAGCTCACAATCCTGGATATAAACACACTCATACTGACTCTGAATTGCAGCTTAAAGCTAAGCTTACTAACTTTATTCAACTACAGTTGCAGGTTCTCCTTTTTTTCTTAGGTGTTCAAAAGCTGATTTCTTCCACAGACTGAAGAGCATTGAAAACCACAGCCCTAAATGCTTGATTTACCCCTATTGGAACTATGTGGTTTTCACAAGACATTAACTGTAAGAGGTGCATCTTCTCTTGCACTGTGTCTGCAACTGGCTATTCAATCCTAATTATTTGGTTTCCTAATATCTTACTTGAACAAAAATACGGTGAGGCAGAGACCATGAGATACTGCTTTCACATCTTTTTTCCATATGGGATTTGGCAGCCAATTTGCCAACTTACTGACAACCTGATGTCCTTATTTTTTACATCTGTAGAAACTTGACTCTTCTGTGAATCAGGGCATATCTATAAAATAAGTGAAACCAAAATGTATTATTAAGGACATCAAGTACATATGTATAAAACACCAGCAAGTATTATTATTATCATAATCAATTATTCTTATTCCCAATATAATCACAATTTAAAGCTTGTGTGGCTAATGTATCAAAAGGTTCACTTCAAAACAGGGCTCAAATCTCTCTCCTGCAGTCAGGTTTTCAGAGGGTTTAAAGCAGTGCTCATGTGGCATGAGAGGGCTGATGGAGTCCTATTCCCCCAGGAGAGTGTTGGTCTCTTTTCTGCCTGAGAGAAGGCACCCAGGAAAACCTGATGCACTCCTAAGATGTGGGAAGTAGCAGACTTGAAAAACTTTACTTTTAACCTTTGAATATCAAAGAGTTAAAATCTAGCCTTCTATCCAGGTGAATTTTTTCAAGCCTACAGTTTTAGAATGGAAGAATGTCTGTGTAATTATCTATCACCTGCTTTTTTACCTGTTTCATTTCTGTCCCATACAATACACCTCTTACCATCATTTATTTTTTCAGTTCAAAAATATTTTGTTTTGACTTAATGTTGCTCAAAAAAATGAACTCAACTGTGTTCATAAAATTCCTTCAAGCACCAACCCAGTTGCAAGGCAAAAGTTTCTGCTTTGAATTTTCAGGTCTGTATCTATCAAAGAGAAGAAAAAAAAGAAGCATAACATTGCTAAGAAGTACTCCTTGCTTTATTTCAGCATTTTTTCAGTACTAAAATCAAAGAAAAATTTCTCAGACATGAAAGCAAAATTGACAATGTTTAAATCCACAGTGGCTTAACAGCATTTCAGAAGTTATAGCATTTCTGAGAAATACACGGAAAGATATTTTAAAGCTAGATCACCTGTTTCCTTTGAAAAAAAAAATCTGGCAATCAAATCTAAACAACAGCTAAACCAAGTATCTTTCTTTTATGACCACTTGGGGATGAAGGAGTCTTTTCTTGCTTCTTAGCCCATATTAAATATGAGTTGGAACCGAGATGTCCTTTGCAGCAGAAAGGAAGCCAGGGGCCAGGCTGGTGTCTGCGTCATCGGTGTCATAGTTAGTTCTGCTGTACACCTTCCCTCCAATTCCCTCTTTCTGAACCCACAGGGACCCCTGACATAGAAGGTTAGATGCACTTTGATGAGGAGGACAGCTGGCATAAGATGGCCTCGATCCATTCTCCTAATCCCCCTTCCCTCTCAAAATGCCTGTTGGGAATGGTCCCTGGCAAGTGCTAACTGTGAACTGTGTCCAGGGATGGCTGGGGAGAGTCATACTTGACCCAAGTCAACACCATGCCAAGGACTGCTGTAACAATTTAACAATCTGGAAAATTGAGCTGCAGCAACTGGGGACGTTCCCTGGCACTGTTTCCTTGACTGCATATGCATATGGCCAAACTGAGCAAACTGATTGATAAAACATCAATATGATAGTGCAGGGTTGAAATGCACATCAGCAGCATTCCACGTGCTGGCCCAAACACTATGCTGAAGTTTTGCAAATCAAATAATAAATGTAGCGATTGTTTTTAAAAGAGAGTCTAAAATTTGCCAAAAAGGGAGTCAAATCCCCAAGCTGAAGGCAAGATAACACTTAAGTGGCTTATTCATGAAAAGCTACCACTTGACTTTCTTCAACAAACTTGCCAACCAAAAGCTTCATGGAAGGAATGCAAAGCAGTCAGGCGAAGCTCAAAGGAGAAAAATATTTTAGGTCAAGGACAAAATAATCATATCATCTCAAGCTGTGACACACCAGCTTACTTAGCTTTGATTTTTACCAGCATAACTACCTGGCGCTTTGTGTGATCAAGGTGACCACAGCTGTAATCTAATGTGATCTGGAGCTTATTCACTGATCACAGCTGTGTAATTTCAGGTAACATGCTTCCCTTGTTTAGTTTTGTTTAACATTGTTAAATATATAGTCAGACCATCTGCACAGTATTTTTTTAAATTGGAAATTACAACTATAACTTCCTTTTTATATATCAATAAACTAAATAGCAAAATTTCAAAGGGATCCTTCTCTACCAAACAGTGAAGCAGAATGTTTGTCCCACACCACACCATTGCCTAATTGCACACTAATTGGACAAACGTGATTAAATATTTCAAGATCTTTACTAATTGCCTCTATTTTAGCTTTAAAATTTGCTTGCCACCAACAAATTTAATGACACTGGTGTCTAGTCATCAGCAAAAAGCCCAAGAGTTGCTCTTTAAAATGCACCTAGTCAGAATATTTACTGATTGTGCATTGTTGTTTCCAATGTAGCTTAATTAGAAATCCAATCAGTTCTCCAAGTCTAATTATACTTGATTTGTAGATTCAGACTATGATACATAATGAAGCTAAGCAGCTAACAGTAAACGTGCTTGAAATGTAACAATAAGAGAAATATTTTTAATGCATGCCTTGTTATCATTTTAGAGACTCCGAGTAATATATGAGATCAAACACAAAGGGAAATACGGAGATTTATGACTCAATAGATTTTTAAAAAGCCCATGTTTTATCCTGCAGCAATATAACTGGCGTATGTTTAGTGTTTAAAAATATTTCCTTTGTTTGTTTACTTATTTGTTTGAACAAGATAGCAACATATATTTTGTGGATACATTGCTGTCTCTACTTGGTTGTATTTATCTTGCATGCCGTTATTCTTTCCCTATATTTTAAATGGCACTGTGCATCAGAAACAGGGAGCTGGGTTGGAGATGGTTACTAAGGCAGCAGTTCCCTTCAGCTGAGTCCCGACATCTTCAATGCACCCTTAATTTACTCTTCTCTCTGAGAAATATCCTTTAGGGGCCAAGGGCCAGATGTTTCTTTTTATTCCATGCTGTGCAGGGAAACACATCTGCTCTGCTATTATTTTTTACCTCAGTCCCACAGTCTGAACATTGCAGCTGCAGCCTTACACCCGTGTTGTAGGATCAGACTAATAGTGTGTCACTTTTGGTACTGCCTACAATGTGCTTTTATTAGTACTTTTGTGGCAGCAAACATTTTGATCATGCTAAACTAATGAGCCGCCTGTTTTCTGAAGAGCAGACTAAACTTAGAGGAAGAAGAGGAGGGGGAAGGAAGACCATCAGCAAGTCCCACCAAGACCCCTGGTTGGTACCTTGTGTTTCCCAGAGAGGAATCCACAAGCAGCCATGCTTTTCTGTTTGGAAAACTATAGAGTTACCCACAAACTCTTCAGAAATCAGCCTATTTAATTGTTACCTCCCTAGTTTGGAGGCTTTTGACATCATCTTCTTCAGATTTTTTGGGAACCACTTGTTGCTCCTAAAGGGTTCACTGAAGAATACCCTTCCCTTTCTAGACATTTTTAGGGGTATACAGATTAGAAACAGCTAAAAAGCACCTAGGTTTATTCATATGGAAAAAAACCCCACCTTTAAACCTGTGACAGAAAGCATTATGATCCCAGCATCCATGTGAGGAGAGGAGAAGAAAGGTAGGTAGCAACTACCTTCAGGCAGCATTGGAAGGCTGCAATAGCAGAAATTTGAGGCTCACTGACCCTTTTCTTTTTAGAGGGCACTCTCAGGGCTGTAGGAAGCTCTTAATTTTCTCTCCTTATCTTTTTTATTCTAAATCTCTTCTTAAATCAAAACCCAGTCTGTTCCTGCAAAGGAAAAGCAAAACCAACTGGCAAGTCTTTGTGTGGGGCCTACAGGAGACAAATGTTGAAAGCTCACCCCTCTAATTGCTGCAGTTCTGAAAGAAGCTAATAAATAAAGCAGCAGCAATGAATAAAAGCTGCTTCCCAAGTTGTGGTTACACCACTAAGAATATGAAGGATGGGAAGAGGGAGGAGGAAAAGGCAACAGGGCAAAAATAAGGAAGTAAACAACAAGATTAATGTTAACTTCTGCTCAGTAAGAATTGCAGTGCATAAAGTAAGCAGGCACTGAGAGGAAAAGTTAAAAAAGAAAAGGTTCCTGATGAAGTGGTATGGCTTAGCCTAGGGCAATGCAATCCTGCTGCCACTATCATGGTTTTTAAAGTTCAGGGTGCTACCCCAATGGGGTAAGACACCATGGGGCAGATCCCAGCCTGCTGGGGGCTCAGCCAGCTGCAGGGCCCCGGGATGGCTGGAAGAACAGCCCAACTTCCCTCAGTGACAGCCCAGATCTGCTCCCAGTGGCTGAGCTGCCTGGCCATGCTACGCTGATGGTTTGCCACTGGTTTTTGGGGTCTCTTCGGGAAATGCATCGAACGGCTTTGCCTGGTGGCAGTGTGACCTGTTGGATGCAGCACGAAATGAGTTGGCAGGTGGTGTCGACTTTCACACTGGCTTCCTTCCCGACCTCCCTGGCACCAGGGCATGGCCTCAGCACTTTCTGTCTCAAAGCCAAGACTCACCAGCTTCCCAGAGCACTTGAGCTCTGCAGATGAAGAGCACTGAACAACAGCTGACTATTATTTTCAGGCTTCCAGCATGGTATTTTGTACCATATACAATGAGATCCATTCCAATTTATTTTTTTTCTAAGTAACCATTACAAGTGTTCTTTAAAGAACAAAAACTGTGAAATAGAGATGTTATTAAAAACTTGACCCTGTTTTAACAACAACGTTTGAAATATTTTTCTATGTTGTTCTATTTAATTTATTGAGTCCAAGGATTGGGTTCTCACTGCCCTCTCTTCTCTGCCCTTAAAATCAGCATCAGCAAGGACAAAATTTTTGAAAAACAGGAGAATAAAATATTTCAGTCACATCCTCCATACTAACCAGTGTTCAATATTTTATCTTTCTTTACTATTTTTTTTTCACCCGTGTGCAATCAGCCTTGAAAATTTCCTTTGCCTTCAATTCTTTTACCTTTGATGGTATTCAGATTGCAGGCTTTGCCTTGGCCCCTCATGCCACACAGTCTTCTATTTATATTATTAAAATGCAGCACCTGCTTTTTCATTTTACTCTGTTTACAGGGTATTGCTTTTATTGATTAATGTCTCAGACTCAAGTAAAATGCTAATCACGCAGGGAAAAAATTGTAAAAAAACTCAATATGCTGATCTGTGGTGCTTGGCGTTTGAAGTAGCTCACTAACTTAGCTCTGAATTAAGTTTCAAATTCCACCCCACTAATGCAGTGCCTGAAAACCTGGACCTCTTGGGCCAAGGGTACAATATGTTTCTATTCTATGCTTGCATCATGAGGCACATGAGACCCAGAGAAAAAAAAAATCTAGAAAAATTGCATATTTAGCTTTACTTGCTAGATTTATAATTTTCAAACTCATTTATATTTATCTATTTTCTGCCAAAATGGTGGCTGCCACAAAGTCCCTCCTTAGGACAAGTCTAACATGAAAGTGTGTGTTCTGGCAGATTGACAGCAAATTGCAAGGGGGCTTGGGAAAAAAAGTCAAACCTAGAGATACAACAGAGCAGTCTCTGCTCATACGGCACCAGCAGGTGACCAAACTCTGCCATGTTGCTTGCCCAATGCCCACTGCTGAGCAGAGGAGGAGTACAGCAGGTTCTGGGTATCTCAGCATCCAAGAGCAAGACTGCATTTTGTTGCATCGAAGAGGAGGCAAAGTCTCCTTCGCTGCCCCCAGGAGAGCCGGCTCTTGACTGCCAGTTCTGTGAGGAGCTCTTCCACGTCCTGGAATTCCACCTCTAATACTGCATCCAGCACTGGGGTCCCCAACACATGAAAAACATAGACCTGCTGGAGCAAGTCCAAGGAGGGCCACTAGGATGATCTGAGGGCTGGAGCAGCACTTTCATGAAGACAGAGTTGTGGCTGTTCAGCCTGGAAAAAAGAAGGCTTCAGGGAGACCTTTTAGAAGTCTGCCAGTACCTAAAGCGGCATACAGGAAAGCTGGAGAGGGAGTTTTTGCACAGGCATGTAGTGATGGGACACAAGGGGGAATGGCTTTAAACTGAAAAAGGGTAAGATATTAGGAAGAAATTCAAATTCTGTGAGGGTGGTGAGACACTGAAATGTAGTACCCACAGAAGATGTGTGTCAGTCCCAGGCCAGGCTGAACAGGGCTCTGAACAACCTGGTCTAGTGGAAGGTGTCCCTCTTCATGGCAGGGGGATTGGAACTAGATGATTTTTAAGGTCTCTTCAAAACCATTCTGTGATTCTATAATCTCCTTTACCTCTTTCTAAGCAACAACACCAGGAGCAATACTACCTTAGGTAGCGAAGCAAATCCCAGGAAAGAGAGAATAAACACGAGCAGAAGTGCCCCTTGCCCAGCACCACAGGGAAGCAGCCAGAGCCACAGCCTCCACCTGATAAAGATGTGTTTCTGCACACACCTGTATTTTCCTTACATGCAGCCCACAAGAAGCTGATAAGACTGTCTGTGTGCAAAGAGCTGATGTGTCAGTCTCTGCTGGTTCAGGACCCGTGTGATTGAGGCCCCAATTACAGTAAGCTCTCAAGTGTATTTTAAATTCTGTATTCACCTCAGCATGTGCTTATACCAGGTGCTAAACTGGGGACAAATGCTCAAATTTAATTCAATTCAGCAGGATATAAGCAAGGGCTTCGACTCAAATGTGGGTGTGCATCCTAACTTAAACAGTGATGCTTTCCTGAAGCAGGATATAAACATTGACCCACATAAACAGTATAAAATATTTAATCATCAAAAATCCTTCTTGGTGACGCAGTGTGATTGCAAGCAGTTTTTCTCTGCTTGAAGTCGTTGTCTGTAATCTACATGTCCTCTAGAAGCAAAGCTAAGTTGACTTTAGAAAGTGTTCAGAGACTGGAAGAAGTTAATTGACACTTTTGTTTTTCTCCAAACCATAAAGCTTTCTTTGTAAAAAAAGCTATTTTATACTTTTCCCATTATATTCTCTTTTCCCTCCCTTTTTCTCTTATTAATAAGGTCTGGCCCTCTTTAACATGCAACAAGAGCCTAATGAGCCATGCAGCCTTCTTAATTTCTTCACTGTTGAAAATCCCTGACACTAATCTATCCCATTTATACTAATAAGAGGTGCATCAGCTGATATTTGGTGCAATGGAAACATTTTAAACATACTTTATTGAATTGCAGGTAGCAGCTTCTCACAAAGTTTATGCTGCTATTCAAATTGGTGCCCTACAAGCACCACAGAGCTGTGTGTGCTGCACAGTGAACAGAGTGCACAGTACTGCACGGTACAGACAGTGGAAAAAGAATCTGATGTCCAGTAATATATTAGCTTTATATTTCATGTAAACTTGTCAAAGAGATACTGCAGGAAAATCATATCCTTCACATTTTTTCTGCTCTCTATGTTTGCGGTTTACAATAACAATGAAGATCTGACCTAAAATATGATGTCACATTTTATACTAAGTGGACATTAATTAATGCTAAATTACAGGAGAACTCATCGGGAGTTTATGCTTTACATATGTAGGCATAACACAACAATTCAGCATGATTAATGATGTTTCAGTGAATAACCAGGATTTACATATGGAAAAATGGGGGGGAAGGGGAGATGCATTCCTTAGAATTGTTTTTTCCTCTGTTCTTAATTGTGAGCTTTGCATGTGCCTTTCTCCACTGTCTCATCATTAGCACATAAGTCTGACAGAGCTCCACTAATTCCAGCTGCAGAAGTGCTGGTGTAGCAGCAACAGATGAAGAGTATGAGGAAAGGATCTCATATTGGGAGGGGCAGTATCTGTTATTAGGGAAGCAGATGCAGCTGGAAAAAGTGGACAAGTTTTGGGCACACAACCTTTTTCTAAGTTTTGAATCAAAGGCTGCAAATGGCTTTCCATGTCATGCCTGAAGAAAGGCTCTGGGCCTGAAACTTTTTTCCAGTTAAATTGGTGATTCTAATAAAACACAGTCTCTTTCCTTTCAAATCTCTCTTTATACACATACTTTAGAAGGGTGGAAAGTATTATCATGTCTGCTTCAAAGATGCTGAAACCGAGAAGCTGGGATGGACTGGACTGAAATCCAGATGTGGTGATTGCCCAGGTGAGAGAAGCCCAGGTTCCTCCCTCTGCCTGCTCTGCTTCCTGCTACGTGATGGCAAAAGCGTCCAGGAGAGAGGACTGCAATGATTCACATTTCTGAAGTTGTGCCTCAGGCACGTAGTTACCCTGTGGTTTTGGAAATACAAATTCAAACTTCCAATTTAATAGGAAATACAACCATGCACTGTGGTACCCTATTTAAGTGTCCTCATATCTGCCAAGTGGTGGAAATAGAGCTGATGACTCCCCAGCGGCTGCACACTCAGTCTTTCTGAGAAAGAAGGAATAAAAGAAGAGAGCAACAGGCCTGGGAGAATGGATGTGGTGTAAAGATCCCAGACCCAGCAGAACATGGATCAGGTGGTCCAGCTGTGAGAAATGCCGTAAGGCGGTCTTCAGCTAGATTTAGAAATCAGTGGGGGGATTTTTTCATCTGAACAGGATGTGACCTGTTACTGATACTGATGTCAAGATGTCTCTCCTATTTTAGCAAGCCTTGTCTAGAGGTCACCTCTCCCAGGCATAATACTGTCCTCTAAGTTTCTTTGTCTGTCTCTGTCAAGAGAGGTGTGAAGGGGCATCGCAACACCAATGTCAAGGACATATCATAAGGCACATCTCCTGAGCTGAGTGGCAAAGGAGGGCTTTTAAGCTTGTTGACTGGGAAGTTTAGAGGGTGTTGTCCCTCATAACTGTGACAAAAGCATAAATCACCTATTATTTTGCCATTAATAAGGCCTCTGACATCTCCAGGCCGTGTTTCCCTTCCAACAGCACCTTTAGTTTTGGTGGAAGCTGTGTGAAGCTGTGTAGTGGGTGGCTGTGGGATCCCCTGCTTAAAAGTCTTTCCAATGAAGCAGTGTCACTCGAAACACAAGTGTAGTTGTCCTTTCACCTCAGGCACAAGCTCTGTGGATGTTCTCAATTTCTGTTTATTAGGTAAGTCAGGTCTTGTACATTATTCCTTCAAAGTGATTCTGGGGAAGGGAATTTGAAGAATTTGTTATGCAATAGGAAATAAAAAGCATGTCTTTATCATTTGTTGTCACAGGGTGTGTTTACAAAATTAAACATACTCATATTCATCATTTATGGAAAAGTGTTAATTACATAACTTTTTTCTGCTTCTTTGTTCACTGCTCTCCTGTCACTCTGCTCTCTCGTGCTCATTTTCTCTGTAAGGTAACCATCATAACTTCAGCAATCATCTTCCTCCGGAAAACTGTAGGTGCACTTTTTAATTTATAATCAAACATGTGAATGAATGATAATTTTATATTTTTGCCCTTCTCCCAGTCTGGAGGAAGGGTGGTAGTGTTCAGGGGACTCCAAAACCACAGTTATAATGTGAGGCCTGCGTTGTTGTTTCTGTTTGCCCTTTGTACTTTACGCCTTGAGCACAGATATTTGCAGAAAATCCCCAGCCCTACACGCTTTTAGTCATCTGCCATATCTACATGACAGGGTTCCTGCAGTGCCCAGGCCACTGGTGAGGCAGCACTCACGTGAAAGGGCTGGGCACCCCTGTGCCAGCAGCGCTGGCTCACATGGGCAGCTCAGAGAGTTGACCCTCTGGTCCCCCACGTCAGAGAAAAGGATAACAGCACATGTAGGAGAGCAGCCTGGTTGGCTGGAAACTCAGCTTCCCACTTGCCACAGTGCTCCAAGCTACTGATATTTTCCACTCAGTGCATTCCCTTAAATATGCAGGGTGGTCATAGCAATCTGTGTTGTAATCTCCTATCGCTGGGCTTTTCTGACATTCCGGAAGAAATCCTGCTATTTTGCTGCCACTGAGCAAATGGTTCTTCAGCCCCTCATTCCTTCCCTACATCCAAAGAAATGTTCTTTGATTTATTCTCTCAGTGTGTGCAGCACTGGTGCAGATTGAATTGTGGGCTGTCTGGATCTGTAACTCATCCCCCGGACAATTACTGGACATACACATCCCAGCATCTCTCTCCTCTTAACCTTCACCAGCCTAAGTGTGTTAACTCCCCAAAGATTATCAGCCTGTCTGAAGGTGTGATTGAAATGAGCTCTGCTCCTCTCAAGAAGGCAGAGCCCTAGCCTGCTAAATCACTGGCTCTAATCTTGAGCATTTAAACAAAAACAAACAAAATAATCTTCTAGGAAACACTAATAGCGTAATGTCAATACTCACATCATGTGTGTCAACTGCCCTATTAATTATTATCATTACCTGCCTTCATAAATTGAATGCAACTGTAGTTTTAGCACTGTGGGAAACCAGCATTAATTGGGAAAAGGTCTACAGAAGTATCCCTCTGCATTTGCATGTTTTCCCTCTCTCCCTCCATGCTTCTACAACACAAAATGTACCCGCTAACCCACTCTACCTTACATGCATGTGTGCAGACAAACATATATTTTGTGAGTACACGTATAGGCTCTCTGCATGTATAGGCTCTAATGTAGTTGGGTACAGCACCTTCTTCCTAAGCAAGGAAATTTTTTTTTGCAAATGTTGCTACAAATTCTTGGCCTGTTGTTGAAATAAGTGCAGCCATACACTCCATGAGGATATGTCTTATGCCCTGTGTCTTGACATTTTCCAACAGATGTTGGCTAATGAGATTGTAGAAGGTTCACCATGGATGAAGTGAGCCCAATAAATCTTTCTCTTAAATGCAGACACTCCACCATCCCAGCATCATATACCTATAATACATTTTAATTACTTGGCTATTCAAATTATACTAAATTAGATCTGCACAGAGCTGCATCACAGATTTCTCAATTTACATTTAATCCATGGCAAACAAAAAAAAACAACAACAACAAAAAAATAATTGCAAGCACACTTTTCATTGGGACTTGCAGGAGCTACTGAAGTCTGATACCTTTAAAATTATTAAGTGACAAAGATTACTAGCACTAAGGTTCTACTTTGCTTCCCCATTAGCCATTTAGGTGACAGCTGCTGTATTACACATAAAGATGAACCATTCCTTGAGGGATGATAGTGGTTCCGCTGTGACACTACTGGCATAAAGCATTATCAGACCATAGCTGAGCTTAGAGCCATCACAGTCTCCTAGGCACCTATCAGTACCCTCATTATCTGCATCACAGCGTGTCTAGAAAGAGCACTGCCAGGCTTCACAGCTTTGCAGCTCATTTGAGAAGCGGAAATTAAACATCCCAGGAGAAAAAACAGGCACATTGTAACAGCACTGGTGCTGTACACACATAACATGTTGACTGCTGTTGCGCTGACTTCTGTCTCATTAATTTAATAGGCTCCTGGACTGGGGATGGGGAGGTGGAGAGGCAGCCTTTACAAGCAGATTACTGAGCAGGGCTCTCTGCACTGATTGAGAATCCAGATCGGAGAACTTACGCTGAGCACTGCCACACTTCAGATGTCTGTCCCCACTTCTGCAGCTGCCATGTGGTGAAATAAACCAGACAGAGGCAGAAAAATGAGTGCATCCCTTATGTTATCCATGCTTAGATTATCCTGAATCCTTGTGTGAAGTAAAGGAAAGCAGCACAGGTGCCTTTTCAGCAGTGATTGTATCTGCATGCCCCTGTGAGGGTCAATGTGAGTGTGTTAAAAGGGGAGTGCTGCATTCAGACAGGGTTGAGATAGCAGGAGTGACCCTGCAGCAGCTCAGTGCAGGTCTGCTCTTCAAAAGGAGCTGGTTTGCTTCCTTTGTCTGAAAAAGTAGCATTCACTCATGTGGTGATGTCCAGCAAAAAGCACAGTGCAAACTGAGGCTTCCATAGGATTTGGGCAGAGCATACATCTTCCTTTGGCCAAGGGGTGACTTGCTCCCTGAATCAATACATTTAAGCAGCTCTCACTTAAGCTGAGGCCAGTGAGTTCATGTCAGGAAAGAAAAATGGACATGGGCTTCCATTTGATTCCGTTGCCAAATTTTACATTCAATAGCACCAGAAGGAATTTGGAAACATAAATGCTTTCTATTTCATTCTAATGAGTTACTGCAGGTGATCTAATGTGCTCCTGTACATTTAAATTGATAAGAACATTATAGGAGATGTCAGTGGAAGGAAAACTGCTCTGCAAACATACACATTGTGAGAGATGTTCATTAAAGTGATCTCTCTGTCAACAGGGTGGTTGGATATTTGTATGCATCTCTGCCCTCTCCTTATTTGTATGGATGGATGATGAACCAGAAGGTAGAAACAGAAAGAAGGTGAACTGATTTTTACAGTCTCTGCAAAAAAACTTCACCCATCACACAGGAGCTGAATTCCTCAGACCCTGTTATTCTCTCCCCTTAGGTTATTTAGGGGTTACTCAAATGCTTTGGGAATCCTGCTTAGAGGAGACAAGAAAAGGAGCCTACAGTTTGAATGCATAGAATCTTAAAATTGTTAAAGTTGAGAAAAACCTTTAAGATTATGCAGATTTTTTTTTCTGGATCATACAACAAAACATGCAGAAGCTGTATTACCTAAAAGCACATGCAAACAAGAGACAGAGTGAAGAGAAGGTGGGAACCTTGTTTAAAGGCCCTTGTGGATTATGCTGTGATAGGAATTGCACTTGGTGGGTCCATTAAAAAAGAGACACATGCACACAGATGGCGTCTTAAATACATCCCAGCCACCTGGAAATGTTTTAGGTCCTTGCATCCATACACTTATTTGGAAATCACACAGCCAATAAGAAAGGAAACTTCCTTAAGTGTCTCACCTAATGACATCAAAACAGGAATGTTAAGATTTTTGAAACTGTGGAAATCAACAGGAATAATTATCCCAGGAAAAAAATCAGAATTTTCCCTCAACAACTGATTCCTAGGAAAACTTCCCCAAAATTGATAGCAATTACTTGACTCTTTCTCACTTGAGGCTTGATCTGGCTCAAAGAAGCAAACATACATTGTGGTTTTTTTCACAGGTTCTTGTACATTCACTTATTATGATAACCAGTGTACTTCTCTCTGCTTCTACGTTGGTCCTGCACTCAGTTTTTGGGCTGATATTCTCCAGGTATCCTTGGACAAGGGAAAGGGTCTCTAGTGTTTTGGGCTGAGGTAAGGGCTGGAACAGTGGTTGGAAACGTTGCCATCATCTAACCATTAAAAACAAACTTTCAGATGCTCATCGTGTTTAAACATCTAAATTCAATGTTTACAGTCTCATTTTTGACCATGACCTGATTCCTGATGGTGATGCCTGATTCAGGTGGAAATGAAACCTTGGGGCAGCAGTGCCAGAGGCTCCCCAGCCCTGCTGGGATCCCCCAGCCTGGCTTGCAGCCCTGGCACCTGATGGTCTGCCTGTCTGCCCCTCCAGCACAGACCCCTGCACCACCCTGATGCCAAGGGAGCACAAGTCATGTCACTCAGGTACTAAACTGAGGTGGCTTCTTAGGCCTCCAGCACCTTCACCTTGCTGAAGCCTTTGACTCTCAAACTTCAGGGTTAGCCTGAAACCTGCCATCTCCAGTGATAATAGCTCCATGTCCATGATACACTCTACTTCACAGCCTTTTTATTGTAAGATGAAGAGAAGAAGAATCCTTTTATTCACATGTGGAATCTGGAAAAGCTTGTAACTCCAGTAATCAATGTTCAGCCTGTTGCACCTTTGTGCTTTAGAGTTTGGCAAAGGAATGTGAGCTGGGGAAAGGCACAGGTTTGTGAAATAGCACTCCTTTTCCAGACACAAGGAAACAAATTGTTCTATACTCGTGAGCATGAATGTTGGAATTATAATGTGAAATTGCCAATAGGTGATCCTCTTCCAATCCAACATATGGCAAGAAACATTTGTTTCAGCACACACAGTGTTACCTTACATTCTTATCTTGTTTTATTCTTCTGTGTCTCTCCTCCCGTCAGATAATTTTGGACAATGCACACCAAGGCTACCCTGTATGTAATATTGTCTAGGACTCTGTGTCCCCATGGTGGACAAAGGTTTCTGGGGCAAGTCTACAGCTGAAGACCTCATTGCACATATCCCTGCAGCTTCCAGATCCTGCTTCTGCTTGGACTTTCAAGTCTCTTAGCCATTTGGTGGGACCAGGAAGCAAGGTATTGAGAATCATTAATTCAGGCCTTGAACTTTTTTGCAGTTTATCCTTGAAAGAGCCAAATTCATTTAAAGCAGAGACAGAGACTCTTGTTTTCTCTGCAGGCATTTCAAACTCCAGAGAAGTCAGAAGGCTTAAGGATTTTCGAAAGGGTGATAAAGTTTTACATAAGACTGAATTCTTTCTACATGCCCTTAAGCTATGCAAGGTGGCTGGTGTCTGATTTGAGGTTCACTGCAGACCAATACCCACTGATTTAAGTGGTGATACAGAACATTTACACAAATGCAACTGAGGGATTCTTTTATTTTGAAACTGTTCCAATCAAACCCTGGTAGAAAACATATAGGGATTAATATGAGTTTATCACCCCTCCATTAATTTTCAGTGAAAGAGACATTCCTTTCCATTCCATCTTAATTTTGCACCCAAGGTACTAAGTTTAAAAAGCCAACTCAGTCAATCTCAGAGGTAATTGAGGTCAAGTCTTCTTCACTCTTGGTGCTCTAGACCCCCAAGGAAATGGACCATTATTTTGTCCATATTATCCAAGAAGACCATACCAGTTCTGATAGAAATTAAAATTGAAAATTATTTAGGCAATCTGATTATATGGGCTGCACTTTGCTGGCCTAACCCAGTAGAATATGACCTGCCCAACCAGCTTATTCAGGCTACAATCTCCATTTTGCATCACTTGCACTAAAGGCAGAAAATTTGCTTTATCTATTTTTGCTTTTGAGCATGTCACCTGGGTCCCCAGACACTATTTTTGGGGTTTTTATTTCCCCTGACCCAATGAAATGGCTCTCTCTCTGAAGAATTTATGCTGTATGAATGATAATACCTGGTGGGAGAATTAATGGTTTTGTTAGTTTATAGTGAGTATTTTAATTAATGCTCTCTCATTAACTTATTTTAGAAACACATATCAAAAATATGCTTTAAAAAATCACAAAATAAAATATGTGCACAAAAAAAAGGCAAGCTATATACAAATCTTTCAGGAATGGGAAGAAAACACAAAAAAAACCAACAAACTTTGCAGTCCTCTCTTGTATGCTGGATTCTTCCAGACTCACAGCTGCTAGAATGCCTTCTGCCAGCTGAGTGAAGAGTTTGATGTGATAACAAAAGAGCTTCCATGAAAAAGCCAAAAATACGTCTGTAGCACAGCAGCTGACCAGCTCAGCAGCACGGGTCACTGCAAGCACAAACTGCCTGCTTCTCTATTCATTCCTCTAGCTCCTGACTAAACGCTGAGTCAAGTTTAAGGGCACACACCATATTCAGGCCATTCATCACCACTGCCGCAACCATTTCTGACCCTTGGTTTTGCAGGAAACCCCAGGCAGCAGATTCTCTGGGTCACACGTAGTTCTCTTGAAATTAAACACCAAAATCTGTAAGCCTAGAGCCACTGTAGAGGACTCCTGAATGTGGTCCTGAGTCCTGTGAGGGGTCTTTGGTGATCTGAGGCTCAGGTACCTCTCTGTTTGCAGGGATGCCATTGCTGGCTGCATTCCAGCAAGTCACAGCCTCCAAGAGCTGTTTTGTTGAGTTCCAAGACCTAAACACACACTCTCAGCCCCACTTTCCCCTGCTGTGTCAGCCAGCATATAAGAGAGACAGTGGGAAAAGCATCTTGATTGACATCCCCCTCAGGGAAGGAGAGGAGAGCTGTATCGTACAAGCAGTGAATCATCCTGCTCAGATTATTTTCCCCTCCTAAAAGGCTAAAACCACTTCAGTGATGAAAACTCAGGCTGAAAAAAAATTTAGGATGATGATGAGGATGGTTTTAAGCCTTCAACACTGGCCAAATGCATGAATTTTTTGAGCAATCAAGAGATAAGTGATGGGGAGGGTGGTCCCCTGGGTGACTGTCCCTACTCTGGACCCCATCTCCCCCATCACAGCCCCATGCTAGGGACCAGAACGTGCAGTCAGTGCAGGGCACACAAAGGAGAGCCACACAAAGGCTAAGAGAGATGCAGTGTGGATTGTAAAAGAAAATTATGCCTCAATAATAGAGAAACACACAGACCCTTGGTTCGGTTCACAGGCTGCAGTGCTCTAATATAATTATCCTGATTTATTTCAAGGAAAGGGTCACTTTATGAAGCGACTGTGTCTAAACTTTGTTCAGATAAAAGGCCTTTAACAAAAGGCAGGCTTTGGGAAAACAAGCAAAACTCAGGCTGTGCACTCAGTAAGCACATTTTCTAGTTTTCAGTCAAGAAGTCATTGGCAGTGTCAGTGCTTGAAAACTGCATGGCTCAGACATTTCTAAACCCTTTTAATCCATCACAAAGGGCTCCCTTGATTGTTGCTTTGTTTTTCCGCTGCTGCCCTACAGTATGGCTGCCAGTGTATATTCCTGATAAGCAGTGAGCTATGCAGATGCTGCTAGGTTTCCCTGCCTTCTGTACCACTCAACCTGCCAATGCCTATGTGAGGGACACAGTCATGTGTCACAAACAACCAGGAGCAGTGACACTCCATCTGCCCCTTGTAGTCCAGGAAACTTAAAAGAATACAGGATTAATTTCCATGGGCTGCATGGTGCCACCCATAAAAGTCCCTAGTGCCATGAATGGGAAGTTCAGCTTAAAACCCGGGGATACAATGAAACCCCCACAGTATTAATGCCATTTTAATCCCTACAGATTCTGAGTTTGGCATTACTAATGCAATTAATTGTGATAGAAGGGAGAGAGCACGAGCTCCATGCATTTGAATATATACTTCAACACACAATGCATCCTGAGATGTATGGGGAAGCTATGTCTCTTTCCTCGTGTGACTGAAACCTCACCACAGCCCGTCCTACTCAAAAAAGGACCACAAAAGTCTAAGGGATGTATTCAAAACCATCAAGAGAAAAAAAATGGAGGAGGTTGTGGGGAGGGTCTCAGCACAGCAGCAAGGTGACCACCCAAGTGAAACTCTATGTGGATCCCCTGGCAGAGGTGCAGCCACACCATGTACAAGAGCCTCCTGGAGCAAGCTACCAGGGGAACAAAGGGACATTGCCGTTTCCAGCAAACAGCAAGCAGCTTCCATATTCACAGCTCTGCTTCACCTCTGCAACCTCTTTTAAAAGCAGTGTATTAGGCAGCAGCCCCATGGGGGATTGGAAAACTCGGGGGCCCAGAGGTTGTCTGAGCTCGGTGCAGTGCCAGGATAATATTAGCACAGAAAACATCTGAAAAGAGACCCCATCAGAAATTCTGTGCACTTATCCCAAAAAGGAGCATGGATAAGGGAGGGCTACTGCTTCACCCCAGGTGCTGACTTTGAGCAAGAGTCTGGGAAACTGAGCTCTTTAATTCAAAGCTCCTCCTTCACTTGCTGCACCCCAACAGCAAGCAGGTACATATGCTCGGGATGTCCAGGTTGTCCTTTATTGCTGGCTGGAAAATGTTGTGGTTTTATCTGTAGGGCAAGAGCACCTGCTGAGATTGGCCATGAACCAGTTGTTCCTTCCCCTTTCCCCTCTTCCTGGCAGAAAAGAGATTGCCTTTTCCCCTCCAAATCGTGGCTACAGAAAGAGAGGAAAAGCAGAGAGATTCTCTATATGAATTAGGGTCCTTGCAAATGTTCCCTTTGACCTGGGAGAGGGCACAGGCAGCTTACTCGTGTCTGAGCTGCAGGACAGAGGACTGATCAAGGGGTACAGCAGGGAAGCAATCAGGGACACAGAATCAGGAGGAAGAGCAGGAGATGAGGGTAGGGGGAGAGAAATGAGAAAATGAATACAATCTGCTGATCTCTGAAGATCCTGGTGAAACATGAATGGGCCCTGGGTTAAGGAACATCTGTGCATGGTGAGGGCTAGATGATACTGGGAATAAACACAGCAAAGGAGATGAGAGTGAACACATGCCTTATGTTCAAATTCCAAATGGAAAGACATTTACATGTCACTATTTTAATACTAGATATTAAACGTCCAACATTAACAACACAAAATCGACACCCTATCAATTTTTAATAAATACTAATGACCTCTTAAATTAAATTTCTAAGTTGAAAAATATCATCAATATCAAACATTTTTGAGACACACAAAATCCTTACAAATCTGTATTAATGCCACTCTTTGCAATACCTGCAATATCAACTTCCACAGGCATTGCTTGTTCATTTGACTCCCCCCCTGGCATTTTCCTGTGCCTCTCCCCTGCAGCTGCTCCTTCTGCAGCACTGTCATTCCTAGCCAGCCTAAAGCACCTAACAACAAACACCACAAAGGTGCTCAGGTCTACACAGCTCACCCCTGCATGACACCTTACCAGCACTGGGGAATAGGAGGGTTAAAACCCTGATGTGTTTTTTTAACATTATCATACAACCTTCTGGATGACTGCAGAGAAAACACCATATTTAGGAAGAACAGCTGGTCTTTACCTTTTCATTACTAACCAGTAGCTTCAGCATTTAGTCCATCTTTTGTTTTGAAGCAAGAGGATGTATTACAAAGGATATGAAAATGTTACCAGAATCACTACAAGCTGCACACAGAGAAGCTCAAGTGTGTCAACCCCCAAATCTTTATCTTCTCTCACCTTTGAATGCTCCTATCTTATTTTTCAGTCTGTCTGCTAAATGCATTTACCCCATTACAGCTGCAAGCTCTTTCAGACAGGGGCTGCATCTTCTATTGTATTTCTCTTTCAGACACCCAAGATGAGGTGAGTGCTTAATTAATATGAAGTCATGATAATATGAAACAGCACATGAAAAGTATTTCTCCAAAGAATAGAAGACTTGGCAGAGTAAATCTACTAAAAACATAGGATTTTCAGCAGGGTTTGTTTTTCTGGTTTTGGGGGAATATTCTGTACCACAGTTTATTCCCTGGCCTGACCAATGAGTATTAGCTGGAATAAAATGGTATATTAATTTCCCTTGACAATAATTGGAGCAGCCTATGATCTCAGCAACCCTCTGGGTATATTCCTAAGGTCAGAACAAGAGTGTCACAGCCGTGTTGCTCTTTTATGCCACTCCCTACACATTTTCAGGGAAAGCTACTAATCCACTTAAACAATTACCTTTCAGAGAAGGAGGCAGAGGACTTTGAATGAGGATACCTAATAAACGACTCAGTCTGTGAAATATTTGAAAAGCTCACAGAGCAAAGAAGTGGAATACAGCTATTATCTGACATGTAGCACCAATGAATAAAATCATCACCAGACTGAAACCGCTCAGTATTTTTATTCATGTCTGCACTGCAAAGTGGTTGAAGCCTAAAACTAATGAAGGAAATAATATGCAATTCATCATGGTGTAGAGAGAGAAAGGCAGACGAACATAACTCTTGACTCGTGTCACGTCAGTGCCTTTCAAACTTCTCTTTGTGGCAGCTTTTGGGAAAGAACCATATTCTCTGTGCCACATGCCAGCTCTCTTTCATCCCGTGAAAGAGCCATGTCCCCAAACCCTGCTCAGGCTGTGAACAGGAAATCCTCTCAGTTTCTTGCTGATCGCCTGGCACATGCATACAAAATAAGGAAAGATAATCAGTAATCATGCCTAACTTTGAGTTAATGGGGCATAACACTGGAGGCAGATCACTAAGTAGCAGTTCCACACACTGGAGCTGGGAGTCAGATGCAGGCTGCTGCTGTGCCTGGGAAGGAATGATGGGATGCAGGCACAGTGCCTGCCTGTGCTGGGACGATGCTGCCTCAGCCCAGCTTGCCAGGGTCTCCCAGAGAAAAGCTTGACTCTGGGAAAAAAACCTCACTCTTTGTTGGCCACCATGGACTTCGCATCTCTGCAAGGGAGTGAAAGCTCCTTCTCCTGTCATTCCACATTCTGACCAGCACAGGGAAAGTACTGCAGACAGGAGGGACTGTGACTCAGTTTGGGGCTCTTGGGCTCAGATGGAGAGGACCCTGCCGAGGGCAGTTTAGAACAGCCCCGTTTCAAGAGCTGTCTACCTGCTGCCAGCACACAGTGCTAGCAATCAGCTGAGTGGGGGTCACTGCCCACCTCCAGGGGAAGGATCCCACCTGGGGACAGCAGTGAGCTGGAGTGTTGGGTTTGCTGCTGGTGGCAACTTCATAGCACACACACACACTTATCTTTAGCTTTTTCTGTCTTAAAAAGCTGGACTTGCCGCTTTGCCTGGGTATTTGGGCACTGTCAGTGCACTTGCAGCTGCAGATTGGCACCTCTAAAATTTTAGTCATGATTTCAGTCAATTTTCACATTTCTAAAATGGAGCAATACCTCATAAAGCACAGATCTAATGCATATAGCACCAATTTGCTGAATGTCAGTGTATACTGACCTTCTATTACAAACACTGGCAGATGGCCATTCCTTTAGTACTCAAGAGTTGCTTGAATAGAAAATCAAGTGATGGCTTAGCCTGTGTTTCGCCTCTGCATCAGTGCCCATAGCAACACGCAGTGGTAGCTGCCTGAATGCAATGCCTCTGCCACCACCAGCTCCTTTCCAGCACAGCAAAGCCATTGGTGATCCCATGGCTACAATATTCCGGTTCTGTCAGAGCTGCTGAATAGCAGGAGGGACCTCCTGTGGAGAGGACAGGAGCACACGGGCTGCTGGGCAGGAAGCCTCAGCCAGCTGTAGCACGCTGCATCCCGTAGAGCAACTGCTGACTTGTGGTGCCACTGGGACAAGGAGGCACAGACAGCCTAGAGGCAATGTCTTCCAAAAATGGACCATAAGTGCAATCTAATGGCCAAGGAAAAAAATGCCTGAGAAGCCAGGGAATGCAGGATTGGATCAGACATCAGCTCTGCAGCCTTGTGTGTGTGGCCAACCTCTGCACAAGCACCAGCTTCCTCCTTCCTGTGTCCACAAAAGCTTTGCAGGTATTTTCTAGTAGCCCGATTTCTCTGTATTCAGGGTCTTTTTCCTATCCAGCCTACGAGGTCTATTTCCAGAGCAGAGAGCCTGGCAGTGCCCAAACCCAATGTGTGTCCCCAGTACAGGTAATGCATACTGTGCATCGCTCCAAATATGTTCCTTCCCTTTTCAGCATCCCTCTTGCATTTCAGAGCACAGGCAGGCTGCACATTTTGGAAATTTTAAATGCACTGAGGATGTTTTGGGAAATTGGAAGTGGCATGGTGAGTAGCAAATGTTGCAGCATCCTGCTCCCCTGACCTCTTTCCCTCCAGGACTCTGCTTTCTCCCTCCAATGGGGAGGTACTCAGAGGTTCAAGGCCAAACTGGGTGATGCTTCTGTGCATCCAGCTGAATTCCCTCACTTAGGGAGGGAATAAAATCTGCATTTCCATGTGCCAGACCAAACCTGTGTTTGAGTTTGTGAGTCTGCTGGCAGGGCCACCAGAGTCTTCCAAGTGTTTTTGGTTGGTTTACAGAGATGCTTAGGATCTCAGGGATGTTCCCTGTCAGACTCTCGTGGTTCTTATAAGAGGCTGTGAAATTTTGGAATGAAACTATTTAAGCCTTCTAACAACACAACACATCTCCAGGTGCCTTTCTCCACAACAAACATCCATTGTATGGCCTTCTTCCCTTACAATACGGATTAATTTTAACCCTCACAACAGCCTAATGGCAAGACCGTGCTGCACTTCAAATGCCAAACACTTGCTGAAAGCTTTCCTTTGTTAGCGCCTCCTGGTTTAGTCACCACCAGCTTCTGAAAAGATTCCACAGAGTTAATGCTTCCATTTCTTATAATTCACTCGCACTGATGACACAGCCATAACACAGCTGTTCCAGCTCAAAGGAGCCGAGTGCGGATGCTGCCCACTGTTCCTCGGCCCCTGCTCCCTCCCTGGCTCCAAAGTGGGGCTGCTGCTGTTGGGAGGATACGGTGACATTTTCCAATCTGGGGTGGAAAAGTTTTAGAGGAAGCCTCTTCTGTCTCTTTTTTCCCCCCCTCATTATTTATTCTTCCTTTTATTTATTTTTTTTTAATTTAACATTTTCTCTGTGAAAAGCTGACCTAATTTCTGGGAATAATGTCAACGGTTATACACTCAAAGCATTGCGCTGGAGAGTTTATAGATAAAGCTGAACTATTTTATGGTTCAATTATCACAAAGTACAGGGGATCCCTGTTGCATCAACACTTCATGAAGATAATACAGTGGGGGCTTCCTTGCTCTTTTCCATGTAAGTTAGGATTTGCCAGTAAAACCTTTACTGCAGCTCTGTCACTAAAAAATCCATTAGCCCTGCCAGCTCTAAAAGACATATTAAAGACATTTTCCTCAACGACTGTATCTGGTGTTGGTATTCATACCAATTCCTTGCCCTGTTCTGAAAAAAAGTTTAAAATTGCCTATTCTGATGCACAAAAGACAAGAGTTATTATGGAAAAGGGTTATTCTGGGATGAGAATGGGCAAAGAAAAGGCTGTGAAGCAGTGTCAAAAAGGGTTGGCAGTGGCACAAATGCCATAGCAGAGGCTGGCTGCCACTGTGCTGCATGGGCTGATGTTTAGACCTAAGTGTCCAGGTCATCCCAACATGAGTGGCTTGCAGAGAGCAGTCCGTTCCTGCAGCAGGATGTGGGACAAGTCAAGCCCTTCTTCATGTTGCACAGGCTGTGGATGAGGCTGTAGGAGACTCCCATCACCCTCCACCATGCCAGTACAATCTTCCAGATTAGGCTGTGGTAACCTGTGTCTCAGACCTAGGGTACAGTGCACCAGGTTCACTCCACCAAAGGGCCATGGGAGGGTTTTGAGTTACAGCCTTAATGTAGTGTGCACTAGACTGAAAATGTGGGGCAAGAGGGATCAAATTGTCTGGCTTTCTTAGTCCAAAGTTTTCTCTTTAGGGAATTGGGCTGTAGAAATCCCCGAGCACCTGTTCAGGTGCATTTTTCTGTTGACTAAATTAGGTGTGCAATTCTATGATAGGCTTGCAATTTCAACACCAGATTTTCTGACAATTCTGGTTTGTTTTTTTCCCTCCAAAAGAGCAGGGTTTTTTTCATTTCTTCCTTCACATATTCTGTTTGTCAATGCCTTCAGGAAGCTGGACCATGTAAGCGCTTTGCAAAGAAATAGATGTACCACAGTCATCTTCCTTGGTGGTATCTGAAGCAGCAAGTGTGGCTCAGGTCTGGCTTGCTGTTCTCCAGCCATATCTGGCTGCCGTGGAGATACGGCTCATGCTCTTGAAGGAAATTGTTGGTCATCTGTTGCTGCTGTGTGCTTTCATTTCTGTGAGAGTCTAATTAGGTTCAGTGATTAGGAGTGCTAATGGGCATAACCATCCCACAGAAATTTACCTTTCAGAAAAAGAAGGGAAGCAAAAATATCCATCAAAGGAAGAAAAAGAAAGAGAGGAAAATAAAAAAAATCGAAAACAACAAAACTCCAACAATTTTGTGCAGGATAAAATAAATTAATAAATAAATGGCCACTATGCAAATGCCTCTACCTATCTATCAGAGATTGTTGTAAAGGCAAATTAGCTAATTGCTGCAAAGTGCTTTGAAAATGAAAAGGGATATATAAGAGGTGATTATTATTATTCACAACAATCTGGTAGGTGAAGGCATCTGTCTATTTTGCTTTATATATCCCTAGAGCTTTCCCAAAGCAACATTAGAAGAAAGGAAAAGACCTAAAATAGGAGAAGAACAATCCCAAAATGGAGAGAAAAGGCCTGTGACATTTGTGAATAATAAAAATAATAAGCTACAGATCAGTCTAAAATATACCGTCAGGAGCATAGGGTAAGAAAGTTACACTGAGGTGCATTTGAACTGATCTTAATGGATATGAAGATCATTAGCAGTGTGCTGATACTGCTGAACTGACACAGAAAATATTAATTTAAATAGGAATATCTGACATTAAGTCTATAACTGCATTAAGATGCAAATGAGTCAAGCTTCTGTGCCCTATGCTTTGGCCCTTTTGGTACTAGGCAGAAGGTCTGTTTTGTGTCAAAACTTACACAAATTATAAAGCTTTTGCCCCATCACAGGATCCGATGCAATTCTGCAATCTAAAATGTTCTAGGATGATGTAATGAGATCTGTAATTTAGCCTACAACTAAATCCCACATTTATCTCCAGAAGCTGTAGAATAGCATCCAAGCCTCTGGATACTTATATTATGTTTCAAGTCCCCTTGCACCAGAAAACCCCAGGGAGCTACTCTTGTGCTCATGCTAAGTGCATGCAAAAGTGCTACCAAGATCACTACACTAATTTTCAGCATCAGAAAGCAAAATAATGCCTATACTGAGGCAAGACTCCTGATAAGTCTGTGAACTAGAGCATTTCATAGCTGTGGAAGAATTAATTCATTTTTCCCTTTTTTTCCCCCCTTCTTCTCAATTATCACTTGCCCTAGCTATGAATCACTTCAGAGCTCATTCCTTAAAGGTATCCAAAATTCCCTCAGGTGTTTTGACATAATTCTATTACATCTTATTTCTGTTTAATATTAAATTCTTTCCTGAATGTTTAAATAAACCTGGAAACCTTTTTAGGGAGCACAGCTTAATGGGGAACTAAGAACATGTGCTCTGAATGTCACTATCTTACATATGTTTTATTATTAATGGTAATTCATGCAGAACCAGCCACTTCACAAGGAGAGAATAAACACTTACATAAAGCTAGGTGCTTCTCTCTGACCTTAATTTGTTTCTGTATTTGAAGACTGGATTCCTTTCAAAAAATAATTATTCCCATAAAGATTAAAAACCAATAACCCAGTCTCTTTCTGTGAGAAAAACAAATGCAAAAGCTTGAGTGGGAATGCTGGGAATATTTTCTTGGTGGCCATTCCAATAAACTACAGTGTATGAGGTCTTCTTATGGGTCAGGATGTGTGTGTACTGAGAGAGGAGATATGGAGGATAGAGCCTATTTGTTCCCAGGTGTTTCATGGCATTTTCTGTCTTGTCTGTACCATTTTTTTACTGCTTCTGCTATTAGTTGATAGGCTGTCAGGGATGGCCTTCCTGTATAAAAAGCAGGCAGCTTCTGCTATTTGGTATCTTCTACCAAAAAAGAAGAGATTATGGGTGTTCTCTCACATATGATGCAATGGCCCATCCATCCAGGCAGGGGCAGATCTTGGGCTTTGTCTTCTGCCTGCCAGAATTATAGACCCACAGAGCACTTCTGGTGGCTCACAATCTTCTCTCCAAATTTGCCCAGAGAAGCAGGAATAGAAGAAGAAATAGGAACAGGTTAGCTGAGACAAGATTTCCACCTCACCTCTTTCAAAGTTGGTGTTTGTTTGGGTGATTCATACACCCTTCTGAGTGAGCAGTGAAAATGCCCTTTGGAGTGGTACGTGGTGATTCCCACTAGTGGTCATTTCAGACAGACTGGGCTACACACACAGAAATTGAAGGTTTGGCAGTAAATCCAGAAATGCCTTAACTGAAATATTTACATGTTTAACATTGCCATAAAATCTGGATATTATTGGTTCTTAAAGTATTTCTCCCCCCTCCCACCTCTACCATAGTTCTTTCCCAATTAACCGGTTAGCTGTCTGAGTCCAGGGATCGTAGGGAATTTGGTCAAGTCAGTGGCAAAGGAGGGGTATCCAAACAACAAGCCTGCATGGAGACTGTGTTTGCACCATTTTTCCTCTGCTTTTGGAAAAGGTGGATGTGTTCGCTGTGGGGAACAACTGCAAAAGGAAGAATGTTAAGTGACAAAGGTGCCAAAAAACAACAGGAAAGGAAAAGAAAGGATTCTTGGATTATAAAAATCTTTCCATAAAAAATAATTAATATAAAAATCATAGCACTGTATTATGTCTTTTGCGGTCCTTTGGTATTATAGATCTATTGGCATAAAAAAGAAATCTGTGATATAAATCTGAAGCTACTTGTCAAGACATTGGAATACTATTCTAATAGGGCATCTACCATATCCTTTAGGAATCCAAAGACATCCATCAAAGCCAAGGACTGAAAGGGATGGCTTCAACTTTATATTGCTAGGCACTGTTTTGGAGAAAATGCATTACCATTTTTTCATTCCCTTTCAGGAATGCAAAGCTGGAATTTTAACAGGAAAGAGTCTGACATTTTCCAAGTACTGGAAGAAATGCTCGTAGATATGTCTTGCATTTTCCGTCCTATATTTGACTGTGGTGTAGTCACAGGTATCTGTTCTGAGGATACAGTGAGCATTTCTTGTCTAGATAGCAATTAATGAGCAGTACAAGCAAATAGCATTGCACTGACATTTATCTCTCCAAAACTTTGCCCTACCAAGTCCAACTACACACTTTGGGTGATAAGAGGGTTTTTATTGTTTGGAAAAAAGAAACAGGAAATTGGAGGGCTGAACCAACACAGATGTACTAAGGACATGGAGAACTCCCACTGAGGGATGCAACATGAACAGCACAACCAAAAAGTCTTGTGTGGCAAGCAAGTCTTCATCTCAAATTCTTTGGAAACAGAATAAGCATGAATAATTTCCCTGCCAATCACAGAATTGGCTTTCAGTTGAGCTGGGTTGCTGAGCCCCACAGCCCAGGCCCTCATTCCTCACCTGGTCTCTCTGGCTGTGAAGCTGAAGCAGCACACTACTTCATGCCTCTCTTTTCTCACCTGCAGAACTTGCATGCTACCTATCCACTTCACAATGACATTACAAGGCTAATTTAATCACAGCTATATGGGCCTTCTGAGACTGCTGGAGAAAAGGTGCTGTAGCAGCCACCGTGCTTTTCGTTATCATTAGGAGTGGCATTTGAGTGCCAGCTGAGGACTGCAGGAGCTGGATCCAGGCATCAGCTGTGGCTATCTGTCATAATGACCCAGATGATGAGAGTGGATGAATGGGGAACAATTTTGGTGACCTGCAAACGGGCTGCATTAAAAATGTAAACTCTTGTGCAGCCAGAATTTAATTCAGTGCCTGTAGAAACTAAAATTTTCCCACTTTTTCTCATACAGAGGAAATTAATTAATGCTTTTTCTTCAGAAGTGCTTTTGCCTCTGAACAAATAAACCAAGAGAACAAATGAGACTGATAAAGTTTCTTGGAGGATCACTTTAGGAGGACGGAAGGCAGCAGAGGTGCAAGGAGGCTTCCCAACACCCAGCAAGGATGTTTTGACTTTTCTTTATCTTTGGTCTCTTTACCCTTCTCCCACTCTTGCCATTGTTGACAGCAGCATACCAATAACCCCATGTCTCTGGCACACAAACTTTAAGGTCATCTTGTGAAAGTGGGTGGCCATGGTATCCACCCATTGCATCCCAGTTATCCCATCAGCTGCCTCCCATCCCACATTTTCCATGACAGAGCAGGCACAGAGAGGCTGGAGTTTGCTTCAGAAAGCAAAACAGCAAGGGGACCCATGCCTGTGGCAGAGACAGCTTGGAGGCACCTTCCCACTTCCCTCGCCCAGTTTTTTCCATGGGATCTAGCAGAGAGAGCTGTGTGAATAAATATTGATACTAAACATAGTCAGGAATGAGAATTCATGATCTAAAATTACACAAATATTTGGGAATTTAGACACTATAACTCAAGTGGCACTTAATCTCCAAGTGCAACCAAAAATACGTAACTCCTCGGTTTACTAGCAGTGTCAGCTCCCCAAGTGTGGAGCTGAATAATTTAGAGTGGAAGAGAAAAAGAGAATGGCTGAGCATGGATTTTGCTGGGGAGGAGAGGTGCTCCCCTTCAGATTTACTGGTGACTTTTCCTGCCTGGATAGGGAAGGGAGGCTCCAGGTCACCTTCAGGACAAGCCCCATAAATGCAGAGAAAAAACAGCCACACATGCAAAACTCATGGCCCTGCAGCCTCCTTCCTGCAGGCTCCAGGAGAGAAATGGGGGGCACAGAGGGAGAGGAATGGGGGGCATGCAGGAGTGCACAGTGCTGTAGCCTTCCTGTGGCCGGGGAGGCTGCCCAACACCTGCCACCAGCCAGGCTCAAATCTGAGAACTACAGCTGTAGCATAAAGGCGGATTATCACCCATCCAAACCAAATTCAATTATCATATCTATGCTGCTTCTCTATTTCTGTAACTGGAAGGCTATTATTAGGCTCCCTCCCTCTCTCCCTCCCTCTCGCTCCCTGTTTTTAATACATCTCCAAGTAATGCTGCTGTAAAACATTCAGAAAAGTAAACATTAGCTTTAGGCCATTTGATTATCAGTTTTCCAGAACACTTCGTTCTGCCCTGCTTTATTCCATACTCCTTTAATACCAAAAAAAAAGAGATGGACTGAGATTAGTTTAATGAATCCACACTATAGCGATTCCTCTCTGTCTCCAGTGATGGCTCTGGCTCACTCTTACGGTGGCAGAAAAATGCCAGTTTATGCTTGGATGGAAAAGAAGTGAGGAAATAGGTTTTCCCTGCTTTAATAATAATTATATATATATATATATATACTGTATTTCCTCCTGTCTTAATTGCTAAAGTATTTTCCAACAGGCTTCCTATCTATACCCCCATTAATGACTACATGTTTTCCCATGCTAGAAATGGGAGGTGGCTGGGTGCTGAGAGGGTGAGGGTGATGCAGTCCCTGAGTTGAGGGAGCCAGTCCTCAGCACAGGGAGTTAACATCCCAGAAACACATTCAGTGCTGGTGTCCTTTCTGATGCTGCTCATTTATACCACAGACTGCCTTGTCTTTCCCTTGGGGTCTCAGGACAAAGATGGATAACCATTCACGAGTACTCGCCTCCTGCAGAGCTCCATGCCCTTTGTGCCAAGGGCTGACACTTTAGTGAGAAGCTTATTTCTATATATATATTTTGTGGGTTGGTGGTGTACTTTTTCTTGTGTTAAGCACACATTTTGAGCAGGTATTGCCCTTCACAGACGTGGTGAAAAAAAGCCTGTACACCTAAGCTGTAGGAACACAGAAATGAAAGTGTTAGTAAGAGCTGAGTTAATCCTTTGGGACACGTGATGTCTTTGATGCCTTTTAACATGCCCCTGTGTGAATAAGACACAAAAAGAGCAAAATCTTTGCTCAGTTCTTGTGGGGCTACCATAATATGTGTAATAAATCATACCCTTATACCCTAGCTTTTTGGTTGTAACAGGTGTTTTTAGCATCATGACTTTCATTTCAGAATCTGCCGTATGACTTAAATGCCTTTATCTTTCACACAAAACAGAGAGTTTCACAGATATTAAAGAAGTTGGGCAAAAATGTAAAGACTGAAGAGGTAAGGTCTCAATTCTGTACTCTTGGGAATTAACTAGAAGCAAAGAGGGGGGCTCTAGCTTCTGTTCTACAAATTTCACCCCGCATTAACATTGCCTGTTCAGGACATGACTCAGGACCACACATATGTCGAGTGTGTTGAGGTCTAGGGTGTCACTCAGCTTACAGAAACATCCTTCCTTGTGCATAATTAAGAGAATTGGGCTCACTGATATTGCTGAGATTAATCAGGCAATGACCCTGAGCACACAGATTCCTTCCTCTTACAGTGACTGGCACCAAATCCTCCACACCAAGGCAGGTGTGAGCCTTCTGCCTCACAGATACAGGAACCTGCTCACTGCAATGAGGAGATCTAAGCTATGTGGGGAAATTGGGAAGCTGAAACCTTAGTTACTCCCTTCTTCATTCTGCTGAGCTGCAAATATTGTACAAATATTGTAGCCAGCCTTTTTTAAAAATAGATTTTAAAAGCTTTTGGATAAGATTCTTATTTACATCATTCTGATTGTGTAAAGGGACTGAAGTGAGCCAAGTTTTTTTAATTAACAACTGATGTAGCAGAGAATTCAGCCTGAAATGCAGAAGTACTTCCTCTCTCTTATGTTTTGGCCATGTGCAACCATAACACCATATAACATTAACGATAGTTGCATGACCATGCACCAGAACAAAATCTCCTGGGATGCTAATTGGTTTGTAGGATCGGTGCTTGACACTCTGCTCATGTCTGTAAACTAGGATAAGGCCTGTGGCTTAGCCTCATGCCATTCGTTAAATACTGGAGTTTCTTCATTTCCTTTGTTTTACTACCACTGATTAAAAATTTAGCAGTGATGCTGTGCAAAGGTGAGCCTACAGGCACTGCATTAGAGAGCCACCTTGGAAAACAAAGGCACAAAGAGAGGCTGGGGAGATTGGGATGCGGACCAGCAGAAAACACCCAAGGGAGTCACAGAAACCATCTCTTGGTAGGGGGGATGGGGGGAAGAGAGAAATTGGCAGACTTTGCAAGAGAAATTAAATAACTGAGAAATGAGCATTGTGAGCTGACCTGCCCTGAGGGCAGAGGGCTTCACCCAGGAGCTGGAGCACCTCCATTGTCTCTGCCACCTGCAGGAGGGCATTGGTGGACACTCTTGGACTTGGTGTGCTGGTAGGCACTGGGCGAGGAAGAGCCTGTCCCACAGGTGTCATGTCTGGGGATGAATTCATGTTATTTTCCTTAAATCTCAGAGCTGTTTCAATTTCATGCAACAGGAGAAGCCTAACAGCTGGTGTACTTTTTCACTTCAGCTGTTTAATGTGGTGTCTGTGACTCGGTTTGCACCAACAAAAATTAGGGTGAGGCTAGAATCATACCATCCTTGTAAGCAACAGCTTCAGGTCACTCCTGACCATCCCTGGTGTGAGGAGGGACTCAGACTTGTTCGAGCTGCTACTTCTCTGTCTGGCAAACATACTGAAGCAAGCTTGTTGCCTGCTAATGCAAAAAAAAAAAAAAAAAGAAAAAAAAAGGGAAAAAACACAGAAGAAAGAAAAAAAGAAAATGGGGAAGTGAAGTAGCTCAGTTCTGTTATTTTGCTGTGGTGTTTATCATCGTCCAGTTTCCTTGCTGAGAACGATGAGAGATCACAAAATCGATAATCCTCACTGGTATTTTCTCAGCAGCATTTCCTGCAGAATGAGAATGTCTCTTTTCTTGTAGGCAGATGGACAGAGCCTGCAGGATCACATTTACTGGAGAGAAACCAGCTTTGAAAAGTTTCGACAGCCGGCATGGTATCTGGTCCATCTCTATTGAAGTGAGTTCATTATCATTCATTTTTTGCCAAATGCCAATCAGTTCTTAAATCACTCTTGAAATTAGGATGTTGGGAAAAAAAAAATCTAAAAGTCTCCACAGATACATTTTCAACATTTGCAGGAATATTTTAAAACTATTTCTCCAACAGTTGATGCTATATAATTAATGTATAAAACAAAACAGAGACAACAGACCTTCCAAAACATGATGGGCTTTTTCATTATGTGGGTGCAGAAGGAAAGCAGTAGAAGTTCACAAATTCCTTCACCTACTCATTTGCTAATGTATCACATTTCAGATAAGATGGAAATTTATTATTTCAACAAACTGATCCTCGGTACCCATCCTTTTTTTTTTTTTTTTTTTTTAAGGGCTATGCAGTTTTTCTGCAGAGATTCTGATTTTGCACTCAGAAATTTATTATTTTCCTAGTGCTGGTCCACAAACAAGTGTTTGTTAACATATCATGAAGAGACTCACATTCAGACTGTCATACTGTTCTACTAGATTAAGGTATTTGCATATTTTCCTGCAAAATAAACCCATTGTCACAGCGGATTGATAGGAAATAAAGAAGGCAGAAAAATGCAGATTTTAGCATGCAAGTCCATGTCTTTCACCTATTGTATAATTGCTTTGCGTTAGCTGATTAGTGAGTATGATGGTTTGGGAACACAGAAGTTTTGCCACTCTTTTCCATTTTAATGGTAGCAGATACACAAATACAATAAAGGAATGTCACCTCTTGCAGGCCGTGACAACAGCACAACAAAATCACAGACCACCAGCTTTCTGAAGTATCCTGAAACCTTGAAAAGAAAGATGACAGATACACAATGCTGTTCCAGAATGGTATAACCTGACAATTTGCCATGGAGGAAGGAAGCAGAAGTGAACAAATTAGGAAGGAGGGGGAAAAAAAAAAAAAAAAAAAAAAAGCAAGCTGAAAGTACTTTTAACTAAGTGGCTTAAAGAAAAAGTTGAATTTTAGCAAAAGCAACACCCCAGTGGATACATGGTGTCCAAGTGCATTATTCCATGCAGACACTAATAAAGGGAAGACATTAAGTGTCCATGTGCTCCATGTCCACTCCTAGCTCATCTGTGAGTGCCCAGGTTCTATCTCCTGTTTGACAACCACGTGGCACTTCTGACAGATCTGTGGGAGGTCACGTCTGAATTCATCTTCTGAATTTTTCCATGTGGGATCAGTGACATCCCTCATTTTTTGAGTAATTCTGTGTACAAATACTTAGAGGCATCAATCCTTCACTGATGGGAGCTGAATTTCTCCACTTCGCCCAGATTGGCCCTTGGAGCCCAATAGGACCCAAGCCACAGCACATCTCCAGGTTAAACAACATAAACCACATATTAATGTAGGAAAAAGCTACGAAAATGCTTTATTGATTCTATAAGGGGCACAAATGTCTGACTAAAGATACACAGCTGAAATTACTACCTGGGCTTCTTCAAATGCTAGGAGCATTGCCAAAGCTGAAAATCTTTGTCCTTAAATAAATGTGGTCAAAATGGACTTTTTCCCAAGTGAGTAGCCACATGCATTTTGCTTTTTAGTGGCTTCCTTCTTTCATGTTCTCTGTGATCTCCTTCTTCTTCTTCTTCTTCTTCTTCTTCTGCACCTCTTTTTTCCTTCTTTTGGTCTCAAGCAAAATAAAAGGAGGTAAGCCATTAAAAAGGAGAAAAAAGTATAAAAATAATGAGTTGGGTTTTTTTTTACAGCCACCACTACAGTTTGGAAGGAAAAAAAAAACCCAAACATTCTGTTTTGTAATGCTTGAGAGATTAAAAAAAAAAACAAACCAACAAACCCATCCCTTTTCATTCAGCTCTAACATTTGCACTGATTAACAAGACCATTTGCAATTCTGTTTAAAAGACATGATGCACGTTAACATTACATCTCTGTGGCATTGGTTTTTCCAAAGTCACAATGACAGCTGTAGTCTCTCTCCGACAAATATTTTGCACCAAGAGAAAATGGTTCCCCCCCCACCCATGTTCTGTTTCCCTCAGGTGTCACATAGCTCTCCTTTGTTTCAATCCAGCATGATCTGCACCCACCTCGTGGCATGCTAACTCAGTGCCATCTCTGGTGTCATCTCACTTCCTTGCCTGGGCTAATAAGGAACATTTAGGAGCAGCTCTGACTCCAGCACTGCATTAATGAAGCACTAACATTTGTTAGGGGAGAGATTCAGTGATGTTGACAAGTGACTTCGCTGATCAGAGGAGCGCAGTTGGGTTGGAAGGAACCTGTGTTTTTGAAATGTGGGAGGTCAATTATCTCAGTATTCAAAAAAATAAACAGAGACAAGTTTGATGAGTTTAAATTCACAGAAGAGCTTTTTAATATTTCCTGAGGTTCTAATCAAAGAAGCATCTTAACTGGTCCCAAAGGGAAATGAAAGATGAAAGGAGCTGACACTGATGCCCACTCTACCTTGCCTGGCTGCTACCGGGTTTTTTTTTTATTCTTTTCTTTGCTTGTTACTAAAAATATCTCAGCGGGTAAGAATTAACAGTAGGATATTAATGCAAAGTCACAAATAAAAATCCATTGCAAAACATAGCATACCTTTAAAATTTTAAAGTCTAGTAAATTTAAATTGAGGAAATTGACATAGATCGGATGAAAGAAGATACAGCACCTCTAGCTTATGCCAACTAAAAATAAGAATTATTAATGAAGCTAGGCTTTCTTCTGCTGTGCACATTAATTATTTATGATAATAATACTCCGCACTGCCATATTAAAGAATTTTCTTCACCCAGCTTCTCAGAAAACTCCATCTTCTGAAACCCTCAACATGTTAAAAAACACAAAAGAATGAATTCCTTTCAGTGTATTTATTATACTGGAAGATGAATATAGTCTTGGGTTATTAAACTGGAATGAAAAACACATCTTATTAGAACTTACATGGTGATTTTTATTCTCACTAGTTTCATATAAACTTAATGATGCAGACTGCATTTTTATGCTCATCTATTTTAAAATGGTGCCTGGAGCAAAAGAAGCTTCCATTAATGCCAGTTTGGTATTTCAAATACAATTTGATGTAATTTACTTCAAATATATGTGAACAGAGAAGGATAATGTTGAGAGTATTTGCTGGATTCAGATCTGGGTTAGCTCATGGCAGTGATTTGTTAAAACACAAGTTTTATGAAACAGAAGAAAAAAAGAAAAGGAAAATGAAACTGTTTTTCAAAATATAGGGTAGAATTAATATCTTTATAAAGCTTTTGGGGGGGGATTTATTTAGAATTGTCAGAGTTTAAATAATTAGTTCTGAAAATAACATTACTATTATTTAGGAATCAACAACAAATGAAACTCATTTAATAAGAGTATTGGACCACATTTCTTTTAGAGCTGTTGTATTTGTTGTGATCAATCTAAAATAGACTATGACTGATTTTTTTTACGTATATCCATTCATTTATTTTCAATCCAAGTTTAATGTAGCTGCATCTTTTTTTTTTCTTACGGCAGAGGCACTTGTACTGGAAAACATACAGAAGCATCTGTGGAATGTGGGGTATGGCAGGGGCAGGGGTCTCATGCAAGCAGAAGAGTTTTTACAGCCAAGGAATTCATAGACAAAAAAATTAAATTCATGGTAAAAAAATGATTGAAAATGGTAAGGGTCTGTATTGTGTGAATGTAATATTATAAATTTACACTGTGTTACCTGCTTCTACACAGAGCATCACACTTGCAGGGAATCTTTCTGTGTCAAGGGACAGCATTCTGAAGCAGAAAATATTGCAGCAGGTGCAAGGTGCTGGTTCTGCTTTCCTCCCGCAGCTGGGATCCCCTGGCAGGGGTTTGCATCCCGTGCTACATTGGGACACCCACCATTTCCACAAGCAAGGAGAAAACACATTCATTGCCTCCCTGCTTTTATTGCATTTCTGCCTGTGTTTTTTTTCCTTCTTGTTTTCTCTCTTCCAGGGGCTTGCAGGGAGGGAGGGTGAACCTGAGATCAAGTAAGTGGCTTAAGGGTAAGATTATAAAAGCATTGGTGAGATGTAGGCACATGACCCCTGTGAGGAGACTTTATGCCTAGTTCCTCTAGGGCATTTGTTAAAGCTTACTCCTCCTTATGAATTTCCTGAGCCCCTTTCACACTCTGTCCTTCTGAAGATAAATGCTACCCCTGCCAGAGCCCATGGCATCGTAGCCTGTCAGCAGGTGGTCACAGCTCTACCCTCCTCTCAGGGCTGTGCTGTAGAAAACCCTTGAAAATTTAGGCAGCACCAGTTGCCCTGTGTGGGGCTTCTGGGAGTGCAGGTGAGCAGCACCAGGGGTGGGCAGCCATCTCCTGCAGGGCAGTGCCTTTGAAGGAGGGGCTCCACAGTACAGGGGGGCTGGACAGTATAATCCACCTGCTTTGGAGGCTGAAGAGAGCCTGTCACAGAACAAGGGCCCTCGTCCCAGGTGGATTAGAGCCCTTTCTGTTTTATTTCCATGAAGTAAATAATCGAGGACATTTGAAAAGGAATCCAATGGAAAAATATTCCTAATTGGTTTTTAGGCAAGGATTGGACAAAGAACTGTTTCTGGAGGAAATGTGTCACAACATCATTTCATAAAGCAACAGCAGCTTTATAAATGTGTTCATAAGTTTCAGCACACACATAGAAATTGTTATAAGCAAAATGGATGCCTAAGAAAATTAATGAGCATATTTAGGGTTTAGTAATAGACTCTGTTTCCTCTGCCTGGGACAATGAAGAGAACACTGCATATGACCTCATGAATTATACCATCACAAAGATTTTTAAAATCATCAGCATTTCAAAGGTAGATGTTGGATTTTTTTTTTCTTAAATCCAGATGTTAATGCTTTCAAACCAGCCAACCCCATCACCTGAAATGTAAATCTTCATTTGTGCAGTTCTTCACTTAGACAATGCCAGAGGCATGGCCTGTGCTAGAGAGATGTTTAGTGTGCACTGGAGAGAGGCATTAAGATAGATCATACTATTAAAAAATGGAAAGAAAAATACCACTAGCTTGTTTGGTTTGGGATTTCGTTTTTGTAGAAACTGTATCCGTTTTGACCCAGAGGTGCCCCTCGTGAGTCAGTGACAGCACACACAGGCAAGGGGCAGGGGAGGAATCCTGTGCTGGGTCCTGTCCTCTGTTCTCTTGTGCTCCTGACAGTGAGGGCAGTTCCTGGATCAACAAATAACCACTGAAGTGTGACAGATTTTCTGAATTCAGTGATTACAGAGCCTTGGAAGTCAAAAGGAGATCACAGGTTGGGTGAAAATGCTGGTGGAGGTCAGCTGATTTAAAAGTGATTATGTGTTAGTACCTCACAGCTCTTGCTCACAATCCAGCTAGTCAGCTTGAGGGATATTTTGACCTTTTCCATTTTCTTTCTCTCTGTTTCTGATAAAAAAAACCAGGATAACCTCTGCAGCACACTTCTCAATCTGGTATTAGTCTGACACAGATACTGAAAGCAGGGGACCTTTCCTTTCATCTTTTCTGAAATGGTCAGGTTTGAGATAGTTACTGGAGAACACCATCCCTAGGGTGAGCCTGAACTCATCATCACTACTATATCTGATATTTAGAAAACACCTGCTCATGTAGGGCAGACTAATAGGTACTTTGAACTGCCTTTCAGCTATCAATGAGTTTCACTTCAAACATTTGGGTCCTGAAAGGTACAGCACCTGCAAGATGGTTTTTGTTGTTTTGGTTTTATTTTTGGCAAACAGGAAAGAAAAGAAAACCAAACAAAACACTGCATTCATGAAAACAGACCAGCACTGTTTTGCCATAAATCAACTATTGCTGATTAGATCTTAAATGTAATGGATCAATGTCTCAGCTGACACAAATGAACTTCACTGCGCTGTCTCACACAAGCTAAAGTTCTGGTGCAATGTCTTTGCCAACATCATAAACACTCTCTGGATGTTTCCAATGCACTCAGCAGCTAGCACCTGCTGGGCCATGGTGCAAAACAAACCCACTGGCGCTCACTCATTTCCGGAAAAATCAAGGCAGTATGAAAGGAAACAAAAAAACCATGCAGCCTGTACATAAATAAATAATATTAAGCCTTACTTGTCAGTAATTAAAGAAAGGAATGCTCTACAAAGCATCCATACACAAATGACTTTATCATTCTATATGGTTTTCTAGCTTGCTCTGATCCTGTGCATTGTCCCATCCTTCCAACAAACAGCTCCATTGCCCACCAGGCTGGTGGCAGCAGGTGCAGGAGCAGTTGCTCAGGCCCATATCCATGCTTCTCTCCCTGGAAGGTGCCAACCACATCCCAGACTGGCATGGAGATAAAGACATAAGAGACTTTATGCACCAGGGCTTTCTGGTTGCACTCTGGACTCATCTTCCCTTTTTCCACCTCCTCTTCCCTAGCTGTGATGTTGGCAAATGAACTGGAAAGCAGAGAGCAGTTGCCCTTGAGCCTTAACAAGTCCAAAATATAGAAAGAGTTGAAACTTGTGGGACTTCCTTCTGCCTGTACAATTAAACTCCCTACAATGAAGGGACAGGGGTGACATTCGGGTACTGGAATCTGGGTAGTCTCTTCTTCCTTCCTGGAAGATAAACAAAGTGAGAAGTAGGTGAAGTGAGAAGTGGCAACATATAATTGCCAATTTATGACACTTGAAAGAAAAATCTAATCTGTGGTTCACTCATTTAAGTGCAATTTCAGTTCACCTACCATGTCATGACCTTCTCGATGATAACAATATATGGCATGTGGCATGGATAGAATGAACCTCTTGCATATGTAGAAATGGGTTAAAAAATCAATGTTCTGTCCACCCTACTTCACTACTGCTGTGATTTAGTAAAAGACTAGTTGCTGTCAGATCCAGTAATTTGAGTCTCATCTTACAACGAAGTATATATGCTGATGAAAAGCTGCTTTAGCAGCAGAGAGACTGCTAATTGTTTGATTATACAGGTCTTCACATTAATGAAGCACTATTCCATGGATTTGGAGCATGGCGTGCAACCAAATTACCACCCCAGCACTCAAGCTGTGAAATCTGATTATTCATTAGCCAGTCAGTGAGTGGTACAAACATCTTTTCTTTTTTCAAACCGTCAAAGGAGAGCGACTGCGTTTTTTTCCCCCCACTCTTCCCTTTAAGAATATAAGGGTTTGGACTTTTATCAATGATAGTAGCTTACTTAAGATTTTAAGGATAAACATGTTATATAAAGGGGGCCTCATTTTTCTCCAAACGGTGTCCTTCTTGTGTAATTTATCCCTTATGTTTACTTAGTCCTGGCCTCCCCTGAGCCTGTCACTAACTGACAATTGTGGTGCATTTAATGAATTGAGAGTAGGCTATACCCTCCTTAATTGACAAGAGTTACTAAAAGATAAGGAATCAAAGTGGGGAAAGCTCACAGTGCATCTGCCTCTACCAGGCAGACCTGACTGAAGATGGATGGCTGTGAAAGTAATTTCCAAATTTCTTTTATCATAATGTTTTTATAAACTTGGACTTTTTTTAAAGGGGAAGTTTCTGCCTCATGTAAACAAGGAAATAGAGAAAAAAAATCATTGGATATTAGCAAAAAGGTGTTTCCTTCCTTCCTTCCTTCCTTCCTTCCTCCCTCCCTCCCTCCCTTCCCTTCCCTTCCCTTCCCTTCCCTTCCCTTCCCTTCCCTTCCCTTCCCTTCCCTTCCCT
>JAHLSL010000006.1:4016127-4038152 GCA_025920805.1 Petroica traversi | reverse complement strand
TTCCCTTCCCTTCCCTTCCCTTCCCTTCCCTTCCCTTCCCTTTTCCTGCCCACAGCAAACCTAACCTAACAGAGACTCCAGCTAAAGCCAGTCTGATTTGTACAGTGAATGTAGCTGGGTTCAGTTACAAAATGAGCTGCGTGGAAATCCTTCCTCACATGGTGGAGAAGTACTGACATCTCTAGCAAATGGGATTATCTGTAATGAGATTACATACAAAGAGATTAAGATGTGAACTGACACTGCTAGGAGATACAAAAGAGGCTCCTGAGACAACAGAGAAATGAGGTGTCAGAAGCAGAAGGTGGAATTGCTTCCTTGAGAAGGTTTTTCATGATAATGATAATGATCTTACCCGTATAATAGTGCCTTTCATCCAGAAAGATCCCCAAAGAGCTGTACAAATGCCGTACACTAGTTCTTTTCAGACCATCATGGAAATGCTTCCACCTCTGGTCGGAGTACAGCAGCTGTTTAACCACACACAAACTCACCTCACATAGCAGTGCTGGGCAGGAACTACAAAGATAAAGGCTGACCTCAGGGAAAATTCCGGACACCAAAATATAACTATATAAATCTCAAGTCTGAGTCATTCCACAAAACTGTATTTTGGATTTGGGTTTTCATTTCTTTGGAGATTTTCCCCCTTGCCTTTCACTATTCACACTGATACATTTAAATAGGAATATTGAATTAGTTTTTAAAATATTCATTAAAAATGCATTGGTTTTCTTCCTCAAAAATTGTGCCAAAAAATGAAAGCCCAAAGCAAGTAAGAAAGAACAAAGCTGCTGAAAATTTGGTTGAAGCTTTGACCCTATCTTAGGTTGCATCTGACTGGCCATTGTCAAGCAGATGATAGACAGATAAGACCCATGCATATCTGCTGGTGGGCACAGTTTTAAAAACAAGACATCTCAAATTTGACTGGCAAGGCTGTGATGGAAGCTACCCCAAACTGCTGCAAACTGGGGAGAGATCTCTTCCAAAATTAACCTTTGAGCTGGGGTGCTTCGGTTTTCATGTCACAGAACACTGCAGTGCCTACTGAGCCTTTTAACTTTTCTCTGTAAAGCTGGCTGGCAGCAACTTCACATGAAAAGCCTCAGAACAGAGGAAGTAGATGTTGTCCAGAAGAAAAAAGTGATTAAAAAAACCTCTTCTGTGCCTGCTCATAGCTCATCAGAAGAAATATCTGTGCTTCAGGCATGGCTTGAAGACATGAGAGCAGCATAGGCATTCCTCAGATACAGCTCCTCTCTCACTCTCCAAGTGCTAAATTACCATCCTTGTTCTTAGTAGATTTTATTAGTCTTCTTGTCAGTCTTATAAATGGAGTTTAACAGGAAAACAAAATGTATTTAGACAATATGGTCTATATGGCTTTGCAGCTAAACAAGTCTCCCTGTCAGATTCTTTCAACTATCTGGCAAAAAGGATAATGAAACATTTTGCTTGCTCCTCCGCTCCCATGTTTGCTCTGCCAAGTAACCACCAGCATCAATGCCCAAAGGAAAACTTGCTTTCAGAGAGGGGGCTTAGTACTAACCCTGATATTATTCCCCTCCTTCCAGCCTTCAAGCCAAGAAGCCTAAAGTCAAGATTACTCCTTCACTGGTTGCCAGGTACCAGGGGAACTGTTAACTGCTCACAAGAGACCGTGGCACAGCATCCTCCAGTACCTGTCCGTTCCCTGCAAAGGAGGCCTGGGTCCCTGCCCCTACCAACACCTGACAGCCCTGCCATGACTCCACAGCTCTGAGAAAACCCCTCTGAAGTCCAGTGTCTCTGTCTGCAGCATGGATAATGATGCTACTTATCCTGGTAGGGGTGGCTTTTATTTCTCTGTCAGTCACAGTGCACAAAAGAAAAATGCGCATCTTTGCAGCATCCCTCAGGCATCACAGATTGTTAAAACCAATACAAATTACAACTATTTCACCCGCTGCTGCTGCTGCCATTGGTAAGCTACCACCAACCTCCTTACAACACTCTGAACGAGAGACCTCCTCTCCTCTTTCACATTTGAACTGTATCCTCTCACCCTGGATGAAAGCCCAGAGTTTATTCATGCTAACAATGCTGTCCTCATAAATTAAATTATTCTATCCTTTTTCACTTTTTTTTTCCCACTGATTTTTTTTCAGGCACTAAGATCAGTTTTCTAAAGACACTTGCCAGTATGAACATGCAATTTTAGGCTTTGGGGGCTTTTTCCTCTATCCTTATATCGGCAAAAACTCTATGTTTGACCCACTTGTCCTGAAATAAAGCTGCTTGGACTGATGTAGCTTGGTTCACATGAACGGCACATCCAAATTCCTGACATTATTTGTTTTCTACCACAGGCTGTACCTGCCTGAGAAAGGTTTTGCTCACCCAACCATCCCAACAATGTCCATCCTAGGACTTGGCATGGGCTAAGAAGTCTGGCTCCAAACTCTCCCATTCTTTGGGACTTCTCCAGGAGGAGTCAAGCAGGGAAATCAGCCTCTTGCCTTATTCAGTCTGGTTGGCCTCTGAGGCAGGGTACATAACACAACCCCTCAGCCAGCTCAGGTGCACCTTCAGCTGTCCTGCCCTGGCTCGGCACTGCTCCCACCCTGCCCCTGTAAGCAGATATTCCTGGCAAAACACATCATGTCCCAGAGTGGACAGGAATCCATTACTCACTGAAGAGGGTCCTGCTTATCACTCTTGCTCTGCAGCACTCAATAATTTTGATCTCTGTCTGGGCTACTGACAAGCACTTCCAGTCCAAAGCAAGAAATGCAGCAGCTTTCATCACCCGCACAGAAGCTTTCATTTTAAAAATAATGCCTTTCAATGTCAGCTTGGCCAACAGCTGCTTCTAGAAGATTAGAGCTTTTCTCTGCCTTCTCTGGCAACCCAGATGGATTTGTTTGCCTAGTTTACATTGCACTGCATTGTTCAGCTATCTGTAAGCGTGATCAGTGCTGGCTTCCAATATTTCAAAGCCTGTGGCATCATCATCATCTAATACCAATTATGGGGGAAAAAAGCCTCTTCCAAGTAGCAGCTGTTGAGTTTGGGAGGGGTGATGGGGTACTCTTTGTTCTCTCACACTTAATCAGCAAGATGAGAGGTATTGGAGCTCACATGACACAGCACTTTAGGACAAGAGACTACATCTGGTCTATTCCCAAGATTTTTCTGGGTACCGATCCCAACAATGTCTGCAGTGGCACTTCTACATCAGGATGATTACGGCTTTCCAGGAACATACAAGGTAGCAAAACTCTTCCTGACTGGCTGGATGTGCTTTTCATGTCAGGTTCACATCATACTACTCCATGTCCTGCTCAAAATAAATGAACTGAGACACAATAGTTTGAGAAGAGAAAAATTACACTGGATGTTTCAGCAACCTCTTCCTGCTTCTGTTAATATCTTCAAGCTCTCTTACAGTATGATAAGCATGTGCTTAGATGTCTCCTGCCACACATTCAAGGAGGACAAACAAGCACAGACTGCCAGATCCCCCCAGAACTTCTGTTTTTCTGCCTCCAGCTCAGCAACTAAGTCAATATATTAAGAACCACCATCAGCAGTCTTGTTTTTTGGAGCTGCTGAGTGCCCACAAGTCCCAGAGATATCACATACAGATTCTCCCTGCTCAGCTTCTTTCCCAAAAGTTTTCACAGCTTTTTTTATTATCTTGCTTCTTCCCTAGTCTGCATTGACTTGTAGGCGTTGACATGTGTACTTCACTGTAGAGAACACAGTCCAGTCACTCTGCAGACACAGTCCATGACAGATCAAAATGCCAATAACAATATGGACTTTCCTTGACTTCAACTTATGTCACAACAAAGCTCTTCATGAGACATTTGGCAGAGACATTGCTCAGTCAAGAAAACATTTCATAACTTGGGGACAATAAACAGCCCTTTTACATATGCTGCTACTTCTTTGTTTCGTTTACAAGACATTTAACACAAGAATATCAGCTTCTCTGTGTTTCTTTATTTTTCTCATTATTCCAGATAATAGGAGCAGTTCATTTCCACCTGCAAATCAACTGTTTTCATGCATATCCTTGCAAGGCACAATATATTTTGAATAGGCAAACACAAACTGTGAGGAAAACACTCAAGCATTGGAGATACAGACCCTAAATAAGTTCAGCCCACAAAATGAGATTGTAAATTTGGATAGGAATCAGTGTTCAATCTGGGGTAGCATTTGCACCACCAGATGTCATAAAACTTGCTATTCCGCAACACTTATGCTGGAAAGTGCTACATCTGGCTCAGGAACACATCAAAAGCTATGTCTACACAGCATTTTGCAGGCAGACTCAAGCTTGATTTGACACTCCAAGTCAGCCAGAAAACATGTGGCTACACCAGTACAGTGCCAAACCTCAGAGAATCTGCCCAGATGAAAAAAAGTGTGTATGAGAACAGTCAGAGCTCAGAGCAAGTGTCTGCCTCCCTGCAAAAAATGTATGGAAATTACAGGCTCAAATTTTCAGGAAACCTCCCCAGGGTTTTTTGCTTAACCTTCTCCATCTACATGGCTTGTAGCTACAGTAAAGAATTTTTTTCCCATACATCAATAATTTTCTCTAAAAATCTTTTCTGCAATGACAAAAGGCACTTTCATGCCAAGCCTTGAGAGCCTGACCAACAGGCACCTGCTTTATGGGAGCTCTCTCAGCAAGACCCACAGATGTGAGCAATCTGTGACATGCAACCTCAGTTCAAAGCAGTGGGAAGAATTAGGGCTTTTGAAACTCTTTGTCCAGGAGCTCTCAATTATTTGCATGCTGAGGCTTTTCACATGTTTTGGAAGCAGATGCTTTTTTTCAGCTGTTCAGGTAGCATTTCAGGCTGGTTTCTGAAAAATTATCAACAATTGATACATGAGAATTTGGATTGTGGTGAGCCAGAACAAATTTGGTGTGGGCGATCTATTCCTCATCATAAATAAATTACTCTTTGTCTTTAATGAAATGTATGCTAAAACTCAGTCAGTTTTAGTTTAATGAAAGATTGAAAAGTTATGATTTATGCAAGCTCAGTTACCATATAATATCATGCAGACTGCGTCTATTTATCACCTATTTCATGTGTTTGCAAGCAGTTTGAGTTTTCTTTTTCTTCCCAGATACTGGATTTGGACAGAAGTCAAAAGTTTATTTAAAACATGAGACAATCACTGTAGAAGCACAGAAGCAAAATGATGTCGTGTCCTTAGCTTTGTCACGCAGTGAAGCAGCTGCCAGGCCAGGAGCAGATGGGAAACCTTAGTTTAGGCTATTTCATGGAGTCTGCTCAGGCTGGTGATGAGCTCCAACAGCTTGAGATCCACCTGATTTCTGATGATCCTCCTCCAACACTCCCTTCATGGGATGAACTTTATCCTCCACTTCCATCCGTTTTCCAAATGCATTCCAGGCACTTCGTAAGTTGCTAGTGAAAAAACTGTGACCCTGACCCAAAACTGCAAACCGTGGAACACCAGCCAGATGGATGATGGTTGAAGGGCTGTAGTGAAGATATTCTGGCTTTCCACAACAATGAAACACAGCCTTTTTGGTCTCCTCCGTGTAGGGAAGTCAACACTCCGATCTCCCCACCTGCATTTAGGAGGGGACTTTTGCCTCATGAAATAAGCTCGGGGTGTGGGGTTTTTTGTGCCGACTTGAGCCTAACTTGTTTCCTGGGGTGAGAGCTGTTTGCCCAGACTTAGACAGTACAAATGCATGTGATTTACAATGAATTCAGTGGGAAGTCAGCATCTGGATCTGCAGTATTTCAAATTATTGCTTAATACTGAAAATGACGTGCCTCAGCTTTTGGAGTGTTTTATGTGAGATACCCAAAGGAAATGTTCAGACTACTGAGTTATCATTACTCAACTACTGCAGCTACTATCTGTCCTAACATTTCACTGTAACAAGGTCATACTTAGGTTACCAGCAAGGAGGGTCTTGTAAGACCTCCTTAAATCAAAGTCTGGGTGAGCACCAAAAGCTATTCCAGATTTTGTCACTCTGGTGATGGATTTTGCAAGTAGTCCATTTCTCCTCCGGCCCAACCATCTTGAGGCATTGTATAATATAATTTGCACTTCTCTCTGGCTTAAACTTGCTACCAGCCATCAAAACACTTGCGGCAACATTTTATTGATCAAACCTTTTGGAAATGTGACATTCCCAAATAAAATTTCAGAGGTAGCAGAAAGGAACAAGTCATGCCAAGGCAGAGCTGTTTCATTTCTTACTTATAGAGTCACAATTAATGTACTACTGTCACCTCTAACAAATTTAAGAGCCCTAAAAAAAAACAATGGCAATATGTTGCCATAGAGAAGGACTGTCCAGAGTTCTCTGGGTGACACTAAACAGTCCACATCTTTATTACACTGGTGGGAGACTTCTCCTAAGGCAGATGTACAGTAATTGCTACCAGTCCCAGCAAAATCCCAGCAAGCACCAAAGATTAAAACAGGCACAAGAGACCTTTGAACACACAGATGGTACAAAAGGGGAATTTGACATGCCATCTTGTGGCATTTATCTCCAAGACAGGAGGAGTAAGCACGCCAGAAGCTCAAGACAACTGTCTCAGGCCCAGTTGAGGGACACAAGAGAAATGAAATGCTCCCTGGGCCACGGACCAGCAATAAAGTTCTGTACCTGGATTTCTTGAACTAAAAGCATCTTAAAAGTGGTGATTCTGTGTTCTTTCAGGGTTGAGGACTCCCCTAGACAACCGGAAACCCTCTCATGCAGTGAAAGACCTCTTGAGGTAGTAATGACCTATGGATGTCTAGGAAGGGGAAGGGGCTTTTTACTTCTGCCTATGAGAAAAACAAACACATAAAAAAAAAAAAAGAAAAAAAAAAAAGGAAAGACCACTTGAAAGATTCCTTTATTTGTCTCTGGCAAGTAAGGAGTGAGATCCTCTTGAATAGCTACAAGCAGAAGTCAGCACTAGTCATACAATAACATATTATAGGTCCATCTGCTTCCCAGAAAGTTATGTTCAGTAGGTATTTACGGATCTAATTTTTCTCTTTTGTTCTTTTTCATCAGGATAAATGTTATGAACTTTAAGAGGTATGAAGTTGGAAGATTGGGGGTAAAAGAAATATAGATGAATTTCAAGGTAAAAAGTACACTCCATCCTCAATTCACTCAGCTTAAGTACTTTATGAATATGTGAACAGCTGGTGATTTTGCATATTGCATCATCTGCACCATGGTAGGGAGGTAGAGAGATATGGATAATAACAAGAGGCTTTGGGACTTAACTGAGAATTGGCCAGGACTTCGTGGATATAAATCAGCTATCTTAGTATAAAGGTAGATTTTATAGTAAAATTTTCACTTTTTGTATTTGACTTTTTGTCACAGTGCTGGTTATTATAATTTCTTTTTAAAGAAAAAGGCAAGCAATCTCTCCAACAGAAACAAGAACAATGCCTCTTGCTGGAGTTCCATGAATCCACTTCAATGTCACTTGAAAGGCTCCCGAGGAGTCGAGCTGCTTGGTTTCTGTGAGACAGCCCAGGAGTCTCTCTCTGTCCAGCTCACGCAGCTAAGTTAAGCTCTTATTAAACTCAGTTGTTATTTTTCTAACAGATTCTTAATTACTGTTTTTTGAAGCAACAATCATCCCACGCTTCGCATTCGCTTTGTTTCTCCACCTCTTCATGCGGTGCAAGCATGTGGGCAAAGCGTGGGAGGCTCCAAGAGCCCAAGCAATTGAAAATTGATGCGGCACTTTAAAATAAAGGAATGATCCTTATTATAAGAGGGGAAAAACAAAGTAGCACACTGAGATAAACAAAGACGCACAGACAATGCAAGGAAAATAATATTAGCAGATGTTGAGCCAGCCGTTAATGATCTGTTTTATATTTAAATCTATTGCTTGAATGCTGGAGCCAGAACACCAAGGAGTGAGAAAGAAGCCTGGCAGCAGCCATGCACTTCACTTTTATTGCTCTGACTCCAGTCATTGATGTTGACTTTTTAAGTTATCAGTATAAATTTTTCGCATGCAAATGGAGTGCTGATGGAAAATCAGGGCACTGGGAGAGGGAAGGGCTCTCCTTGCAGACCAAGCACAGCAAACCCCTGAGCATTGTAGCTCTTCTGAGGAACAGTGCTCAGAGCTTGTAGGACCTGGACCAGACCCTTTGTGCAAGAGCCTAGCAGGAGGTCAAAGATGTCTGCAACCAGCAGCTCCCTAGCTCTATTTTGGCTTGGCAGGCAGGCTGGCAGAGTGCACGTCCCCACTTTTGAAACCTGTACAGCTCATGCTGGGTGACAGGCACTAGAGCTGCCTTTTACACTAATTCTTCCTTAAAAACCATACCTCAGTTTTCAGCAACAGATCACACCAGACACGTTCATTGCAAAGCAACATGATGGATGAAAACTGGAGGCAGAAAAGCTCCCTCATGTATTGTTCATTTAGGGAAAAACATCCAATTGCAAACCTTCTAGCAGCCACACAAGAATGAAATGTCATATCTCAAGATCAAACTTCAGCTAATTTAGACACCACCAGAGAGGGCTGGATCTCATTTCACCCTACTCTAACACAGATCCTCTCCTCCTGCACCCCTGTGAGGAGAAAACCAAGTACTTGGGTCTGCACAGGGCCACAGTGCCCTTTGCTCAAGTTCTCGTCCAAGGCAGGGGGACCTGAGAACCTGAGAACCTGTCACACCCTACAATATTGCACCAGCTGTTTGGACTAGAGACATCTAATAGAGGCAGTCAGCTTGGCTGCTCTTCCAGGATTGGGCTTCTTGGTTTATTCCGAAGCTTCTTGCTTTGAGTTTCCCCTTGTCTTGCATGAGATTATTTCCCTATTTCACTTACCTGCTCCTGGGGCCGCTCCTAACTATCGGCTGTATCCTCCTCTCCTTCATAGTGACAGCTTCATTTGCATTCCCTAACAAATACAGCACTTCTACCTTTCAGCGTGGTATTTCCTGCTTACGCTCTTTGGCAAAACTTCATAAATCAGCACTCCTGAGGAACAGACCCTACCCAGACAATCTGTTAGTAACACAGCTGCCTCCTTGCTGTCAGCCTGACATAGACAGGGAACTGAAAAAAAATCAGCCTCCATGGAAAGGGTATTGCTCCAATGTTTCCCCCTGCACTTCTCTGTATCCAAAGAAAGAGTTTTCAGCTGCCCACAACTTTTGACTAGTTGCAGACTACCTGGATCAGACTGCTCCTGTCAACTACCTTCTGTGCCTTCAGTGGCAGGGATGTCCTTACTAGATCATTTTAGGATCAGCTAGATACTGATTTTCCATTAAATTACTGGGTCTGTCAAGCTGTTTGATTCTCTGGCTGTCATAAAAATGTCATTACAATCTATTATGTGTACCAATATTTCACTCCAATATACTACCCAACTTAGAGTAGTGGTACAGCTTTTAGGTTATTTAAAAAGAAACACTTAATTTCATTCTTGCCCAAGTGATTTTGGATCAAGGCATGTTTTTCAGGTAAGACAAGACAGTTTCATCCAAGACATGGTCTGGATGCAGGAAGGTTTGGTGCAAGTTCCATATGTCCTGCTCCACTGCCTGTCCAGCTGAACCACTTTGGGCTTCTGTACCATGACAGTCCTGAACCAAACAAATTGGATCCAGCACAAAGTCAAGCACTTCAGAGTTTCCCACCATGACACTACAGGTACTTTTAGCCATCACACTTGAAATCTTGCCACAGAAAGGTACCGAGTTTGTCTTTAAAGAACCATAAAATTTAGCTATTACATGATTTCCATACTCATTTTACTCTGTATTTACGCCAGTAACAACTCTGCAATTTCAATCACCTGGATGGAGTAAGGATTCTCTTTCAATACTGACCTTCTCCCACTTTACTAAAGGTCTCCAACTTTTCAGAGATAAGAAAGGCTTAGCCAGCTTCAAAAACTCTTCTAGTTCGAATTATACAGAACTGCTAATTTTAAAATACTTTTAATTTCTCATATTTTTTAACATCCAGCAACACCACTTCTGACCTTACATGTGTACCTCAGCAGCCCAGAAAAATTAGACCCACAGTTCTTTGGTTTATCCTTTTCCATAGCTTGCTAGATGCTTGTGTTTGCAATTATGGCCCTGTGTACAGCCATGTAAAGTCAAAGGAAACAGAAAACAGATCTGTGATTTGAACCTTGCAGTCACCACACTTCTACAACACACTGCATTGCAATTCACCGTTGTGGATGCTAGTACTTGGTAGTGAACAATTGGGACATTACTCCATCCATTATATATTAATAACAGAAGCATGTGTATCCTATTTTTCTTCCCTTTCTTTCCTCTCCTACCCTTTTTATGATAATTAACAAGGCAATAAACATGTAAAACTTAAAAACCACAGAAGTGGAAAACTGATAAAGGCCTCTGAAATGATACCAAGGAAAAAAAAAGAACCAGTGAACCAGAAGAACATATAAAGTTATTGCCATTGAGCATTGCAGAGAGCAGAAAATTTGAAAGAATAATAAATAACAAGGTCAATTAAGTTTTCCGGCAAGAACTGAATCCAAGGTGAGCTGAGCTAACTTAAACAACCTGCCATAGATTGAAGGGATGGTTTGGGTTGGAAGGGACCTTAAATATCATCCAGATTTAACCCTTTGGCAGGGATGCCATCCATAGACCAGATTACTCAAAGCTTCATCCAGCCTAGCCTTGAACACTTCCAAGGATGCGGCTTCCACAACTTTGGGCAACGTGTTCCAGGGCCTTGCAACCATCACAAAAAAGAATTTTTCCCTAATATCTAATCTAAACCCACTCTCTGTCAGTTTGAAGCCATATCCCCTTGTCCTGTCATTGCATGCCCTTGTCAAAGCTGCTCTCTAGCTCTCCTGCAGGCCCTTGAGGTACTGGAAGGTGCTATAAGGTCTTCCAGGAACCTTCTCTTCCCCAAGCAGAACAGGCCCAGTGTTGGGGTTTGTTTTTCCTCAAGGAAAAAAAAATTTCCTTAAGAATTTTTTCACCCATAAGTTGTTAAGAAACGGTAATAGCTGGCTACAGAAGAGAACAAAAGAAGGTGGCCAAGCCCAGGAAAAGGGAGTTTATCTCAGGGGGCACAGATAACATGAGATTTGGGCTGGTAAAGGCCAAGGCAGGGGCAGCTGCTGGCACTTTTCTCTCTCTGGAATTCGGAGCAAGAGGATTGGAGCTGCTGCTTGGGGAAAGAAATTGGCTGCCACTGCCAGAGCCCAGTGTGGAGCTGCTTTTCTTTCTGCTATGAGTTTTTCTCCCTGCCCTGTCAGGAGCTGGGAGCTGCCACTGCCCTGTCCCTCCCCACTCCTTTGGCACTGCTCCAAGTTTCTGCCACACTGCAGCCCTGCATCCCCCTGCCTGCCCAAACAACCCGCTGTCCCATCTTGCTGCCTCCGAGGATCCTGCCTTGGTGCCGACATCGCTGCCCCGAGGGCTTGTGAAGCAAAGCCTCACCTCCATCCCTTCCTGCCCTCAGCTCTGCCGCCATCACCTCGTGTCCCCTGGGCTCGGGCTGGAGTGCCCCCTGCAGCCGTGAGGGAATCATCGCACCCACCCTGCCCACAGGGAGCCACCAGCGCTCCTGCCGGCTGTGACTGGAACTGCACCAAAGGGAAAAGTGCCTGAGGCCGAGCAGGCTGGTACTGGGCGTCTGGTTCTGTTTGTGGTTCATGCCATAGTTTTTGTTGTTTTGTTTTGTAATCTCATAGCTCTGTTTCTACATATCAGTAAAGAATTGTTATTCCTTTCTTCATACCCTGAGAGCCCCTTGATTTCCAAGTTATAACAATTCGGAGGGACGGGGTTTACATTTTCTATTCCAAGGGAGGCACCTACCTACCTTGGCAGACACCTGTCTTTCAAACCAAGACACCCAGCTCTCTCAGCCTGCCTTTGTGGGAGGTCCTCCAGACCTCTTCTTGTAATCTTTGTAGCCCCCCTCTGGACTGGCTCCCACACGTCCATGTTCCTCTTACACTTACACCCCAGAGTGGGGTCTCAAGAAAGCAGAGTAGAGGGAGGGAATTCTCCCCCTCATCTTGCTGGCCACACAGGATGAAGTGGGCCTTCTGGGCTGCAAGTGCATATCGCTGGGTCATGTCCAGCTTTTCATTTACAAACACTCCCAAGTCCATCTCCTCAGGGCTGCTCTCAATCTGTTCATCCCTCAGCTTGTATGTGTGCTTTGGATTTCCCCAGTCCAGGTGCAGGACCTTGAACTTGGCTTTTTTGAACTTCATGAAGTTCACCCAGGCCCACCTCTCAAGCCTGTCCCTCTGGATGGCACCATTTCTTTCTAACGTGTCGACTACACCAACTGACCTGTAATCATGTAAACAAAAAGAGAGTTTCCTTATGCTGGAATAACAGATGTCATTCAGGTTTAGGGAGGAGGGAAGGAGACATATTTTTTCAGGCACTCAGACATCCAGGAGTGTTAGCAGCTGTACCCAGCATGGAGAGGCAGCCTATGCTCCCTCAGCAGCAAATGTTCCACCCAGCCTGGCTGACAGGGACAGGTCCTTCCCCAGCCCCCATGCCTCGAACATTACTCTGCAATTAGCAAAGCACAGCATTAAGTGATGGAACAGCAACATTACCCGGAGAGTGAGAGGGGAAATTCAGTCTACACTGTGAAAATGGAGATAGACAAGAGAGTAGGGAGCTTTTGAGGAACTCTGCTGTGATGAGTATTAGCTTCATCTGTCTGATTAGCTACTGCCCTGCCACCTCATCCCAGGTGCACATGAACTTGCACACACAGACATGTGGGCACACACAAGCCTCTACATCCTGACAGCTGAAAGCGGGAGCTTCTAGATAAAGCACATACACCGAGGTCTTAAGTTCAGTTTAATGAACCATCATGACTAAATTTGGCAAGATTTCCTGTCTTGCTTCTTTTCTGTACCTCAGACTGTTTTGATCCATTTGAGAGAAATTTAGTCTTGGCAAGTGGAAGTCCTTTTTCACTGCCAGTGGTTAATCTGCTCTGTGACACATTCATTCAACCAGAGAAAATCCAATATTGACATTTGTACCTTGGGGGGAAAAGAGGTTAAATGCTGGATGTAAAATAAATTGCAGGACTGTGCCAAGCCACTGTGTAGTATCTATATCATGTATAGGCAAGTTTCTTGCCCTTAGAACTCAGATGTAGCTTGATCACATCTGGATTGCACGATTATTCCACATAATTGGTCAAATGGATGCTGTTGGGCAACATCTGGAAGTGTCTCTGATAGCTCAACTCAGTTGCTCCAGCCTTTTGGTAGTCCACTGAGAGCAGATGGTTCACATACTGCTAAACCTCTTTCTTCTTTCCACCTGCTTAATAGGATTAAAAGGCAGCTTAAAGTACAGTAAGTACTCTCGCAACATTAATTTTGTCTATAAGAAATTACTGGCTTGGTCACAAGGAGGTTTTGTAGTTCCTGGTAAGAAGGAGATGGTCTGTGTGGCCAGACATTCACACATGGGAAGGACTGACCCCAAGAGCCCCACTAAAACATGTTGTCAGTGTAAGAATTTTCACTACTGCTGTGTCTAAGAGTGAGCCGGAAAAAAAAATCCTAATGTGCAAGGCAATTTGCAAACACAGAGTGTGGTGAGACCCTGGATCCAAAGAGCTAATAGCCCCAAAAAGTCCTCATCACCCTCTCCCCCCCTATTTTTCATTTGATTTCCAGAGTTGGGGTAAAAAGTTCTGAAATCTGCAACCTTTGCATACCTTGTCAATGTCTTTATCTGGGAACAGTCTCACTGACTTCAGGGGATCTGTTTCTTAGATGGATGTGCTTTTGGCTTAGGCACACATATACATGCTACTGGATGTATATGTATATTCTGTATTTCAAATGACAACAGGCATAAAAGTTGACCTGGAGAATATTTCAAAGAGGAAAATCAAAGCATACAGTATTAAATTCTCCTGCTCCTAAACTAACTGTGCTTGATCTTGGGTGTAGTGCTGCCAAAAATAAGCAGGACTTCTCAAAGGTTGCTTTTCAACAAAGGTAGCAAGATAATATTGCAATAATAATCAGAATTAGCTGATTTTAAAATCATGATTAAGTCTTGCATATCATTTCTCTTAACTTTAAAACATTGGAATGACCAACTGACTCTTTTTTGTCATTAAATAAACATGGTGGAAAGGATGAAAGTAATCTGCCATTCAGGTTTAACCAAGTTTAGACAGAAATCTGAGAACCAGCTAGAGCTGGAAACAAACAACCACTGCTGATTATTCTGACTGCTGACAAATAGAAACTAAGAGCTTTCATAAACAACTAACCTTTAAAATGCCTTAACTTCTTCTTTCCCTTACATCTAGAACTTCTCCCATTATTAATGAGGCAAACCAAAGCAATGATGGCATCACACAGACTACAAACATCCATTGCTTACCTAAAAAATTCTTCAAATTTAGAGGCCAGTGCTACTCACCCCGAATTTCACATAACAGACAAATTTAACCAAGCCAGAAATGACATCCTGACATATGTTTTCCTGATATAGTCATTTTAGTTAGGGAAATAACAGAGGAAAGCAAGGTGAACATCAGAGACTGCTAAATTCAGATGTGCAACTAAGGACTGGAAAAGAACCTTTCACAGCTGTAAATTCGAATTCCACAACAAGGAAGATACCAACCACACAGAGCTGCAGGAATGCAATGTTCAATGGGGTTTAGTCCAACCAAAGGTATAGGCAGATCTTTAATGAAGAACATTGTGGCCAACAAAACTGAGAGAAATCACCCAGAAGTAACACCGAGAATCAATAAAAGGAAGACCACTGAGCATTACTTACCTATTATTTACCTAGACAACAAAAATTTTCAGGCACTAAGGTACAAAAGCTGACTTATGAGAGGATCACTACCATTTACTCAAAAGTATAATGTTTTCATTCTTAATGGAAAGCCATTTAACTTGATTACAAAAAAAGAAAAATAAAAGAAAAATCAATGCACTCTGCTGCAAAACCTTCACAGTAGGAAGGTGTTTCAAGGGATTGCCCTGATAAGCAGCTTATTATAGCTCAGGTGAAGACATCTGTAGCAACAGAAAGGGGAAGGAAGGTTATTTGATCTGCAACACATAAAACAGAGTTAAGAATAAAAATTTAAGAAAGAGTTCATATATGATACCAAGCGAAATAAAGTGTATATGGATATATAAATAGAGAGGAGCAGTGGATGAGTCTGGTACTGAGGATAGAACCACAAGTCCCGAACACAGCAGTAAAAGCATCACGCTGGTTAAACATGGATGAGACTGGTAAGGTACTAAAATCATGTCATGGCACTTAAAAATTATTAAAAGCTGTGTGCTCTGCTAGACATGGGATGTGAATCAGCAGGAGCGTCATTCAGCAAGGATCACAGACCCGGAGTCTTCTCTTTGTGGACATTAAGTAATGTTAAGTTACTTAACATTAAGACATTAAGTTTCTGAGGGACTACACAAGCAGCAGAACAGACAGCACATCACCAAAGCTACCCCTTTGCTAAATATAAAATTATACCAGGCAGTCAAAATCAGTGCCACCACAGTGAAGACTCACTCGCTGTGTCCTTACCTACTGGTTAGGCTGCAGCTGGAGGCAGAATTCCCCTTAAAGCACCCTGGCACGAGCCAGCAGAGGATCAGAGCTGTTTCCTCGTCACTTTATGTCACACTGAAAGAGGCTATATTTGATTCTTTTCATCTTCTTTCCTCTGGTTTATATACACAATCATGTACAGCTTCTTCAGTGAGGAAAGTAAATACCTACACATATGTATATATGTAGATTCGTTTCTACTAGAGGTCAAGGATTTGGTTTCATCAGAAAGTTATCCCAGTGCCATAGAGGGCCGAATAGCAAGGAAATTATATCTAATTCATCTTGTATTACTGTTCCCTAGAATCTGGAGTCTATTCCATAGTCAGAGAAGGTGCATTAACAGCATTATCAAGGTGAATCTGTGCTCCTAGGTACTCAGCAGCTACTAAAACTTCAGTCTTTAAAAGAAAAAGGTTAATTTATATTAGTATTCCAGAGCTCCTGTTAAATCAGATGCAGAAATGGTTTCCATCTACCTTTAGGGTTCCTCCTCATGTACAGGGAGCATTTATTATCAGCATCAGCTTCATAATCTTGGGTTAGAGGCTCATCTGGCTCTGGTGTCTTCTTCATCTTCATTAACTCTAATTTCATTATCACCTGTCCTGGAATGACCCTGGGATCACTCACTACTTCTTTCTTTCTCCTCTGGGAAATGAATTTCTGTTTTTGTCCTCAGCTACTGAACTGCTTTTGTGAGCCCTGCGGCAAATAATTAATATTAGCAGTATCCCCTTCATCTCTCACCAACCTGGGTGCCCCACCCCATCTCAAAAGCACTCCTCACTCCTTGTCTCATCTTTCTGTTTCTGATATACATGTTTTTAAAAGCCTCTAGAATATTCTGCTTGGCTCAGTAGTCTTATTTCATCCCCTGTGTGAGCTTTTCTCACTTTTTTTTTTAATCCATTTATTAACCTTCCTATTCCTCACCTTCCCTTCTTGCTTTTGATGTTCAGCAGCTCTCAGAAGTCTTTTGCATGTCATAAGACGCAATTTTTCCAGTTAATTATTCAACCTCTTCTCCTGCCTCTCCCCTCCCCCCCAAACAAAAGTGTTATGAAGGTGGTCTTGGGATGACAGAGCATTGCCTGATTGAAGAAACAGCCTGAATTAAAGGTCTTTTCACAAAAGAGAGGTCTTGACTGAAAATCTCAGTGGGTCCCCTGACTGGAGGGAAAAGTTCTGTGAAAAGAGACACTCCAGCTCCTCTCCCTGGCATCAGCAGAGGACATTGTCATCTGAGAAGGTAGCAGGGCAATAAGATGTTATTTCTGTCCTGCACCTAATGAATGGGGCTGTTTGGCACAGAACAGAAACACAGAGTGGGGGAAGAATGACAGAAACTTATAGCAGGGGGAGGAATGACAATGACCAGGAGAGGAGAGAAAAGGAAAGAAACCTTTTCTTCAGCTCTGTGTCTTTGACACACATCTGAGGTAATAAACGGGGAGTTTTATGAGCTAGCTGCATTTTAATCAATTTTCACCCTTAATTGCATTGGAGAGGCTGCTAACTTACATTCATGTATAGCTTTACACTGCCCCTTCACTGTTGGCAGCCTTATGAGAACAAAGTCTCCACCATGGAGTATTGCTCCTGAGGAGCGCACGGGCAAGAAAAGCTTCCCTGAACAAAAACAAAGAGGAAGAGCAGGACTCTTTGCATAAACAAGGGGAAAATGGAACGATTGTGCTGCACAACATGAGGCAAGAGTGGAAGTTCGGTGGCTGGCAGCAACCCGCAGCCACAGATCTTTGGAGAAATAAATCCTGGCACCAAGAATTTGGGAGAGTCCAATAAAAACGTAGAAGCAAAGGCAGAAAACTCTTTCCTCCCTGTTGTGTACATGTGTCCGCACAACCAGCATATGTTAAGCCTTTAAATGAACATTTGGCCGTGAAACAGTAGCTATGGCAATAGGCAGGCACGGATTTATGTACTGTACGTACAGATCTCGTAGAAAAGCTCTCTGTTTCTGAACCGGACTGGCAGCTGCTTGAAATTTTCCCCTTCCCTTTCCCTAAGGTCTCAGGTGTGGGATTCATGAGCCAGTGTCTCAGCTAGAACAGGTGTCTATCGCTGTGTAAATAGCAATTAGGCCCAAATTTCAGACTTTTTTCAAATCCCTATCTGAGGAAAAGCCCAGGAATAAATAGTTGCTGTAACGGCCAGGGGTATTGTGTAGCATTATAGCCTCCAGCTGGGCTATTACATACTATAGACGGGTGAAGAATACAAGCACCTGACAGATGTGTTCTGTTAGCTTCATTAGAAAAGAAACAAAGAAACTCCTCAATTAATAGCAGTGGAGCCAAAGGGAAGGGGGGTGCGGGAGGGAGGAATCATAGCCTGTTATTTAAACAGAGTCAGGGAGCCTTTCACTGATGGCTTAATATGATTCATTAATAAAAACAGCTTTTTGAATGCCCAGTTTAAGTCAAAAGAAATCACTAGCGTGGGTTTTTTTGTTGATGGTGGGTATTTTTTCCCTGCAAAAGAAGGGCAAAATGACAAACTAGAGTTTCTGAATTCATTTTGTGTGAGACTGCTCCTTCTCAAAGCTGCCTTTCCCTGGGGTATTTATCCCTCAGGGTGGTGACACAGTCATCGGGAGTTGACGGGGTCATAGTGAGACTTTGGATGAGAGAGATTTTCAGGGGTAATATGGAAACATTCTGTGTCTTGACTAAGATTGAAGGATTTAAAGGTGTCAAAGTGGAGTTCCTCACTATGATGGAAGTCAGATGCATCTGGAAAGCCACACTTTCTATCACGACATGTTATTCCTGTTTTGAGGGCCTGAGTTAACAGCAAAGCCATGTAGAGTGTAGATCTCGGTGCCACTTCTTTAAAAGTGATAGTCTTCAAGTCTCTATTTAATGCACTTTTAATTAAAATAAACTTATGCATAAACTTTATTGTACTGCCTCTCCTCCTTATGCCCAGGTGCAGGACAGGGTAGAGAATCTTGCAGGTAGCTATAGAAACCACTTTTGTCCTCCTAGATGTAAGATGAAGCCATCACCACCTTTTTGTATCTGACATATAACTCAAAGGTAACATAATTCGTACACTGCAGTGCTTACTGCTCTTACTGATGGTGGCTACAAGCATTATCTTCCTGACACACACTGGAAAGCAAGGGAGGCATTTCAAACACTTGCAGTTTCAGGGGGCTCCCAGCATGAAGCCATCTGTGCTGGAGGATTTTAAAAATCAAGAAATTGCCGCAGCGCCTCTATTTGGTGGTGTAGAATAAACAGGAGGGAAAAGATAATTTGGCATCTGAGAGTTCAGAAGAAGCCCTGTGATCAGGGTGGCCACTGTTTGCATCTTGACCTGCCAAACAAATGCAGGCCAAGAGATGAGCTTCAAGATTTACCAGGCTCCAGTTGTGCAAGGGGATGGGGGTGGTGTGGCTCTCAGGCAGTGATGAGGATCCGTGTGGTCCAAGTGTGGTGATGACCAAGCTGGTGTGCTGAGTTGGAGGGTCGGTTTGATGAAATTTTTTTGAAGAAAGATTGAGGAGATCAACAATACCTATCACTTCCTCTCGTGTATTTCCCTGCTAGTGGTTTCCCATAGTGCATTAAATAATGTTTTGTCAAAGCCTGTCTCTAAATGTACCAAACCATGGGTCTTTCATCACTTCCCAAGGGACAGTCATCCATGGCCAAATTGAACTAGCTGTCAAGAAGGATTCTTTTATATATTCAGTCTAATTTCTCCTATTCTTAATTTCATCCCATTACTCCTAGTTAAACCCATTCCTATTGTCCTAAATAATTCACCTCCCTCAGGAATTTACCCCCTCCATGTATTTGTAGGCTATTCTTTTGTCCCACTGTAGTCTTCACTTAGTGAAGCTATCTATATTTAATTCTTTTAATCTCTCTTCATAAATTAGTCCCTCCAGCCAGTGAGGGGAAGGGCATATTTGAGACGTTGCTCAGTGGTGAGCTAGGATACTCTGTTACAGTCAGGATATCTAGAGCGTGGAAAATGCCTAGGGGGAGCCTAAACGTTCATATTACTGTTTTTTCTTTCTTTTCCCCAAGTGTTTAAATGGCTGTAGACAAAGTGATATTTCTGAAGGAGAAAAACATTACTAAAAATCTCTGTTTAATTCTCCCTTTTCTGAGCTACTGTTGTAAATGTCTGCTTTGTCCTCAGTTAATAACCTCCATCACCAGCTGGCCAGCTCTTGCTTACAAGCTTTGCCTTCCTTTACATCCTAGCCTAGATTTTTTTTATATCTGTGTGAAAAGCAGGAAATCAGACAGTCAGTGTAAAAATAGGTTAAACTCTATATGATAATAAACAAGTGCACTGCTGCTTTGGCATGCCGGAGGTTTTGCCATCAGGCTTGAAGAAGCTGTTTACTTGTGATAGTTGGAATACTTGTGAAAAAGTTATTGCTTTTCTAATGTACATAAATTCCCGATGAAAGTGATAGCAGCACTATCCTCTTACTCTACTGACAGAAACAGACAAGAGCAGTACTCTTGCCCTTCCCCCCCAAAATTAATGACTTGGAGGACTCGGACTTATGAGTTAGATGTCAATTAATGACTGGTTTATTTGAATTGTTAGTTTCCTTCCTAAGGGTAGTTCGTATGATAGTTAAGTCTTCCTTTAGGGATAACCTATATAATTCTGTATGACTTACATTTTTTGCTGCAAATCACTCTCAGTTTCAATCAAGCTCTACATCTGAAGAAACTGAAGTGATGTATGCCAGAAGATGAGGGTAGTGGAGTCTTAGAACCAGGGTTTTGTTTTGTTTTGTTTTGTTTTTTTTTAAACAAAGAGTAGTTGTTGTTAGTTGTACTTTATGTCACTTCTCCTGTGTAAGTTAAACACTCCTTTACCAGCAAGTCGAATTTTATGTTAAAACTTAGATCCTGCCACAATCTTAAGGTAACCATCGGAATATGTTAAAGGGGCTATAAGATTATTTGACTTTTGTGTTGAAAACAGATTTTCAATTGCTTTAAATACATCCAAAGACTTGGAATGACTGGGCCTCTGCATTGAAATAATTTAAATATCTAAATGAGAAATGCAGAATCCAGCACATGAACCAGTGCCCATAATTGGCTCTGATACTTCAGCAATTTATTTATTTTTCTCTACAGCTGACTTAATACCATAAAATGAATTCAGTACTTGCCAAAATGCCTATTGCAAAAAAAAGTCAAACAATTCATATTTGGGTCATACAAACCTGAGAAACATTAGAGACCAATAAATGAGGTCTTCTGGAGGATATGAAAATAAACAGACCCCTATGTCAATGTGAAACAATTCAGACTTTAAGCCCCTGGCTATTATTTTTTTCTTTTTGCATTGTGGCTACACATAGGATCACTTCTGGTTATAAATGCTGTACAAGAATGAAACCCAAAAGAATCCTTAACTTGCGAGTTTTTGCACTAAGGAAAGTAATTGGATCATGAGAGAGCTAGGGATCTGTGTACACATGTACAGGGAAATAGAGCATCCATGGCATGCACAAGGTTCTCTGTGAGTGCCTTTTTTCTCTCAAGGACTCCTTCTCTTCCACCACAAAGCGCATTTGTCTGCTCAGTGACCAGAGCAATGGCTTAATGTGGCTGGGGGTGGCTATTTCTAGAGTCAGGAGATAGCCATGAAGAAGATTTCATCCAAAAACTGTGAGACCCTCAGATCCTTCCCTCTGGAGTCTCAAGGTCAAGGTCCTGACATGGCATCTCCACGCGTCAAAAAGCTTTGTTCCAAAAGAAAAGTGCATATTTGCTTCTCTTGCAATGCTTATGGGTCAACTTGAGTGCAAAATGCGAGTATACACAGGCTGGAAACTCTATTTTAATCTCTGGGTTTGTTATATTTTCTTCTTTCATCATCTTGCATTGCAAATTATTCTAGTTCTATTTCTCTGGTGTATTAAACTAGTGCATTGCTAAGTCTCAGCTCTCCATTCAGGTTCTGGCATCAAAGCCTTAGGCCAATTTTATTTCATTTGTATTTGCTGTCAGAGTAATGTCTTTCTTCTAAAATGCCCTTCTCATATCAACTTCTCAGGTGGCTTGACAAAAGTAGAAAATGTGAGGAAGGAAAGAAACCCTCCCCCACGCTGCAGTCTGCTGTATTGCTTTTATGTTTCACTCTCTGAGGGGGAAAATGTACAACACACATCGAGAAAATGGAGTTCAGGATGCCATTTAACAATGAAAGGGATATTTTTCTAATCCTAGTTACTCACTTGACCTGTTCTATTTTATTTATATTTATATGTGTGTATATATGGATATGTATGTATGTATGTATGTATGTGTGTGTGTGTGTGTATGTGTGTGTGTGTGTGTGTGTGTGTGTGTGTGTGTGTGTGTGTGTGT
>JAHLSL010000006.1:3991770-4007120 GCA_025920805.1 Petroica traversi | reverse complement strand
TTCTCTTCTCTTCTCTTCTCTTCTCTTCTCTTCTCTTCTCTTCTCTTTCCTCTTCTCTTCTCCCTCTCTCCCAGGTGACCCAGGGCTGGATCCACAGAAGATGCCAGGAGGCTGCAGAGCCATGTCAGGGGATTGAGGAACATGTGTCCCACACTAAGCAGGGCAGAGGCAGCACAGGGATCCTCCTCTCTCCCAGCAGTTCTTCTCCACCTGATTTAAACCATCACTAAGTCCAAGATCCTGAGCTACATGCAGGGCTCACACTGTGGCATGTGTGTACAAGCACAACACAAGAAAATGGTTTAAAATATAAAGAATTTAGTTTTAATGGGAGAAAGGAGATGTCAGGCAGGAAGGAAATATGAGGGAATAACAGGAAAATAATAGTCATCTGGGCAGGCAGTCACTCCAGCATACCCACAAGCAGTTGTTCAGTCCTTTACAGATACCATTATAAAGGACAGTTTGAAGGTGGGTTGGACAGCAATAACATGGGAAGTTAGGATTTGGCTGCAGGGCATGCATCTTGAGCTCAAAATGCAGCAGGAAAGAAAACAGAAAGACACTTGTTTTAAACTTTAACAATGCAACAGGGAAGAAAACACAGAGGGCCTTGTTCAAAATTTAACAAATGAGTAATAGAACCAGAATATTGCATGAGTGGAGGTGGAAGCAGATATTTCTTGACTACACAAGAGATGATGGTGCACCAGTGATGTTCTAACTGGGGAATCAGGTCTTGAAACTAAGATATGTAACTGATTTCAGTGCAGCATGGGAAGACAAGTAAGTGGGAGACCTCCCTCAAGACTGACTGGCATAGTTCACACAGCAAGGCATAGAAAGCTTGGGATATCTGGTAGGTGAGCAAACAGCATGTCCCCAAAGTTTCAGAAGGTCACAGAGCTCAAAAAGAAAATTTCAAAATCAAGCCTTCCAAATTCATGATGCAGAAAATTACACTGACAAATTACATCAGTCTTCTCCCAGGCATGAATACGAATTAGCAGGTCTGAACCAAGGTGCAGTTTTTGCAAGGAACAAAGTCAAAGCTGGACAAAATCAAAACTGGTATCAAGAGAGGAGAAATCTCAAGCGTGAGTCTCCCCTGCCATAGTATTGGAAAAGGGAGTACACAAGCTGCCTTCTGGAACCCTCAGCAAGCCATTTTCTCTCAGTGACTCAAGATGTGCACAGTTCACTAGTAAAAAAGATCATTATTTTAACTGTCAGCAGCAGCCTCAGCCTGTGCTGCCATTCTGTCTCACAAACCAGTAACAATCAAAGCCATCCAATTTGAAATTGGCTGCCAGTCCTCAGGATATTGGGTGTGTCAGAACAAAATCAAGCAGGGCATCCCACACTGGGCTGGATATTCAGTGTTTCCTGAACAGAAAGGAGTATAATCTCCATTTCAGTTAACACAGTGAGCAAATTTAACTTTACACCAAAGTTTTCACATCTATGTCATATAATAAGGTGAGTTTCTATATTACTGCTCATCATATACAATCATCCTTGAAAAACTGGAGTCTGGTCCCCATGTGAGTTTGTCTGAGCTTCCGTGTGTTTATTGTTTTATTGATGAAACTCCTTTTAGCCACAAGTGGCTGGTATCAGATTGCACAGTTGTCAAAACTCTGAGGTGCAGGGATTTTATTCATTCACCCCAGCAGCACAATTGTTCTCTGTCCCTCAAGAAGCAACACTGGCTGCACCATCACACAGCTCCAGGGCAATGCACTGCCCCAGGATGCCCCACCAGGGAGAAGTCACTTCAAAAGAGCCTAAAATCTGAGCAAGGTAGGGAAGATTGAATGCACTGAGGTTACTGATAATAAAGTTGTAATGTAATCCATCTGTTTGGCATACCTTCCATATATCAGTCTCTCACAATATACTTGGGCTCTCTGTTCAATTCTTGAGCAACAGTAAAGCTCAACCTCAACTTCCCCCTTCAAGCCACTATTTTCCTCCCAAAAATTCCTTTGGAAAAGTTTCTGCAGTCTTTCTCACTTCTATAACAATGGCTAAAGCTGAATCCTGGGTGTGATAGCCCCAGCAGGCTTCAAATAGGTTTTGTTCACTGCAGCAAGGATATTACCACCTTAGAGACAAACTCTAGACAGAGTATTCCCTAACAGGAAACTTCACAGCATTTATAGTCTGCACCCACCTTATGGTCAAGAGGTTCTGCCATGTGAACAAGAAAATTACATGTTTTTTGATGTCATAAGAGGGTTATTTCATTGCTTTTTTTCATAGATGGCGTGTGGTGCTCACAAAGGGACCATAACAATGCTGGGAAACAATGCCATGAAAATGCTCATGTTGTTCTGCAACTGTGACTCCTATTTCATGGGACTTCAGGTTTTGCACACATTTGGCTTTCTCAGGCTCAATCTAAATCCAGGTTTTGGAAGACAAGAGCTGACTGCACATGAAATCAAAACGATAATGGTGGCAGGAAATAATTGGGGGAGATGGCAAAAGTGATGCTCGCCATCTGGATGGAGGGAAGCCTTGCCCTTTGTTGCCCGGCTGGAGAAGGCCTCCTGGATTTCCAGATGCTTTTGAATGTTCCAGTGGCAGCAGGAGCTATGAGTGTTTATTTCCCCTTCTCCTATCTGCTGGGTGAGGAGATTTCAACCTCTTGTCCTGTTGGACTGTGTCGCCATTGTCTGTGCTTTTCTCATCTCCAGACTGGATCGCTGCCATGTGGTCTGCTCAGCTCTACGTCTGAGGACCACTCAGAAACTTCAGCTAATTGCAGTATGCAGCTGCCTGCTTACATATCCACATTTCAGACACAAACCATCGAGCGCAGATGGCACACAGGCTGCGCCAATTTTCAGTTCATTTCCAGGTGCAATTCAGGCCTTAGTTTCTAAATCTCCTTGTGATTTGAACCTGCTCATCCCACAGAAACTTCCTCTGCCTACCAATGCTAGATCCACCATGGAGATAAGTTGGTACCTTTGAACTGGAAGTCCTTAGAACAGCCATTTGGAAATGGCTTTGGTTGTTTTTTTTCTCAGCAGAGGAAGGCCCACACTCTTGAATTTGCTTTCTTGTGTGGCAAACCTTCAGGGCACATTGCAAAACATGTCTCTTTTGTTAAGCTTTAGTTTAAAATATTGGGGTGGGCTGGAAGGGGAGGTTTTAATGAGGACACTTTTACTTTCATTGTTGTTATGGCAGTATAATTCAGTAGGGAATATGAGGTTTGATTTGTTTTTACTTTAACTGCAGCTAATGAAATCTAAGATTGTGCACAGCATAAATGAAATCCAATAAATAATTGCAATTTTTTCAGGCCAGTGCTGTTTACTGAAGAGACAAGGAAGGAAAGAAAACAACAACAGTATATTTCCAGAAAGGACTCAGTAGGTAAGGCCAAACAAAAGGGAGTTAAACAGGTTACATCCCTTAGCTCATGCTATGGGATGCTGCTGATAAGTTCCTTGCAAGGGGATTCTTGGGGTCTCCCCAAGGATGTGCCCTTCAAGCTCATATTGAGAGCTCATTGAAATGTGTGACTGCCATTGGTTAGGAAAGGACAGAGACACTGACCAAGACACACTGAAAAAAGGAAACAAGAAAAAAGGAAAAAAGGAAAAAAGGAAAAAAGGAAAAAAGGAAAAAAGGAAAAAAAAGGAAAAAAGGAAAAAGGAAGGGAAGGGAAGGGAAGGGAAGGGAAGGGAAGGGAAGGGAAGGGAAGGGAAGGGAAGGGAAGGGAATCCTTTTCTTCTGATATTAGTCCCCCACTTTGTGTAACTGTCTCTGCTCATTTTCTCAGGTTCTTTTCAGCTGGGTTTGAACATTGCATACTTGAACTAGGCAGTCAAACTAAATAATGGTTCCAGAGCAGAAATGAAAACTCCTAGAAAGAAGAGAGGCAGATTGCTGAAAATATCCAGACAACAGGGCTGATTCTGTTGAAAGACACATGCATGTGCATGTACACAGACACACATAGGTAAATAGATCTTGATTTTTAAAAGCATTTCTTTGTGTAAGTCCACAGTCTGGAAACACATCTAATCATCTTATGAACACTTTTGTCCTTTTTAGATAGAGATCTGTGTATATTTTTATTTAATAAACCAGCTATAATTCATCATTGCTTTTGGGTATGCAATGACAGTTGCAGTGTTTTGGTTTCTGTAGCCATGTGTGCCAGAGAAGACTCTTGCTTAGAGCTCACAGGACACAATCATGGACAAAACACACTGCAGAAGTCACTCCAATGCACAGGAAAGGAGAGAAATCCAGGCCCACAAAGCATTTAAACAGGAAAGGGCAGGATGTGTCAGCCCTTTGGAACTGTGCTTTCTTTACCTCAGGAAAGCTTTGTTGAGGGAGTCTCCAGTGGTATAAAGAGGACTGAAAGCTGCTTCAAATAGGCAGCAGAAGGTTTGGTCTCTTTTCCTGTGATGAGGATTGGCATAGTTCTAGGAGAGACAGGTTTATACCATCTGCTTACCCCTCTGGTTCAGAGGAGAGGCAAAGGACAAGAATGCCATGCACCACCCTTGGCAGCATGATTTACAGGAGACCAATTTAAACTTCTGCCAGTAAATTGTTCATGCTGCTAGATCATCATGTCTTCTGTCACCATGTACATGGCTCTGTCTGTAACCACATCGACAGAGCGGGGTAAAGGTGTGTATCCAGGGGTTCACATTTTGTGTTCCAGACCTTTTTAGTTTCTGTGGGAGTTGAGTAACACCATATTGTTATTATTATTTTAGGGTTGATTTGGGTTTGTTCTTTGATTCTTTTGTTGGCTGTCTTTAAATGCTTAAAAATTTCTCAGCAGCACTAACGCCATTGCCATATGTCATAAGTCAGCCACAAGTTAGTCACCCATAATCTCAACATCTTCAACAGGTTCTTCCTTAAAGACAGCTACAAAATTGGTTTGCTCTTCCTTCCAGGAAGGGAAGTCTGGGCTTGTAACTCTGTTTTTGTATGTGCAGCTCACCATCCTAGGGAACCAGTGTGCTGTCACTAACTTGAATTCACTCATTCACCAGTTCACGTCCTACAAGTCCAGAACTCAATGGGATGAAAGAAAACAAAAAACCACTGCAAGCTGGACTTGTTACCTCAAGAACAGGAAACCAGCTCTACATTTTGCAATCAGAGTATGTCTTTCCCATCCAGTCTTTCCCATACCAACTTCCACATAGGTACCCAACCGCAGGACAAAGGCAAGGAGCACTTCCTGCATTGATGGGATTGGCATCTGCATGACACTGAGGACTGCAGCTGAGAAATGAGACCTACCTGACAAAGTAATTTTGGGTGCTACCTGAATCAACCTCTTTAGCAAAACAGAATTGGAGAGGCACAGCAGAAGGGGAGGCTGTTGTTCAAAAATCTCAAATTCCCACTGTGTGCCAAGAGGCACTGTCAGGAGATCACAAAGCAGGTGAGGGCAGGAGGCTTTCTGGGGGGCAGAGGACACTGTTTGAGGTGCAGGTAGCCTGGTACAGATAGACTTGCCAAAGCCATAGTCCTGCACCAAAAACCTGACTGCCAACCCCTATCCAGAGGAAGAATGGACTTCCCCCACTGAAAATATTATAGCCTTGGCAAGAGAGGACCTTGTCTGGAGGTTGGGATGAGGAAATCGTGAGGGTCTTTTGTGTGTGCTCGTACATGTGTGTGTGTGCATTTACAGAGTGTGCTGTCGGGGACTGATTTTCAATGATGCAAGTCTCCTCTAACTGATAACACTCTAAATAACAGGTGAGTGACTCCTGGCAAGAAGGAGATTGTCTGACCTCATTGTTTGCCTTTTTTCCCCTCTCTTTGTTCTTCACAAATAAAGGTTTTTTAATAAACTGAAAGGTCCTCCGCTCCTGCCTGATGATAAAATGAAAGGAACCAGTGAGGTATGGTACAACGTGGCAGCAAAAAAAGAGAAGCTCATCAGAAAATAACAAAGGTGCAAGTTAAAGATAAGGCAGCTGTCAGAGATTAATCCTGCTGGCCTGATTGTTTTCTTTAATACCAAGGCCTGCAATAGCAAGCGATAAGTTTGCTGAGTAATTTGGTTTTTGGTGAGGAAATAAAATTCAGGTAGGCCTCATAATTGATTTCCTTTTCTTTAGTTTTCTAAACATTAAACAAAACAAAACAAAAAACCCCAACCTCTGCTTTGACTACACTTTCCTTTTTTCAAATTTGCTCCATGGCTGTGAGCTTTCCCCCAAGCCAGGTCTGCAGGAAGACAACTGCAGGGAGGGCAAAGCACCCTTTCCTTCTCCAGCATCCTCCTGGGAATATTTTTGTTGCATCCTAAAGACTAACTCCATCTCTTGGACATTCTGCCCATTTCTGACTTCATTTTACTGTCTGAAAGTGGGCAAAATGTGAGGTGGTGGGAAAGTGAGGTGGTGAGAAAAGCAAATTTCAAAAGAAAGTAGGTGCTGTCTGTCACCAGTGGGTTGCCTGGTACCTGACATGGCACTGGCCACCATCTGCAGAGGGAGAAGGACTGTGTGGAACTCATGGAGCTGGGAAAAATCATTGCTGTCAAGCTGTGGAGGTCCCCCAAGGGGGTCACTGTCTGGTCACTGGCCCTGGATGTGGAAGGAGGAAGAGTGGCCAGCAGGAGGGGTTGTGCTGATGAAAATCGACTCGTCATCCAAACCTTCCTCCTTCAGGGGTGCACACAGACAGCTCTTGGGAGTCCAGGCACTCCACAGGCAGCAGCTCTGGGAGGGAGCAAGAGAGAAGAGAAATTGAGGGAGGGAATTCTTCCCAAATCAGGAGTTTTGTCACAATGAGGCAGAGCTGTTCTCAAGTGAGAAAATGACTCTGAGAGAGAGACAGAGGGAGCGTGAGTGTGCACGTGTATATGTGTGTTCTGATGCACGTGTGTGTGTGTACAGGAGGCAGCAGAGCCTTAGTTATTGTGACAAAATGAACAGCCCTCAGGACGCTCATCCAGCAGCTAATTTCTCATCTTATATGTTAGGTGAATGAGATGGCAAAACAGTTTCCTGTTTTTCACAGATATCACTAACACAAAAGATACAGAATGAATTCTCTTGAAGGCCATGCAGCCGGATCCAGCCACAGGCTCATTTGTTTCAATGGAATTAATAAATGCATTTAGGGACTGCACGTTGATGGTGGAAAAAAGTCTATAAAGCTTCCTATAGAAGCAAACATGCTGCCACCACCTCCAAAACAAATGAAGAGCTTGGCGCACACTTTCTCCTTGTCCAGCACACATGTAGATGCAGGCTTTTGCTACACTCAAGCACACACACTTAAACCTTGCCTAATTCAAAACCATTTCCCTAATTCAGGTATTTCTGGTGTTATAATGAAGCACTGGTGCTACTTGAAAAGGGAACCCAAAATGAAGAGCTTCTTTGCCCCTACAGAGCTTCTAAGGATCTTATACCAGGTGTAGAGCAAGAAGTGATGGGTGTGCTGAGCCACCAGCCCCCCAGCACACCGAGTGAGGATTTGGAAAGAGCCCCATGCTAGGGTCAAACATAGGGATCAGACCCACTATAGTAAAGCCAGGCTGTCATGGAAGAAGGCCCTAGATCTCTTTTAAAGCATAGACTCACAGAAAAACCTATGGGAACAACTAACAAACAAATTTATCTGTGTGTCCACAGGCAGTCAGTGGCTGCAACTACGGCTACATAGGCATGTGACAGAGTGGAAAGTGTAATATCACGTTAGCACTTTCCAGACCAATTCTGCCAATTTTGTGTTGATTTTCGCCTCTTTACTTTTCCCAGCAGAGGGAGCACCGGGCCAAAGTGCCGAGAGGCGGCTACCCATGGAAGGCCAGTTCAAAACTTTCCTTTGTCGTGCTTTTCGTCAAAGGCACACACAGGAGTAGAGGGCAATGGGAGGACCCAGCCTCCTTGAAGACTGGCAGCATCTCCAAGACCACTCCCATCCCAGCCCCTGGCTGGAGGGAGAGCAGGGCTGGGCAGGAAGAATGGCTGCTGAGCACATCAGGGTAGGATATGCACAGCTGCATTGTGCCATGCACAGGTACCCCTCTGTGCAATGAGCCCTGATCTCCACTCCCAGTGTCCCACCTACTCCTCTGCTTTTTAAATTGTAACTCTTGCCTCTCCTGCTCTTTTATTCTTTGCCCTAGAGGCAGTGGGAGCTTTCTGCACTCCCTCAGCCTCTTACCCTAAGTTCATCTTGTGATCCACTGCAGCTGGGGGAAAGGGGATATATGAATACCCCTGTCCCCTGCGGCAAGATTAGGGTTTGACCCACGGGCCAAGTGATGTATAAAGTGAGTCAGGCACCCTTGCCTGCTGCCTTTCCGTTGCTAGCAGAGGATGAAACCAGATGATGAATCCAGACGATGCCCAGCATCAGAGGCTGGGTGAACAAAGAGGTGGATAAATAGCTCACAAAAAAAAAAAAAAAAATAGAGAAAGAGAAGTGGGAAGTGGCAGAAGAAAAACCTGAAGAAGGTTAAAAGAAATGAGAAGAGACAAGTCTGGTACTTTAGTACACTAAAAAGAGATGCTTCAGTTACACTGCAGCAAGGCATTAGAGTAGGAGAAATGAAAATAAATTCAGCCTACAGTCCTAATGAAGTAAATTCCAGAGTGGGCTGAGACCTTAACTGATACAAATGAGGATCATTATCTTCACTCTGCTATCCTGTTCAGCACAGGGCAAGGAGTGCAGAGACAGGAGGGGACAACCAAGGATGAGATGAAGTACAGCCCTGCCACCGTGCTGCTGTCCTGTGGTGAGGAGCCTCATGCAAAGGGCCAACAGCAGCACTGTCTGTGAACTGTGCAGGCTTCTGCAAGCCTTAGACATGCCAGGGTTTAGCCCCAGCTCTTGGGCCAGTCAGGAGAAGGGTTTCTGGATGCCTGGCTGGCAGGAGGAGTGCTGGGTCTCTGAAGGGATGGGCTGTGAGCAGCTTTGTGTTGTTCCCTCGTGTGTCCTGGCAGGACAATGGCAAATATCAGCCACTTGTGGAAGAGGTTTCTTGGGTTCCAGCTGCCTTCCTCTGCCTGGCAATGCCCACTCAGCTGTTGGGGTCAGTCCTTATGACCTGGAGACTTGGTTGAGCATTGTGAGATGAGAAACAGCAGGTACAAAATGAAGTGTTTTTCACCTGCCCATGATCAGTGTTTGTCGCCAGGGTGAGTGAGGTGGGCACAGCAGGAAGCAGAGCAAAGCAGGACCCTGGGAAAAAACCTTCCCCCCCCATCCTGCTGGTGGGATGCCAGCTCCTCAGTGCAGCCAGAGAGGTTCCAGCCACCTGCTGTGGCTGTGTGCAGCCCTGCCAGGCTCACCTGGGAGCCACCTCTCCCTCCAGCCATCCTTCTCCTCCTGACAGCAGCGCGTGGCTCTCTCGACACCCATGATTTATGGCGCGAGGAACTCACCGCCATCAGGAATTGAAATGACCTCAAGATTTGCCACATCCAGCATTAAACCTAGAGCCTTGCTGCCCAGTATCCTCACCCTGTCTTCTTCTCATCTCTCCTCCAGCTCTTTCCTCTCAGAAGGAGCAATGAAACAGAAATACGGCAGAAGCTGTCTCTTGGCACTCTCCATGACTATATTTATATGTTAATATTTCATATCATATTTAATATTGACATCATAAATCCCTCTTGGCTTGGCTCAGTCAGGTATGACATGTAAGTAGGCAGTGACTCAGTTTCTGAGTATTTACCCCTTAATAAAAAGAGCTGGAGCCCAAATAGGTCTGAGAAAATAAAGATACATTAAGATAAATTCACTGTGGCATTAAATCAAACTCTTAAACGGGATGTTCCATTTAACATTTCTCTAAGACCCAGGCAAAAGCCTCTCATCCAGAATCAGTGGAAACATCTACCTTACATAAATGTCTCTGCTGCAGGTGCACGGTAGTGGTAACAGAATTTTAAGAGTGAAATTCTAATGCAAAACTGAAGCCTTTACCCTATTTAATCCTTTTTAGCAATGATCTCAATAAAAGTCTCATTAAAAAGTTACTGTAATTAAATAAAAATTAGTTAGGTGCTTTCGATCCAGAACATGTTGGCATTTTGAGGTCAGATTTTTGAGTTTTGAAATGATATTTGAGAATTTAATGTCAAAATGTTTTTAGGTGGTTTATTTTGGGGGTTGTACCATTTTTATTTCTTATCAGGATAGTTCTGATAATTGACATCAAGGAACACCATAAAATTGTAATAATTAGCTTCCAAATTAAATAAATGACCAAGTGATCTACTTCTGAAATACTACAAGGCAAATTTCCAAAAGTGAAATTTCAGAGAAAATATTTAAACAAACATATTTCTGGTTGAAACAGGGTAGAAATAACAGACCCAGTGAACTGAAAACTCAGTCTCAGCCATCTGTGGTGAAAGCTTGCATCTGAGCACTGCTCCCAAGCAGGCAGGCAGCAGGCTTGCTTCTCTCTGAGGGTGCAGGCTAGTATGCATTGGGGTAGGAGGTCCTCTGCCTGACCTCTCCCAGCTTGGCCTGTGGGACTGTAGGAGAGAGAAAGAGGTGCAGGAAGATGGACAAGAACTCTAACAGTCCATTTGTTAAAACAAGCAGTGTTTGATCCCACTTGAGTGTGTGGGACAGCAGCATGCACAGTGTGGCTTTTTGCATGCTAGAAAACCAATCCAGATACTCATTTTCACCATCATGTCACAGCAAATGAGTCATCTTCAGTCTAAGCCAGACCTGCAGACAGGGGTTGGACCAGATTTAACATGAGATTTTGTTTATCTTCATTTTCTCAGACTAGACTACAGAGAGCTGGATTTGGTGGAAGGTTTAGTTTTTCACATCACAACATTTGTGTAGCTGCAATGTGGTTTCTTCGATTGCTTCACAGTAAGGTTAGCAAAATTAAACAAGCACGGCGAAATGTAAACTCAAGCTACCACATCAAATAAACTCATTTTGCCCTGAAAAACCTTTTTTCTTTGTTATGCTCCAGGGAGAAGCAATTCACAATATTGTGGTGGAAGTGTAGGATCCAAAGAGTTATGATCCTTAGCCAAATCCTTCCTAAGCTGAGTGCACCTTGCATCAGGTCTACAAGCGTCACAGGTGAGGTGGCAATCCTTCCCTTTCCAAAGCAGTGGGAGCTGATTTCCCTTTCAGCACACACACCTCCTCAGCAGGCTCCAGGGTAGGTTGTATCCAAGTCATCCAAAACTACAACTTTGAGAAGACCCTATAAGAGCTACATCTTTGCCTCATCCAGGGAGGAGCTGAGTTACCCGGCTCTCCCACCATGCGCTGGTTTCAGCCAGTCTTGCTGCTGTGCCAGGAGCAGGGACAAGGAGGCTGTGGCTTCCCTGGAGCTCTTTCCTAAGGCACTCATTCCACCCCACAAGCCATCCCAAAATGAGTCTTGTCTGGCAGGTGCCCCTGGAGCAGCTTCAAAGCTGCCATGCCCTCAATTCCCCTCGCCTTTGGGGAAGCAGCCGGATCTATTCCTGCCTGAAGGTCTGACACCTGATACTGAATTTCTCTGCTGAGGAATTCTTGGTGAACCAAACCGAAAAGGTCACAGAAAAAAAGATACAGACATCCCAAATATGGTCCTCATCTCCTCAGATGATATTTGCTTCATTTAAATACAATTTTCTTTTGTTTTCAAATCCGGAACAGAAATTATTTCAACACAAGGAGTATGCCTGACCAACACCTAAAAGAGAAGGAAAGATTGGCAATGACTGGCTAAAACCAGAAGGACCCAGCATTGCTATTTTATTTATTGCAATCTGCATGATTTTAGGGGGGACATGGCAATTAACAAACATAAGAAGACCAGAACTCTGCCCTGAGGAGCTGGTTTCGCTTAAATTAGGCAGACCAAGCACAAACGAGCCTGGGTAACAAGAACATCTAGAATTTAAATAGTAAATATTAAGAAAAAAATTAACTAGTGCTTGAGGCCATAAGTCATCCTTTAATTGACAGCAGTTCAAAGGAAGCTTTCCCAGGGGTGAGCCATTTCATAACTGCCTGCTGTGGGATTCTCCTCTATCCCCTTGAAGCATATGGCTCCAGCATGTGCTGGCCATAGGCTCGGAGCTCAGGGAGCTCTCCTGACATCTGACCTCTCCTCTCAGGTCTGAGCATGAAGGACATGGCTCCCCAAAAGGTGTTGCCAAACAGGAGAGAAGGCTGATGGAAAAGTGCACCCAACTGCAAAATACTAAAGAAGGGGTCAGGGTGGAAAAGCCTGAGCCAGTCATGACTCAGGCCCTGGAAATCTGGATTTCATCCCAGCCTTGACCTTGGACAAGTTCCTCTGTCTCCATTTGCTTGCTTCCACTCCCAAATGTCATCTGCCTTCATCGTGCTGTTTATAAAACTCTTTGGGGCAGCAACTAGCTCTTGCTACACTCTTGTGCAACACTGCTCACAATATGATCCTAATCCTCCCTCTAGTCTGCTGGAGTGGATCTAACGAAAAAAAAAGTGAGAGAAAGAAAGGTGTAAACACTTCAAAATCTGTAAAAATATTCAAAGACAGGCAACTGCAAAGAGTTCAAATGAATCTCAACTAAAGATCTGATTTCCAGTATTGCTACTAATTACTACATATTTTAAAAACCCTAAACCTAGCTTTGAATGGTCAATGAATAATGGCTAGGACACATTTTTCACCCAGGAACAATAGAGAATTTCACATTGAATACATTTATTTGAAAAAATATGACATTTTCCAGGATTTTCCTTCCTTTTGGCAAAAACTCGCCATAATTTTAACAAAATTAGCACCGAAGATACTGCTGAGTGGTTTTGCTCTCTGGAAAAAAAAGACTGCTTTCAGTAAATTAAATATCTCAAGAGTTACCCTGCTAACAAATTTCATTAAAAGATACTATGGCCTGTTTCACAAGAAATAAAAGAAAGTCCGTTCTGGTCCCCACACAATGAAAATAACTTTAGAAGTTCAAAATTTGATGAAGCTTTTTTTCCCCGAGTTGAGGCCTGCTCTATTTTTCACTCAGTGTTGACAAGAGCAAGATGAGAAAGAAATGCAGTTTCCATCATCTATTCAATCCCTGGCCCCTCTAACGATTAGCAAAAACTCCTGTTTCTCTGGTGTTTTCTTGTTAAATAGAAACTCATCCCATAGAAACACAACTCGAAGCCATCAAATCATTTCACAACTGACAGATGGCAACAGCCATCCATGCAGCCCTCAGCTGGTTTTAGCCAGAGAAGTGGAGGTAAGAACCGCTGTATCATGATCAAACCCTGTACACCTCACCCATCTTTTAGGATTTCCTCTCTGAAATAAAGGCACAAAACAGCTGCAGTCACACAACTCCCTGGTAAAGCCAACTTACACCCATTGCTTTGCTCTGCCTTGAAATTAATTTCATAATTAGGAATTTTTTTTTAATGGGGATATAGAATTCTCTCTTTCTGCGTCCCCCTAACTGAATTACCCAGCACACAGAAAAAGCAAGATGAGAACATTCAAAGTCTCGGTATGGTTTTTGAAATCCAGATGAAGCTGTTCCCCACCACAGGAATGATTTATCAGCATTGTCCTGTTTGTTTGGTAAAATTATTTCTTCCAGAGCAGGCAAGCCAGGAAAAAGCCAAGGGGCATAGGGATGAACAAGGCTCTGTGGGAACCTACCATTCATTGCCTCTGTGCTCTGTTGGAGTTTCAGCCTGGCAAGCCACTTACCATCAGAAATGGTCACTCAACAGCCTCTTTGGGAAGCAATTCATAGCCTTGGTCCCATGTTTGGGACAGTAACTTCAGCTAGCACCAACTCTGGTGGTCTCAAAGCTGTGTCCAAGCATCCCAAGGGATGGACCAAATGAAAATCCTGCATTCAGGTGTGAGGTGCTTCCAGAGGACAGCAGTGCATGTGAGGGAAGCTGCCCCTGCTGCTGTGCTGTTTTGTGTACAGAGGGTTTTCCTTTCCTTCCTGGACTCCTCCCCACTGCTGCCTCACTCACTGAATTCACAGGAGATGGAAAAGCAATGCACTACATAGAGGTTATTTTGTCATGAGCCCTCAGCCTTGTCCCTCACAGATGTTTGGCCTCCTCAGAAAAATGTCTAGAATGGACTTTGGGTGCCACTTTCAAAGGACCTGAAAGAAAAGAAAACATTTGCAAATGCTCCTCGCTAGCATTTTAGAGACAGAAATACAAGCAGCCATGGAACACAAGTAACATTACAAAGCACCCTTTTCCCCATGCCACCATCCAGCCCCTTCTGCACCTCACTTGCGTTTCCCAAACAGCCTTCATGTATTCATGCAGCCCAAAAGAAGTTTTAATTGAGAAAACTTCCATATAGACTACCCTAAAAGAAATTCCTTTGATTCACTGATGTTTTCTAGCTTCTATTACAGTTACTCCCATGAAGCTGTGACATTCAAGGAGGATTTGTTTGCAGCACTCAGATATATAATAATCTGGACAATTTTTCTTGCAAGGCTAATTTTTTCCCCCTGCATTATTGAAATACCTCCACTGTACTCCTATCCTCACCTTAATCTTTGGGGCACTAACACAAAGTAAGCGAGGAAGAGTATGTTATGTTGTGGAAATAAAGGGCAAAGAGATAGGAAAACGGAGAACAATTTTAAATTAAACGAGGAGACATTTAGGTTAGATGTTAGGAAGAAACTGTTTTCTCAGAGCATGGTGAGGTACCAGAAGAGGTGGATACCCCAGCCCTGGAAGGGCTTAAGGCCAGGCTGGATTGGGCTCTGAGAAACCTGATCCAGTAGTGTGTGTCCCTGTTCAGAGCAGGGGGGTGGAATGAGATGATCTTTAAGGATCCTTCCAACCCTGAAAATTCTGTGATTCTTTAAAACAAAACATGAAAAAGAACACATGCAAAAGGAAGGAAAAACCAAACAAAACACAACCTGAGGTGTTACAAAAAGCTGCATAAATTGTCTTTGGGGCCGAAGGGGAAAGAAATGCATTTGCCTCAGGTGAAGGAGAACTAAATCCATTTAGGTGCAAGCTGCAGGATTTTAGCCATTTGGCAACACTGAGAATACCTTCTCATCCTTAACCTGCTAGTGAGCTGAAGGTCTGTTCGCTTTTACTTTTAGGCACAGAAAGGACACGGCAGGGTTTATTTTAAAGACACCGTAGAGATAAATACTGCTACGTTCCCTGTTTAAAAAAAAAAAAAAAAAAAAAAAAGAGGCGGGAAAGAATGGGGAAAGAAAGGGGAAAGAAAGGGGAAAGAAAAGGGAGAGGATGTCAGCGCTCTGCCCTCGTTTTACTCTGGTTTAGGGAAGAAGCCGCCGGTTTGGGCTCGGGCTTTGAGCGGCGGCCGCGGAATTCCTGGGGCAGCACTGCCCCCTGCC
>JAHLSL010000006.1:3925000-3991370 GCA_025920805.1 Petroica traversi | reverse complement strand
GGGCCTGGGCTCTGCCCGCCCTGGGGCGGCCTCAGCTGCTCTGGGCAGCGCCCGCCCTCCAGGATTTCTTCCCAACGGCTCACCTAAACCTGCTTTGCTTGTTGGCAGCCACGGGCCCTTATCCTGTCACTGCACGCTTCTGTAAAAAGTCCCTTTCCAGCTTTCGAAGTCACTCTCCAGCTTTCAAAATGGAGCCCGGGAAGGGTCAGCTTTTCATGGCACCTGCCGTGTCACTCACTGTTTGATTCCCTTCACCACAATATCACGCTTGAACATTTAGCAGGATTTGGGTTTATTTACTTAATGAAATTACAGTCAGCTTCCTCGGAGCGACCGAGGGATGGATGCGTGGTCATTTCCCCCACTTCCCACAGCACTGCTGAGCCATTTTGCAGTCGGAATATTTTGCAGTCGGAGTATGTGGGCACGGCTTTGGTGCATCTGTCTTAGGGCAGCAGGCTGAGAGTGGTACCCCGGGATGCACAGCCCACTCCTCCGCACCAGCCTCGGGTGATGACCTCCAGCAGCTCCTGACAAGGTGGGCAAAACCCTGCCACCAGCTGAGACAGCCCCGTCAGGCACAGGAGGCCTGGACTGGCAGCACCAAAGCAAGAGCTCTGAAAAAAAAAACACGTTTTCCTCTGAGTGTTTGTGTGTGTGTGTGTGTGTGTGCGATTTCCATAATAATTGTGTCTGTTGTCTGCAGACATGAATTCATTACAGCAGGAGGTAAGAGAACAGCCAGCCTCAATATACATTTCAAATTCCTTACTACAGCCTTGATTTATAAGGCACAACCTGAAACACTGACTAGCTCGTTGCCTCTCAGTGAACTGAATTTCGCATGATAGCTGAGGGGACTGAAAAACAAATGAACAAATTTTGTTCTTAAAACACTCCGTCTCTGTATTTCTCTTTTTTAAGAGTTCCTGGCTGTGTCCTGGGTATCCCCCCGCCTCCCCCACTCCACACCCCTCCCTCCTCCTGTGCATGCTCCATCGGCACTTGCATTAATCCAGGCCCGAAAGTACTAAATTGATTCACAGTAACGCAGGCACCCAGGGGCAGAATATTCCAGGAACAAATGAATTAATCATCTCAGAGCCTCCGTGCTAACCCACATAAAAGTGGGGGGGGGGGGGGGGGGGGGGCTCAGCCTGGCCCCTCAGCTGACCACAGAGCACCGGCTCCCACAGCAAGAATCCTGTCTGCTCCGGACACGTACGCGGAGGCTGCCAGGGACAAGCCCACGTGAGACAGCACTCTTTGAAGAACTCCAGCATGGAGGAATTGGTCTAACAGGGAGTCCTGCCGAAAGAGAGAGGTCTGCAGTCATTATAAATAGACCTTGATGGCAACAACAACAACAGGAAACAGAAAATAATGTTTTGCAATTAGGGCCTGCAGCTGCCGCAGCGCCAGCGCGCCGGCTACACACAGGTGCAGCTATTACAGCAATGAATAGCACACACTAAAGGTGCCATCCACACAGGCAATAACACCAGGGCTGAAAAGGTATTTCCATTTACAGCCTGATGTTGGGAAGGAAAAAAGCACAATAAGTAGGCTGTCTCTCAGCCATGCAGGTCTCAGCCTTATCTGGAGCACCAGGTGGGCACTGGCAGAGAAGCTCCTTTCACCATCTGACTGGGGAAACCAGGTAATGTCTGAGTGGAGACCATGAGGCTTCAGCCATGGAAAAACTGACAGCTTTTTTGCTTTCTTTGTTGTGAATAGAAAGATTTTAGAAGTTTCTTCCCTTCCTGTTATTTAAAATACCCAAAAGGTTCTTGAAAGTAGGGGAAAGGCGTGAGTCTCTCTTCTGGTGTCTTCTACACAACACTCTGGCAGTGCCACTCCTGTGACTTCCATGGCAGGATCACTTAGTGGTGGGAGCAAGAGAGAACTAGACATAGAAAGAAGGCTGTGGAACCCATTCACCATATTTTTCCCTTTTCCCTGGGCAGCAGCAAGGGAATCTGGAGACCTGACCTCCAGAGGTTCCCTCAGCCTCAGTTATGCTGCTTCTGTGACCTCCTTCTGGTGCAAAGTAGCTTAATCTTGTTTGGCTCCATTGTGATCTATTGCAGCTCTCAACCACTTTCCACTGGCATAATCTGTGACTCCAGGGGTCCAGGATGGTTATTTCTCTGCAGTCTGCTTTGGCCCCCTAAATCTTAGAGACAGGTCTTAGGAAGGGAGAGGGAATCACAGACTTACCAACCCCTTGTTAGCAAACCAAATGTTTTCCAGACTGTTTTACCACTCACACATTCTGTCTTTCATCAGAAAAGGGAGCTGTTTCAAAGACACTTAGCAGAGAGCTAAGAGAAATGCAGAATAGGGGTTACCCAGTGCAATCAGGCATCCTGCCCTCAATGTAACCTTTTATTTTTGTTATCTGTAGGCCACTAAACATTTTCCCACTGGTGGTGAAGACGTCTAAATCACAAACGTAAGGCTAGCATCAGGTTTGCCTTTTCCTCATGGAGATCTTGGATGCTGTCCACAGACTCAGAGGCATTCACAATCGCAGACCCCTGGCTTTGTGTGCAGCACATGGCAGCTGTCACAAGTCCAAGGGTGTCCTAATCCCCCCTCACCTCTGCCAGCTCTGAGCCCACACCAAGATCCATGTTGCCAGAGAGCCAGATAGCTCAAAGCTAATGTAAGTAAATAAGTCCACCACAAACTGCACCCTTTTGACTTGCAGTCCAGACACAGACCTAACCTTTTATTAATTTTTTTTGTTTTAATTTTGCACAGGAAAATCAAATCACTTGTCACCTCAGCCTCACTACTACCCACTAGTTTCAGCTGGGCCTTTTTGGAGCCAGTTGAGCATGGATACACGGGTGTGAGTCTCGGGACTGCCCTGCAGGGATTGCCTGATCCAGCACAGCGTGGGACAGAGCTGTGACATCTGAGGCATAGCTCCATCCTCTGACCAAGGATGGAAGCTGGGGAAGGGTCTGGATGTTTTTGGGCTGATAGTGCCAGGAACCCACTGAATGCAGGCAGCTACCCTGGCACCACGGCAAAAGCATCCTCCAGATTCCTGAACAGGTCCCAGTTCACCAAGGTAAGCAGAACCAAGTTCTTTTTATAGGCCTTAAAATTGAGGAAGGCAGTAAAATTAATTTGAAAACTTTGCAGGAAGCTGGCATAATGAAAACAAAAGTGGATTGATGCACTGGCAGGCATACCCTCGCTCTGGGAAAGAGCTCAGGCAGCCACTTCCAGAAAAGCTGGAGCCTGCTGGAAGACAGCACAAAACAGGAAACACTGCTCAAAGGAAGCTCACAGACAAAGTGGCAATGTGGAAGAAATTATAATGATTAATACAGTGCCTGAAGTGTGCAGGGGAGCCACAAAAGATTGAGAAAAAAGGCCCAGATATTTGATTTTCCACTGCCCTTCAGCAGCAGCAGTCATTTTATCCCAGCAGAAAGAGGGAGTGCAATCTTCACGGCACAGAACAAGTGCACTTTATGTTGCCTTTCTCTCTATTTTCCTGCTGCAAAGCTCCCAGGGAAACGGGCAATCAACACCATTTGTCCCTGACCACTGGGGCTTGGAGCCTAAGCTAGGACAGAGACCATAAACAACAGACAAAGGAAGAGGGAAATCACTGAGAAGTGCTACCACATTTGTCTCTAGCTAGGATGGAAGAGGCTGTAAGAATAGACTGGGAACAACATCCAGTGACCAGCTGTAGAAAAAGCACAGTTACAGAGAGAAAAACTTGTTCCTTCTCTTAATTTAATTATGCTCCAGAGTTTTGCCATAATCAATCTCTTCTAATATCAAAACCAAACCAAATTAGAGCCTTAGATAATAACATTTTAAGCCTGTAGCTCAGATTCAGCCCCTTCTCTATATCCATCATAGCAAGTCAGCAGCAATAAATGAATAAAGATTGAAAGACAGGCATACAAAACAGGTATGTCATGCCACCAAGGCTGACCAGCAGCTTTTGGCAGTAGCACTATCTTTCAGCAGACCAACAGTGCACTATCAGAATGTTTGGGGTTTGTCCTGTGAAGTGCCAGCACATTTCAGGTGCTGTGGTTTCTCCGGAGTGAAGGTTAAGATTTCAGTTCTTGGTTTCTGCTCTCTGAAAAGAAGTGGCTTGAATTAAGAGCTGTCTTGCTCAGATTTACTGTGGATGGGAATGTGTTTCTGCCAGGTCTGTCTTCAGCTCCTTGGTGCAGGTAAGAACCAAATCAAACTGCTCATGAGATTTTCACTACTAGTAAATTAAGAAATTAAACATACCTAGGTGACCTTTAGGTTTACAACAATGGACAAAGGGGCATGTTAGGTATAAATTTCACTCAGTAAATTAAAACCACATATATTCGCCTATCATTTATTTGCTACATCAAGTCCAGAACAGATGATATTTGCATGGTTTGTATCTCTGTGACAGGGGAAGTCTGGCTTTATAAGGCGTCATAAAGACATTCAGATGTATAGTAGTTGTACCCTAATTTGTAATTATGTTCTGTGATAATGTTTGGAATAAGCTTCTAACAAAGCGGGGGAAACGAAGGGGGTAATGTTCAAAGGAAAAGGCTACTTTCTGCTAAACCAGAAGCAAGCAAACAAAACCAGGACAAACTTTGTGGCTAGATCCTTTATTTTGTTGTTTTTCAAATAGAGGAGGAACATTTTTCTATCTGGATATCCAGAATATTCTTCCAGCTCAGAAATATTTATCTCCTGACTTGCACTTTCTTGCAGCAGTCTCTGAATTCCTTTGAGCCATTAAAGGATTTTGTCCTCAAGTCATTCCCATTAGGGGAATATCCAATTTAGAAACTTGCCTCCCGCTCAAGGTTCGCATGTGAAATTCACAGTTAACATCCCTCCTCACTGAGTTTCAGGTCAGTGCCCTATCCACTGAAGAGAGAGATATTTAACAATTAAATAGTCCTCTAGGCTACATCTGTGCGAGGCAGTCCAGGAGTACCTCCCAACCCAGGGGTCTACGTGCCCTGACTGTTTTCACTCGGTGACGGAATGGTGTCACCCTGCCTCTCCCCACATCCCCCTTCCCATAGGAAGGAAATTTCCCTCCAAGAGCCAGGAAGGACATACAGTGCCCCTGGTCCTCTGGGCTGGTAACTGGGGTCTCTGGCCACAGAGCCAGCCCTGCAGCTGAGCACTGCTGAGGACCTGGGCACAAGCCCCAAAATTATCTCGTGGTGTCTAAATACTTTGTGTAAATCTGTCCATTGCTTCAGGCAGCCAAGAAGTGGAGCAACCTGAAAGGCAGGGGGATATAAGGATGTATTTTTGCCTGTTCAAAGACAACACAGTTCTGCTTGTAGAAAGCAAGATATTTTTCTATTCTGAGGCTTTTGATATTAAGAATTAGCTATCCACTTTCCGGAAAACAGGGAATTAGTCTTTCCAGACTACGTGTTTAACAGAGAAGAAATGAATCTTCATGAGCTCAAGACATATTCCCTCTTCTTCTCTTAGCCCCTCACCCCCTGCCTCATATCTCTTCTATGCAGTTTTTCAAATAGTTTAATAATATTCACAGGGACATTAGATTAATTGGATTTTAATTCCAAATGACTGTGAAAGCAGAGAAGTGAGTCACCAGTCCATGCTAATGAGAAGATCTATTAAGGACCCTTCTCTGATAGACACATAGAGTAGGGTTATAAATATTTCATATTCAATTAATTGAATTTTGCCCCCTGTTATATGATGCTGCCCTGGAATGTTAATCAACTGGGACCAGAGAGAGAGGGAGAGAGGAAGAAAGGAGGGGGGGAGGGGGGGGGGGAATCTAAAAGAGAGTCTTTAAACAACATCAGAGCCATTCCCATCCCCAAATCCTCCCAGTTCACACAGCACCCTGCACATCAGAGCAGAGACTTTCATACAGACTGCATCTGGTTACACACAGTGGATAAATTAATGTTAATTAATCAGACAGTCATTTTATGGAGAACTGTGTGCAAAAGGTTATTCGAGCCCTGCCGCAAATAGATTTATAGGTATAATTGCCATGTTGAATGACCCTCTGTACATGGGCTCATTAAACTGGCCATCAGTCAAGAAGTCTAATTGAGGAAGGCCCATATCGTGCCGCAGGGACCACGCGCTGGCTGCAAACAAACCTGCTCTGCAGAAGCCAGCTCTCTGAAAGCCGCCAAGAACGCCACTTCCCATCCTCTGGGCACTTCTGCCACTGCCTCTCCTGCCAGCTGAAACTCCGGGCAGGAAGGAGAGAGGAGAGCTCCCGTGCCCATCATCACGGCTTTACATCATTTGCAAAACACACCGGGGGACTGGGCGCAGCGTGGAAATGGTTTTATTGACAGCTGCGCTTTCCAAATGCCGCTCTGGCCTTGGCAGCTGGGAACAGCTTGGATGCACAGGCTTCAAAGGTGCCAAGATCAGAAGGCAAATATAAAGATACTAAAGATTCTTGATGACATTTCATATTTCAAGAGCATCTCTTGATTTTGTTGGGGCAGGGGGAACATGGGAGAGTCCAGGACAGGAGCTGAAATGCCCAGGACTGGCAATCAGACACAGACATGTACCCCAAAAACAGGGCAGCTCTTGGGGCTGCAGTCCTTCCCTCAGTGCTACCCAGGCCCTTCAGCCATGCTGTGGCAGACAGTCATTCCCAGGTGGGCTGTGGGTCCCCTCCAAAACAGCAGACAAACCTTGTCATCATCCCTGGCAGCAGATACGTGAAGCCATAGGCTGGCACTGTGAAAACTTGCCTTTTGCCCCTTCTTGTAGCATGAGCTGCCTGCTCACAGTCAATTGTCACAACCTCTCTGTGCCTCCAGTCCCCACCTATGCAATTATTTAGAGGATTGCCCTTTATTTCACACACCCTGCACTGCACCATGGTTTACACGCTGAGGGCAGCAGTTGCAAGAATTCTCTCTCTCATGCATGCTGTGGATCACACGCGTGTTCCCAGAGTGGAGAAAAGGAGGAAGTACATGGCACACCCCCTCCCCACCCTGAGGTGTTCTGGGCAGCCACTCACCAGATCAGCCAGGGGACCTCTGGGTGTCAGAAATTTACTTTTTTTGTCCAAGCCACTTCCTAAGATACCTCCAAGGGAAACCACACTGTCTGCTTCACACTGGAAGGTGTCATTTAAGAGTACTTGGGGGAAAAAACCACATGAGAGTAACATACAGGTAAATAAATTGAAATGTGTTCACATTATCTCTTCCAATACTCATGTTACTTCTATTGAGGTTGCCCTTAGTAGGGTATCAGCCTGATCAGAAATAAAATGGCCACAAAACACCATCTTTCTCAAACGCAAATTAAAAATTAAAGCAGAAAAACTGAAGTGCACTAATGCAGAAGCCATCAAGGCAAGAATAAGTATGAACAAAGAGAAATCCATTTGTCTCAGAGCAGTGACAATGTCACTGTCTGAAAATGTTTCTGATGAAGAGGGGTTTCCATTCCTGGACAAGGTAAGGATTCCTTAGCATGTCTGGGCTGTGGCAGCATTTCTCTCCATCCTGTCCCACCATGAGTGGTTTGGCCTCAATGTGTTCCACACTTTTTCCAGTACTGGTGGGCACAGTATTTACCTGTAGGCATCTGATAGAAGGATCAGCAAAACTGACTGTGAGCATGGCATGCTCCTGTTCAGCTGCCTGCCACTGATGCCAGGGCTTCAGAGGCCTCTGCACAGCCCCTCATCCGGGTGCACGGGGAGCCATGCTCCAGTAGAGCAGCCTCCAGGCAAGCCTGGGGTCTCACTTTCTGAGCTCTTCTATGGATAGACAATAAATTGGGTCCCAAGGGCACTCCCAGGGCACTTCTCAGAACTGATTTTTCCCCATCCTGTGCGCCCCTTCTAAAGACCTTATTTGTGTCAGGAGAACGAAAGTATACCCCAAGTTCTTAAGCCATAGAAACACCATTTCTTCTACGAACAAAGCAGCATTTCCTCCTATAATAATAGGGTTTTCTCCTAATTTATCTAAGGTCTTCAATTTCTTCCATTCTCTGCCCCAAAGCAGCACACCTATGTTACCACAGCCTTGATACCCACCAGCAGCCTGGCAGTTCGGGCATCTGTGCTGCTGCAAAACCCTTTGCCTTTGCAGTGTCCCCCACTCGGCACAGGAGGAGAATCTTCTCTCGAGTGCTCGCCCACAGAGGGCACCACTCGTAAATGTATCTGAGTAACCGCGCTGCCACTTCACGTCCCAGCAGCACAAATCCAAGCCCTTCATGCATATCATTACTGTCATCTCGGGGAAGAAAGGGAGCAGCAGGCTGACGGCGCACAAAAGGAGACGCTTTTAAAGCGCACACACTGGCACTGGCGCTCACGCTGAGATGTCAGGCAAGGCTTCCCATTCTGTGTGGCTGCGGACGCCTCTAGCCCTTGAGAGCTGAACTGCATCGTTCGGTGACAGAAGGAAAGAGAATGGTACCTCAAAGCATAGCTGGTATTTCCATGTGCAGCCGTGCATGTCACTTCATCTTGGACAAGGATGAGGAGACACACATGCTCTTCCTCTGTCCACAGCAGGTGGACTGCAGGGATACCACTCTTAAATGTTAAAGACAGATTTTTATTTACTACTGCAGCCAGTAGATAATTTTTCAAAAGTCCTCAGTTCAGAGATAAGAAGGTAAAGGCTTTAAATGTAGGAGTCGCTCACCTCACTTTACTCCTAAACTTCATTGTGTTGGGATTTCAACCTATATTTTCTATGAAAGACCCTCGATCTGGTTTGCTGAGCCTGCTTTTACATGCGTAGAGAGGTAAGTGCAGCTTTATGCAAATACCTACCAACACAGTAAAAATCTACAGCCTTCTCACCCACCTACTTCATTTTAAGTGATACAGAAATCCCAGCTATGTGCAATGTATGCACACAAAACAGAGCAGCCAAACAGGGAGAAAAAACATCTGCCCACCTTGTATCCCACTTCTGTGCTGCCTCCATTGCTTGGCAAGCTCCAAGGGGACATGCAGTAATGTACTTAGGGCAGGGGACAGCTTACAGGACCCTAAAAATGTACATTATGCATTCTGTTCACTGAAGAAATTGCTGAGCTGTTGCTTCTTTAAATACCAGATCCATAGTTAAGTTTAAAAGAAGTTTTACACTTCATTCAGTTTTCTCTTCCAAGTGTATCTCAACTTCTCGTTTAGAAAAATAAAAATATGCTGAAAAAAAGCAGCTAGAATATGCCTTCAGTCCAAGGAGGTGATGGTGGTTGTGTCTTTTTGGTATTCGTTCATTTAAAATCAACCTTTGTCCAGCCAGTACAATCTACCTTTCTCATTTCTATCGAATAGTCCTGTATTTCTCTTACAAGCCATCAAGATTGTTGCTGTCTTCAGGATCTCTCTAGATGGTCTTAAGTTTTTTGCAGCACTAAGAACCCAGAGAAGGATTAGAAACTAATAACATGTTAGTAATCACCCTAATGTATTTTAATCACTGAAGCGCATTCTCAAATTACACTAGAATCAGAACTACCAGAATTCAAGTTACTGACATCACCCTTTTCTAACCTGAATCTCTACTTTGGCTCTTTGAGTTACATACTCCTTTGCAAAGCAGATACACATTGCTAGCATGAGTCTCCTCTAAATAGTTGTGGCTGATTGCAGTCTTTCTATAAAACAAAATACCATCCCCCTAAGAACAAGAAAAGGAGAAGAAGGCTCAATACAACAGATTGATAAAGGTAACCTCAAAGCTAACAGCTTTTTGTTTTTTCAAAGGAATATTTTATAGCTCTTTAAATCCACTCTGTGTTAGCTTTGCAGGACTGTCACATTTGGCTAGGTGTGCTGCCTAACCCACAGTAACGCAGTACAGCAAAGATTTTAGGTAATTTTCTTCTTTTCCACCCAGCTCTAAGACTAATTCAACCACCGAGTTTCCCTGCAAATGCAATGTTTCAAAAAGCCAGTTTCAATTTTCGTTTATGTAACATTCATATCACATTAAATCCGTATAACTGGTTGTCTTTGATTCCCAGGGTGCCTGTTTTCGGGGAGAGGTTCAGGCTGAGAAGACAATCCAACAGGAGAACAAGAGTTTGCTCACTAGCCTGGGCTAATTCATCACATTATAGGAGCCAAAACTACAACATAAGTCAGTGGCCCCAGATATAAGCAAGTTTCTCTTGGGAAACACTAGAAGAGAAATGAAACTGATCATGGCCTCTCTTGAAGGCACACAGCTCAGGAAGAACTGCTGAACAGGGCACGAGCTGTGCAGGCAGATCTCAGGGCACAGAGCAGCAGGTACAGACCCACAAGCCCCTTTGAGAGCACCTATTTTCTGAAGTGGGTGCTAAGGCCAACCTGCTGGGCACATTTGCCTCCTGCAGCCTTGCTGAAGCCCAGAGCTGATGAGCATTTTGCTGGCTCTGCCAGAGCTCACACTGATTCTTTCATTTCTGGGAGGCAATTGCAGACTGGCTTCAGCCCACAGGATTCTAGGGCCAGCGGCACCCAATTTCTCATCCCTTTCTGGGGACATGCCCTGGCTCCCTCCCACAGGAAACAGGGATGGCACAATCAAACCTCAAGGGAAACATTAGATGCCCAAGATGCAAGGTGAGTCTGAGGCCAGTGTCACAAGGAGAACACGCACATGAGGACAACAAAAGACCGGCCAAGTTAAGGGCAAAGCTGCCTCAAAAACAGAGAGGTGTCACCTTGTCTCTGTTTCAGCAAGAACAGGATGGAGAGCTCAGCTGCTGTGTAAAATCCAGCAGACCTGAACACCTTCTCTCACAAGCATGAGAGATTTCACCCACCCTCTCACCCATTTTCACATTAGACATTAGTGATCAATAATGCCGGGCAGTGACACAAAGCAAATTGTTTATTCAGATCAATCTTTTAATCCCATTTTGCCCTTTAAAATAAATTAGCAAATAAACTCTTCCATGAACTATATTCTAAATCATGATGTGGTCACAGGACAAAAACTTCCCATCAGAGAAAAAATAAATCACTTTTTTGTTGGTTTCACTGATTTGTTTCTTCTCAAAACATTAGGATTCTGCAAAATTTTAATCTGACACAAAAATCAGAATGCAGTAAACAGCAAATTCTTTGCTCAATCACACCTTAGTTAAATGTCGATAAAGTAATACCAATACTTTAACAAGGGAACTGCTTCTACAAAATCCTGATAAAAACATTCCTGGAAGACATTTTATTAAAATTTTTCAGTTGGTTCTGATATGTGGTACCAGTCTATTTTAACTGGGTTAAGTGGATTTAAGAAAAAAAATAATGAAAAACCCTGATATAGCATTTTGCAGCAGGTTATCTCAATGCACAACAAGCGCTTAGGAATCAAGCCTCAAAACATCCCTGTACTTCACAAGCAGGGAAACTTGCATCAACAGTTAAGTCAGATGTCAAAATCACACAAGGACTCCTTGACTCTTGTGGTGATCATATCACATCACAATATTTTGCAGAGAATGATTTATTATGACTGTGATAATTACTGTTCAGGTTTCCTATTAGTGTTATGTGCTGGAATGTAACCCCTCCATAAGATGGGATGTTTTTGAGTAGAACAGTCTGATCTGCTACAAAGCTTTTTCAGATTTAACCCATAACTGCAAGCCTTAAAACACTAACCCTGGATGGCTTCTCACTTACTTTGATACCAAAAATGAAGTGCCGCGTCACTCTAAGACTACAAAGTAAGGCTGATGTAGCAATGAGCACCAGCTGCGTCATTAGAGAAGCAGAACTCTACAGATCACAGGCTCTATGTCCCTTCTTTCACTCTAGATTTGAGTTCCCCCTTCTGCCTTTTGTTTTTCTTTTACTTGGCTTTAAATTTTGGCTTAGCCAGTGATCAGTGCTCCCAGACACCGATTCCCAAGGGACTTGTCTCACCCTCATCACCAGCAGGTGTCACATCAAAGGATGTGAAGAACCTTTGCTGCCCAGCTCAGGCTGCAGTCCCTGCTCCAGGGTTTGCTGGGGAAAGCTCCGCTCCCCCTTCCCCCTGCTAGGGCAAAAGTCAGTGCCAGCACCTTGAGCAACCCCATGCCTGTAGTCTTCTACTTGCACCATCTCTCTCCACAACCAAGAGATGAAAAGTTTCCCTGCCAGCTGCCCACAGCGCCAGGCTATCCGGCAGCTGGTCTAACTCTTTACTAGCTGCTTTCTGTCCCTCTCCCTAATCACAAGATTATTTGTCGATTAATAGTTGTGTATTTCTGTAAAAGAGAAAAAATGCCTCTCTGTGAAAAAGTTTAAATATATAAAAACACTTCATAAAAATATTTATTATAAAAATTAAATGCCCCGTAAGCCTGTAAACGTTGCCTGTAAAATCTCCATTAACTAGAATAATCTGAAATACAGTCATTCAGGCTCTTCTCTGCCCTCTCCAGTAAGATTTTAAGATAGACAACAGAAATGCCACTTGTCTTGTAGTTTGATCCTCCTGCAACCCATTTTTCTTCTTATTTGTTTGTTTACAATACAACTGTTTGATTTCCCAATGCTGGCAGTTTTCTTTGGAGGCATCATTTGTCTTTGCTTTTAATAGAGTTCAGCATGGCCTGATTCTGAGCCCTTCTTACAGAGTGGGTTTGAGGTCTGATTGGTAACAGGAGCAACACCAGGATGCTTAGAATGTGCATGTGAAAATACACAGACCTGAGAACAAAAGCAGAAAGAGAATATTATATTTTTGTTGGGAATAACATGAATTGTGCAACCCCAATATGCAGAATTTAGTGCTAAGGGATGAATGCAGCATGAACCTGACCTAGAAAGCACCAAAATATACCCTTGAATTTCACACTGTCTCAGAATATGGTGTCTGCTGGCATGGAGGAAAATGCTGCTATGGATGATAATGAGGTGAGGAAACCATCAGCAAACCCTAGAATCCAAAGCCTGACAGCTCAGATAAACCCATGTAATTCAACCCAAGACTTATTCAGCTCATCTCTCTTTTAATGTTAAAGTATACAAGGCCACATCCTGAAGAAATATCATACATGCTTAAAAAAAATTTATTTTAAAGTGGCAGAAAGAAGAAAATTTAATCAAAGGGCTGAGGTCTGAAATAAATCAAAACACTCAGCTTTTAACTGGAGAAGGTCAGGTAATGACGTTTACAGAAGGCTTGCATTTTTGAAGGTAACAGTTCAGAGACATCTGTATTTGGTATGTTTCTAAACATCAAATATTTTTATTTCAAATAATTCAGTATACACAAGGTTGAAGAGAAATAAAAAATACTTAAACCAAATAGATGAGGTTCTGGCAGCTTTGGGAAGATGATGTTTGGGACCAGTATGGTCCAGCTGTTAAACACAGCAATGCATATTTCTGTGGTCTCATTTATGCTTCTTATCATAGTTCTTAATATCCTTGTAAAGTACTTAAGAACCACTGCTTGTGGTGCGAAGTGCTCCAAACATTCATACCCTAGTCCAAAAGCATAAAATTTTCTGGCTTATGAATCTCTAAGTTTAAATGTTAACTATCTTCAAAGATAACCAGGGCAAAAGTCACCAGGGCAAAATTATTAAGAAATGAAGAAATCTTAATAAGAAAGATTGTAGGAGTTTTTTTACTCCATGGTAAGTTTTCTATGTTGAAATCAAATGTTTCAAAAAACAGGAATAGAAAATGTTGAAATTCAGCCTCCTGCAAACAGACAGCAGCTAACTTGACTACCAGTTTTGTGTCTTTTATTTTGAAGGGAATTGTCTTTCTTCTGAACCAAAAGCTATTACTCCATATTGACAGTACAATGAAAGAAAAGTAAAGCAATGTAGTCCAGTCTCCCTTTTCTAATTATTTTCTCAATTTCTCTATTACAACTTGGTTTTATTAGAGCACGTTCAATGTACTCTGCAATACCATCGTTTTCTGATTTTTAAGGAATCTAGGGAAGAAAAGCATACTTTCATAACAAAAGCATACCCATTTCAAGGAGCAGTGCTCTGCCAGGAGCCCTCCATATCTCCTGCTGATCATCACACCCCCCCTTGCACACATTCAGCAGCGGGAAGCCTGGTCTTTGCCCAGCACCTCCTTCCTACAGCCAACTCACATTATTCTTAACCTCTTCAGCCTTGGCTACTGCTAATGGCTGAGACCCAAGTGTTTTGAAAATGAAAACTGAGTATATGATATGTCACGTTAGGATACAGAAGAGCAACCAGAGTGCTCTGCCTTGGCATTGCTATAATGTCATTACAAGTGTGGAAAAAGTCATCCCTTACACTTCAGCAAGCACCCTGTCTGAACTCCTTTCAAATTTGATGAAATGCTAACTCCCTTTCAGTGTGGTTTAGGTTATTTAACAAAAGTCTATGCCACCCTGGAGAATAAAGTCAAGGGGAGAGTCTGACTTACTTGTAAAATTTAATGGTGGGCTCCACAGCCAGCATCACGAAGGGTGCGACAGTGTAGCACACTGCCAGCTGAGTGACTGCCCAGGTGACAACATCGTAGGCTATTTTAAGAGGCACTGATGAGAGGAAGTAATGTCTGCAGTTGTTTCTTATCTGCAGGTCAGGGAAAAGTAAGCAGAAAATTATATAAATTAGCCACAGGGATACACAGCAGTGCAGGACTCTCCACCTACCATCAGCATTAATATCAAAGGAAACTTTATACAGTTACAAAGCTCTGGGAGCAGGAAGACAGACATGTATGGACTGGCATATTCAAGATCTCACAGTCAACCAGTGGCAAACACAGAAGTGGCCTGTAGTTTACTCTGTCATAACCACAGCTGCAGATGTATTCTGGGTCTCTGGCCCAACATTTTTTGGGAGGGAAGCTGTTATGATGTAATATTCCTCCCTCCTGGTTTTCATTTCTTACTGGTTATCAACAGTAAAACTAAGTTACTTTAAATGAACAAGTAAGTGCTTACACCTACAAGTGTGTGCTGTTCCTTAGAGATTTTAAGTGACTTTCACATCTGTGAAATCCTCATAAATGAGAAGCAAAGCACATGTTCAGCAGCCTGCTCTAGCAATAGTGGTTAATACTGGTCAGTAGTTTAATTCATCTTTCAGATTGACATGGTTATTTTTCCATAGTCAAACTCCAAAAGACAACAGTCGTGCTTCCCAGCCATGCTCAAGTAGCTGGTTCACCCTGAATTTATCACCCAGTGATAGATTTAACAATAGTGAGACACGAACCCTATTCTGTCTATGGTGGCTCTACACAAAATAACACAGACCATTTTACTGCATTAATTGCATCCACATAAATTGTTCAAGTTTGGGCTAATGCCTAACCCACAGCAGCTTCTTGTGTAAGACTGGGCCCAGAGTTAATTACAAGCCAGCATACAGGCAATGTGACCCAGCAGAAGTCTTGAATCCAACATGACCTTGAATCCCAAGCTAATTTGCCTGCATGGACAAAATTGATGACACTCCTAACTGTATATGCTCAAGGAACATTTCCTCTGACAGCCAGGGACAGCAGTGCATCACGTCCAGAATTGGTGCTGGTTATATCTGCTGGGTACTTTGCAATTAGCATCAATACAGAACAGAGTTTCAGCCAACATCAAGCCTGCAAAGGCATGAAAGAGAGCTCACAGCAGGGACAAGCTGCTTGACCATGTGAGGGTGCAGCTGACAGCTGGCTAGTGTCTGGCACGGGCCTTAGAAGAGAACAATGAAAGGTACATACTGCTCTGGCTGCGAGTGTGATAAGGATTCCAGTGAGAAACGTAAAATAATATCCAGGATAGATACCATGCCACAGGGCCGACAGGATAAATGTTAAAGCCGTAGGGTACCAGGGAGCTCTGTCATAGCAGACACTGCAAAAATGAAAGCAAAACAGACGAGGCTGAACAATGGCCACTGCACTTGAAATCCTTCTGTTTCTAAGGTCTTACTCAGTTTTTTTACTGGTCTTCTCTTGGCTCAGTTACAGACTAGGGCATGAGGCACTCTCCCTTCATTTAAATGGAGGTTTAGGTGGAATGAGGAAGCATACTTGTGTGCAAATGAGTATCCAAAGAGTGCCTGTACAAATATTTCTGGTGCTCAAAGCATTTAAATAAATAAGGGAATAAAGGTCAGGCAAGACTTTGTTCACCTTTACATCTCTATCTGGAATCATACATTACCCTTCCAAATGCTGATGACAGATCAAGAGCAAGCTGAAAGACAAAGAGATGTGACCCCACCCTTCACTGTAGTGAACAGAGGTATTTTTAGGCACAGTTATCTGGCAGATGCTGGGAACAACAGGGAGTGCCGTAAACTATTGCAAAACAGAGGATTTCATCTAACTTTAGCAGCAAAAATCTTACTCCCAAGATGCAAGGATAACAGTTCAAGAAAACAACATCCAGTCTATTTGGCTATCTGAAGTTTAAATCACATGCTGTGCTCTAAAGAAGCGAGTCAAGACAATGCATTTCTTACCAGGAATCATTTGAATAATGAAAAATAGTAGACGATGACTTTTAAGATGTATAGATTTACCATCATTATAGTTATAGTAACTACAATAAATCTGTGTCTGCATTTCAGACACTCTGTTGACTCTATGCTGAGTTTTAATCACACCAGGAGGTGAAATGAGTAATGAGACACAGTCCAATCTACAAAATTTGGACTTATGCTCATATTCATAATATGTGCCTTAACAGTCACAGGTTAAAATTAGATCATTTCAGGGCTGTAAGTCTCTTGCCCATATCATAAACAAGGACTCCTTGGCAAGCATCTCAGGGTAACTCCAAACCAGACTACACTGGTGCTCTGAAGATTTTGATCTTGTTTCTTGCTGAATTTCTGGATCCCAGAGACACAGCAAGATTCACCTCTGCATGGGAAACATAGCAAAGCAAAGCAAAACAACACAGGAAAGATAATGGAAGGAAACAACAAAATGCTATTACTTTCTATTATGGAAGATTTGAACAGTTCATTTATGACGTTGTTGCTCAGATATAAAATGGGAGCATTTTATACTTGCAGCAATAAAACTTTACAGCACTAAATACCCTTGTATTGCACCAACTATTACAGACATAGGAAACAAAGAAAGGACAAGAGGCTATACATTTATGAGAGCCACCAGTCAGCATTTTTCCAGGCCATGGAGAGCTTTTGAATCTCAGAAGCACATTACTGTATATTAGTCTTACCGTTTCAGCCAGGCAGCTGTCTGAATGTTCCAGTTTTCAATGTACATTTTAAAACTTGTGGCAGTCTAAGAAAGAAGTTCACATGAAATGTTAGCAATGAAGCCTGTAAAATACTACTTGCATTTTAAATTAGCGAGGAGGTACATAGAAAATATTCATCTAGCAGCTAACTTTTTGAAGACTGTGCCACAATCCATCATTATACTAATATGATTTGGGAGGGACATTAACTAGGCTGACGGCTCACTGCTAACACTTGGCACTTGCTCTAAAATCTCACTTTGTTTCATATAATTAAATACAGTGTTTGGTTACTTTTCAAATGATGAGAAATCTGAGAAGCTTTCTTGTTTTATATGCTTGGCCTTCCTTTGAGTTCATAAACAGCTTTATTTCTGGAAGAGATATCTTGCCACCCATTATGCAGTCTGGACTTCCCTACAGTACTACTAAAACAAGGCATTATTAAAAATTATTGTTGCTGTTGTTATTTTTATTATTATTAGTAGTAGTAGTATTTGGAAAAGGAAGGAGGAGAGACTGAAAAACAAGGGCAAAAAAATTAGGACTAAACTTCAAAGCCAATTCTCAGCCCACTGCTAAGCTTGAGAAACCAGAGTGGACTCCAGGACCCTGAGAGTAGCACCCATACCTCCTCCTCTGGGTTCCCCCAGCTTTAGGGGACTGTGGGACTCTGTTTTTCAGCATCAGTTTCCCTACTGATGTTCAGCTTCACCTCCCAGCTCTACCTTGGTTCCTCGCCTGCTGGCAGAAACCTCCAAGGACATCCTCGCCAAGTGGGGACATGATTCAGTGACACCACATTATTTTGCCATATCAGCTGAATGCAAGGGCACACTGAAAAAAATAGATTTAGGGCAAAGGCTTCCAAGGGGAATGTACAGATTGTACTTCCACATAGAATCCTTAATGCTAGCATTTCATCCTCTGCATTTAAAGAGTTAAAATGATTAGCAATTCCCTATGCAGCACCGCCACTTTTTAATTGCATTACTGCACCAAGAGAAGCCAAGAAAAATACAGTTTCTCTTCCAACTAATATTGTCACTCTCTTTTGGCCTCCTTTAAGTTCCCCTGTTACATTACCAAGAGAGGAAGTAGTTGCTGGCTGTCAAAACAAGCACGCTGCCAAGGCTTTCAAGTCCCACACGTGCGCTTAGCCCCTGTCACGTTTTAAGGCCCACACAACTCCTTCCATGTGCTTATCTTTACTACAGATCAGACAGTCACACTTAGCACTCAAGTTCCTTACTCTGAGGTAATTTTACACATGCAGGTGGCTATACCTGCTGAATATACACACTGTACAATCACATTTAAACTTCAACTCCCAACGTTGCTGTTGCCACATAAAGTGATGGTTCAAGGGGCCAAAGTAATGGCCTCTGTAGCTTCTCTTTTTCTCATTGCACACATGATCAAATCAGACAGCACTCTATTTTATGCTCTTGGAAACAATTTCTGATCTCTGTTGACCACGTGACCAGTAAAGGAAGCAAGTTTTGAGAGGCCATCAGTTCGGTGGGTAGAGAGGAGCAAAGGCTCCTGTTTCCTTAATTTGGCATGACTAAAGAGCACTGGCTGTATTTTACTTTCATCCTTCAAAGAGAAGTTGTGTCAGCCCATCAAAATAAGAATCATGTCCTGTCCCAAAACTGAATCAGATATAGATTCAAGATCTGAGAGTGGTATCTAGGGTGCTGCTGTCATCAAGAAGTGTAAAGCATTTCTGGGCTGTGTATTCTGTACTCATCAAGGAGAGATGAATACTGAGGATTAATTACGGTTAAAAAGCAAAAAGAGAAAGAATGTTGAAAAACAGGGAATGTATAATGATACTTCCAATTTTGACATCTTCAATGAAGGATTACAGGGGCTCTTTCATTTTTGAGAAGAGCTATTACAGCACATTCACTTAGTCACAGATTGTTCAGCAATAAAGCAGTCAACTTATTTTCATCTGTGATTACTTTTAAAATTGTAACTACAGAATTACAGAGGGAAGCTCCTCCAATTTCTAAAAAAAAAAGGCTTTAGAAAGCAGTCTCAGACACATAAATATTTCCACATCTCACTGGCTCTCACAAAATATTCTTCAGGGCAAACAAATTGTATGGGCCATCTTTCACATTAGAGACACAAACATGAATAGTTTACAAATGGCTGATGGATCTTAAAAGTATCCAGCAGTCTCAAGGAAGGAGTGACAGACGTTTTGAGAAACAGTGTGGCTCGCTGCATGGTCCTCTGGATCAGCACCCATCTAAGCTCTGTGTGCCCCTGTCAGCTCCCATTCAGGTTGCTTGGTTTGTACCTGTTCTGTCTCCTACCCTTGTGTTTCTCCATCTACCAGAGGCAGTGAAGCCCTTGCATGTGTCTGTGTGACTTGTGGCAGCCTCTCTCTCTACCACCACTCATCTCAACTGGGCTACGAAAGTGAAAGATTGTTAGAAGTAAATAAACAGAACACACCACAGATGGTGAAGAATCATAGCTGCGAACAATTTACTGACCCACTAGCTCAGCCATGATCTACACTAATTGACTGCTCATTTATTAAATATCTGATATAATTATTTATTATCCCTCACTAAACTGTTTAGAAATACAACCTGAATACAGACCATGAGGAAACTTGTGACACAGATGCATTTTATCTGTCCAACAGATAAAATGCAAAACCTCTTCATGCTAAAGAGTAGCAGCCTGGTAGCATAGATTTACTTTCCTTTCAGTAAAGCCTCTACCCATTATCATAATCATTTCTGTATAATTATGCCAATGCAGCCACTCCTTTATCTCACCTCAATGTTCCAGATATTCAAATTGGACAACAGGTCCCAGCGGAAAGTGCCTCTCTCATCAACTCCACTGAATCCATAACCAGCTGCATTGTTGACTGCATCTGCTGCAATGTCAAAGCAAAACAGGTCAAAATCAGACTGCTGGAAGAGATATGTTTTCTTACAAGTCAGTATGGCACTAAACAAACATTCAAACCAGCTTTGTAGGATTTAGCAACCTCTCCAGGAGAAGCTTCTCCTTTGCAAAGGGACCTTACACAAGGCTACAGAAGAGTCATTTCCTCAAGAGGAAAGACTAGCTACTCCTTGTGCAGAAGAAATAAAATAGTAAAATAACAATGAGTAGAAATCACTTTTCTTATTATTTGGCTTTTATTATTCATCTGAGAATGAAATTGCCATAAAATGAATGAGCATTTTCTTCAAAAGGGCACCTGAATGTCACAGCATTTTCCAGAGTTCAAACAAAATTCAGTATCTCAAAGACATGCTTATTATTTCTATTAAGAGTTCCAACATGACTATGTTAATTAAGACTGTCATTCAGAATTCTGCAGACAAAGCCTTTTGCTAATCCTGTTGTTGAGTGTTTCATTAAAGTGCCCCACCATCTCTACAAACCAAATATTGAGTAACTTCAGTTAAACACTTAGCTACTTTAAAGCAAGTAAAAGCTTGAATAACAGTAGGCATTACCCACTGATGCACTCTTGTCAACTACCTCCCCTCTCAGAGTGCCTGGGAGTCACCTCATCCCTGGGTCTCAAGATTCTGATTTCAATGTGCCCCTGCTAGAAATGCCTTCTTGCAGTACTAAGAAAACAGAAGGGAGAATTCATTATTGTCTCTGGATCACTAGTTGCAGCCAACACTGAGGATCACTGGAAGAAAAATGGAGGTGCAGATACAGGTAAGGCTTTTCCTTCTAGATAGTTTACAAAATACAAGCCTGGTTATGCTTTAAAAAGGCCAGCATTTCTTCCACAGGAATGAAAACTGATTTTACTTTGTAAATGCTGTTCTGTCTTAATTGTAAGTGACAAGACTAAAAATAAGTAAATAAATAAACAAGCAACCTTCTCTAACCTGAAACTTTCTGTTTTGCTTTCCACTTTCCTAAATGAGATAGATTTTACTGATGGAAAGAAAGCTGTCCACATTTTTAATTCTCTCCATGTTTAAAAAAAAACCCCAAACAATAAACAACAACCCTGCCTGAAGTTGGCCCACAGAATCCTGCCCAGTCTCAGAGACTCGAGCGCCCATACCCATCATCCAAGAGCACTGGACTCCTGGTTTTGCTCCAAGAGTTGCAGGGACCAACTAATTAGTGTTTCTTTGCCAAAACCAAGAAACTGGGAACCACGGGATGAGCAATAATTATATAGCAGACACCTTTTGCTTCCCAGGCTGCTGTCTGCAGAGCAAGGTGTGAAGCACAGAAACATCACAACTGTGCACCCTCAAGCTGCTCCCAAAACACAGATCTCCACAAGCTCCGCAGAGATTTGTGTCCCTGCAGACGTGAACAGCTCTGGCTGTGTGTGGCTGTCACAGCTCAGCGGATGGAGCACTCGGGCCCAAAGGGGATTCACCGACAGCTCGGGGTTAGGTTTGCAGCCGTGTTCCCAGGAATAGTGCTAATGCAGCGAGAATCCGAATTTTCTTTCCATGGATCTGGAGGAATCCGGTGGCGCAGCTCCCACACAATAGCGTGCCTGTCCCATCCTGAGGACAGGAAGCATTTATCAGCCCGTTTCAGCAGGGCTTTTGTAGTGTCCTGGGCAATGCCACCAGGAGCAAAACCGGGAAAGGATAAAGTGTCTGCTGTTCTGCTGCCTGGATTTGGGATATGAAGAGAGGAGGCCTCACCCTCTACTGTGCAATGCATACTTTTCCCTGAACTGTCTCATTTGTAATACAATTCTACAGCCTCTACAGCTAGGTCTTGTCACAAATACAAGTTCAATTTATCTCTTTAATAATGGACTTCCTGTAAACTATAACCCCAGAAAAAATGGAGGCAACAATTTAACCCTGGATCCCACAAAAGTAAGTTTGTGAGCAAGCCATTCTTTATCTCAAAGCCTCTCCCATCCCACACATGCCAGTCCTGGCTGCCTTCCCTGAATCTGACAGTTTCATTCCCAGCAGTTTAATCACAGCCTCACAATGACTCTCCCTGGCTTTTTCCATTCCATCTCAGTGACACGCTGCTCAGCTCCAGGTATATGCATTGCTTGCTGGACTTCCAGGATCTCCACTACACACAGTCTTGTAATACCAGCAAAAAAATCAGGATATTTTCTGCTTGGCATAAAGGTTTTGACTCCTCACACACAGGTGGTGAAAGGTGACTTGTAAAAGAAGGTGGTAAAATGTAAAAAGATTATTTTGCCCACCAGTCTAGCTGTCTCCTAAAAAGATTTGCTTCTCTCTTTAGTGAGAATCATCCTTGCGGAGATTTTGGTCCTTCTCTATACTTCCTTTGTTCCCCACGGTTCTCCAGCCTCTTCTCTGCACTGCTCAAGGCCAAGGTATATGCAGGACCCCACAGGGCTTTAGAGGAAAAGCCTAACATCAGCCCCCCAACAAGCCCAGGGTCCATTTCCTAAAGAAACATCTCCCATGTGAACTACAGGTCTAGGGACAATTTTATTTCCCCCCCGCCAGGTTTCAGACCCCCTCCCCCATTTAGGAACTTATTTGCTACACACGAAAGTTCAGGATGTAGCCAGACTTACCCAACGTCCATGCAAAATAATACTTTGGTTTTGCTGCCTGTGTTACAACATACAGGTAACCAAGTCTTGACAAGAAGGGAGTTTTATCAAGAAATTCGTTATCAATAATATATGCCATAGGAAAGTTCTTGGTAAGCGTCAAGAATAAAATGAGAGATACTAGTGTGATACACAGCTTGTAGATCACTGCTCCCTAAAAAGCACAAAAAATTAAACATTCATTAGAAACTTTTGCTTAAGGGGAAGAACAAGGCAGTGCTCATGACATACAAAAACAATGGGCTTCAAGAACCATTAAAGTTACTAGTGACAAAGTTGACACTAATTAATTTAGAAGAGTCCAGAGCCACAACTTTAGCTTAATTTGGTTTACTGAGCTACCTATAGATAGGTAGGACAATCACAAGTCAAATTCAGTGATGAACTTTAGTACAGACTCTACGTCAGTGTGCGGAGATTCTAAAATGAGAAAAGAAACCAATAAACCAAGCCCTACAGTGGAAAGCAGAAATCCTTCCTATATGTATTGTCGTCTCCTGGAACTAAAGACTGGGTTCCTCCTGGAAGCTAAAAGCATTGATTTGCAGTGTAACAGTAGGTCTTACTACCCAGCTACCACCCAGAGGTCTTGCTAAAAATCACTTGTCCAAAAAGCATTGTGTTGTACAGCACACTTGTACCCACAATACAGGGTACGTGCTCTGCCACAATATTTTCTATTCCAGCTCCTTAGCTTCCTATACACCATTATTGACCATCGTGGCAGTAGTTCAAAGACTGTTTGCAAATACACACCATGAGTAAACTCTTCTTACTTCAGTTGTAATTGAAAAGTAATCTGACACTTGGATACCATGTGAAAATTGACTCATGTCCTCAAAAGGCTAATAAAAATGCAATATACTAATAAAACAATCATGTATTTTTGACGCTTTTGATTTTTGATTCTTTTTATACATTCTCCAAATTCTGGAATAAAGTAATGTGGAATTGGTTTTTATGCAGATTTTAATACTCTCTCCTGACTTGCATCCTCCACAATATAGGCCTTATTCTGACCTCAGTCAGACTGATGTAAATCAGAAGTAACACCACTAGAGTCAGTAGAAAGACAACTGTGTGCAACAGGAATCATTATACATAAACACACACTCAGCTTCAGAGGAGACATTCCGCACACATTTACAAAGCTACACATTCAGTGTCACCTTAAGATAAGAGAGAGAAATCTGGACTTCATGCTGTGCTATCCTGTGTTACAAAAAGGCTATTTTAAAGAAGGTTTTAAGTAATATTTTAAAAATATAAAACAAAATTAATGTTAAAACTATGTGAAAAAATTAACTCTTGAGTCTTCCTAAAGCGTGTGAGATATTTTTTCAAATCTCCTGGACAAGCTACTGTTTCTGATTAGCCGTGATTCATGTACTTCTAACATCTCCTGCACTACAGGGGAGATTTGACATTTTTGGTTTTTTCTGACATTTCCTCTTCTGTCAGGAGCTGAACTGTAACTTGTCATTGTCAGAACCTGCAGACCATTCCCATCGCTGCTCAAAGGACACCCATTAAAACTGACCCATTTTGTACACCAAACTCATTTGGGGAATTCATAGCCCCTTCACCCCTGACCTTGTGATAAAACAGCAGCCACTCACAGAAAAAACTCACTATAACCTTTACTGGAAAGATAACCCAAAACTGGTTTTTCATCTTAGCTTTTAATTATGAGAATCATGTACAAAGTAGTACTTTCCTGCCCTCTGCAATCAATCTCTGTCATTTTAAAACTTACAGTAGGAGAAGGATCAGGAAGTCTGTCATAACCCTTCTGCTTCCAGTTCACTTCTAACAGTTTCATGTGCACATGCCTCCCTTCAATGAAGGCGATATAATCCTTGTAATTGCTGCAAGGCCCTGCTATGATGCTCATAAAATTGAGGAGATAACTTAAATACTCCAGTAAAGAAGGTCTCGACCTGTGAAAAATCAGCCACACACAACAGAACAAACAAAAAAACCAAAACAAGGTTAAACACAGCAAAGGCTTTCACCAATGTTTTTTCTTGCACTCTGTCTGCCTCAGGCCCCACCTCTCTCCCACCCCATTCCCCCCAGTTGAAAGCTCTCTAGATCCGTTCTGGGGAAAATGAAGCACAGCCTGTCATATTCTGGTGATGTCTGGTAGATGGCAGTCAGAGCAAAGGTAACATGGAAGTGCTTAAGCTACAGGTGAACTAATGCTAATGATTTGAAAAGTTGTAATCTTAGAAACTTTTTAGCTAAAAACAGTAATAGATTTGTCCATTTTGGATGGATCAGCAGTACCAGGAGTGAGAAGCTGGCAAATGGTTTTGACATCTGTCCAGGATGTCAGGGACCTTGTTATACTGCCTTGTTATACAAACCACAGGGCAGGGAGCCTCTAAAACCAGGGCTGTCAGTCCTCGGAAGAGGTCTCACCCAGCCTTCAGTCCAGCCTTTTGAAAAATGGGAAGTGTCACGTGAGACATACAGGAAGAGAATGAAGAAGCACTCTCTTCTACTGTTCAAATAAAGGAAGTAATTGTCTGTATTGCATCATGAACGGGAAAAGGAACTAAGGGGGAAAATATACCATCAATTGAAAGATGGCTGAAGATGACAGTCAAAAAAGGTCTGTCATATTAATTTGTTTCCATTTTGCAAGTGCATATCCCACCAGTTTCTTCTGGAGTTTTACATTTGATGTAAAATGAAGAAGATCCCCTGTCCTTGCTAGACATCAGTAGGGCATAAAAAGGAAGATGCAAAGGCCTCTCACCACTAGTGTAATATGTAAATTCTTAGGCTTGGGGTTTTTATTTGGTAGCAAATGCCAACATCCAAATTGTGCACTGTGTTCTGCACTGCATTAGAGTGAGTGCTCTCCACAAATGTCCTAATTGTCATTGTTCAAGTAAACATGGAGCCCTCAGATGAGAACATAAACTTGGGCACAGTGCTCGAGAGCTCTCCTGCCCAGGACACAGTTGGACACGCATAACCAAAACACACTTAAAATTCTTTAAGACTAAAACAAATTTCTAGCAGAAAAACTAAGCAGCAGTTAAACATTTTCTGTTGCCTACTTCTATTCTGAAGTGGAATTAGTTTGAATAAACAGTTAGATTAGCAAGGATTTTCTGCATTCACCCTACTGGTTATTGTAGATATTAGTGCCTGAATGGTATGTTCTCTGGTGAAAGCATTTCACAGAAAGATGCAGCAAACAATTTGGGGTAAGAGTCATCTTTCTGTCGTATAAAATTAGATCCATGATTTGGGCTTCCTAGCTCTACAGTAAGATTAAAAATAAAGTCATTCATTTCAACTTGGATTCTGCACATGGTTGGGTGGGGAGACATGAGCAATGCACGAAGGAATGTACAGAGGATGGGTGAGGAACAAAAACAGACCAAGAACAGGAGGGAAGACAAAAGGCTGTATTACCAAAGGGGATTTAAAACTCTTCAGTTATGACTTGTCTGCCATTGACACTTAAGCTATTGGCATCTGCTCTTATATTATGAACTCATCTACTGTACAAGAAAAAAACACAAGCCTGTTTGGTGAGAATTTGACTAGAATTAAGGGCCAAGTGCAGTTAAAAAATATGCTGTGAGCTTTAAAAATAGACACTGTGGAGTCACAGAAAGGTTATACAGGGCTACCTACCAGATTTTTGTTTTTCGAGAAATTGCTCCCTTACTTTTTGAAGTTCATAGGCAGATTTTCTGATGGCTGAAACTTCTGCTTTGGAAAAGAAGGAAATAATTTCCTTGGCCTTAAACAAACATGTCATGGTAAAAGTAGTTGTGGTTCTAAGAGAAATTCTGTAACATTAATTCTTTATTAAAAAAACAAAAAGAAAACCCAACAAATTCACCTCCCAGTTGTGCTTGTGTTGACAGACACACTAGAAAAAAAAGGGTGCTCAAAGAGATGCTCTCTCCATATGACAAGACTTCCAAATGAGAAGACATAATGTGAAGAACTAGAAGTATTAACATTAAGAAGGGAGCCAAAAAAAAATTAAAATCCAGCATTCAAAAATGAGTGCAGAAAGAAGCAGCACTTAAGGTGCAAGAGTCAAAACAAAATGGATTTTTACTCTGCAGTGGATTGCTGACAGGGGAGGAGTATTTATTTGGAATAATAACATATTACAGATCAGATGAAGTACTGTATGTACTGATGTACATATAGTACAAAAAAAATCCATATAGTACAGACTTAGCCTTAATTTAAAAGAGTTAATTCAGCAAAGACTTGCTTTGTTGCATGGGGAGTACATATTTAAGTCAATGAGACACTGCCAAGCACTTCAGTGTTTTACTGACCAGCACAGGGTGATAAAGACAGAAGTCCTGAGCTGAAGAAATAAGGAATATAGGAGAGAAGGTATGTTTGAGTAAGGAGGGCAATGACAGCAGCATTACAAAACCAAAACTGCTCAAGCAAATAGAAAAAGCAGGTAGGACTTTTGGTCTATTGTCAACTGGAAAGCAGCAGGAAACATTTTCATGGGTGAGCCACTATGTTGTCCCTGACACTGCAATGGAAAAAAAAAAAAAAAAAAAGAACAAAAACAAACAACCTAAACATTCAACTTCTTTGGAAGAAATTAGACACAAATCACTAAGAGAATTGCATCCTTACTTTACAGCAAGCCGATTTTGCTCAGCAGTGAGTTCCTCAGCTTGTCGCCCTATCCCTGGAAAGAAAAGTCACATTAGATCTTTCCAAGAGACAAACAGTAAAAGATATTCCCAAAGCCATATGCTTGCACTCCCCAAATAAATTTCTAAAGCCATAATTTCAAAATTTCTTTGTCACAGGTGCTTGTAATACATCTCAATCCCTAACTTGTATGTCAACTTCTACTCTATCTCTTTACCCAGTTCCTTACCTCATTCCCCCTTTCTTACCCTGGCTACACTGTCAGGAAGAGCAGCCATAGCATTCCCACACACACAATGGAAGTGGCAATGCCACCAACTGGCGGCAACCCCCAACAGTCTCTACAAACTGTCCTAGGCTGGAAAAACCTCTGTTGCCAGAAGCTGCTGGCTCATTCAAGCACAAGCCTCCCGCTGGCTCCTTGGTGAGAAATGGAGCATTTCACAGCAGGAGAAGTGGGCAGGGGAAGGGAAAGAGGCACTCAGGGAACAGAAGCTCCACTGGTGTGACCGAGCAGCCCAGCTGCCTGCTGCTGGAGTAAGCCTAAACATTCACATCAGTAATAATCTGGAATTGTACAAGGTCCAGACTGGAAGGGTGACCTCCTGTTGAGTGCACCTTTGGGGCCAGAGGCAGCGCATAGACTCAGTGTCCCAGGAAAACAGTGCAAAAATCTTGTGTCATGGCCAGTGGTAAACAGATGTTGCTTATAGCACTTACCTCAAAACCTTCACCCTAAAGCTTTAGCTGCACATACTCCAGGGAATCCCACTGGTTTCAGCAGAACAACACCAGATGAGTCACAGCACTTGATGGGGAGCATGCATGTGCACAGCTCCATGTACACAGCTCCATCTGCACAGCTCCATCTGCACAGCCCCGAAAGGTCAGGGGCTTGGCACCAATTGACCCTACTGCTCCAAACGTACTGGCCATAATTGCCAATGCACACACAGAACCCACATCCTAAAATGACTGCTGATAAGCTGCTCATTTCCATTTTCTCTTCACTGTTTCAGTTTGTAAATACTGGGAGGGCCTGAGTTTCAGAGAAACAATTAAGCACTTAATTACTTAAAGGACTGGGTATTTTGTTTGTCTGTTTCCATTTACAGACAGCTGTGTTAAATTTTTACAAATAGAAATTTGTCGTGTTAAATTTTTACAAATAGAAATTTGTCACTGATGCTTGAACTGCAAGCTGCCTTCATTTGATCAACTGGTCCATATATGAATGCTCACAATGTAATGAGCCTTTTCCACTATCATTAATCTGCAGGATTTCTAGTCTGTTTAAAATGCTCCTGCCTCTGCTGTTGTATTTTTCCTTTCTGCCTGTTGGTTTACCTTCAACAGCCTACCCACACTGTACATTGCTGTGAATTTGCAGCAATACCTGAGCTGACTCAACTTACAGAAGCAGAGAAGCCTCAGCAACCTGAGTGCCAACAACAAGGTCAATTAACCAAGCTTCCAGCTGTACCTATCATAGCCAGCTAAAAGTGTTAGAATCACTTGTGCAAACCTGGCTTGCAAACAATGCCAGATCCCCATGAGGCCATCACCTAAATCCTTGCTCACAATTCTATAGCAAGCCACTTATTCAGTCACCCACAGCTTGTAAGGCAATGGGCCTCAGACCATCAGAAATTCACACTGCAACATCAATAGGCACAAGCAATAATGCTACTGACAACTGACATTTCTAGCCTTTGCACTGTACTAGACACAGGCATTTTACTGGGAAATAATAGTGCTCTTTGTCACAGCACAGCACAAGGCTGAAGACAATGATATTTTGCTTGCAACTGTGCTTCTCTCTGTGCTGGGGAGAAGCTACTGAATTCTATCTCTCACAACTCATGGAGTATATTACCACTGAATATATCAGTGGTAGCATATTTTTTTTGCTAAATTAACATTAATGACTGAACCTACATATCAAACAAAACTCTTGACTTCTGAGAGTCAGTAACAGCTTCAGAGAGCTTAATGGAGATGCACTGTAGCATCTAAACAGGAGATACTGGTTCTAGCTAAAATCCAAATTGGGCCCCAAGGAAGTAGCATACCCAAATGGGAAAACAGTTGTTTCTGATACTGCAAACAGTTTGATCCTAAAAACTGATCAAAACTAAGCTTCTCATTTTCCTCCACAAAGCATTTTTCTTCTTCATGTGGAACAACTCGCTGAACTACATTCATTCACTCCATAAATAAACCATAGAATGCACTGGAATAAAAAGGCTGTCTTCAGGACGTGGGAAGAGATTCCTTTTCTTACCATCATGTAGCTGGCATGCAAGTGTTGTGATCTTCTGTGTAATTATCATCAGCGGACTATAACAAAGACAGAAACAACAGTTATATGTCTTGTAATAGAAATTATTCCCAACTTTCTCACTGAATGTCTTTATGCCTTTAAAAGGCATAACTGTATTAGCAACAAGTGGAAAACATCCAATTAAAGCTGAAGGAAGCACTCAGGCATAAGACAATTGCCTGGGTTCAAAACAACCCCACAGTAACTTGCACTGGAATTTTTAATTGCTAAGTGCACACAAAGCCTTATTTTATGTCTCCCTATCGTGCAGCAGTGCAAATTGTAGCTCAGAAGAAATCACACCACTAGGAAATACCAGCTTCTGCAGCCCACTGAGCTTTCTTTCAGGCAAAGACCAAATTGAAGCCCCATACAACAAACACTAGAATACAGCAGTGCTGCTGTAACACAGCTCTGGCTCTTCTTACTGTTATTCTCCTATTGTCTGTCTCCTCAGTGCCCTAAAAAATGTTGACTCTGCAGATACAGATGCTTATTTCCCCACATGAATAGCTCTATCAATTAGGACTGTGTGCAAATACCAGAATAGCTGTCAGCACAGCAGTTTCCCACGTGCTTCTTGGCCATGCATCCGTGTTGTGAACATTCTGTACAAGATACACCATCCAGCTGGGACTGTATGGGCATGTGGGATCTGGAGCCTCTAGAAACAGGAGCTGGCTGTACCTGAGCCAGGCTTGCAGCCACCCAGCAGCTTTGGTGCCAACTAAACATGCAGCATAGAAACAGCCACCATTCCCAGTAGGGCTACTTATACTTCCCATATCCAGCTTTACAGAGCTTCTTGACACTGAAGGCAAAATGTGAGCTGCTGCAGCTAAGGAATGGAGGAAAAGACTAAACTCAGCTTGAGGGCAACAGGAGCTGGTTCCCACAAGGGTAAAGGGCACAGCCAAAAGCATTTAGGGAAGGTAAGAGGAAAGATGGGAGTAAAACCATGGGACCAACTGACCACTTCCTCCATCAGCAGTGGTGCCCTAACATGAAACCTGATGCTGAACATCTGCAATCTGGAAGGACCCATGGCAGGCAAAGCAAGGGATGAACATGGCTCACACTGCTTCTCCCCAGCTCTCTGCCACTGGGGACATCAGCACAGGGTGCCCAGGTGTCTCACAACCACGAGATGGGAATGGGTGATGAGGATACAACACTATTTTAAAAGCATTAGTTGTGATCAGTCCCACAAAAGAGCTCTGTCTTCACTGAGGATTAATACAATGGGTTGTTTCTCCTTTTGGGAATAAATTAGTAACATTAACCATATGGAGGTTTCTGTTTGAACACAAATGATGTCTTCAATCTGGAAATGAAAACTCGAGTTTGTACACATTTACTTAACTATTTACACAATTTGACCAGTATATGGAACTTTTTTTAAGATACATAGATGATTACTCCAAACATTACAGCTGCTCATTTTAACTACTGTAATATATTTTCTGGAACACAAATAAAGAAAAAAGTTGAGGGTTTGCTTTTTTGGTTTTTTTTTTAGTTCAAGCACTGTGTTCATCCCACAGATTTCTCAAGGTAAAGAAAAAAAAAGTGGAAGTTACATTCAGTGATGTCTCTGTCTAAAATAACAGTCAAGTGCTTATGTTCCGCAGAGATTTTCAAGAGATTCTGGATCATCCTTAACTACATCGACCTACTGGTTACAATCAAATGTAAACCCAATGGCTGAGATAAACTGTTTACATCCTGATTATCCCACTAATATTAATCAAACAGATTCTCAAGATTAATTCATAGGCTGAGCATGGTAAACACATGAATACTGGCAAAAGATACTCTTTCATTCTAAATGGTCTTTTTTTTTTAACACTTAATATGGCTGATCTTTTTCAAGAGTCCACAAGTAATTTTGTGTGGGTAGTTCACATTTTCTACCCAAAACCAGAACATGCAATATCAGCCAATTACTTAATCAGAAATTGCTTTTATCATTTCAGAAGTCCCTACTTGAAATGTCAGTAAAAAAAGTTTGCACATAAAATTCAGCATAGGCTTAAATATACACAGAACTTGAATACAATTGAAACAGAGGGGGTTTAATTGAAACAGCAGCTCTCTTTGGGTCACCTAGACCACTGAGAGTAGCTAAGAAATTGACAATTTCAACATGACTTTCCACCTTCCAGCAATATTGCCAAACAATAATTCTAAACTTTATTCCAATTAATCTTTCACGAAAAGTGATTTATAAGCTGTTTTTACCATTATCTTCAACATCCTGTTTCTCAATGTAGATTTTCCCAGACAAAATTTAGCTTTGCTTTCAAAGACACATAAATCCTAATCCTTTCAACATATGAAAAGGCAAACTTTTTTAATCTTTATGAGAGACAGAGGCTGTCAGTGAACCAAGCAGTTTTACTGCAATAAACACAAGTTTTTATTTTGTCAGTATTTGACCTTTTTAGCTTTATGAGGGAACATTAACACTTGTTTCAAATTGGTTCAATTTGTTGCATGTGTTTCTTGCAGCAAGCACTTCACACCAATATTGAAGTGGGTAACTTTAAACCTCAGGCTCTGAGCCAAAACCAAATGACTTCAAGTGTCTAAATTTAGACACTTGTCTTAGAGAAGGCCCCATGGTAAGCCAGAGAGAACCGAAATGCAAACAATCCGAGGGCAGCAGGAGTAAAGCCTACACTGAAGTCATACTACATATAAACACTGAGAAGAGAGGTTCTCCTCATCTATATTAGGAATTCATTGCCTCATTGATGGCATATTGTAAGCCAACATAACAAGTCAGACTTTCCTGCACTTTAATCAGAAAAGATGGACAGTCTGTCTCCCTCAAATCCCAGCTCCAGAGGAGACAAGGGAGAACAAAAGTTACGTGTCTGACAAGGCGAGTGGGAAGGAGAGCCACAAAGTTCATTAGATGCCTCCTGTTCTCCCTCCTGGCATCATATTACATGGTATACATGTTTTCCAGAGCAGCAGGAAAGCTGCCCAGCTGAGAAGGACCTGGGGAGTGCTGGTCAATGACCAGCTGAACAAGAGCCAGCTGTGCCCAGGTGGCCAAGAGGGCCAATGGCATCCTGCTCTATATCAGCAATAGTGTGGCCAGCAGGACCAGGCCAGTGACCATCCCTTTGTACTCAGCACTGGTGAGGCTGCACCTCAAGTCCCATGCTCAGTTCTGGGCCCTTCAATTCAGGAGACATTGAGGGGCTGCAGCATGCCCAAAAAAGGGCAGTGGAGCTGGGGAAAGGTCTGGAGCACAAGTCTGATGAGGAGCAGCTTTGGAGGCTCAGGTGGGACCTTATCACTCTCTACAACTGCCTGAAAGGAGGATGTGGCCAGGTGAGGGCTGATCTCTATTGAGCTGCACCAGGGGAAGTTTAGGTTAGACAATAAAGGAAATTTTTTCACAGAAAGGGTGATTAGACATTGGAATGGACTTCAAAGGGAGGAGGTGGAGTCACTGTCCCTGGAGGTGTTTAAGGAACGACAGGGTGTGGCACTCAGTGTCTTGGTCTAGTTGACACGCTGGTGATTGGTCATAAGTTGGACTTGACGATCTCAGAGGTCTTTTTGAACCTAATTGATTCTATGATCTTTGCTCTACCCTTCTCAGGAAGGTGGAAATGGGATGACACACTAAATTTTTCACAAGGTCAGTGTTAGGTATCAGTCAACACTTCACACAAAGGGTAAGCAAAGTTTCAGGGTTGCATCTTCCCCCCTCCTCTCCTCCTGCCTCCCATTCCCCACTGACTTCATCTCAGGGGAACCATGTCTGTGCTTCAGGAAAAGGCAGAGCACAACAAAATAATGACTTTACTGGAACTCTCCCTTAAGGGCGGAGGTTGTGGGGGGAGGATCATAAATTCCTAAACATGTGAGTTTTGGTTAAAACTTTGAAATACCAGAGTATTGAATTGCCATTTCTATTCAGCGTTTCAGGCAAGCTCTACCTTAAACAGCAATAAAACATTGAGTAAGTTAATATATTAAATACAGCACCGTATCACATATAGTCAGCTGTTTCCAACATGATGTTTTTTAACCCTTAGACTCTACTGGAAAAAGTCAATAGTGCTAAAAACAAGAAGGGAAGTTAACAAAACAATAAAGCTTCCAATCCCTCCCAAATTTTGTTATGCACAGGATGGGGGAAATTAGGGTGAATTTAAAAAGAAAATCTACCTATTGCACTTACAGATGGAGTACAAAGACTTATCCCTAGCTAGGAAGCATTTGAAATAAAACACATTTAGAAGTCTAAACAACTTGCAATCTATCATATTTGAACATCTACTGATCACTTTGCAGCCACATGCTGAGTGGTGATTCCACACACTCTCCACCTGCCTTATTAAGTACTACCACAGAAACACAGAATGTGATTTATGTCTGGTCTGATTTCTTCTCCCTTCCCATGTTTTATATATTGGCTATGAGTTTAATCTTAGGTTGTAGCTGCATTGTACATCCTACACACAAACCATAGTGGCCAACTTTAAATTAAAAAAAAAAATCAAGAAATTGACCCAGGGACAATTTTATTTTTCAAGGCATCTAACATAAGATAAAGACAGCTTTGGGTTTTTGTTTACCTCACATTGGATTCCTTGAAAAATAACACAAGACTAAGATGCAACCATATACAGAGAATGCTCAATAAAGGGGTTTACTCCACTAAATAAACCTTCCAAATGAAAACATATCAGTTAATTTTTAAAGGTTGCCCCAATGTAATAAAATTGCCAGAAGCACAGGCCAGTGGAAGTAAAAATGTTTTGTTTGTATACTGCTGTGGGGATCCTCACTGCATTAGAGGCTGCCTTCTGCACTAAGCAAGCTTCGATGCTTATGAGAAAAAAGGCGTTTTCCAAGCACAGTCTGCTTGACCTTAGGTAATCCCATGGAGAAGTCTGGCACAGCTTGCTAGAAATAGTTTCCACTGACCTGATTTCACTAAGAGAGGAGGTGGAGTCGGAAGGCTCATAGCTGACAAGACTCCAAAACAGCGAACATTCATTTCAGGGTTACCTCTGCAGCGCTGAAGCCACGACAAGAAGTTCACACAGTCACACCCTGCTGTGACAGTAACCATGCTGACAAGGGGATGGCCAAGCTGGCAGTGAGCTCCTACTTTTGCTTTCAACAGTAAAAGGAAGAAGTACTGAAGTACATCAGAGGTAAAACACTTCACTAAACACGCCACCTCCAAAGCAACTTAGAATTTCCTTCATGTGATGTGTTGCCTTTTTGTATGTGTGTGTGTTTGTGTGTGTGAAAGCTCCCAAGCAGTATTTTGTAAGCCTTTGTGGTAGAAGCATTTCACTTAAAAGAGTGTTTACTTCTGGAGAAGTGCCCTGGGATGTATTAGATATGTGGAGCTCTCTAGTAGTGATTGCCTGCCTGAATTCTGCCTAGTTCCCACACTGCAGTTCTTGCAGGGCTCTTGTGTATCCAGTGGTAAGTGATCTCAGGGCTGTTTCAAATGGACAAGAACCCAGCTGAGCAGCAAACAGGCATGGAAAACAGACTGACCCTCCCTCACTCACCCTGCACCTGCACTGCTGCACTGCCCCTGGGAACCAGCTGCACACCAAGGTTACCCAGTGCTGCTGGAACAGACACTGCAGCAATGTAATGGAAGTCATACATTAAGAAAATAAAAATAACCAACTGAACTTGCAGGACCAGACAGCATTTCTGCTCTGTTTTAACATGGAAACGCAGTACATTTATCTTTGCTTTCATCAGCAAATGTATTTCCTTTATGAAAAACAGCTGCTGTACTTTTATTCCTTTCTTTTGTAGTTACTAAAGGCACACAGAGAGGAAGAAAAAAAAAACAGCAACAAAGCACTAACCATCCAGCAAAAATTCACTACATGAAGTGACACTTGTTACATCTGCTTATATGTATGGCTTTTTGAGAGGGCTCTCTCAACGATCATGGTTGATGGTTCTCTAGGTGGTTTGCTGAGGATGCTGCTGCTACTGCTTTGCTTTTGGGCTAGGGTGAACACAAAGGTGTCTGGAGAGTGATGTCCAACAAAGCACTCGTGTAAGGGCCACAGATTTGACACGTGTGGGGAGGAAAACTGCTCAAGTCTCCCAGATACTTCAGCTATGGTCTCTCTAAGACCAACAGAAGACTAAAAATGTGCCAGTGGTGATCTTCACAAACTGAGTTTCTCTTCTGTGAGGAACAGCAGCAAGAATCAAAGAATCATTAACACCAGAAAAGACCTCTAGGATCATTAAGCCCAAATGTTAACACAGCATTGCTATCTTCACCACTAAACCTTGTCCCCAGGTGTCACAACTACATGTTTTGGACACTTCCAGGGATGGTGATTCCACCACTTCCCTGGGCAGCCTGTTCCAATGCTTGAAAACACTTTCCATGGAGAAACTTTTCTTAATATCCAACCTGAACTTCCCCTGGCATAACCTGAGGCCATTTCCTCTTGTCCTGTCACTTGTAACATGGCAGAAGTGACCTACCCTAGCCTTGTTACAACCTCCTTTCAAGCAGTTGTGAAGAGTGATAAAGCCCCTCCTGTTCTCCACGCTAAACAACCCCAGCTCTCTCAGCTACTACTCATATGTGAAAGCAACTCCCATATGCACAATCATTCTCTGACATTTCACTGAACAACCTGCAATATTAGGAAATTTTGCTCAGACACTGCAAGAATTCAAAGAGGAAATGAAAAAGCTCTATGGCCTTAATGAAGCAAAGGATTGAAACTGACAAAAGTTCCATATCTTCTCAATTTCATCTGGATGATCATAAGCATCTGGCACTTGGTCATGAAGGTTGCTAGACTGAAACCCTATCTATTACTACTTTCTAAAAATCAGAATCAAGATTCCTTATTTCAAACTAATTTCCTTAAAGTTATCGTATTACTATATTCAATCTGAGCCTGAGATACAAAGGGAAAAAACACAAACTGTACGATAGCTACCGTTTTTATAAAGATGTATAGGCAGGCAACTTACCAGCATAATCCTCTTAGCATAAAGAAGAAGAAATGAGAGAAAGAGTTAGGATTTAGTTTTTCCAGGTACAATGTATAATTGTCATGGCAAACCAAGCAAAATAAAACATGCATGTTTCTCTCAAAGATTGATTTGAATTAAGGATTAAGCACAGGATTCAGTTACTCTACAATTAGTGTTCAAAAAAGAATAGAGTTTTTGAGGAAGTAGTAAACAGAAAATTCCTAAATTATGTCACCACTTATTTGAGAAATAATATAACTGAAAAAAAATTGATAAAATATATACACTTTTTTAAAAAGTAATTAAAATTGAAGTGCAGCAAGCTGGAGAATGCTTTCCTTAAAACCTGGCAGTAGTTTTTCCTTAAGTACTATGCAATACATGAAAACATCTTCAATCAAGAAATAGGTGCAAGCAGTTTGAGTACAGTTCTGACTGTCAAACTCAGTGATCAAATCTACCTCTTGCAGGAGTTAAGAATTAACTAGTCACCAGCAGGTAACAAAACCCTTATTTCATAACCTGGAAGTGACGTGCCACAGCTTGATCTTTCATTTTCCAGTTTGCTTAAGATATGACTCAAAAGTTACCTTGTTCTCTCCACCTCTAATTGCATTTTAGTAGCTCTGTTCTCAAAATGAGAGGGCCCCAAACAAACAGCACAAGCAATTATTACTAAAAACACCCCAAAAATGTATTTGCAAGCACAGTTCAAAAGGGTTATGCATGCGAGTTGTTAAGCGCACAAAGCAGATCAAGCGAGCACCTGAGGGATGCTGGCTCTCAGCACTGCTGCTGGGAAACACTCATTGATATCTGCCTGTCACTTCAGGGAACTGACACTGGAAAGCTGATGGCAATAGCACTGGTTAGGTGCCTGTTTGATGTGGTTTAAAACTTCCTCCTCAAACCAGATAGCACCAGAGACGTACTGAAACCTCAAACACAAGTCAGCAGATGATGGGCTTTTTGTTGCATCTTAAAGACTCCCCTGAATCCAGTGTTTTGCCTTCTCAGTGTATATCCCCAGCCACGTTCACCAAAATGGTGGGAGGCTGGAGGGAGATGGGCTCCCTGGTTCTGTCTCACTCATTTCTGAAACCCTGAGGGAGAATTTTAATGCCATCCTCCCAGCCAGGTCCCTGTCCTAATGATTCCCTATTACCACATGCAACAGATGAGGAATAACCAAGTATGGGAGAATAAGCAAGAGGAGTACAGTTGCTGCTCATACATGATAAAACTGTGGCCAGGAGTATATTTTGTCTCTCTGGGTCATCACATCTGTTCAGGTATGTGCACAAAGCTTCAATGGGCACATATTGACAGTTGAGAAAAACAGGTTTTAAGACAGATTTATGAGGCTGATCTGGGTTTTAACATTTTGGAGTGCAAGTTTTTGTTAACAGCACTACAGTATTTTTATTTATTCTTAGCTTTTAAAATATACCATGAAGGTGCAGTTGATATCCACAGTACATTTTCCACTTGCTTACTGCTTGGTAACTTTATGTTTGACAGAAGTTTAGGAACTGGTGTGTATCTTGAAGCACCAAGACATAATCAAAAAACAGAGTAAGTTCAAGCATTATTCTTTCACTATCATTATTATCCTCAAGCTCATCATTAAATAAGAGTAGTTACTTTTTCATCAGGGGAGCAGAAAATGCTACCTAGTCTATAATAAACGACCACCATTCCTCTTCTTCCACCCCCAGTCTCAGCAGGATCTTTATTAAATGTATTCAGAGAGAGAGAGCTAATATGCCTCACAGTGCATTTCTGAACACACTATTCAGAAAAGCATGATCTCTCACATTTCTCTCTCTGTCTGACTCTTACAGACACAGAGCTATAGCATTCCAATCCCATTTATAGGCTTCTTGGCATGTCATGCTCTTTGAGGACATGCTTTTGTGTATTAAAAGAACTGCAGAAAAAAATACAGAACTAAATTTCTTTAAACATATAAGTTCCCATTACTGCAGCCTCCTTAATAAAAAAAATCTCAGGAGTTTGAGAGAAAATTCCTCTTCACCACCTAAAATTTAACTAAATGCTTAAACCCGCTACCTCAAAGAGAGAGACACATGCACAAAGACGGAAAAACCTTAATTCTTTTACTCTGTGCCTGTAAGATGAAAGAGACTTGGAAGAGTCATGTAAAACTTGCTGTGCAAGTTTACATAAATTTTTCATGGTATATTACTAATTACCCTGTATTCAGACATTCAATTAAATAAGTGGAATACAGATCAGCACACTGTTTTTAATTCATGCAAAAGCATACCCTCCTCTCACAAACAAAGCACATAGGTTAGCTGTCTCTGTCTTACCAAAGCATCCTCTACTGCTCTCTGAGTGAAATCAGAGACTACAGGATATATGAAAACTACTGTTTCACACTATCATGGCATACAAAAAGCTGTGCTATTTTTACAGCAGCCACAAGCTGGCCCCATGAGAGAACCAGTGCTGACAACCAAAGCTGATCTCTTGTCTCTCTGCCTGGGTTACTCACCCAGCTCCACCTACAACTCACCCCTGCCCAAATCCTGCCCTCACACCCTGGAGTGCCTGGGCTGGGAAACACCTTCCCAGCTGGAGCTTCAAGATAAATCAGAATGGGGGAAAGGGGACACAGAGCTGACAGCTGTGCCTAGGAAGCTGGAAGGAGAGCAGCCCACCCCACCTCTCAGGGCAGACCACCTCTCAGGGAGCAGAGCACCAGCCAGGTAAGTCACTCCTAAAGCTCCAGGGAGAGACTGCACAACTTATCTTCCAGGCTGCTCTGTGGGGAAACCCAGCTAACTGAGCGCTTCCTAACTACACAGTTTCTAGCAAGAAAACAGTAGAAACAGTAAGTCAGTGCAAAAATCATACAGTGCTTATCCCTTCTTTAAAAAACAAAAACCAAATAAACAGGAAAAAAAAAAACAAATAAAACAAAACTAAAACCAAAAGCAACAACAACAACAACAAAAACAACAACAGCCACCAAACCCAAAAGATCACAACAAAAGCATCAGGAAAAGCTTAAGGGAAACAAAATAGCAGGTGCTCCACAGGTAACATAAAAATTTTTCTTACAACTTTCTGAAATCAACTAATACTGATTGACACGGGAAGGAATTTGCAGACTCACTTACCCGGAAAAATCTGTAGTGAGAATGCCATAATGAAATATGTATATTCGGCTTATGTGGCACAATGTGAGGTATCCCATAGCTACGACAAAGGAGTACCTAAAAACAACACACAGAACAGAGAGTTACCAACACAAGTGCCAACAAGAACTAGAATCACTCAGACTGGGTTGGGCTTGTTTTGATTATTTCAAATCAGATTCTTAAGAAGTCTGAAGCTATGCTATAAGATCTAGAAGAAATTCTCAAAGGGGACTGGTGGTTATATATACCCAGCTGAACCCTTTCAGAGGGGTCTCCTCATTCTGGGGGTGGGGAAATAATGGAAGAAGAAGTAGGATCAATTCAAGTTGCACAATTCAATTTTCAAAGCTCCCATCTTCACATATTATTTTGAAATTTCTGTTCAACCTAAGTATTTGAAACAAGGTGATACTGTATGTCAGTCACTGAAGTTATCCACCTAATTTTTTATCTGTAAATGCTCTTTCTTCATAACTCTTCCTCAGATTTAGCAGACACTAAAATATTTCAAGTTTAAGGCATTCTCTCGTCATTTTAGAGGCAGATGATCGCCCATAGCCTAATCTTCAGCTCTCCATGCTAAAGCACACCATCTTTCAGAAAAATCATAGAATCAGATTGGAAAGGACCTATAAGACTACTATGTCCAACTGAAGAAGAATTCCTTAGGCAGGATGTGACAAATTCAGGCTGTGTTTTAAGACAATAGCACGCTTCTGTTAGGCAGGGCAGTAGCATGATCCTTTCTATCTTAACAGCTGAACACTCTGAAGACTGGAAATGTTGCATAGTCTGCATGGGCAGATGCAGCCTTTCACACAAGCAACTTCTCCCTGTATTTACGGGAGCAAGAAAGAGGATACTGGGGAGGAAAGAAGCAGAAGAATGTTGGGAGACAGACTGACACATGAAGCATGTTACACAGTGCAACAGAGAGCTGGGACACCAGAATGAAAGGCTGGCACTGCATGGACAGTCCAGGACCAGGTCTCCTGGTGTCCCCTGCAGCAGAGGTTATATCCATGTGGGGGAGAAGAGGTAAGGACCAACAGACTACAGAACAAGGCTGCATGCCTGGTAGGGCCAAGCGTCAGGAGGCTTGTAGGCACACATTGCCAAGCAGGGTCCCCCTGGACCCCTGAGAGCATCCACCACAGGGGAGAACCAAAGGTGAAATCAGACAAGGGGATCAGTCAGCAGACAACTGAAAAAGAGCCAGGCCTTTGTCAAATTATGGCTGGTTTTAAAAGAAATTAGTTTTTCCTCCCTGGGGGCTAATAAACTGCAGTGTGAGTGACAGTGATGGACGGCAAGGCAACCTGCGGGTCATGTGGCCCACAGCAAACAGCTGGATGAAAGGCAGGCTGAAGGGACATGACAGATTCTTCAGGAGATTCAGAGTAGAATTTATCGTGTTTTTTATCTGGGTCAGGCATCCAGTCCTGCCTCAGCAAGGTCCTTGGATTCCCCTCCCATCAATGGAGAATGGCAAGCATCCGTCCAAAGGCAAGTCACCCAGCTCAGACATGTCACAGCGAGAGACAGGATGAAGGATCCAAAATAAGCCTCCATGCTGAGGTGCAGAGCACTTAGATTGAAAGGGGGGTAAGCAGGGAGAGATGCACTGAACTGCTGCTGCAGCTGGGAGTATTTCTGATGCTGGATTCATTCATTCATTTACAGGCCTTGAAGGCTAGCAGCTTCATCAGAGAGCAAACTAGCAAAAAATAACCAGGGAAAAGAGTATGAAGGTTAAATTATGCAGTTTATTTCATTTGTGCTCTTCCACTGTGTTTTTTCTGAGGGGAGGAAAAGCCAAGTCTTGAAGCCCCACTCTGCAGGATCTGGTCCCCTGTATCAACAGGTCCAGACCTTAAAGTGGCATTGTTCGAGCTTAATCTCAGCCGGTTAAATACATTGTTACTTTGCCAAAATTAAAAATGTGGATGCACTTTGAGTCATGCTGCTATGATTAATAGAATACAATAGAAAAGTCCTAACCCAGTCCTTCCTCAGACCTCCTGAGGTTTTTCAGCACATTGGATTGACATTTCACTTTGACTCAAATCAACACATGACTGTCTTGCAGCAGTGGGCAATATTATATGAATTGGGTTGATTTGTGTTTCAGTATACAGCTACTTTGCTGTTAGCCATTGTGGCTAATTGGCTAGAGAGGAAGAGTGAGGGGCTTCCCATTGAAGCTGTGTCCTTTTCCTTATCACCACCCAGCTTGTCGAGGAAGATGTAAATAACTATTAGATAATTCCTTTGTAGACTTGGTTCCTCTCACCTACAGTAACTAACTCCTGCATTTCCCTCAAGTGACAGGCAGGGACAATGACAAGGAAACCATAATACAAATTTTTAACACCTTTTTATTTTGGTCCCTGGATGGCATTTCTTCAATAAACATTGTCCAATTACCTTTCTTTTTTCTTTTTTTTTTTTTTGTCCGTGTATGACATTATTGATTACCTCTGGACTTCCCGGCTTTGCATTCTGTGAGGGGGTGGAAAAAATACCTCCTTAATACCTTACTTTACTGGTGCAAACTAGCAACTGCTGTAGACAGATTTGTTTTTTATAGTTCACATTTCTAAATAATCTTAGAAAAATAATAACTAAGGTTCTCATTAGAGATGGGTCTCTTCAGGGAAAAAAAGGAAGGCGAGATGAATATTTGAACATCAGATTCTCAGACAGCCCTGGCCTTGAAGGCAAGTGAAGAAATGGTTTCTGTTCCCTACCCCAGACTGATGAGGACTCTGAGTATTCAGCAGCAGCTACAGAAACAGCCAGACAGTGTAGAGACAGAAATCACCTGTAACACAACCAAACCATAAGCTTCTACTTCGAAGCAATAACAGTTCTGGTATTTTCTAGTTTTTCATAAAGCCTAGGACCAAAAGCAAAATCTCATTTTGTGGATCACTAAGCTAAGCTGACTCAATGACCTTATTTGAATGACCTAACTCAAGAATAAGTGGAAAATACCTAAAGGCCAAACAGCAACGGGGAAAACACATTAGAAAGGATTATCAGATGCAATCTGGAAGAATACAAGACCAAGGAGAACATGACTTCATTATGTTCAAGAAACCAAAGGTTTGTCCATAAATTATTAAGCCTGCAAAAGTCAAATTTTGAGGCCAGCAATTTCATAGGAAAATTTCATATATCAATTGAAAAAAAACCACAACTTGAGATTATAGCTGCTTCTGTAACTCCATGAACAAAATTTCTGCAAGTAACTGGGAAAGAAAAGAAGGAAAGAAGAGAAGGTGGTTCTAAAAACTCCTCATGATTCTCCCTGAAAGCAGAGTTGTCAGAGGGGCAGCTGCAGACTTACAGCCACATCAGCTCACCTGTGGATGTTGGGAATACTCGCCATATTCATAATGCCATAGTTCATCATCACCAGGACAAAAAGATGAATGGAATACCTTGAAGACAACAAAGTGAGTATTTAGATAGTTTCTATGTTATCTGGAAGAACTGGCAGTTCAGAGCAAGAGAACATTTTTCCATGCAAATTACTTAAATATGATGTCATATCAGGGTACCAGGAAACCTGGATTACCACATGGCATCTTTGTAGCCTGACTATCCAACACAGACTGATACTTATTGATAAGAAAATATCCATATGTTTAACTGAAAGAGTAGCCTGGCTCAAAGTGCCCATTCAAGCAGGATGCATCTTTTCCAGAAGACATATCTTCACAGCAGACTAGTGTGGCCTTAACTTCCAGAAACAACATTATACATTAAATACTTCATTTAAAAGTACTTTCATGAGTCATTTTACTTTAAGTGTTTGGAGCAGTTATTTTGGTTAGAATTTTTTTTTAAGGTAGCATTAAGAGCCTTTAGATTAAAAAGATGTAATACAGAAAATCTGATATGAAGTTTAAAATTATTTTTCCCAAATCTTGTCTAAATGGTGACTAAATACTCACCACCCAAAGCAGAAGACAGCAAAGTATATTCCAAAGAGGGTGGCAAATGCATGGCGAACAGCAGAGCTGGCGTGACTGGGACTCAAGTAAATACGAAACCAAAATGCAGCCAAAAGTGCAAACAGTTGACAGGCTACAAAATTGATCTGTAAAAGACAAGCAAAACAAAAAACTGTTTTGATTCTTGGAGGAGAAGGGGGAGGATTCTCTCTGTCCTCACAACAATTAAGAGCAGAGGCAGGAAAAGGAGTGGAAATCGTGAGCTACGAATCTTTTGCTTCTCAGCATTCTCACTTGTGAACACGTGGTAACTTTTCTTAGCCATTGACAGAAGGGATTGAACAAACACACAGCCACCCAAAAGCATATGAGGAAGAGCAGGCTCCAGCTACCCCAGGGTACAGGTGGGCTCTGGTGGTTTCACTCTCCTTGGAGGAAGGATCTGCTGCCAGCCTGGCCCAGGTGCTGGGCACATCACGCCCCTTCTCAGTCCTCTTCGGGAGAGGCAGGAGCCAGGAAGCAGTCTGGGATTCTGAAACATTTCCCCAGTACTCAACTTTCCCCCATCCCAGCACAAGGACAAAATCAACAACCCTGATGTGACACTGTTCATAAGCAGTGAGAACAGGGCACCCGCCTTAGCTGAATTCCTCCACCCCACAGCATCCTCCACACAGACCTTCCAGCTCCCCATTATTTGTGGTTTGAATGCAAAGAAAACAACTTTGCTCTACCATCAAGCAGACACCTAAAGGAATCTGCTTCTCTTTGGCTACTGTATGTGAAAATCAATCTGGCCTTGCTGCAAGGAGGTAACGATGGTAGTGGGAGCACAAGACATGAGAGGGCAAACAGTCCAGGACTAGAGGCTACTCCTGTCAGACACAAGGACAAGCAAAAGCTTCAGTGTCCTCCAGAGCAAAACCGACATACACTGCCTTCTTCAAGTCACTTTCTCTTTGACAGTCTCAGCAAAAATCCCATAAGTCAGAGGAAAAATAGATAAAAGTCAGAGTCAAAACAGAGCTCAGAAGCTGTGTCTAACAGAGCAAATACCCCACTGGGATACAACATTCTTAAGTCCAGCCTGGACCCTAGACAGCTGGAGGTAAATTCATTTGCAGTCCTTTTTTTTTTTTAATTCACCCTGAGCTCTCCAACAGCAAGTCATCCCAGACCAAGCAAAATGAAATAGGCTGCAACATTACTTGGATTAGAGGATTATCCAAAGCTATCAGTTCAGGACAGGATAATATATCTCACTCAGAAATGCTCTGACATGCTGGCTGTCCAGGGGTGGTTAGATCCTGCCAGGCTTCTTGTCAAAAACATTTACAATGTGTTTAACAAGATACTACAGCCCCAAAGTGCTTTTATTCTGGTGGACTGCATCCAACATGATGTTAGCTGTTCATGCAAATGATTTCATTAAAGGTTTGTTGGCTTCATTGGTGTAGTTGCTTTATTTCAGTGATGCAGGCAGTTATGCAGTAGAATAACACAATAATTTAAATACTTAGGTATGCTGAATTTTAGTTATTTTGAGCAGAGACAATATGAATTTATTCTTTGCTCATGCAAGCAACCAGCATTTATAACAAATAGTATCACAGAACTATAACCAAAGCAAGTAATTTTTATTTTTAGTGCAAGATCTATAAAGTAAAAGAATAAAATTGCACTGGTCTCACAAAACCCAGATGCTGTAGAAGAAAACCTGAACTTACCTGTTACCATAGAGTTATATTCAAAATGCTATCACCTCGCTCCCACCATTCCACAGACAGAGGTGCAGCAGAAATCACTGAAGCCCTTACAGGACTGATCCGATTGCATCCTTTCTAAGCAAGTTCCCAAAACTGATGGGAGCCAACTCATCAAGGACAATTCAGTGAACCTTAATCCCCCCCCACATCCTGCTCCCACTTAGAGTCACACTGGCACACCCAGTGCAGCTCAACTCTGTGCACTGAGGAGCTTCTCTGATTTAGTGTAAAGAAGGAAATTGCAAAGACTCCCAGAAACTGATGTGGCTGATTGTCTGAAAGACAATACCCCCTCTTGTGCAGCATCACTCATGGAAGCTTTACACCAGTAAAAGCCATTATGATAAGCAGGCGTTTGCTTTTGGCTTTCATCCGGCTCTTGTACGCCCAGTTGGAGATGTTAAGGATGCTGGGATCTCAGAGGTTCACACACAGAGCACAAGGAAACTGCAAGATCCCAGAGCAGACACTCTTGTAACAGCTAAGGCAGGAGATGACAGTGGTGACAGCAATAAAAAAGCAGCAGCGACTTCATCCCAAGCTCACATCCAGTGAAGGAGAGCAAGCAGCCTCACAGACAGGTGCTCTGGTTGCCTTCACCATCAGTTCCCTTGAGCATGTGTTACCTCTGCTACCAACCATGCCACTATCACACCTTCATTTTGTGGTGCAAATTAACCAAGACAACTCCTTCTCCCTGGTTTTTTGCAAGGGTTGGTGCAAAGCCTCGTGCCAGGTCAAAAGCAAAGTACATTGGCCTTATGTTTCAGTTTTTGGTTTTTAAGGGTTGTTTCTGCAGAGCAGCCAAACATCACAGACCTAATGCACTCAGCAAGCAATAATCTGGCAATAGACCAGCTTTGCTCTGTTCTGCACAAAGGGATAGAGGGACACAACAGCTTTCCATATAAATACCACCTCAATTTATTTATTTCTATGTCCCACTTTACACACATGCAGTGTTCACATGTGTACACACAAAAGCTGACAGTTCATCTGAGTGACTTTACTGCATTCCATTTGACATTCTTCATTCTACACATTTAAGGCATCCAAGTAAACAGATCCCTGAGAATTTAAGAAATGTTGTGCTACATCACAAGAGAACTAAGTCACACTTTCCTTCCTTTCCCTTTTCAAAGAGAAAAGGATTCATACTATTCCCTTTTAGTTATTTCCACTGTTGCTAAAAACACTTTATAAACAGAAAATTCAGGGCTTCTGAACACTCATGAATGGTGGCCAGGCAAAAATAACACAGAAATAAGAACTATATGCAAATTGACCCTTTTCAGCATTGCAAGTAATTTGACCTGTTTTTAACTAGTCACATCTATTCGGTGTTGCCACCAAAATTTTGCACATCTGGTTTCAACTTTGCTAGCAGAAAGGAAACACCTTTGCTCTTTACAGACACTTTCTTCCATGCTCTAGAGAGTAAGATGTAATAAAATTAGGAATCAGAGCACATGATATGCTGCCAAAAGAAGACAGTATCTTCCTTTCATTTTCCGTGATTAAACACTGGAAGACAGAAAGGCAGTCTCATCACAGTATTCTGCAACGACATCTGGAAGTCTTGTATCTGAGTCACAGCCAGCTGGAGACAGCCTTGCAATGCAGAAACAAGATATCCACACTTTTGGAGAGAGAGAAAATCTGGAACAGCTCCAGTGCAACCAAGTCGATCGTTATTGTTGTCTGGTTAATGAATCCTTTAATTCTTTATTAGTCTCAACTTTAAAAGGCTGGATGGATCCAGATCAGGTATGAACAAAAAAGGAAAAAAACCCAAACAAACTGTAGTTCCTCCCTTTATTTTCTCAAATTCTGTAGTAGCAATAACTCAGAGGTGATGTTTAGATTGCAAATCTGAGCTTTACACAAAGTTAACAATCAGGTCAAACCAAGCACCCATGATGTTGATGCTAGAATAGCCAAACGCAGTGGTTTCAAGAACCCCCTATTGGACTGTGCTATAATCCAAGCCCTCAAAGTACAGAAAAGGTCAGTTCCATCTGCCTTGAATCTTGGCATCTTCTCCCATTTTTAACAGGGAGAAAAACTTGGCAAACATTGGACTGGTACTATAGGAAGGGGAAACACTAACTCCTAGGGATTTGGAACCACCTTTTCAGTCATCTCCACCAATGGGCAGGACCTTTTACATAGGAAAGACATCTCTTCAACTTCCTAACCACTCTCAGAGGAAAACTGTAACATTTTTTGCTTAGTATTTTATTTGATCCAATTAACCATCTGTAGATGGGCACTTCTAAGGGCAAATGCCAGCTGGCAAATCATGAAATACAGGTTCCAAATACCTGGAGTTAAATAGGTGCATCTAAAAATATCACCCTTTGGAGGATATGAGCCCAATGTCAATAACACTGAATAGGAGCAATTATCACTTTTTGTTCTGGGAGCAAACTGACTCCATGGTGAAGGCTGGGGAGAAAATCAAACAAAAGTAGTAACTGGTCAAATCCCTATAACAGGAAAGCCATGGAGCCATAGAGAATTTCCAAAGAGAGAGATAAATGTATTGCTTGGTGCACTGAAAAATTACTGGGAAAAAAATCCCACAAAAATCTTAAAAGAAGAAAACAAAATGTGCTTTTCCTAGATAGAAAATTCCTGAGATAGGAAACGGAAAATATAAGAAGAGACAAAACCTGACTATACAACTTTAAACCAAGTCATTAGAAAGAGTCTTGGTCACTGCTTATTGTAGTTGAAGGTAGACTACTAATAACCCAGTTCAGGAAGTTTCATTTCTCCTCATCCCATAAGCCTTACATCTGCAAATCTCCCCATTTTAAAAAGTGGCAATGTCCATTTGAGAGTTACTAGATCACACTCTAGAAAGCGATAGTTAAGTACAAATACAGTCTCCTGTTTTAGTACTTTTAACCTTTTCCATATAGTTAATTATCTGAAGGAAATATCCTGCATTCTGTTTTGACCACAAAAATACTTTGTTTTCCTCTACTACATTTTTCCTCCCTTAGGCTTGCAGAAAATCTGATCTCACTTTCCAAAAATCTAGGAGGATATAACAAACTGACCACGCAGTTCTCTCCAAATGGCAATTAAGTCCATTATCCAGACCAGACAGTCCTCTGTAAGCAAAATTCCTATTAATGCTGTGATTCCTTCACTCCAACAAACACTACGAGCATAACTTGCCCCTTGCTGGAAGACAAGGTGCTGGTGTGTCCCTAAGAGCACACAATCTTTGGATAAAAACCAAGCATGTTGCACATTCAGACTCATCCACAGACGGAGGTACAAGTGTGTTACAGCACAGCCAGGCTGTCAGAACATTCCCAGCCAGCATCCACATCCATGTCCACTTCAATACGCAGCAGATGATGCAGTCAGGTTATAAATGTGGCAGAAGACATCTCTGCTTTCATTCCAGGCCTTGGGCTTACAGGCCAAATGAGAGAATAAGGGTTTAAATCTGCATTTCATTTGCTGAACAGAAGTACAAGAACAGAGGCCTCTCATGGCGGCACAGTATAAAGATGAAGTTACAGCTCATGGTCAAGATATTCTGTATTTGTGCCACGCACTAATGAGCTACTAAGCACTATTTTTGGAGACTGCTACAAGGTTTTATCTGGTAAATTACACTTTCTCCTGTATTCAGACTTACCACAGGCGACCAAACAGCTGTTTTCAGTATTTGGAAAAGCATAAAGAACCTTGCTGATAGAAACTACTGACAGTAATAGCAACTCCTCAAGTCAAACCACTGTCTGTGGAGTACAACAGTGCTTGGGTAGTATTTTGGAAAGGGGATAATGCCATAATAAAGCATTCCACTCTGGCAGAGATCAGCCTCATCTTCCAGGGTGACGCCTTTCTCACAAAGAATAAAGCAAGAACTACAGAAATGCAGTAATTCATTTTCCATGTTTAAAAGATTATTTTGCACATATAACCAAAGACACCTGGCAAACAACATGTTTAAGTTCACTTTGCTGGAGACATTTCTACTTTGATGTTGAAAAACAAACCTGCTGTTATTACAGCATTTTGTAACATCAAAAGTGTGATATTTTAAAGGGGCGTGTTAAGAATGAGAGATAGAACAGTCTTTAATCAGATCTCAAAGATATCTGATACTCGCTGAAATTTCTCAAAATATTTGGATCTTCCAGATTATTTTTATGTACTATAAGGACAAATATTCTCTGCAGAGATCACTTAGCTCTACACAGGGAGGGGACAAGCACCCCTAAAAAATGAGGGCAATATCATAGAGACCATGCCAAGTTTCCCACTGCTAGAATTCTGACTTGGGCTTCCATGAAGCAAAAGGATTTGTCAACATTGTCTTTGCAGTTCCCTCATTGCCCACAGTGGTGTTGCTTTGCACAGAACTCGGTGCATTGAGAGCCAGCACAAACAGGCGTTTGTAAAGGAAGCAGAACTGACTGTCACTTGCAGGATCCTGTATTTTCTGTTCATAGCCAGGCACTTGGGACTGCAAACAGCATGGATCAGAGAGGAGAGAAATTAATTTACATTGGGGAAATACTTATTCCATTGCTGACATGTCACATCTCCAGTACTATACACAAACAACTCATTTCTCTGGCTTTGTGTTGTAGGAGTCCTATGGAAGATTTTGCGGGGAGAAGCAAAGGCTTGAAAAAGAATTTCTCCCAGAAGAGAGAGAGAGAAAAGCATATATGCATGACTAATTTAAGATCATTGTCCTCTCCAGAAGCAGCATAAGTTGTCATAGCCTTGGCATTTTTGTGCAGTTGCATGCAGAAAATGGAGTTGGTGAAGTAGAATATACAATACTGACAGTATCTTGGCTTGTTGTGATGTTTTCCTGGGTAAATTCTGTTTCCCTACTTACAGGGTCAAATATCCTTCCATGATTTAGACTGCAAACTTGAAACAGATGTTCTTTCTGGATTACCTCTATAAAGCCACCAACAGAATAATCACTAGCAGGACACAAAATACAATTATAGATTAAACCCTGAGTCATCAAAAATTTTAAAAGAAAACATTTAAGTCAAAAGTAAGCTTGAGAAGTCAAATCTACATCATAATGCTAAGTCACACTCCCATACACTTACCTTTGATAAATGTAATATGTGGACATGATCCAAAAACAGCTTTAGCTCATTGTCAACAGCTCTCAATTGAGCTGTAATGACTCTTCATGTTGAACAGATGTTTAAGCAATGATCACTTATGTGCAGCAATGTTCTGCCACTACCTGTAACTCATTAATTACTGCTCTCTCAGTGAGTGATGCCAAATGACGAAATTCCCTTGTATCTAAGATTACCAGCACTAATTTCTACCTGTAATAGGAACAGCAGCAAAATCAAACAATCTGGAACCTTTAGTCATTCTGGTGGTTCTTTTAAACGAGAATGCCTTTAGGTTATTAGAAGATCTGTCTCATTTCTTCAGACTGCTCAACAGTGAGGCAGCACACTGATTATAGTACCTTTAATTCCAAAAAATACTTTTAAAAGAATACTTTGACATACCTCTGTGCAGGTGGAGTATTGCACAGTATTACATGTCAGACATGTCTAAAAGCAGAACTATAGCCAGCAGGTCAGAGTATGTAGGGTATTTTATTAAGAAAAGGAAAAGAGGAGTGAAGTGTTGTTACAAGAAATTTGATACACCAAAAAAAAAATCCCAACAAAATTAACAAACAAAAAAAACTTCAATACTAGAACTACCAGCCTTGCTTCCTCACAAAGTAAAAAGTATTTTGGATCAAGTATGTCTTGTAGGAAGGATGGCATCATGTGCCATCTACCCTCCTTGGTTATGCATAGATTCCTACTGATGAAGAGGGAACAGAGTGACCTTATCACCACATTACTCCATCATGCCAGGTCTTCTGTCAGGTGTGCTCAGAAGGCCCCATTTAAGCAAGTGTAAATTTAGAAGAGAGGTGCTTAAGTGAAAATTAACCAAAAAAAGGAAGCCAACAACTCCAGAAGAGTAAAATACAACAAAGTAGACACCTGAGTCCCTGCAAAGCCTTCTCTGAAAGAACTTTAGGAAGTTCCCAGAGTGGGGACACCACAGCTCTGCTTCCCCTGTCCCTTTCTAAGCCACGTGCAGCACTTAGGCACCTATCTGGAGCTTGGATCCTTAATTTTCGTAATAATTAAATACACCCCTTCCTCACTTTTTTGTCACAAATGAATTCTTGGATAACAGATACTGACTCCAGCTGGTCTTCCCAGATGTGATAAGTGCCCCACATCCCAAACAATTTTTTCCACACCACCTCTCAAGAGCACTGCTGAGCTCCCACTCCACCACACTGAGTCCCCTCATCACCACAGACAACGGATGGACACCACAGCAACAAAAAGGAAGCAGGACCAAGAGAGGTCTCATTAGACATGATCCAGCTTGAGTTCAAAAGCCTCAAGCACAAAATGCTCCTGAGATTTCAGTCCAGTTCCTACATCTGCTTTCTTGAGTAAATAACTAAGAATAGCATCACCACAGACCTGATTTTTCTCCCCCCACATTTAAAGGTTAAATTTTTAAAAACTTAGAAGAACACAACAGAGTAAGTCAAGCACCTTTTCACTTTGTCTGTGTAACTGATAAGTACATAGTTGATTTATTCAAAACACAAAGAAGGAATACAGACAAATGTTTGTCTACCCAATCACCCTGCTAGCATGTCTTTTCAGTGACTTCAATGTAAATTATCTTCCCCAAATACCAATGGGGGTTGCATGAATGCAGGAATGGCAGGATCCTTATAGTAGTGTTTGTAAAGTCCCAATTCAGAAACATGCTGAACTTTCTGGCTAGATGAAAGACTTTAGCCTGCACATATTCATCAATTTAAAAATAAAACAGTAGGCTTAAAGTGCAATCCATCACAAGAATGGGAACTGGCACATCTAAAATAACCTGCCCCATTCTTGCAGATGCAATGTCTGTGCAATTCTATTTTCAGTTCCTTTTCTATAGAAAAATGTCAGTGGTCTTTAAAAATACAAACCAATACAACAGAGAAGTTTTGTTCACATTACCCTAGCAATATCCCAGTAAGTGCACACAACAGAAAGAAACAAATATAAATAAGGGGGTAAGAGTGCCAACTTGACAGGTTATTCTAAGCCAAAAGAAAGCTGGTCTTTTTTTCCCCACTGTAGAAACTGCCAGCTCTGTGCTAAATTTAAGCACATTATCCTTGGAATTAGTGGCTTGATCAAAGACTAAACTTTTCAGACATCACAGTGGTATTATGTAACACTTTATTAGGCCCTTACACACGGAAAATCTGGAACATCCTGTATTTAAATGCTCAGTCATGCTCACAGTAACTTAAAACAAGGACACTGTAAAAATTAGCGTATTAAGACGTGCTAAAAAATTTATGCACGGACTTTGATAGAGGAAAGGGTAGATTTTATCTGTCCTAACACTCATCTCAATACCAGAGCTAGTCCATCTAAATTTCATTTCAATGAGGAAAAAAAGGCAATTTCCAGTTGCAATTCACCAAATCCTGAAGCATAAGTCTAAAGCAGGTTCTTCTACTATAAAAGTACTACAGACACGTAAGTTTCGATGCAGAAATGTATGCTGCAGACTTATAAAGAGTATTTATACTACATGCACTGACTTTACCAGAAGCATAAAGAAATCCCTGGATTGTGAAATGAGGCTTTATTTAGCTGTAAGAAATGAAGTTTTCAAAAAATGAGCCATAGTTCCTCATTCAATTTTTGGTTTAACACTCAAAGACACCATAAAAAGGTATCATATTCCAGAAGCTGGTATTCTACACTAATTCCAAATACCTGAAACAGAAGTGGGAAAAAACAAAACAAAACAAAACAAAATAAAACAAAACACAAACCTAAAACCAAACAAACAAAAAAAAAAGGTGCCAGTCAGGAGGAAAGCAAACTAGAATATCTACTGCTAGATAAGTGTGGAAGGGTTTTAGGGTAACAATGCTCCCACACTTGGTTTCCTGCTTCCCAAGCAGGTGCTGCAAACCTCACTTCTTCCTGTCCTCTTCCTTGCCTAAGCAGTTTTCTGTATCTGAAATACACAGGAACAACATTTACAGATGGAGTGAAGAACAGAGCAAAATCTTTCAGATGAGTGTAAAAACATAATTTTGGGGTACATCAACATGAAAAGGTGAAGATCTATGTTGCTCTGTTATGTTCCAACCTAGCAAAGTAAAGGGTGACCATACCCTTTCCAATAATACAGTCAACAGAATTTGGTGAAAGAGGAAAAGAAAGTATCCCCAGCTACCTTTCACAGGCAGAAGTGGACATACAAAACTTCTGGGAAGCCATCAGTAAGGGCCAGGGAAAATGTGTAGAGAATCTGCAAAGAATTTTTTTTCTTTAGGACTAATTTTCAGTCAGCTGAACCTGTACAGATGCACATGGGAAGAAAATTTATGTACAACCACATTTTTAGGCAATAAATTTTAGTCAGAACCATTTAATCGGGAAAATCAGTTTATATTAAGACAATTATATTTGCACACAGAAGAGATAGTAAAACTCACTCTTTTTGCTTCCAATAACAATGAAAACTTTATATTTTTCAGCAGCTTCCCGAGTCATACACTTCTCCCAAGGCACTTGATTCTGCTGGCCAGCAGATTTTCTAGATAGCTATTTTCTCCCTTTTATCCTATTTCCAAAGAGCTGAGCATGTGCTTTTTTTTTTTTTTCCAATTCAAGCACAATTATCTTAGTTTCATTCCTTTGCTATTACAGTGACCATGTAGAATCAGTAAACCCCTGTGAACAGCTTGCTCCAGATACTTTCATAAGCATAAAATACTGCTCCTTCCTACTGTTCTACAGTTTAAAAGTAAAATTTATGCTCTATGCTTTTCAGTATATGACATGTTTATCTAACCTTCATTTATGTGGGCCACAGACTTATTTTTACTCTCTCAGAACCACGGCAGGAAGAGAAGACACCAACAAAATGTGTACAGTGACAATATCCTGTTGTGGCTTTTTTTCTCCTTCCTTATTTCTGCTCAGAACTTGCAGCATACTTGCCTCACGATCATTTGTTTTGGACTGTGAACCGTGCAAAAAGACAAGAACATAATCCCAGCTGTGTAGTTATGCCTGTTACAAGCACCTTACATCTACAGCAAATATCTGTGAAAGCTGAACTTTGGAGCATGTCTAATTTTAGGCACTCAGCTTCAGACACTATTGAAAACAAGTAACTTGGAGATGACAAGTGCTCAGGACTTGGCACAAGTCAAACATCTCAACCACCACTAAACTAACATATTTGGAAATCATCTGTACCTTTCAAAAAAGTCATGCTCTGAAGGAATTTCAGGGGTTGCCCCCTCAAATTAAACAAACAAATAACAAAAACCAAAAAAGCCCACATTTCCTAGTTTTCAAACTTAGCAACCAAATCAAAACAAAAACCAACAGGAAAACACACAGCATGAACAAGCGTCAGTTGGTGAATAAAGACATGCAAACAAAAAAAAGAGAGAGAGAGAGAGACTTGGCTTTTGCTATTAATTAATTTTATTTGCACTATACTGTATTTGAGGAAAAAAAGTATTTCATTCCCTTGCCTCATTAAAGCCTTCTTTACATACCCCCCCACTGGGGTTCTATAGCTATATTTGCATGCAGTACAGCAGAACTTTGGGTTAGAACACTGATATTTTCCAAAGATAACTGCGATATGAGGAGGAAAAAACTCACTCACGTTTGCCTAAACACAGTATTTTTGTATTCTTGCCATGCTTATGAGTAAGCAATAGCAGAAACTTAACTTGCTTTTCTTAGGCAACAGGGGTAAGTCTCACTTTTTCCTCTTCAACAGCTAGGGAAAAAAGGGAAGAATGTTCTTACATTTTAAAATTATTACAGTGATGCTCCTTCTGTGCAGTGATAGGAACTTACTATCCAAGACGCAGCATACAACAACAAAATTCCAAAAACTCCAAGTGAACTCTTCTCAAAATACCCTAAGAATTTGAACATAGCCAGGGAAAAGAAATTCAACAGTCCTTTGAATTGCACAAACAATTATAATTGCCCTTTCAAGCAAGCCCTTTACATATAAAGCCTAAAAAAAAAACATGCTTTAAAAGAGCTAGGACATTGCAGGATCTGCCCAGCTGGCTTACAAAATGTGTTTCCACCTCTCTGTCGCAAGGTTTTATACCACTAACATCTGGATATCTCAGAGGCATTTTGAGACAGCATTTCAGGTTTGATTTTTAGCAAACTTTGCTATCTCAAAAGGCACATGGTGTTTTTCCCACTGCTGCTGTAGCACTGAGGTGCAGATTGAGATTCGGGGAGCGTCTCAGTTTCTCTGCTGCTGGAAGGCACCCGAGCAATGAGCAGCATGGAGTTTATATGGGACTTGGGAGCTGGAGGTGTCCAGCAACGTGGGTCCTCAATGACCACCTGAAGCTTTTCCAGGCCACAAGCCACCAATTCCACCTGTCAGCAAATAAATGAGGCCACGATCTCATAGACAGAAATTCTCCAAGCAATTGCAAAAACGTAATCCTAGACACAGCAAACAGGCACACTTGCCATTCAGGGTCTTCTAAACTGGACACGTACATCATCCTTGTGTGTGACTATGCTCAAAAACTGAATTGCCACAGGAAAAGGAAAAAGAGAAGGCAGATACACAATCTATTTTCTCCTGATAATCATTTAAACTCTAACTCAACTCCATATAGGCAAAAAAACCCAAAACAAAGCAGGAAGCCTAACTGAGACACCTAAGCAACTGAGGTAATGGAGCACATAAATATGTAGGACTGATAACCAGATAGGTAACAGACTTCAGATCAGGATGTCAGAACCCTATCAAAGGATGAAAGCAGACTTCACCAGACACCTGCTGTCAGAGTCTGTTCAAAGAATATATGCAGATCATGAAACTATCAAATACAGCATTAAAGATATGCAGCATGAAGAGAACAGAGGGGAGGCGCTCAGCATACAGACAAAAATCCCCCAGTTAAAAATCAGAACAGAAAAGTAACATGATAACCCAACAGGGGAGCCAGTTACTTTTAATATAAACTAATAAACAGAAGGGCAGCTGCAGCTGGGGCTGCCTAAAAGAGGGATGCTGAAGAAGTGACCTCTCCTGAGCGTTGGCTGATCTTCCCTGCAGAGATCTGGTGCTTCCTGCTATATCATCACCATGTGAAGAAACTCAGGCAATAAATCCAGCATCCAGTCAAGGTGTGGGAGGGATGATGACTCTAGCAGAGCCACTCACACATAATGGATGTAGCCATGCTTCAGATTGTCAGCAGAGATTTGGGATCCTAAAGGCATCAGCACATCAGCAACACCAGAGCCAGAGCTGACAGAAACAGTGCCTGCAGAGGGAACAAACCCTGAAAGGAGCCAGAAAAAAGAACATGTATTTCCAAAAGCTTGTTCTTTAAAGCTACACATACCCTAGAAACTCATCTCTTTCATATAAACATCCAAATCCACACTGGGTCTAACCAAGTTCCTGGCCTAAGCAGCCTCCTGGTGAAAGGGTTTCGCATCCAGGTCTGGACTGGATGACAAAGACCTTAATTTTAATCACTTTTGAATCTGCAGCCTATCACATGTTTCTCTGAACATGAAGAAACACTGGGAGACAGAAGGGAATAAGTCCCTTCTTCACTTGACCAGGAAGATTGTGAACTCCCTGGTGAAATTGTGAAATCCCTGGTGGTGTTCAAGGCCATGTGGGGCTTTGAGTAATGTGGTCAAGTGGAAGGTTCCCTGGCATAAGGGTTGAAGCTAAATAATCTTTCAATACACTCTATTACTCTAAGGCCTAAATCGATTTTTCATGCTGCTCACGTACACTTTCACCATGATCCCTCTTAAAAATCGTATTTCTAAAGCAAACCTCTCAGTTCCTTCACTTTGCTTTAGCAGGTTTAAGAAGATAAGCTTACCCCATATTTTTTTCTCTTTTATCAAGCTCATATTTTCATTCTGGTTCATGGCAAAGAACAGCTACAGTCATCATTTGATTGACAAAACAACCACAATGGAACAGAAATAGTTATGTCACTGACCATTCTTTCTTCTAATCTTCATTTTATTTACTCATAACCATCAGCAGAACACCTCTAAAACCTTCTTTTTCCAAACTGCTGAGCCCATTTTCCTCTCTGCAATGTTATGTTTGCAAATTGGGAAATAGCACCCTAGCAGAAAGTTGCAATAAAGGTAACACAAAATTAAAATTATATTCTCTGAACATAAAACAAACAAGTGTTTTCTCTCTCAAGAGTCTATCATATTTCAGAGTATCTCACAGCAATATGCCTACACTTTCAACCTACTTGTATTAAGTAGGGAAAACCCTCCCATACTCTGAGTGCAGTGTTATTGTTGCTGTGGCAACTACAGACCACAATTTTTTGCCTCTAGAGAATTAGCATGAACACAGACACTCGAAGGCATAGATAGCTGAGGATCCTAACAGTGCCTACAACTCACTGTGGATGCCTAATGATGCCATAAAAAACTAAATTTAATTTGTAAAAAATGAACTTTAACTTCTCAGTTGTCTTCACTTTGTTTTCACCTTCAATACAGCATAGTCGGCAAAACATCCTGAGAAACCCTGACACGTAAGAAATGTAAATGTCAGACTACTTAAACTCCACTTGTGAGTGAACAGAGCAATTATAAAGCTCTCTCTAAAACAGATAAGTTATTGATCTATCAGCTGGAATTTGCTGGTATACATGCTTAATACAAACAGTAGGAGTCAGGGACCTGCCCTCTGTGTGTGGGCACAGTCAAATCTATACTCTCTTTAACACAAACTCGCACTGGTAACAGGGAAAAAACCAACTTTCGCCAGTTTACACTGACTTTTAAGCCATATGTAAGAGTTAAAAATTAAAACTTTTCCATTCAGAGGTCCTTTAAAAAAGAAAACTTTACTTAAAACAAATGCATGAGCATGAAAACAAGCAAAGGAGCTATTCAAGAAATGTTGAAAGTAGGGGGTCCTCAACTGTTTCAGACTTTGCCTCGTTATTTTGCCTTCCCCATTCCTGCCTTATCTGCATACCAGGGGGAAACTGCACTTGAACAAGAAACCGCAAATGAAGAAGTTGCTCAAGTCCAATTACAGTTTTGACATGAGACCAGGACCTATAGAAGCAGCAAACACTCACCCAGTTCATGACAGCCAGCATCTGAAGTCTGTTTCTGGGCCAGAAATTGTTATTTAGTTTTTCTAGTATTCTGCATGTAATCCAAAGAAATTATTCAAAACAGTATTTTCTTGCGTCCCTTTTCCACCCCAGATGTCCCCAGCCTGACACACTCACTGAACTTGAAGACCAGAGAATAAAATCTCACACTGATCAAAACAATTTAACTTGCTATTCCACAGAGTTCCCAGGTTTTTGTCTGGCATTTAGCAGCCAGACACACACATTCAGGTCTATTTGCTTTTTGCTTAAGTCATGTAGGTAGGCATCTCACATGCTTTGAGACAGCTTCCCACCCACTGTACTGCTGGGTGTCACATCAGGGCACAGGCAGAATTCCCATTCTCCAGCCACTCAGTCACCAGGTAAATACCAGGTAAATGTTGAGAGTGCTCAAATCTCACGAGGACAAAGCATCTAGAAAGACGGAAATGAAGAATTGTTCTAATATTTAGTATTTGTTTTGCCTCAGACCAAATAGCAAGGCAACACTCAGGCTACAGACTGATTGATTAACTTTCTCAGACGTTTTCAGAACAATGAGTACCATTTCCTGTTGTAGACAAATATAAAAATAATTCCAGGCTGGAAAAGCTGTCTAGTTAATACTTTGAATTTTGGTTTTAAAAATTATTTTCTATTTGGGTATTTTACTAACATTTAGAAGAATGATTGAGAACAAATTCTTTAGAAATTTGTAATTGTTTCAACATGTTTGATTTAAAAATATAAAGGTTTTCTTCCTCACATTATTAAGATTGGTTTTGTAAAGCCTGGAATTTTCTTATCATGAGGGAAGCCCAAAACACAGGAGAAAAAATATTTCCACTCAACTTCATAAAGGATGCAACATACTGTAAGTAGACCCCATCCAAAAAACTTCTTAAAAAATCATTTATGTCAGAATGCGTGCTTTTGTTTTTGCGTCTGCGCTCACCTGTGATTCTTCAAAAGCTGTTTAAAATGCTTTAAACTGGGGGGGGGGGAAAGAAAAAGGACTGGTGAAAATAAACACTTCAAATCGAGGTCATACGATGGAGACTGATGCAATCTTGCTCTGGGAAAGGACCACCCAAAGGGTTTCCCTTCGCTGTTTTTCTCTCTGTTCTCTCTGTTGGCAGAGGCAGGGCTGGCTGACCTGGCCGAGCCCTGCGCAGAACAGGCTGGATTCCACCTATTCAGAAGTGACCAAACAAGCCTGACCAGTGCTGCACACTGAAGAAACCACCAAGTGAAGGTGAGGGAATTCCACTATGTCCATTGTAGCAAGTGCTGAGGTGGAGCAAAAATGGTTCTGAAGAGCAAAGCAGCTGAGGGCCAGAAGCCTCAGTCCTGTGACTCGAGGGTCTCAGTTCAGAGGAACTGAACTCAAGTGCTGTGTGCTCCTTGACAGCTGAAGCACTGCAGCTCCCTGGGGGGGCACCCTTTGACTTCACATTCTCAGAAAGCAACCCTGTGTAAATGCTGTCCAGCTGGGGACAGTTTGGGGATTCCTTCCCAAAGCACACTCCTGGTCCAAACTACATATTCACATAAACACTCTCACCACTATTAGTAAACAATCGTAGAAATTTTTGCATCAGGCTGTACTTTTAAGAGCAGGCCTGAGTTTTTGGAAGATCTCATTAAGGACCCTCAATAGACTATCCAAGCAGCCAGGAGATGAGGTTTGGTACACTCAAGGTTTTCTGTAACTACTAAGTCACACACAGAGAGATTTTTTTCACTCCAAAGTAAAATGCGGCCCATTGGCACATTTTCAAAATCAGACATTTTACTTGATTTTGGACAAGTACAAAAGGTTGGATTCCCACAGTAATGCCAAGCTCAGTGCTGCAGCCTCCCCTGCCCAGGGACCAGCAGCACCACTTTGCAGTTTGGCCAGGCAGCCTCCAGTGCTGCCCGTCCTTATGAACTGTAACAGGAGCCAAGGAGCAGCCAGAGTATTAAATACTGTGCCAGGCTGGCAAACGCACAGCAAATCCCTCAGCATCAGGGGCTGCCCCAAAAACACAGAGCCAGCTCTGTGCTCAGTGCCTAGACCCTGAGGCTGGAGCCCAAGAGTCTTCATCACTACTTTAGATTTCCTCAAAATAGCTGCAGAGCACCACTAAATCAGTGCAGGCGTGATTAATGTGCAGAGGAGGTTTCAGGAAACTTTATGCAGCCCTTCAACGTTTATTTTTCCAGATCTTGTTTAACACAAATGAGAAGGAAAGTGCTTAAAAGGGGGAAAAATTGTAAGCAGCTGATTCCAGTTGCACTTTTGTCCCTTGCCAAATTAAAAACTTAATAGGACAGGCTTTGTTTTCAAGGCATGAGGGATGTGGAAATATTTACACTCATAGTATCAAGACATCAGCCATAAAGTTCAAGACTACAGTGCCAAACACAGTGAGAACACCTTGAAAAAAGCAGCACACGTTTCCAAAGCAGAGTAGAAGGTGTATTTATTGCAATTGTTAGTGACAGCTGACTTGAAAGGAAAAAAATCCTTTGGAGACAGCCTTAATCTTTGGAAAGTACCATATCTCTGTCCTAGGACATTCCCAGGAAGATACAGAATCCTGGACCTTGCACAAATGACTGAATCAAGTTAGAGTCTGGATTTACTCTAAATATACTATGAACTTCCCTGTTCACAAGCACCTGTTTAACTGAGGACCTAACTGAGGGTCAGCAAGATTTTTCCTCTATTCTTTACAGCATGCCTTGTCCTTCATGGCATTATAATTAAAAGCTAATGATTTCTTTTAAGAAAAACAGTTTTACAAAATCTGGGCATTTAGAAGTCAGAAAATATAAAAATTAAAGTTGGTTTTGGCAATGTAAGTAATACTTCTCTATAAATGTGTTGAATACAAATTTCATTTTTCTTATTGTTTCTCAGATAACTAAAATTTATATGGCTTTATTTTTTTGCAGTTGAGTGTGCTAGGCAGGGAGGCATTTAATGTAACAATACTCTTGCAATTCAAAATGGAAATGTAGAATTTTCAATTGTAAAATGACTGGCATTAGGAAATTGAAATGTAGCATAGTTCATACCAACCGTGACAGTTGTTGCCAGTGCTTCAGAGCAGCTTTTTTCAGTTAAAAACCTGATACTAAACAAACTTAAATCTTTAATGAACTTCCATCTCCAGTTATCTCACTTCGGTCTGTAACAAATTACCTTTCTTTCCTCAGCATTACATTTTCTGTTTCTACTGACAACCATTAAAGGATTCTCAAAGTTCACAGACTAAAGTCTGCTGAGTTCCTAGAAAGCTAGTTTTTTATTTCACTTTCACTGCCCAAAAAGTGGATAAGTCATGCAAACAGGCTTGAGACTAACAGATCTTCTGACTAGTTAAACCAGAAAGCAGAGAAGTAAAACTGAAGTCAGACTGAAAAAAAAAAAAAAAAAAAAAAAACTGAAAAATGTTACAGAAAAAAAGTTAATAAAACCATCCCTGATTTGGGGATCAGAATACATGTTGATTTTTTGTAAAAGTTAAAAAATATACATATACTTTTTTATTCTTTCTTCTTTTAAAACCAGTTCACCAGCATGCTTTGTGCTGAGAGTTATTCAGACTTAAGGAATGGTGGAAAGACATCTTTAATACTCCAACTATCCCAAGATTCAGGGGCATGTCCCGGAATCCCTCTACAGTTAGTTGGTTCTTTTTAAACTGCTGCCAAAATATAAATATGCAGATGATCTACTATGAAAGAATTAAAATAAAAAACTTTTCATTCCCACCAGCAGACAAAGCCAAAATCAAGTTCAAGTGAACATTTCTTTTTCCTCTTTGGGGAAGCATGGCTGGCCTCCCAAAGTTAAAAGCCCCTTTGACAGAAACATGAGAAGATGCTCATAGAGTTTTTTGAGGGAGTTTCCTCTAGACATATTTCTCACAAAGTCAACAACCTTGGTACTATCTGACAATGGGTCAGGGTAACAAGGCCTGTGAAAATGAAAGGTTTGTTGTACAGCAGTTGACCATTTGCATTAGGGTTGCTACTTCTAAAGCAATAAGTAAACTGGCATATCAAGGTACTACAAAATAACCTTGAGAAGTGAAACTTTTTAATGTGTCTTAACCCCTTGAACCTGAATTACTTCTAGAGATACCTAAAGCTTAGGAAGGCATGGTAAAACTACATATGAATAAACAAAGCCATTAAATTCACTTTTAATATAGCTTTAAATATATTTATAAATATATTATTTAAGTATATTTATTTCTTCACAATATTTTTACACGTACATGCTTTGTTTACATAAACTACACTATTAAAAGTTTAATGTTTAACTTTCCATATCTCACTGACTTATGGTAGAGGACTAAATCCTGAGATTGGTGATTTTGGACATTTATAACAAAAAAGTGTATACTTTGCCAAAAGTCAGTGTATAAGCAAACTGGAGGGATGACATTCCAGCATCAATGATTTGGGGAATACATGATATGAAAATAAAAAACACCCTGAAATTCTTTTGCAAATGCTACTGAAGGTATATCGTTGACCTAGAAGGATATTTCTAGAACACAAGTCAGCTAAACTTCAAAGTCTTATTTCCTAACATATGAGAATGAATTGAACACAGAGAGTCTTTTCATCCTCTTTCAAGCTCATTAATCTTGTTACCAAATATAGAACTTCTTAAAAAATAATATTTCAATGCTAAATTCAAAAATCAATCATCCATTGAAGAGACATGCAAATACATGCTGACACATCAGGACTGTTTTATCATCTAAAGCAGTCAACACTGCTATGTTCTCATGCAGTGCACTGTCTGCTAAACAAAATGTGAGCAGTCTGCCAGGTACACAGTGCAGATAGGAACTCCATCCTTTGTAATTCTGCACTGCTTTTAAACCCAAGCTGCAATTTTCACCAATGTGAAAAATTACATTTTCATAGTCATCTATGCTTCCCACAGTGAGTGATACAACAGCTGCTTCTGAGCTGACAAAACATTTTCCAAGTACCATTACCACAGTTTTTCTGCCTCAGCAATGAGAGGGTAACGATTATAAGTTTCATTTCTCAGAACCTTCAGCTCTGAAGAAACTGGGGTTTTTTCTGGTCTTTCATATAGAGTGAAATCCCTCTCATCCCTCATTCTTGTGAAAAACCATCTCTATAAAAGAAGGGACAAGTCCACTGTTCATTTAACACACAGGCAGACACACATGGCTTTCACATACCAGAGTGACTTGGGGGGTCTAAACTCCACATTTGCCTCCTGTTCTCAAGGCTTTCTGTTGTGTTTGAAGGTTCAGGGCCAGCCACGGGGAACTGCCAGCAACATGGACCAGAGGGAGACTGGGGCTGTCACCATCTAACAGGCTGAGCGGAATGATGAGGACACAGAGTGGCAAACTAGAGATACCTCCCCTGCTGCAGCCTGGGCACAGAGCAGAAGGCACAGAGAGCCTGACAGCACTGCAATAAGGGGCTTATGTAAAACCAGCCCCCGCTCCACATGGGTTTCAGATCTGGCAAAGCTGACTTTCAAATACTGAGCTCCATTCTGTGCAGAAGAGCAAGTGACTGAACTTCTCCCCGGTTCAGCAAAAGACTCTCACTATGAGGAAGGTAAGCAATCCACCTGGCAGAAGAGCCATGTGGAAAAGTTTTTGTTTTGCTTCTCAGGGCCTTAGCACTGCAGGTCAAAGTTGAGAGGTGTCATCTGAGGGAACAGTGGTGGCACAGTGCTTCCACACATACCCATGATCTGGGTATTTCTTATTCCAGGACAGCAGAAATCCCTGATGCTTGGCATGATGCAGCACACTGCAGTGGGGCAAGAGGAGGGGGGGGAAATTTTTAAAAAGTATTGATGGTATAATCTGACAAGGACAATGAAACAGGGGAGATTTTTAGGTGAGGAAAGCTCTATTTCATTGCAGCTATGCTGAAGTTCTGTGATGAACCAGAGCAAGGGGGGATTCCTCCTGACCCACCACTGGAGCCAGCAGGGTCATGCACAGGGACAGCACCTACACCTGCACTCACACTCACAGCCCAGAGAACCTGGCCACTGCTCGCTGCTGTGGGCTTGAGATGCAAATCACCAAACACAGAAGTGCCCACCACCAGCACCCATGAGACCAGGGCCCAGGGACAAACACAGCACGTCACCAGATGCAGTGAAGCATCCTCAAGCCCACAGGAGGATGAGAAGAGTCTTCCCCATCAACAACACTGTCTTTGTATCACCTTGGCCGAATGGAAGGGCAAGATTTTGAACGCTCAGAAAGAAAAACTTCAGTCTGTCAAGACTTCATTGTTTGGGAACTGAGTCAGCCTAACACCATATGTATGCTGTGGCACTACAAACAAGCTGGAACAGTGAACATTTGCAACTCCTCGTTTCTCTGGTGTTCCTATATTCATCAATCATGGCTTGGAATACCTCAAAAAAGAAGCTATCACTCACTATTCATGTGCTTTCTCCTAAACTAATAGCTCATAGATAATTATAGGCCTTTATTGTTTGTCTGTTTTACTGTTGAGCAACATATCTCTCTTCTTGCATCAAAACCTGTTTTCTGTCAAAAAAAAGGAAAAACTGGCATGGTTAGATGAAGGAGTTTAATCTAGAAAATGACATATTCCTTACTCAGCTTTGAAAACAAACAGTAGTAAAAAGTGACACATAGCACCGCTCACTCTGCAAACAGAAGAACGCAAATAAATCTCAATCTTCTGTTGATTTTTTACCAAGCACACCTCTGGTGCCTGGTTTCTTAGAGCACAGTCCAACTTCCTAGTAGCTTGGTGGAGTCTTTTTCTGGTCAGCACAAACTTCCAGACCTAACTTCCTCGTCACTGAAAGAATGCAGGAAGGCAGCAGGTGCATGCAGGCTTGAGAGACAATAAAAAGCACGGAGTGGCAGAGAGCAACATTTTTCTGACTGTTAGGGGGAAAATTAACTAGGAGACTATAAACAATTAGAAAACACCACCACAGCCAAAAATCTACGATGCTGCTAAGGATTTGATGCAAATTTGCCCGCCCAGAAGCCCACTTATGTATGTGTCTGTGTGTTCTGCCCATCTCCATATATGCACTTCGCAATTCCATCAGGCACTTGGACTAGGCTGGAAGTAACTCCTGAGCCTCCCTTCTACAGTCCTGTAACCAGGAAAGCAGTGCCTCAACGTAAGGATTCCCTACAGGGCACCCCGCATCTTCCCCATCTGTTCCCAGAGGCGGGCCAGCACCCGAGCTCCTGAAGCATTCCAAACTCTGCCGCAGTCAGCCCCGTGACTGACAGCATCCAGCAGCATCCAGCAGCATCCAGCAGCGACTTCTTGCGAGAGCAGGAAAAGCGCCAGGCATTGCCGGGGAAAATGAAACGCTTCCCCGGTGACAGCAGCCCGACCCCCGCCCAAGCCCGCTCCCACCGCGGGCTCCCCGCGCTGCTCCCGCGGCCCGC
>JAHLSL010000006.1:3896189-3924600 GCA_025920805.1 Petroica traversi | reverse complement strand
TCCGGCCTGGAATCTCCCGTCCCCAGGTGACACACTTGTCCGGCTCCGCAGGGCCGAGGCGCCCGTCCGCAGCTGCCCCAAGCAGAGCAGAGCTGGGCTGTCACAGCCAAAACAGCCCCAGGAAGAATTATTTATTTACTTACTTACTTACTTACTTACTTACTTACTGGTTTATTTCCACAGAAACCCTTCACGGCGGGGGTGAAATGGGGAAAAGAAATGAGTAGCAAACTTAAAGTGATGTGTTTATCTTGTAGGTGAAATAATGGCCATTAGAAAGGTACTTCTGCCAAGCTCATCTTATCTGCAGGAGTGTTCTTACGCTTGTCCCGGACAATGCGGTATTGTGTTGCAAGGAGAGCTCGGTCAGCGCTGCAAGCTTTCTGCTCAGCTCACAGCTGCTGGCGTGCTCGGAGCCTGGAATATCCCAAAGGGTCCTGGCGGGATTGGTTACACACTCTTCAATAGGCCGGTCGTTTTCTCTTCGACAAGTAATTGCCAGCTGTGGTAGCTGAAACTGTAATAGTGGCTTAAAATGGTATTGTGCCATGCTCAAATGCCCTGCTTATGCTGAGCAAGGGAGTGCTGTGCTGAAAAATCCAGGCAAAGGCTCTTCAATGGGGAAGGAGATTTGCAAAAAAAAAACATTCTCTTAACAGTATCATTTTAGTGGTGCTCGTTTGAAGGTATGTGAAAATGAACACTTAGATACGTGCACACACACACTTTAAGTGGGGAAAGTAAGTGGTTTGGAAGAACTGGATAGCCATGCATGAGAATTCTTCGTGTTTTCCATCATAAGTTGCTTTTTCCAGTTTAAAATTTGCCAGCCTGAAACCATCCGGATGGAACTTTCCATGGGCTGTGTCTGCCACAAGCAGGCTGCTTGTTGAGCTTTGGCTAAAAACATTGATCTGCTTTTGGGAACAGAATAAAAGTGATTTATTAGACACAGTGCAGATAACATCAGTGCTTTTTTCACTGAGGAAATCTAGTACCTCTGGGAGGGTGATTTCAAGTTTAGACATGGTAGTTTTTTTGGAATCAAGGAAATGCCTTTCGTTGTCTTTGCGAAACTGCTCAAGAGTCATCAGCTGCTGGAATTCTGGTGGGAAAGCCACACATAATCCATGTGGATACTCAGAGGGCCAGCACATAATATTTCTGAAGACCATAATCATTCTTCTCCCCCTCTGTGGGACTGGACTCCACCTATATCTGCCACTACAGGAGCAGGATGGGATATCACACAGCTCCAGGCACAGGAATTTTGTGTCTCTCTGTGTTCAGTCCTCAGCCATCTGGGCTTTGTGCAGTGGTGAAAACAGCTGATCCGGAAAACAGCTGGAAGGAGGGAAAGACAGATGGAGAAAGTCAGGCACAAGAACACAAGAAGGAAGGCGATGGCAACTCTGAAGTGGGTTAGCACAAGAAGCCCAGTGAAGGGAACTAGAGCAGAGTTGGCTACAGGTACAAAGGAACAGAGCAATCCTTTCACCTTGTACTGTAGCCATCAGGACTTCCCAGATAGAAATTTCATCCAGAATATCATGTTTAATAGCCACTCATAGGACTATCTTACATTTCTAATATATTTTGAATTAACTTATATTTTTGACCTCCACAGTATCCCATGGGTTCTGCTGTTTAATTATGTGCTGTATGAAAAGGTACTTCCCTTGGTTTGTTTTAAAGCAGCTGCTTTGTAATTTCATTGAGGGCTGTCTTGTTCTTGTGCTGTGAGAAGTAAACAAGTAATCATTGCTTAATCACCTCTCCCATGCTTTTCATAACTTCATATACCTCCAGTTGCCTCTTGTCCTCACTGAGGACTCTAGTTAATCTCTTATTACATGGAAGTTGTTGGTATCTTTGTCCTTCCTTTTCACCCTTTTCTGTTTTCTTTGAAAGGAAGAGACTGAAGTTTTGTGGCGATGAAATACACTGTTCTGCATTCCTTTACCAAGAATCCCTAATATCATCCCCAGTGACTTCAAAGTCTATTTTCTCAGAGGTAGTAGGTAATTTACAGCCTAATGTGCATGTATAATCAAGATTTGCTTTTTCCTGCTTACATTTACCAATATTAAATATTTAACAGTCTTTAAATTGCACCACATACAATGTTGTTAAATCTGTTGCAGCTCAATAACAAAGCTCTGAATAATGGTCTAACTTGGTCTTTTTATCTCCCTTTCCAAAAATGTGTTAAACAGGAAAGATTTCTTATTATTAACTTCCAATTCAACATTTTATTTCCTCCTTTATGCATTTTCTTTTATCAGCTAGTAAACCAGGGGGGAGTACTTCTGTGATTATTTAATATCATTGGGTGCGAAACCTTACCCCTTCTTGTATTTGGAAATACAAATATACTTTCTTGACAGATCACTCTTAGTGTTTAGAAAGCACTGATAGATTTGTGATGTATAACTTCTGTACAATGACTATAGTTTTCTCATTATATCATAGTCTTCTGTGTCTTCCATGCTTAAAAGATTCACAGACATCAACAAGAGTAATTTAAAAGCTTACACTAAAATCTTGTACAGTCTAATATTATAATTTTCTTCCATGGGAACACGAAATCCCTGTGTTATTCAGTTATTAAAATGTTTCCCCCTCTGCTTTGTTATAAGACAGACAGGATATATTTCATGAGAAAAGCAAATCAGACTGTTTGGAGATAGAGATATAACCATTTTATCATTCACCCTACAACACTTGACAACAGGAATTTTTTATCAGGTTTTTTTTTTTTTTTAGGGGAACTAACTGTTTATAACTAACAAATAATTCTGAGTTAAAACTGGAAATTAAGCAAGAAGCATATAGGTGATCTTGCTAATAGTTTTTCTGTCTGAATCTGCTGTGTGTGATAGCTTAAACTCAGTTTTACTTGAGAAATACATTATTTTGTCAAGCTTATCTAATGTTATTAAACTTATATACAGCAGTTTTGTGGGCCTTTAAAGACTTATTTTCTTGTTCTGGTTTTATTTTCTTTTTAATAATTTGCTGTTAAAGAGAACTAGCATGCAGATATTCCTGTGTTCTCTTTTGAGTCAAGGCCTGTTTGATATTAAATCTATCTTTGGGTGACTAACTTTATAAACCTGGCAATTTTACAGCTGATAGGATTCTCCCATAACAAAAACTTGGAAAAATCCCAAAAAGATTTGCTAGTTTTTGTATTGCAACTGTGAAAGAAAATATGTTGACAATTTAGCTGATACATAGTTCTAAATGTAAGACTTATGGCACAATTAAACTTGCTCAGGGAGTTTTTAATGTCACAGTTCAGGTTAGGCCTGGGTTATTGTTATGTGAGTACTGTTCAGGCAATACTCAGCAAATGGCATTAATTTTATCTGTTCACTGGCAATTCCTGGGAAAATTACCAAACTTCTATGTGTCTCCCTTCAGAGATTTCCAATTTCAGCAAAGCCTTAAAGCATAGGACTGAAGTTTTCATTGAATTTTAACTAATGCTTTGGTGTCTTCACATGTCAGAGCCCAGATAAAGTTAGTTTGTGGAACAAATGGGTGAAAATTAAGAAAAGATAGTCCCCCCTAAGTCTCATCTAAAGTACAGTGAGATAAACCTGTGTGCAGAATAGAACAGTATGAGTATTCTGATTATTTGAAAATATAGAGAGGGGATTTTTTGCTTGGGTATTGTGATTGATTACCCCAAGTGTACATTAAAATAACTGTTAGATAATAAATGTAAACACCAAATGAAGTATCTTCAGGAAGGGTGTATTTATTAAGTGGTTGCAATCAGAATGATTGAATGGGATGCACTCGAGGATGTTTTGTTTTGGCTGGCTGACAGCCTTCAATCTAAGTCTTAATCAAAAGAAGTGCTGTGGACATGGCAATAGACAGTGGAGCCATCTGCTCTCTGTAGATTATTCTGTGTGTGCACATTTGTATCCATCAACTTACAGATGTGTGTGAGTGCTGTACCTGAAGGCATTTGCTGTGTGCTCACACACACTGCACACATAAATCATATGCATATTAATAGTTTGATCTTCTTATAATGTTAGTGTTGGGAAAAATATTGTATAGCTGAAATTTGCTATAATTATGCAAGAAAATATGCCTAAATCTAGTAATAACCTCATAAAAAGGTTGCTCTATCTTCTTATGCTACGTGAACACTTTGATGCTTTGCTGAACCAACCTCAGAATTTTTGAAGCTTTGAAGTGAAAATAGTGGCCTAAAACCAACTGGGAGCTATGTGGGTCCTAAAGAAGTGGACAGGATTTGGAAAACTCAAGAAAGAAAGGACAAGTCTTTACCACCACACACGATACCAAAACATTGAAAGGTCTTTCGTATTAACTACAGTTCAGGGAACATCTGACTTAAACAAAGGGCTTTTTTTAAGCAGTAGGCAGACTTCCAGAAACCTCTGTGGTCACCAGGAATGCCTTTAAATGTTCCTATTTTTCTTGCTGTCACCTACACCTGTGATGATACTTAGCACTAATATTTACAATTTTTTAAATTAATCCCTGTTTCTCCCTTGTCCTCAGTGGGAACAAAATTTAATTTAAAAATAATGTTTTATTAGTTGAGAGCTTCTTCTCCTTAATTCTAAAAGAGTTTCAAAAATATCTTTTTTGGAATAAACTAGAAGGAAACTAGTTCTCTATAAAACAATTCGCAATTCTGTATATCAGGAACATGTAGTTTGATGGTTGTAGTTAACAGATTTTCAAAGGCACGGGTTTTATGCATACTATTTATACTGTGAACTCTGATTAGCATGAATGAATTTCAATGTATAAACCACAGTCTTACAGAAGTCTTTAAGAGTTGTTTGACTGGACACTCACTTTTACAAACTGGACCCCAGGTTTTGTACCAGCACTGGTGTCAAGCAGGTGAAGAAAAGCTCCTAATCCAAGTTCCCTCTGTATTAGAATTTTGCAGCCATTTACTTTCTCCATAGTCCAAAATAAGTTACAAAAATGTTTGACTGAGGCTAAATTCCTCTCCAGAACTCCCAAGTTACAGCCTCAACACTGGTGGTTTCTGGGAAAGTGGTGATGCTGCTACATTCCAGGCTTCCAGGTGAGTAGAAACACACCAGCCATGTCTTTAAAGGACTTGTGGTACAGTCACCTGTGCTACGCTCTGGAAGATGGAGAATTCCCCTCTGGTGCAGAACTTTCCACCAAAAACATGGTGAGGATTTCCTCCCTCTCGGCTGCTCACTGACAGCTCTTCCCAGGCTTTCTCCTGGGAAAGCCTCTCCTCTGTCACTGTGGGACAGGGTGTATGTGTTATCAATATGCATCTCTCGAGAAACATGAACTAAAAACTAAATGTGCTGGGAGGAAATGAAAATGAGGGAGCCAGGCTCTTCTCCAGAGTGCCCACTGAGCGCACCAGAGGCAACAGGCACAAATCAAAAGGCAGAGAGAAAGTAAAACAGAGAATGAGAAAAGCCCCTTTTATTTTAGTGGACACCAGGTGCAGGAGGCCAGTGGTCACAGGGGTTCAGACAGGGACAGGAGGTTGCTACCTGCAATGACAAAGTCAGAAAGCACTGATAAACCCCCAGAGGCAGGAATAGGCATGCCTTGATTCCCCTTTCTCTGGGAAACATGGTTGGCAAGGAATCTTTTGCAGCCCAGAAGAGAGAGCTAGTGCTGCCACTGGCAACAAGATGCCTCTGGCACCTCATCCCTATGAGAAATACTGTCCTTAGGAATCCATGCACGTGCAAAAATGTGCAGTGCCCCAGTGCCAAGGCACAGGACTCAGTGGAGTCCCCTGGGGAGCTGCCATGGAGTTCTTCCCAAACCTGTACAGCACTATCCCTGGCTGTCCCTTGCCAGCAAGCTGAACTGACTTAGAGCAGCCTTGAGAGCTGGGAAAAATGGGCAGCAGAGTCTGATATGCAACCTGGCCCCTTCCTTTTCTCAACATTTGTGCTTTGTTTCACTCTCCCCCTTCTCTTTTTCCTTGCTGGATACTACTCCCTCTCTCTGCCCAGGACTCACATCTCTTCCTTTTTCTTGGCTTTTTGTTTTCTTATGAGGAGTCAGCAAAACTTCCACCCAGAATGGGATGAGATATGGAAAGGTAGGACCAGCTGCAGTCAGCTCTCGATTCTGACAGGCTCCCTTGCTCTCCTGTGCATCCCAGACAGCCTAACCAGTGTCTCTGCACTGGTTGGAGACAAAGTAACGGGAGCCTAAAGCAGAAGTGTTGGAGTGTGCAGGTGGCAAGGGACAGCGCTGAGCAGGAGGGACTCTGTCCCACTGTTGTCTCTGCTATGCAGAGGACTTCCCTTGGACTGGTTTGCATCCCTTTCTTCAAGGGCCTCCCTTGGGAAGACAATGTTCACACTCCTGAGGATATAACCCTCACTTCACTGGGCGGGGCATGGGTTAGGGAGCCTGCAGTCACTCTCCAGCCAAGAAAAGGTTTGCCTGCTTTATTCTGCTGGGGTTTCCTCTGTTCTCATGAGACAGAACTCTGCAGAGAACCCTTTCGAGCCATACCACCTTCTGTGGTGGACGACCTTGCTTTGGAAAGCTGTCCTTGTGGAGGGATTTTGCAGGTGTTGTGACCACTGTGCTGGAGGAAGGCCAGCAGCTGCCGCTGGAAGAGGCTGGCTGCCCATGGCTTCTCAGCCATGCTGAGGGAACAGCAACACAAGATTCACCAAGTCAACCCCAGAGCTGGCCTGGGGCAGGGGCAGCCAGCAGCTGTGCTGCACAGCTGTGCAGCTGCTCTCAGCCAGCCACCAGGGCTGAGAGGAAGGAAGGAAGCCCAGCATTGCTTCCCAGCACTTGATTACAGCCAAGCCTACACTACAGAAGGCTTGCTGTCCACGCATTTTCCCCCAAAGCGCAAGTCCACCACACCAAAGGTGAGCTACCAGAAACACCAGCTTTTGAAGGTGGCAGTCTCTTGGCAGGCAAGTGCCAGGCTCTTGGCAGGCTGCAATCCATGCTTATGCTTTCAGTTCCTCCGGCTGCTCCTCTGTATGACTGCCCTCCACTCCTTGTAGAGCTCTGCCAGGAATGCTCTGCAGGAAGTCCTGCAAGGGCTCCCAGTGAGCCCTTGGAGACTCCAGGCCAGAAAGGAGTTCTTCCTTTTGTGTGTCAGATCAGAAGGGCTCACCTTAAGGACAGCCAGCAGCAGCTCTGCTTGTCTTTGCCAGAGTACAGGATCTCCATCAGCTCATGAAGGGCTGTTCTGTTGGCAGCTCTGTGGAAGGTCTCCTCTGTTACAGGTCCCTCTTGTTGCAGGATGCCCAGGAGCAGGATGGGCCAGGGCAGCATGCCATCCTTCTCAGAGGGATGCCAGGAGCTGCCCTGCTGCAGCCGGAGCACACCTGCCTGGGCCCTGGTCAGGGGCCACTGGGCTCCAGCACAGAGCAAAGGGCCAGCACTGCCCCTTCCTCCTCCTGCTTCTGCTGCTGCTGATCCCTCTCGCTGCAAAGCAGCACTCACCCTTATCAAAAAGGAATGTTACCTGCTGAAAGAGTCTTCGGAGATCATGGGATATGATTTTTAATATTTGCAAATAATAGTGAATTGAAGTCTGGATCTGTTTATGAGAAATGAAAGATGACAGAAGACAGTGAAGAGAGGCCTTACAGACATTCTTTGGCTTGTGATTCATTCTACCAACATGAGGCCTTCCATGTCCAGACTTGAGATAATTTTGCAGCCTAGTTTCTTTTCCTGCTGCTCAGAGGGATGCCCTGACTTTAATAAAACCAGTGGTCATAAGGCAGACACATATACCTGTAGAAGGATTCTCTTTTTCCATTTACTAATGAATTCAAATGAAGGTGGTTTGCATAGGATCTTTTTGTGGGCTCTACTACTGTTCATTCCAGAACATTTTGAGATGTAGAAGCCTGTGAAATGCAGGTTGAAGCTTAAAACTTGGAAGGGCATTTTGTGATTTGCAAAATAAGAAGCAGCAAAAACTGAAGTTTAATATTAATTACTCACAGATAATATGAAAAAAAAAGTTTGCATGAACCTTTGTTCATGCAAATACTTCAGGATCCAGTAACTATTGGACATGGCAGGGTATTTCAGTTCAACTACATTTAAGGAAATCAAGAGAAGGTTTTATAAAGAAAACAGAAGACATCTAGGATTATTAAAATTATGATGTTTGTATGCAAACCCAAAGGAAGGGTTTGCATACAGTTGTGTAAAGGCAAATCATAGTGCATTAAGGTTTTTGATAATAAAATTCCTTCAAAACTCCAGGTTTAAGTTTACTAGGAACCATCTGTGTATCCAGCATAACTCTTCTTACCTATGTCAAATTATAACTGAACATGAAGATAATTTATTATAGAGTTACTTTTCAGCTTCTTTAAATTATAATTCACCAGCAGCAGGTTTTTATTTAATATCATCCCAGTCTTCACAGTGCAAGTCCCTTAGAGTTTGTTCTCTGCTACCATCTAGAGGAGAAACTCTACAGCACAGAGAAAAATAATTATAATTTTTCTAGAAAGTTAGATAAATAGTATAAATTCCTTCTCTTTTTTTTCTTTTTTTTTCCCCAGAAATCCTTTTTGCAGTAATTATTATAGGTGGGTAAAAAAAAGGTGTTGAAACCAGTCAAGACTTAGAGTTAGCAGAAAGATATTTCAGTGTTGTTAAAGCTGTAGATGTAATGCTACAATTTTATAGAAGAAGAAAAGAAATTGGTATAATCAAACAAGCCCTTTCAACTGTAGTTAAAAGTCTCCTGGAAAAGATGCAATTACATTGCAGGAATCATTCAGTACTGGTGCATGGATTTAGAGAGCCAAGGTCTACAAAGTTTTTTGTCCACTAATGCTATCAGATAACAGTGCTCAGCAACATGTATAGTCTGAATAAGACATCTAGTAATACTAGTGCTAACTGAACACTTTGTCCCTCAGGACACTGTTAAAGAGGTTTAATTGCGTGCATTACTGTTCTAGTTGTGGGTAGTCACAATTTTTCTAAGTAATGTCTGAAGGAAAAAAATAAATTAGGGATAAGCATGGTTTGAAGCTGCTTTTATTTAAGATGACAAATATATTCGTTATGTAATTACAAGAAATTCTGGGTTGTAAAGATTTTTCTAATATTTTTATGCCTTTTTCTACTTTGAATTGGTATTTCATTACCCTACTTGAGTGAATACCTGCAGAGATCTGGTTAACACCTGCTCAGCTAAAATCTCATCCACCCTCTCACTGTCTCTTGTTGTGATTACTGAAACTGTTTTCCTCCAGCATTGGCAAATAGGCCCTTGTCCTATCAGAAAGCGACTGCAAACTGTATTTTACAAATTCATGTCTTTGAACATGTCACTCTTATTTTTGCACATTCTGTTTCACTCCTTCTCATGTCATTCTTCCTTTTCTGGCTTCCCATTGTCTATTCATCCACCCTAAGACAAGCGTTAGCCCTTATGTTGGATTTTCAAATGAGCACTCTTGGGTTTCTGCTAAACTTGCCATTTTATAATTAGGAGCTGACCCCAATAAGCATGCAAGATTAAAACACTGTCCTCTTTTTAATTACTTCTTAAAACTTTTCTTTTTCTTATTGTTTCAAGGGGGAGGGGGAAATGCTTTTCTACTGAAAGCTTGTCAACAGAGACTTGTTATGCTGAGATCACAGCATACTCACTGATTAGTGCTGTCTTATTGTTTCCTTGGCCTTCTATGCCAGCTGGTCTATATCCAGCTTTGAGTCCTGCCTCCTACTTAGATCATTAGCCCCTTCAGCCAGAGCCGCCTGCTTTATTCTGGGCTTGTGTAACATCCAGCAAAACAGGGTCTTCCTCCATGAATGCAGCTGCTTGGCACAGTGATAATAAACATATTAAACATTACTGCTGTGATTATTATTGTGCATGTAATATTTATATGTGTGGGGAAAAGGTCTGGATTCAACACCCAGTAAACTCCTACCAGAAAGAATGTGATCCAATTAACAATAAGATCTTTAGGTGTATTTTCATCACTGGCAAAAGCAGGACCCCTGCTGATTGACCTGTAAAACGTTGATGATGTTTGTTTTAAAGGCAGCCACTTATCAGATCGTGTCGCTGCCTCAAGCTGCGATAATCAAAGAAAAATTGTGGATACTTTTAGGAAAGAGAAACTGAGATGTTCACATTCCACTTCTCATGTCAGTCACATCTGTCAGCAGATATTTTACAAAGTTATTGTGGATGTTGTCACACCTCTGGCTGTCTGTGAGGCTACTTCTATTTAAAAAAGGAGGTGGTTAATAAAACAGTTTCGATGAAGTTGACCACTATCTGCTTTAGCAGCTGCTCAGAGAGTGCATCATGACTACAGTATTAAGTGAACAAATTCCAGGTTTCTTAGCAGTGCAAATAAAAAAAGAAAATAAAAAGTAATAATCTGTCCTACTATAAAGCTGGGCATCCAAGAAACAGTTTGGCTTTATTAGTGGTCCAGCCAGACCAATCTCATAGCACAGCATGTATTTCTCACAAGGCTAAGATGATGCATAGCAAACTGGGCCTCCAAGTGCCATCAAAATAGCACAACAGAAGAGTACTCAAAGATCCTTCACAATGAGGGGCTTGATGTTACGTGTTTAACATGACTGCATCTATTGGAAAGAATGTTTGGGCACTTCCCTCTCTGCCTCAGTCCTAATGTTTAGCTCCTCTTTCAAAAGTCACTCCCTTACCACGAGCAACAAGCCTTTTGCCTAAGCTGGCAGAAATGAGATGAGCTTGTCTTTGCTGAATGTTTTTCAATGCATGTTTTGCTGCTCATCCAAGAAATGGGTTGATCGGTAGTGATGAACTCTTCTGGATTAAATCTAACATTACTGATTTTCAGCAACTGTTGTCTTGTTTAAGTGATGACTCTCTTAAGTTCTTTGACGAATTCAAAAGTCCAGTGTGAAATAAGTGATGGAAATGGCTAATGTAGCTGAAAACTTCACTCCTCACATATTGCCGGTAGAGGTTTGGTGGCTGTAAGGCCAGACGTGACCCTGATGGTCACAAAGTTTGAATTAGCTTCATTTTAGAATGATTCAGTTTTCCTTTTGTCTTCTTCTCTACCTTCCTTCCCACTAAGTTTTGGACTTCATTTGGAGAATATGTACTATATGTAGAGATTAAGCACTAAAATTTATAGCCATAAGATGCTTCCTTTACATTTGAAGAGAAGTTTTGCTTAGTTTTTCAGTTTGCTTTCCATGTTTTTCTTATGCCTGCATTAGTGGGAAACTATTACATTTCACTACAAAGAGCTTTTACACGAATTTGGACTATGGAAATGGCCAAGGCATCATGGACACCTGAACTCCCAGAAACTCATTATCAACACATGATAATGGAGTTTGTCTCAGAAAATTAAAAATGGGTTTATGGATTAAAGACTGGGGAGAAATCCATCTGATGAGGTAAAATATGCTTTTTGTAATGAGTATTTCTTGTTCAGACCAGAGCCTGACTTTAAGAAAGGCTGATTCTCTAGCTTTTAAAATTGCTAGAGACAGAAAAGATTGTAGTCCTACTGAGGTTGTTTTAATGGACAATTGCCCTGAGAGACAGAGAGAGAGGTGAAAAATGAATACTTAATGTAGAGGAAGAACTGCTTCTCCCGTCATGAACAGGTAAAATTGAAGTTATAACTTTGTAGTATTTGTAGCCACAATCCTGATTATCTTTAAATCAGAAACCAGCTCTGTTATTAACTCTTATTAAATAGGAAATTCCAAAACAAGAATACCAACCTACAAATTAAAAATACCTTCCAGTACCTTCCCAGTACCATTTTTTCACATGGACAGCATCAGGTCTTAACAGAGGGTGCTGAAGCTGGTGATCTGTGGTGCTGGACAGGAAAACAACTACTCCTGGCAACTTTCTCTTTGACAGGGTGCAGTCCATTTGGTAATGATAACTCTCAGAAACTTTTTCTGTGCTTTCCTTCAGCATCATTTCTGAGGTGCAATTAGACCTGCTCCAGAGCCTCAGTTGACCATGTGCCTAACAAGGATCTGCAGTTTCCAGCTGGTTCCAGAGGAATACTTTATTTCCTCTATCCCATTGTTAGAATCCTTGGTCCAGTGCAGGCTTTCTTTACATGAGGTCATTGCTTCTGTCATTGCTCGGGCAAAACAGCTTCTTCTGAAGTGGATGACCCAATTACTGAGGTAACAGATGGGCCAGTGTTCAATGCACTTGCCAGCTGACTGCTTGCAAACATGTTCTTAAACAGATATCATCACAATTTGCTACACAGGAACTGACAAATTTCATTCTATGTGACATGGTGTGATATGGATCTGCTGTAGTGCCAGCCTCCTACACAGTTAATGAAAGGTCTCCTTTTCCATCCCATGCATAGGCAAGGCTGACAATGAGGGGGATCACCATTACACAGTTATTGTACTCCTGTAGTTTCCGTTGATGGCTGCAGCTTGCCTGAGTTAGCCCTATAAGGAAGCGTTTAGGCTTCTGATCTAACCTGAATTTATCTTCTGGAGTTAGACTGCAGATAATGTCTTACAGATTGCTGCTCAATTTGTTTGTCTGGAAGAGGACAAAGAATCGTTTCAGCTCTGCTGCTCCACTGTGCCTACCAGTGGGAAGCTTCTTCTCCACACCCATGCTGTGGGACCAGGAAAAGGAAGAGGCAGTGGGACAGAATCTGAAACACAGCAATACTCAGAACTTCAGTCCTGAGCTCCCATGTCTGCAGCAAAGCCCTCTCCTCAGCCACCCTGGAAGAGCTTCCTCAGTGACTCAGCTGTTGTGGCCTGACTCTCCCCTCAAGGCATTCTCCTGTGATGTCCAGAAAAAAACTATTAATAATGTAACAGAGAATTAAGAGGGCCGAAGGTATATTAACTCTGAGAAGTCCCTGATACTTGTTTCCCCTGGGTATGCCAACTTTTTCATGTGTCCCTACACTGTAGTTTTGACTCTAGGGAAGGGAAGGAAAAACAAGGTTGTTTGTCCTCATTACAAATCTTCTTCCTGCAAGATTTTTCTGGTCATAGGTGTGGCAGGGCAGGTTGGTAAAAGCATCCCAGGGTTTTACATTAGACTTCAGGAAGGTTAAAGCTAACCTGTGCTAGTATTTACTGTATGATAAATTGTAACCTAATGTTGCAACTCCCATTCTAATCTGCCTCTGCCTAATTCAGATCAGGTTGGGTGTGCAGATAATTAAGAGCTGACTGCTTGCTCAAACGGTTTCTTTGGTTTCTCACACATGCTCATACCATGAAACAGAAAAGAAAAATTATTACAAAGTGCGAATTTTGTTGTTTCAAGATCCCTGCATATATAGCATTCATCTTCACTTTTGGATGTGGCAAAGAGTCCAAAACACACAGATAATTCTAATATCTCCAAGGGTTGTAACAGAAAGAAAACAAAATTAAAACCACTAAGTTATTAAAATGTTTTTGTGATGTCAAGTTATAATGGCTCGCTTAGAATTCTGAAACAAGCTATGGATCCAAAACACACACCGTTCGGAAAAGTGTGGTCCCTTTAGTAGGTGCTAACTCTCTGTTGTATAACATCTGCAAATTGCAATCGTTTTACTGGCAGGAATATTCCCTGTAGATAAACACAGCATCCTGTACCCCACAACATGTGTCTGAGGCTGTCCCATGCATCACTGAATAACTTCCTAGTTTCTGGCATCAACTTTGGGGTTCCTCAGCCTGAGAAGCCCCGAGCATAAGAAAAACCCAGCTACTGATTCATAGCTATAAGGAAATTATTGGCAATTATTTCCTAAGTATGTGACTGTACTTGAAGATTGTTTTGCTTGCAGCTTATCCAGTGCAAATTTTTGTAACTTGGGAGATAGCCCTAGTTATTTAGGGCTGAGAAGTAAAACTGAACACCTTCCAGCACTTGAAGTTCACGTCGGAATTCAAGACTGTGAACAGGAAAAGCTAGAAACTGTATTCTGGAAAGTACTTATTACTCCAAGCAAATATTTCAAGGGCCAGTTTAACAGCTAAAGTGTAAAGTCTCTTGTAAACAGTTAGCACTGAATGTTTTGTATTATCCATAGTCAGGGGCGTAACAGTAGGAACTTCTGGATGACTAGCAGGCTTCTCAGCAAATAATTGACTGCCAGGGCTAATAACAAATTGAAAAACATTAGACATTTTTTAAAAGCTGTGCTACTTGTTTATTTTGACTCTGTAAACTATGCATATATCTTTGGCTGAAGGAAACTTGAGAACCTTGAACTTCATGGCTCTGCTCTGTGTTTGGTATATCAGAACACAAGAGGAAAATAGTGTTAACCTCTACTTTACTCTAATTGTAATCAGTCACAATCATCAGCTGTTACTTAGATTAAATTGCAGTGTTTTTGCTTAGTGATATATTGCTTTTTAGGATTAAATGAATACTTTATAAAAGGTAAACATTTGTCCCCAAAACTGTCTGCATTTTCAACTACTACTTTCATTGCCAGATAGCTCCATTTTTACTTTTTCCCCTTATAGTTCACAGAGAAACTGGCTCAGGACTTTTGCTTACTAAGGCATTTTTAATCTTAAGAAACCATCCATACCCAAAAAATATGATGCTGAAGCTTGAATGTCATCACTAAGCATCTGATTTGAAATAGCTCTTAAAATATATGCTGAATGAAGATTTGACTTTGTGATCTTGGAGGTCTTTTGCAAATTAATGGTTGTATGGTATTATTAACAATGATTTTTAAAGAAAAAACCCATATTAACAAAAAAAATGGGCAGTATTCAAATCAAAGTTTAGGAAAAGGTAAAAGGGATGAAGAGATAGCAATCCAACGTAGAATAAAAATGAAATCATTTTATTTTATGGAAATAAAGGTCATTGAATTGCTGTGGCAAAAAGTTATTTTTTTCAGGGCCTTGTTAGTCTGATATTTTTATTATATTTGTGGATGCTATTAAATGAAGAAAGAAAAATAGTTACAAGGCTGTAAGTACCCCTTCCCAGAAGATCTGTGGACAACAAAATTTTGCCTGGTTACAGTTACTTGAAGGGACAGGGCGCTCTTAGAGAGTGATCTGAGTCATTCTGGGATAACCTGGACCTTCTCAAACAACTTGTAGCTAAATGTATATTTCACAAGGAACAGAGGCTCTGCCTGCAGCACAGGAGGCTCTAGACTGGACAGTGGTGGCTCTGAGAGGGACTACAGAAAACTGGAGCTGAACAAAGCCTGCAATGAGTGCAATGCTGGGCTTCTGCATGGCTTGGAATATAATGCAGAGAGAAATGGTAGGAAGGAGGGAAAGTCGAGAATGAAGAGCACAAGAAATCTGCAAAACTGCAGACCTTATGGCAGCCTTCCAGTACAAAGAAGGGGCCTACAAGGGGAGAGGGACTTTTTGCAATGGTTAGAGCAGATATTAAACAGAAATTCTTTGCTGTGACGGTGCTGGTGCACTGGAACAGGTTGCCCAGAGAAGCTGTGGATGCCCCAACCCTGGAAGTGTTCAGGGCCAGGTTGGATGGGGCTCTGAGCAACCTGGTCTTGTGAACGGTGTCCCTGCCCAGGGCAGGGAGCTTGTAACTAGATAATCTTTAAAATCTCTTCCAACCCAAATGATTTTATGATTCAATGAAAACTGTGTTAGCTGTGATTATTTAAAAGAGTGTTGTAAATGTGCGTTGATATGAAGAGAGCAGCAGTATTTGTTACAGAGCTATAGAAAATGACTTATGAACAAAGACGTGAAAAACACAATCTGTTATAAAAATCATGTTTGATTACAGTGTATAAGTGTCTTCTGAAAAAAGAAGTACTGAAAAGAAAATTAAAATGACAATCAGTGTTGGAAAATGGAGCCATGTACTTCGAAACAGACAGTAAGCCCAAATGTTTTAGAGGAATAAATTGTCCAAAAAGAGGGGAATGTTCCATTTATTTGGATATTAAAATGTAATTTAAATTTATTTCCAGGAACTGTAGTCTAATATTCTAATAAAATATGACTCATTGAATGAACTAGAAAAAGATATCAGTAAAAATTAAGAATCCATAATATCCTTCAAAAACAATGGCCGCACTCAAATGGTTTACTAGGAATGGTCCTGGGTCTGCAACAATTCCCAGACTATGCCCAGAACTGCTTTGGGATAATGCTAGTTAGTCAGGACTATGACCATGCCAGCAGCTATTCTAATAATTTAAAAATTTTAAAAAAAATCAAGGTCCTGAAGAGTTCCCTGACGCTCTTTAATTTCTTATAAATGCGTAAGTCAATGGACAGATAAGCTCACTTGAGATTTTGCATCTAAATTTCTTAGTTTATTTCTCTCTTTCTTACAGAAGAAGGCACAAATGATGCCATTTTATTAATTCAGGCCTAAGATGCAACAACACATGATTCAGTAGCCCACAAAAATCGAGTCTTTCCTCAGAAAAATTGTAAGTTAGACAAAACCCGGGGAAATAATTACACAATAGAACAGTTTGAGCACAGAACGTTGAATTGACACACACACTTATCTCATCCTACCTTCTTTGGACCCATCTCCAGCCAACTGGAAAAACACTTCCCTTCCCAGCAACCTCCAACCCTTTTCTTCTAAATGTATGCTACCCAGACATACATTGCACACTCGGTGTGAAAAGATCACAAGATATGCATCATCTGAACATGAATGGGTCCTGTTGAAAGAGAAGAGGAAATACCAAAATTAAAAAACAGGATGATTTTTGTTCCTTAGCCTGTACCCCATTCCATATCTCATAACAGCAGGGTTACTTCTGCTATTCTTCTCATTTACATCCCAATTGAAACCATTAATGCTTGTGTGTCAGTTTGATGTAACCAGTTAACTCTGTATGAAGGGTCACTTCATTTTAACATTGTCTTCAGATGCCTAGGAGTGAGCAGGTGCAGTGACAGTTTTAACTTGTTATAATTTCAATGAGCACAAGAAGATGCACTTGAAACAGACAGCCCTGGTCTAGACAAAGAGCCTCAACAGCAGGCAGAAGCAAGCTCTATTGCTCAACATTCATGTTATTAACATACTCTGCTGTCATTCCTGTGAAATCAGTATTCACAGAATTTTTCACTGACCTCAGAACTGTACTAGCACAGACGATTTTATTTAACTTCAAATCACAGTCAGCCTAAATAGGCAACATCAAGGAAACCTAGTTGCCAAAAAAAGCTTAGTTAGCACTTAGTTAAGTTTCTAAGTATTTTTTCAGTAGCAAACCTTCCTTCCTCAAGTACACAATAATTTAAAATTATATTCAATTGGCAGTGGGTGGAAAAGGTTTCTGAGAAACAGCTGAGAAAACTTGAGTATGTATCTTTTTGGTTTTTTGTTGTTATTTTGCATGGAGGTATATTGTTTTGTGAGTAGAACTTTATAAATTGGAAGGGAACAGAGAGCTCTAAGTGAACTGAGGAAGTGTGTGTGGGTAAGGTTCTGACCAATGCATGTGGAAGAAAAACAAAATCTACAATTTGTTGTTGGGGAGTTAATAATCAGGGGATTGTTCTTTCCATCTCTCATGATGCTTCCATTTCAAGGTCACATCTGACTTGATCTAGTCAGGCAATAGTTCAGCTCCAAGGAGGAGACTGACCTGCACAACCACCACATGTCCTGGCAGCCTTCTCTGCTTCTACAGCTCTCTGCTAAATTAACACCAGCATTTTCTATCATCAGCATGTGAACTTGGAAAGCACCTGTGCAGAGCACTTGGCTCATTGTGCAGCAGCATGGCACCCTTTCAGAGGCGTCTGGCACTCCTTAGATCAAGGAAGCAATATTAAGACAGCAAATTTTATAAAGTTCTTCAGGCTTTTTATGTGTTTCAGTAGTGCTGCCCCATTGGGTAAATCAGGAGCATGTAATTATCCTGTTGTTTTTCTGCCCTTTACCTCAAAAATGAGATTTCTTGTATCTCTGAGAGATGGCATGTTTACCCATGGTGTTTCCTGGAATGCAAAGAGACATAACATTTGATACAACATTGATGAAGTGGTTGACTAGTTCATGAAGATCTCACTAATCTCAGTGCAACAGTCTCCAAAGTTTCCAAGCTCCTAAGGTTTCCCATCTGTCTCACAAGCTTAGAAATGGCATTCTGCAAAATCAGAAGAATGTGAGATCTGAAGAAATCTGCTCATTTCCCAACTGATTTGCTGCCATCTCTTTCCCAGAAAGACATGATCTTCCCAGATGAGTCAGACATAAAAGTGAATTAAGGACCAAAACAAGAATGCTTTTATACCCCAGCATAGCTAACTTAGCTTGCATCATACAATTTTCAGAAATTGAAATGATAAATTGTTTATGAAAAACAGAGCAAAAGCCTCTATTTTCTATTCTGCTAAGAATCTTTGTTCTCATTTAAAAATAAAAAGGTACTTTAAAATTAAAAGAATAGAAGAGCTAGAATCAGAAAAGAATTTCCTGTTTGTAAACATTTATAAATAATAATATGCTTTGCAACTATATGCTTCTCCCAACAGCTACTCTCTTTAGTCTCAGAATATTGATGAGATTCTCATGGATTTGAATCTCTTTGGGTTTTTTAAAGATGCATAGCAAGATTGATCATTTTGAGAACTGAATCCTAAATTCTTATGCATGACCAGACTGTGCTGAAACATGGGGACACAAAGGGATCAGAAAACCTGACAAGAGGTTTTTCTTGTGGGGAAGGAGTGCATCTCAAGAGACACTGCTCCATACTAGAAGTACAGAACAATTTACATTAGTGTCTTATCTCACAACTGTCCATTTATGAGCTTCATCTTTTTAAAAGACTTTGACAGCCACACCATTGCACCCCCACTAATGCATATGGAAGTTTTACAAAGAAAGGGAGAAAGATTTTCCCACCTTTGTGATATTACTCAGAGTCTCTCCCAGCTCACCACTATCAATCACAACCTCAACATCCAACTATTCTAATATTCATGATCCTTGTTCTTGCAATGGTAACCATGGATTGCAATTACCATTATTAAACAAATATATTAAACAAAATATAACCAACTTGGTTATATAAAGGTTATTTTTATTTTAAAAAGCCAAAGAGTGGCGAGATCAAAGCAAAGTCAAGTGCAATGAACTGGTGGCAGGAAATGGTATGGTTTTGTGGGAGGAGGTTCTGAGAAAAGCCAACCTAAATAAATAATAAGAAAAGTAGGCAGACAGGGCCTTGCCAGGGGTAGGTGTGAATTAAAACTGAGAATGAGGGACCGATCAACAGCTGCTCCTGGAGATGGTTCTTGCAGCTGCATCTGCAGCTGGTTCTTCCCTCGAGTTTGGGGGCAGATGGAATCACCCCTATGTGCTTTTTATGCAGGAGAGTCCTGGAGAGTGGGACAATGCAAGCTGATCTCTACTATGTCAGCTTTTACTGCCAGGACTGAGGAAACTGGAATCTGCAGCTGCATTCCAGCAAACCAAACCCAGCCCAGGGCCACAGCAACAGGAGAAAGCACAAAGAATCAGCCCAGTTAAGGCTCCTTCTAGAGAGAATCGAGACTGCAGCGAGTGCAGTGTTGAGCAGCTTGTCCAGCTGTGGCTCAGCCAAGAGGAAACCTGTGCGGGGCACTTGAGCAGGTGGAGCAGAAGCTGCCTGCTGAACCCTGCGGGGGCAGGTGAGCTCTCGTTGGCTGCAGTTTTCTCTCTGGCCGTCAGACTCCACTCTCCTGCCTGGCATACAGGCAGCTGGGACACGCAAGGCTGCACTGAACTTGGAAAGCAGTAGTGGTAGGCAAGCTAAGCCCAGAGGAATGGGAAGTTGTCCGAGTCACCTGCTGTACAGGAACGGATGAGGAACGTGGCGAGACAGCAAGAATTCCACTCATTGGCCTCATTATTTGAAGTCCTGCACGGTGGAGAAAAAGTCTGGAGTTTCATTAACTCTTTTAGCTGGTGTCATCTCATCTTCCTTTTTTCCAGGCACCTGGATCACCCCAGTCTCCACGTTGTTTCCATCCTTGTGTTGGCATGAGAAAAAAATTCTCTTCAGCACTACAGTGAAACAGATCAGGAGCTGATACAAGCTAAGACTAACCCAGCCCAAGTAAAAGTTGGCTCTAAGTCAGATCATTTCCCCAGCCACAAGCACAGGGAGGGGTAGCACAGGAACAGGAACAATTGATAAGTGAAAGGCAGGACTGCTTATGCTGTTGGCAGTGACAGCTTCTGCCTGCTCAAGTTGTGCAGCTCCAGAGCAGAGGCTCTAAAGCTCAGTGCTCAAGCCTGAATTGCTGGAGCGATGTTGGATTGCTCTGCCTGTACCTCATGTGTCTCTAAGAGGTACCTAAAAGCAAGAGGCAAGAAATTAGAAAATTCCCAAATGTCTTCATAAGTGTTGTGGCACATTAATGCCAGGGAAAACTGAAGATAGTCCCACAGGAGTAGTTCTGACCACATGTGGAAACCTTGGGGCCTTGCTAACTTGCACTGCAGGCTAAACAGAATGAATTTCTGAAGCCCTTATGTGCTGAAATAATATTGAAGCATTATTTGAAAATATTACTATTTGTTGTAAATACTTCTTTTGCTTCCAAAGTGCATTTCTTGGAGCTGCACTCCTGTGATAACAAAGTATGAGATTTTGGACAGGCTGCCAGGTATTGGAGAAGTAAAGCCATATTTCTGCAAAAGTTATATTGGCAAATCAATTCAAATGAAAGAAAAATACTAACTGATATTATACACAGGAAATACATGCATATATATTTATATATGTATATATACACACACACATACGAGAGAGGAAGATAATGATGAGAATAACTTTACTTATAAAACCCACTGTGAGGTGAAAAGTGGATTTATTTCAGAAAGAAGATAATTAAAACAGTAAAAAATGCCTTTTCACAAAGCACAGAAAAATCTAACTGTGATCTCAAAGCAAACTTTACAAATATTCTTGATGCAAAAAGAGTTCCTGAAGTATTAGGGAAGTTTGAAAGCAAAAGAGAAGGAAGCAAATAATTTCCTTCTCCAAATATTGTAATTTCTACATCTATCAAACCATAGATAATACGAATTATGAAAAAATCCAAAACAAAACTTGTAATTTTGATAGCACAGTATGCTTCATGCAACCCTGCACCTTTCTAAGAGACATGGTTGTTGGCTTTCTGGTTAATAAATAATAAATCTAACCATTTTGCCAAAGCCTGTAAATAAAGAGTTCATTCCAAAAGTCAGCATGTTATGGGAAAGAGCCTCAGTGCCTAGACATTTTAGGCAACTACTCAAAAAAGTAAATACTGCATGCGATTTATCTGATCTGGATGAATGTGGAAAAGAGACTTAACAAACCTGGATTGAATTAAGACATTCCACTAGTACAGCTTTCCTACAATAAGCCCACTTATAAGTTAAAGAAGGATAAAGGAGACCTTGTGTACACAGAGATGAAAGTCTTCTAGTTAGGGAAGAGATAGCGCCCTAGTAAAGTAGTTCTGCTCATGTATCCTCTAATTGGAGGTAATTTCAAACTGGATTGATGGAGGGATATAAATTGAGCATTGTGGTGCCTGTCCTGTAGGCACTGACTCAGGGAAGGAAACAGTCTCCCAGTCCCTTGGCCATTGGTACTCTGCCTCATCCTCTGCCAGCAGCCTAAGCTCACCCCCAGCCCCAGCTCCCACCACGTGGCTGAGTGTTTGGCCAACATTCCTGGCCTCCTAGTGAAACCTCTGGGTGCAGAGTCTCTCCACAAACAGTTGTTTAGGCTGGATTATTGCAAGGGGATTGTTTGTTCTTTTGGGAGGCAGACGATTCAGTTATACAAAGGCTGTTACAACTCAAAGATTGAAGGTCTGAGGAGAAGACTTAAGAGGTTACGTGGCTTGAGAGCAGCTTTACATTAAATTGCTTTGTGTTTTAAATAGCACTTGATCAAGAAGAACAAGGTTTCAATTGATTACTGTGTCAGGGCATGTTGCAGGAGGCTACTGTGGACATTAACTCTTTATGCAGGGTTGGAGTGAATTGACAAAAGGGATTGGAACTACACAGAGAGGAGCAGACCCTGTGTCTCTTCTCACTCCTAGTGAAACCCCCTGGCCATGTTCTCAAAAGGCCAGGACTGTGAGGTGTGCAGTAATCTCACAAAGGGAAAGACAGAAAGTTGCCACAGAAGGACCAGCAGCCCAGCAAGTACCCAGTCCCCTAATCCTGCCACACACAGACACCTAAAGTCACCTTGTGATAACTCGCCTGCATAAGGTCAAGTGCACCTTCTGTCTTTCCATGATAGGGGCATAGCGCCCTTCCCTCTCATCAGGCAGATGGTCAGGCTTGACATTCCTCACTAAACCCCTCCTCAAAGCAGAACTGTGCTGGCATACAGAATTTATAATGCATGCACAATCTTCTTTTTATTTTCATAAGCAACATTTGCTGCAAATCAAAACTATAAGTTTATCAACGTATGTAGGTAATGAAGTATAGTAAAGGAAGACATTAATAAGTTTATAGATGTGTACATGTTTTTTTAAAACATAAATACCTGGCTACATGCAAAGAATTGAGAATCTTTAGGAATATCAACAGACTGTGATAACCTTGCCTAGGGTTAACAAAAAATCATTAACCCTGAAAAGCAAACTCATCTGAACCAGGCAATCATTTCTTCACCATACAGTTCTTTTGATAATTAGGTTTAATGTATGTTACACAGGAATGAGGAGATGCTACCAAATGATGCTCTGTAACTGTATGTCCTTGCTCTAGTTAGGTGGTCACCTGCTGTCTCTGAAACTACTAAAATAGGAGAGATGTCTCATTAATTTAAAAAACTGTGTTCATGTATAAATGGCAAAGTGATGTGTCAAGGTTGATGTATTTTAAAAATTTAGGGATTATACTCCTTTAAATTTTTCCAGAAACTGTTAAGTAAATGCATGCAGTAACTAGATCACATGCTGCTTTTAACAGTCATTTCACTTCTAAATTCTCAGATCACATTCTTAGAAGAATTTACAGACTGAGGAAGTCAGTTTAGTTTTAGTTTCATTTCTCTGTTTTTTAGACTTCAGTCTATATCCTAATATAATAATAATCCCTGTAAATTTTCAAAGTGTAGATGTGATTAAAGAAATTGCTCAGGTTTCAAGCATTAATGTTTAGTCTCAAAAGGCCCCCTAGAAGGGATGTCTGTATATTACTCTCTGTGAGGGTAGACATGCCTATACTTAAGGTTATTCAGCATCTCTTAATCCAGGACACAGGTTTTCAACCTCCCAAAAGTTAAATAATTTGGTCTGAAATTTCACACAGAAATCACTTGAAAATCAAGGCAAAAAAAATAAGCTGTCTTTAAAAAAACTGACAGGTTTTTCTTTGAAGCAAAACCTTGAAATCTGGTCAAGGATAAGTTTAATACAATTTTTCTGCTTTTTTTTTTTTTTTCTGAAAGTAAAACATACTAAACAGCTAACAATTCTTTAACAGAGCTTCAGAAGATGTCATTCTAGGATGGCAATCATCAGTAGAGGGAGCAAGGCAAAAAACAGCATCACAATCCAGACTGAAAGAGAGCAGACTTTGGCTTTTTCAATTACCTGACTGGTAGAGTCCCGTGGGAGATTGTACTGGAGGGGGGACCAGAAGATCAGCCGCTTTTCAGGGATGATCTCCTCCACCTTAAAGGTAGGCCCACTCTAATGAGCCAGAAATCAAGCGAAGACAACAAGACACTGGCGTAGATGAACAAGGAGGTCCTGACAAAACTCAAAGGAAAAATGTAAGAGGTAGAAGCAGTGACAAGTCGCACAGCAATAATATGGAGGTGCTGTCCAAGCATTCACGGAGGTTAGGAAAGTCAAAATCCTTATGAAGTTGAATCTGGAGAGGAATGTGGAAGGCAAGAAGAAGAGCTTCCCTACGTATGACAATAGCAAAAGGAAAATATGGACCCATTGCTGAAAGAAGAAAGGGACTTAGTGATAAAGAACATGGAACAAGCTGAGGTACAGAATGCCTTCCTTGCCTTAGTCTATACTGGCAAGATTGCCTTCAGGAATCTCAGCTTTCTGAAACACCAGTGGGAAGGTCTAGAGTAAAGAGGATTCACTCTAGGTAGAGGAAGACCAAGTTTGGGAACATCTAAACAAACGAAATACATAGAAGTTCATGGGATCTGACAGGATGTACCCACAAGTGCAGAGGGAGCTGGCCAATGGAGCTGTGAGGCCGCTGTCGGTATCTGAAAGGTCGCGGAGACTGCGAGAGGTTCCTGACAACAAGAAAAAAGTAATTATCAATTCTGTCTTTCAGAAGGGCAAGAAGGAGGATAGGGGAGCTACAGGTCTTTCAGTCTCACTTCAGTCCCTAAAAAGAAGGTATGGAACAAATTATCCCAGAAACCTTTTCCAAATACAGAAAGATGATTTGGAATAGTCATTTTGGATTTATGAAGACAAGGACGGGCTTGACCAACATGATAGCCTTCTGCAGTAAGACTAGTTCAGTGGATGAGGATGGAGTACTAGATGACATCTATCCTGGCTTCATTAAGGCTTTTGACAGAGTCTCCAGTAATGCCCTCACGGAAAAATGGATGAAGCATAGGCTGTGTTAAGTGGGCAGTGAAGTGGAATGAAAACTGACTGAACTGTGAGGCCCAGAGGGTTTGCATGCAGAGCACAATGTCCAGCTGGAGGCCAGTCATTAGTGGTGTCTGGTAGGGGTAATGCTGGGGCCCACAGTGTTTAACATCTTCTTTAATGACCTGGATTATGGGATGTCACACTTTGTGACATCAGGCAACACACATCCCATCAGTCTCAGTATTCCCTCCAGATGTCTATTTGCTGTCATGCAGGTTGTGTTCCAGATGTGTAGCATTGAGAACCATCTCATCCTTTCCTTCTCAGCTCTTCCTTGCATGCTTGTGAAATCAAGCTCCAAAATGTAGGAAATTAATTACTTAAAGGTTAATAATTAGCAAAGTGTGGGGGGGAGGGAGGTGTTGTACAATGTCAGATCTGCCCCTCACATTTATGCATAATGATGTGGTCTTTTGTTACATGGACATTCTTCCTGCATGGTCTTCATTCAGTATGACGGATGGGCAAGTCTCATGGAGTTAAGTAGCTGTTGAGTATTTACTACCTTCAGAATTATTCCATGTGCAGGGCTATACATTGATTTACTCTCTCTTCCTACTACAAACTTTCTTAGAATGAGTTTTCCCTTAGGAATGTTTTGCAGTCTCCTTTGTAACATTGTTCAGAATCTTCTTCATGGGAGAAGATATATTGGAATCTAGGTCTTCAAGCCAGATTTAACTATTTTAATATAAAGGCAAAACTCTTGTTATTGCTTCCACTACCTACAACAAGTCAGAATCCCAAAGAAAACAATTCCCATTACACATTATTTTCAGGACAAATACCCACACTATGTGGGTAAAATTGCTTATCATCCCACAGATAAAGACCATATTCACAAGGATTGCAGGATAGTACCATAGAACCCTACTCACAAGGAAAGACAAATCACAGCTGCACACCAGCATTAATTATAACATCTCCTAAACATTTGAGTTCTACAGGGTATTTTCTCTGCATCAAATACCTGGATGATGACATCCCTTTAGGCAGCAATTTGTTTTTTATAGACCAACAAAAGTCCTTGGGCCTGCAATTAGCTTCTTTTAACTAGCTCTCTGTACACTTCTTATGTGTGTTTTAATTTCCACTTTCTTTAGGTTCCTTCCATTAGCTCCAGCAAGGGAATTGCACATTTAACAGGTCCCACTGCAAACTGAAATATCTGCCATGGAATTGTTTTTAAGAAAAAACCAACACCTCTCTTCTTCTACAGTATTTTCTGCAGATTTCAGTTTATGGACAGCAAAGTTGCTGTTCAGATGAATCCCATGCTTTTTATTGGAAGACTTTCCACCAGCTACCCCACAGTCATGGTACAACTCCACTTCCAGAAAACAGGAGTATATGACCCTCTCATTCAGATGATATGAGCACTGTCTCCTGGCAGGTGTGCAATTTTGGGACTAGCTTTTAGCATCTGGTTACACATGTAAAGCTGAGGTAAGGATTTATTTTCTTATGTAAAATAGATGTTGTTTTTCTGGGTTTATTACCAATCTGTTAAAGTGCTCTTCTGAGTGTAACAGTGTATTTCTTGCTTCTTGTAGACTTCTAACCTTTCTTACGCATTAAGCCAGACCCTTTCCTTCAAAATGAAAAACAACACACAAAGAAGCTAGATAGGATTTAACTGTTAATAGTTTGGCTTTACTTTATTTCAACTGCTTGACTTACGTCCTTGACAGAGTAATGAGCTACTAGAAATTTAGATGATGAAGGAACCAATATCTGACAGTGAATTCTGAAGTGTACCATGCATTATCCCATGCACTGTCTGTTTCACTCCCTCAGTTTGACTGTGCTTTGTTTCTGCTCCTGAGATCCTGGCAAGTCTAACGTGTCTACATGGCTCTTTTTATGCTCTAGTTTTTTATGTTAGAGCTCTTTAAAGGTCTGCTCCCAGGACTTTATTTTTGCCATCCTCATTTTCTGTGTTTTCTTATTTATTGTTTTTCTTTCTTATGCTGTAATATCACAGCCCATTTCTTCTCTCCATCTTGCAGGATTCTTGAAACCAATTTAGTGCTCCTATTTCCATACCTATTAAAAAAAATTTAAATCTTTACTTATAACTATAAGCACATTGATTGCCTGCCTGCACTTTTCTTTATATCTGGACTTTTCCCTTGCCCTTCACCTGCTGTTCTTGCTCCTCAGCCTCTTCCCTGCTTTGGCCCTTGGATGTGCCTCAATTCCGCACAAGGCAGTGACTGCTGGCGTGGGACACCTTTGTAGGATGGGTATTTAGCTGAAGATGGCAGCGACCATGGCAGAGGGAAACCATAAAAGTCGCTTCAGAAGAATACTGGAGATGAACTCTGCAGTAGGGAAAGGTTTGTGTTTCTCCCTGCTTCTCCTTGAGGATACGCCTCACGCAGCCAGCAAGCTGCTGCTACACCTGCCGTGGCCAGGGCACGCTGAGGACAGCTTTTACCTGCTTCACCCTGTGTGTGGGAACAAAGTTGGAAATTTCTGGCTCCTTAAGAGCAGTCCACAGTAGCAGAACTGTGAATTTGAGTATAATTTTAAAGAGTGCTAAGGTTCTGCAGAATAACGTGAAATTTTTCAGGCAACCCCTGCTCCTGCCTGGGTTGAAAGGACCATAATGAAGACTTTGAAAGGCTTTAGGTCTTGGATGCTGAGCACAAATGCAAGACTAAAAGACTTGCTAAAAGAAGTCTTTGTCATCTATTAAAAAGACTCCAGTACCCCTGGGCAAGCTAACTGTGGGATTTCCTTACCCCAAAATTCATGGATCCTAAATTATCTAGAATAAATTTAATATTTCCTAAAAAGTTTATTTCCCTCTCTACTGAGGAAGAGCAATCTTCTGTGACCTTTTGTGTATCAGGTCACCACTACCATGTCCTCTTCCCCTACTTTTTCCCTGTGAGAAAACAAAAGCCAATCTGCAAAAGTTTCTTCTACAAAGAAGGACACATTTTTCTGACCAGGTTTGGTTGCCCATTCTCCGATGGATTCTCCCCATAAAGTATCTTTCTTAAGGTGCAGTGCCCAAAATTGTATCCAGTAGGTTAATCAAAGCTGGATTAACTCATTTGATGGAAAGTGTGCCCAGAATGCAAGACGTCCTTATTTCACAGGCAACAGTATCACACCATAGCCATCTACTCCGACTGACCTGGGGTCAGACCAGGGACACCTTTAGGCGGGGCTGTGGATTTGATAGGGCTGCCTGTTCATGAACCTGCCAGAGATGGAAACACGGAAGGTTCCCAAGGAAAAGGATCCTTATCTGCCTGACTCAGCAGTGTCAGCCTGGACACGCTGTCTTGCTAGGAGCACTGGTCGAGGGAAAGGTGTGTCTGGAAATTAAACGTGAGAAAATAGGGCATGGCTAGGTGGGTGCTGGGCAGGGTGGGGCATTTAATAAGTTAACGGGGCATGGTGGCAACGCAGCTTAAATTCGAGAGGGCCAAATGTTGGACCGAATAATCTTGGAGACCTTGTCCAACTTCAACGAATCAATGATTCTAAGGGGGCATTTGGTAAGCGAAGACACTACAGGAAATTGGAAAGCGCTAATCGGCATACTCCCACTGTTTCACCTCTTGAAGGCAATACAGGCCGTAGCGGAAGGGAGTATTTTGCTAAACATTCTCTTTTTGTCGAAAACAGAATAAGTTAAGTGCCTCGGGGGGGGGCTGATTTGAAAATCTGTGGATGCAGGCGCGTGAAGAAGGCGGAAAAGCCATTCTCCAGCTACCGGAGGTGACATCCCGCGCCGGGACGCCTCTAGAAGGCTCCCTGAGAACTTCCCCGC
>JAHLSL010000006.1:3850963-3895789 GCA_025920805.1 Petroica traversi | reverse complement strand
GGCCCTCGTGGGCTCCGCCGACTTGGAGAGTGGGGGAGGGCGCGGGGCATCCCCGCCTTGCGGGGATCGGGGGCGAAGGGAGGGGCTCACCTGCCCCCCCCGCGCCCCACGACCCCCGCCCGGCGGCGTGGGATTGCTAAACTCCTTCCTACCTCGCCCCCACTCTCCCCGGTGCGCCCCTGGCAGGGCAAAAGGGGGTTTAGCCCCCCTTCCCCCCCCCCCCGTTTTCCTCTTCCCTGCATCCAGTCGGTGATGGTTCAGGTATGGGATGGTGCTGTAATTCTGAAATACTTCTGGAAGAGCTTTGGGAGCAGCTGGGAGACCGGTGAGGATGGCACGAGATGCCTCTTGTGTGGGTTTTGCAGGTGTTGGTTGCTGAGCTAGTGGTGGAAGTTTCAATGCTCATCAAATCCTATCCAAACCTTTTTAAACAAATATTATTATTATTGTTGTTGTTATTATTATTTAATTTTTAAATAAGCATCTTTGCTGTAAAAGAGAATAGATTTATTTTTTCAGTACTCTTGGTCTTCAGCATATCCTAATGGCACTCAGTGTCAAGCAGGCTACTTCAGGCCACTTTGTAAATAATTTGGCTGTCCTACGTGAAGGTTGATTCCTAGAAGGTGGTGGTAAGTGAATTCAAAGAGGAGCATATGTTACACGATGATTCTGGGAGAAAAATTATGCAGGCTTTTTTGGCTTTGTGGGAGGGATGTTGATGTCATAGGAACTCCTAAAATTTCTCATTAATGGGTCCTGTAAGACCTTCATGTATGATTTTAGTGCTTTTTTAAATTTTATTTTTTAAATTTGTATGCTGCTCACCTCTCTAACGGGAAGAACTCCTGGCCTTTAAAACTTTGGAAGGCTTATTTCTACATTAAAGGTTTGGAAGCAGAAAAAGTGATTTTGGCCTTTGCCTGCAAAAAAAAAACAACCAAAAAAACACCTCACACAAGTTGCAAGTTTGTTGCCTACCCTCAGCCCCCGTATTAACTGGGGAGAGATGTGGGATGGGGGAGGAAGAGAGTGGTCAGGCCCAGCAGTATCTACAGCCTCTGGCTGGCACCCTGGCAGGGAGATAAGCCATCCATGGCACACACCAGGAAGGGGGCTGTGTATCCTGCTCTGCCCTGACAGCCCTGCTCATGAGAGTGCCCTTCTTGGAGCTGCGCTGGTTTGCTGCAGACCCATCTTTGGGGAAGTCAGGGTGCAGCACCTCAGGGCTCTGCCTTGTCTTTTTGCACCAAAATCTGCTTGGCAGGGACACTGTCCAGCCCTTTGAAAGGTCTGCGGCTTCCAGGTAGCTTTCCTAAAAAGTCATGGGGGATTTTCTGGGACTGGGAGGTGAGGATGTTCTTCCCTTGGTTCCTAGCAGAGCATTTTTGAGAAACTAATATTCAGGACTGGTGAAAGGAGTGAGAAAATGCTGAGTAGTTAAGGCAAATAGCAGCAATATAAATTTAGCTCTTGCTTATTGACTTGCAAGTTAGTGGAGGGAGTCTGAGACCCCCAGCTGAAAACAAGGCCCTGCTATGCAAAAGACTGAAGAGATAAGTCTAAAATTTGGCCAGCACACCTGCACTGGTTAGGATTATGAAAATACTCTTGCCTTGCAGATGTAACTGCACTGGCAGCCCACCCATCACTTCCAAATATAAACTGTGGTATGACTGGAGAAGAGTCAGTAGAGCAGTATAGTTTAGGAAGGTGTTCAACTACGTGAGCAAATGAAAAATGTTCTTTGGCCCCAAGTAAGCTGCTTCCTCTTGAGAATTTGTTAGTTATTTTATCTGTGGTTGTGTACATGTAAGACTGCTGGGAAAACCTTGAAAAGCGGCCTAGTCCATAACAACAGGTCCCTCCCTTCTCATCCCCACACTGATGAGAATTTGCACATTCTTTCATGTCCCAAACAAGTGTCTCCATACTGTCCAAGGCTAGTTCCGTGCTCTGTTGCTGCCAGTCCTGGCAGCTCCTGTGGCTGAGGGTTGCTAACCTGGCCCTTGTACCCTGGAGAGCCCTGGCTCTGGGAGGCTGTGACCCTGCCTGCCTGCCCTTTCAACTTGAGGAGCTTTTGCAGGATTCCTGGGGAGTTAATAGAAAGTGTTACCAAGTGGATCTGGACCCCTGCAATGGCTTAAACACCACCAGTAATGAAGAATTAACCCTTACTAAACAACCATCAGCTCGAACCTCTTGGGAGAGCCTGAGCCTCTGGAGACAGGGTCAGTGCTGCGGCGAGGAGCCAGTGGTCCTGCATCCTCCCATGCTCTCCTGCACCCTGCTGGGTGTCTTTTCCCTCTGGAATCTCAGGCTTCCCAGGATGGAAAATTAACCCTGACCTAAATAAATAAAGGTTTTCTGCTGGGCAAGCAGGTTCAACCAGCTAATGGCAAGTCTGGGAAGTGCCAGGGACCGTCAAGGGAAAGTGGTGGCCAGGGATATGACACAGGAGTTGTGACACCATGCTGTTTTAGTGCCAGTGAGTTTGAAAATCGACTTGGATCCTCATGAGAATGCAGGAGAAATTAATGTTTGAGGTACCCCAAAAGCATTCTCGCTGGTGTTGCCTTCTCACTTGGTGTGAGAAAGTCAGTACCATTTGCAAATCCCTGTGCTCAGAAATGGGGCTGCTATAAAAGCAAGCTGCTCAAAATGTTTCTAATTCAAATAGTAGAGAATTTCTTACTGTCTTTGGGTTATAAAGATAAGCCTTTAAGAAGAGGGCCATTTTCTTAGCCATGAGAAAATGCTTAAATGGAGACACCACCCACATGTTAAGTCCTTTTTAAAAGGGGCTAAATCCTCTTAACAACAATATCTTTAGAGAACTCCTGTGGCCTTTAGATGACATGAGCTGTGGAGAGGCTGGTTCGGCATACTTCAGAAGGGGGCAGGAGGATTTACATTTCCAAACTGAATACTTAGTACCTCTCTTATTTTTCTGGTGGTTTAGAAAGTTCCTCTTCCTTCCTCCCTTATTCTCAGCAAGACACAGCTGGAAAGGGAGAAAGATGGGGTAACCCACAGTCCTTCTCCTAGGTGTTAGGTAAAGGAGCAAGCCAAATAGGACATAAATAATGAACAAGGATTTAAGGTGTTGGAGAAGAACGTGTAAGTCGCATAAAGGAAGCAAGCAGTTAACTTAGTGGCTTTTCTTTATTTTGCAGCAATGAAAAGGTTTGTATGTGAAGACAGGTGTTTTTATATTCAGACCTGTTTTCTTTGCCCGATAGTTTGTGTTGCCAGAAGTGAATGTTAGTATGAGTCTGGGACCTTTGCTTTTTGAATAGCATTTATGGGATTTTCTTTGGTTCAAATCCCTCTCCTCCAGCAGCACACTGCTTCTGAGCCCGAGGAAGTACCACATGGTCCTTTGGGTGCAGCCATCTGAGGCGAGTTCAAATAAGTATAAATCCTGATGGCCCTAACCCCGCTGACAAACATCTTGTGAAAAGTAGGCATCCTAATAAAACCCTACAGGAAAAGTCTGTAGCTTGCTGATGGCTTTGCTATCCTCGTGCAGAGTCCAGCTGTGCTGGTGTGGCTCCATCTGCACCAGAACTCCTGTGTATGGTAGCCCCAGGATGATAAGGGCTTTTGGCAGGGTTCCATGAACAGCTGAGCTGCTCAAAGGCTTTACTGTAGCTGGAAGGAGTAGGCTGGCTTGTCCCTCACTGTCTCCTCTATATCATCTCCTTTGCTCTGCCTATGGCCACACAGCCTTCTTCCCCTACTGCTGTACCTGGGGAGCTTCTGCTGCACTGACAGGTTGTTTTGTTGCTGCTTTAACAAGGTGGAAGTGCTGGGTCTGAGCACTAGGTCTGGCATGCATCTTGGGCCCAAGATGGGGTGAGTGAGATGAAGAAAGGTGACAGGAACTTGCCCATGCAGTGGTGTGGAGGAGTTAAATTGTCCCAGCAAGCCTCCATTTTGTGATGTTGTTCTTACTTGTTCTTTCTGTGAATGTGTTTTCCTTGCACCACCAGTCTGCTTACCAAAAGCTGGACAGGGGTCACTTTGTGGCCATTTTATTCTTCTGTAGAGGATGCTCCACCTGGTTGAGCAATTACAGACATTTTGTCTCTCCTCATTTTATGCCAGGTGTGTTGGTGCTATTCCGTTGATTTTTACTGTGTGCTCATCTGTGAGTATGTGCAAGCACTTAAAAGGAAAATAGTCTTTGAATTTAGGACCAGCTGTATTTTGCAAGATCAAGGGTTCCCCCACTACTTCTCTGACTATGAATTTGGCAAGTGTTTCAGGAAAGAACACAGGAAGGGGGCTTGCACAGGAAAGCCCTTCGTGCTTCAAGAGAGCATTTTCTTGGTCAGGTGTTATAATGGGTTTTATAGCTACCAGTGACCAGTGATTTTTGTGATCCCTGTTGGAATCTAGCTGTAGTTCTGACCTTAGCTAGCAATAAATTCTAACCATGATTTAGCTATTTTGTATGAGAGGAAAAAAAATATTTTCTTTGTTTCTTGCCTTGCTTTTTGAGGTTTTTTTCAGTTTGAACTTGCAGTCTATAGTGGTTTTTGGGTAATCCTAGATATTGTGGTAGGGAAAAATGATTTTCTGATATGTTTCTCTGTACAGTTCATGATAAATTTTCTTCTGTCCTCAGATGTCTACTCCAAGTTGAAGAGTGTCAGGCAATTCTTTTCTCCTGAAATGAAAAGCATTAATGTAAATATAAAGGTGTCCTTTTATAAAGGAACCATATGGGTGTGAAAACAAGCATGTCTATAATTGTGAGATTTTACTTGTGAAATTTCTATAGACTGGCAGCTTTGAAAGATATTTTGAACACATGGAAGACTCACTTTGCAGAGACCCTTTCAGACCCAGCTTGTTTCATGAGGTCTTAACCTGGTCCTGGGGATGGATTTGGGAGGTATGGGACAGAGGGGATGAGTAGGCATGGCTGCTGTGGGAATAGCTTGTTATGAAATGCAAGTTGCAAAAAGGAAAGTGAAGCAGCACCATTCTTCTTTGGAGCCCAGTCTTGTGCAGGCCAGTAGGCCTAGTGTGGTTGTGCGAGCCCATCCCTCCTGTTCACATTGGTGCATGTGAAATGAAGTCAGGAGCTTTTCTTGGTAGCTTCAACTATGGCATCTTTCAGGCTTCTCTTCCAAAGGTGTCTGCTTGGCTGATGGCCATGGCTCTGGTGGCAGGGCTGGTCCTGGTGCTGATGTGCAGGGATGGGAGGGTGGCTCAGGCTTTAGTCCTGGCTTGCAGGGGTACTGCCTGCTAAGGATGAGTTGGAGGCTCTGAATTTATTCCGCCCAGTGCAGGGCTTCAGCAGATTGAAAGCTCTTAGAGTAACTAAATCTCCAGGTTTTATCGTTTCTGCAAATAATCTCATTTTACAGCTGGCAGCGCTGAGTCTGTGTATATGGAGGTAACTCTCATCCTTAGAAGTGACTAAGTTGGACTTAAGGCTTTTGTTTTGGCTGACAGAGTTAATAATTTCCCGCATTATTTTTCAAGACCAGGATTGTGTTTGTAGCTTGGGAGAAGAAGCCCCCATCATGCTGCCGTGGGGCAGTGGTGCTCAGTGGGAAGGAGGCCGCTCATGTGGTGAGATGGGGCTGCTGCAGTGCTGGAGGTGCTGCTGGTGAGGTATTTGGATTCTGTTTCAATTTCAGTTCTGTTTGAAGACAAGCTTGGCAAAATTGCCCAATTTATCATATCTTTAAAAAGAAACTATTTAACTTCTGTTTTCCTCAAGTAAGTTGGTCCAAAACCACACTTGGAAGTGCTATGCCTGGCATGGTGTCTCTTCAAGTACTATGCTGTCTGCTTGGATGCTGCTGCTGTTTGCTAGATCTGGTGGCATTCATGGAGTTCTTAATACCTTGTGAGCTCAATATGAGCTGTGGTAAATATTTGCATCTGCAAGCCCCGTAAAGGGAGAAGGCAAGAGCTTGACTAGGTGTTGATTAAGCCAGAGCTTAATGAAAATGGCCTCTGTTGTGTGGTAGGAGAGTACTACTTCATGGGTTTTAGCATCCCTTTTATACATACATGAATGCATAGCAAATGTGCTGGTAGCTGTTTGCAAACTGAGCTTGCCTAAGGTTAATGGCGTGTGTCATGAGTCTCCTGTCCCACTTATGAATGTGGACAGTTGTTGACCTGACCTGTGACAGTGTGAAAATCAACGTGCTAACTCTGTCACTGCTGCACGTGCATGCCCTGCAGCTCTTGGGTGTTTTGTGCCCAAGCTCTTTGGCCTAGGACGAAGCTAGGAAGGCAAAGTGGAGCATTAAAGATCGCCTTTTTGGATTCAGCTGGCATCTCTTCTCTGAGTGTGCTGAGTTATGTGGGCAAATATGGCTTTTCTTTATTCCTGCCTCTAAAAGTAAAACCCGTATCCTGTTTCATTACTTTCTTTGAGTAGGAGACTTAATTTGATCACCTGCAGCTACTTTCAAGATTTCTCCCAATATGGATGTGACTGCATTTAGACCCAGAGGTGTCCACTTCCTAAGGCTGGCAGCATATTCAGGTGCCTCACTTCAAGGGTCTAGAACCAGATTTTTAAGATATGTGGAGTTTCCTGTGATCTGCACTTGGAGTATTGCTGATGCTGAGTCCTTGGTATCTGGAACTTTACATGGACAAGTTAAAGGCAGAGGCTGCTATTATTTTGGCTTTCATTTCTTTATTTTTTACAAAAAAATTTTACAGTCCTGTCACCTAGCCCTTGTGAGCCACTAGATGTTTTGCAAAAATCTCTGAAAACTTGTAGAAAACACATAAAGAACTATTTTTGGTAAAAGTAAGTTGTATTGGGAGTCTGGACAACAAGAGATGTTTGCTTAGCCTTGGCTGCTTCAGCTCCAGCATTCCTGCCCTGAGTTGTGGTATGTGTGTTGGTTATATATGCATAGATTCTAAAAGTAATTTTCATTAATGAACTTCTTGAAAGACATTCTCTTCTTAACCATGCTATTCTGGTTTGGGTTTTTTGCTTGTTGTACAGCTGTTGGTTCAAAGGTTGTTGCATATTATTGCATAACTTAGTGCTAGAAAAGGGGGGGGTGGGGGAAGGAACTCATTGGCAAACTTCCTTCCTTGTTAATTAAGGTGATATTAAAAGTCTCTGGTTTAGGACTCAGTGGTGCACACCATGCACTGCAAGAGTCTAATTCTTACATATCATCTCAGGCTCATTGGTCCACTCTACCAGTTCTCTCTTAATATAACTTTGTCTTAATTTTGGTTCTATCCGTTAGTTATAAAATCATACTAAAATTGGAGTGCAGTAACAGATACTTTTTTTTTTTGCAAGACACTGAATATGCACTGTAGGATTTCATATTTTTTTACACATTTTAAAGTACAGATGTAATTTTAGAGTGAAACACTTCTCCATGGGGTGAGTGTACTATGCTGTCTAAAAACTTAGCTTTCAAATTTGCCTTTCAAATGTTTTTCAGAGACAAAGTGACATGTAGACTTGTTTGCATCCCTCCTTCCATTTAAGAGGTGTCACCTGGCAAATTTTTGGAAGGTCTGGAAGTAAAAACCTTTTGGAAGGTCTGGAAGTAAAAACCTTATAATTGATTGCAGCAATTATATTGGTGCAATCCATTGAGGTTGACAATAGACTTCTGAATTTTTGAATGCTACCCTAGTGTAAGCAGATAAGTATGTAAAAAGTACAAAATGATGCACAGAAAAGATTTCGTCTTGTACCATAGGTGGACTGGTGGTTTGTGTGTCCCAAGTTGTCTGCTGTGGCTTAGGCTGGGTAGTAGGAAAATGGTCTTCACCCAGAGGGTGTTTGGGCTCTGGAACAGGCTCCCCAGGGGAGTGGTCACAGCTCCAAGCCTGGCAGAGCTCAGAAGCCTTTGGACAATTCTGTCAGACACATGGTGTGACTGTCAGAGCTGTCCTGTACAAGGCCAGCAGTTGGACTCAGTGATCCTGTGAGTCTGTTCCAACTCGGGCTATTTGATGATTATTAACGGATAATGCTTTTAAACTAAAAGAATGTGGATTTAAACTAGATAGAAGACAATTTTTACAGCAGGGCTAGTGAAACAATGGAACAGGTCACTTAGACAGGTGATAGGTACCCATTCCTGGAAACATTCAAGGCTGGTTTGGATGGGGCTCTGAGCAACCTGATCTAGTTAGATGTCAGTGCTCATTGCAGGGGGGTTGGACTAGATGACCTTTAAAGATCTCTTTCAACCCAAGCTATTCCATGATTCTGTAGGAAAATACATGCTCTAAGGAGCACATCTGAAGGGTTTGCTGTGTTCTTGGAGTGCTTCTGTAATGGAAACTGGGCTTTCTTTCACCTTCTGCTTGGGTATTTTTAACATCTGCTGCTTTTAAAGTCATTTGCCTGCAAGGAACACAAGAAATGGAGTTATATGGAATTATAATGTCTTGAGCAATGCTAGTAACCTAATAGTACCTCCAGTACTTGTTTTCTTGTGGTGCTAATTCTGGAATTAAATGGCAATTACCATGTATATATGCTGGTGCTATTTTGCCTTGCCAGCGTTGTGTTTTTAGACAGCGTTGGTCCCACACATTGACAGTCAGTTTTTTGTCCCCATACAGTAAGCTAGTTCACACTTTGTCTAATGTCTTCGCATAGCGGGAATTGATGTTGGTTACAGCTCTCACAGAAGGCTTTTGTGTGGTGATATCTGAAAGCTGTCTTTTTGGAGCTTTTATCAAGGCTATTGCAATGAGGCCATTATCCCCGCTCGTAGAAAACATAGATATTCGCAGAAATTTTTATAGCAACGCTTGGTAAGTGTCACGCTGCTGCAGAGCGACAATGCTGGAGTGGTACAGAAATAATACCCGAGGTGGCAGCCATGCCGTGGCGGGGAGTTATCTGTCCTTGCAGACTTGGGGACAGGGTGGGAAGGGAACCCCACGCGGGGCAGACGGAGGGTGCTGATCAGGGCTATCGCAGGCACGAATAATCCTGGCCGTCAGCTCAGCGGAATAAAGTTTTGCTTTTCATGGTAAGCATTTTATTGAGTGGCTCTAAGTAACCCAGATCTGAATTGCTGTATAATGCTTCTGCACCTTGTACTTTTCTTGGGTGGGATGGTTTTTTTTTTGCTTTCAGTTGCACGGTATCTGTGACCAAAAAGTCTCTCTGGGGAGTTATGTAAATCTGCAAGTCGGGTGAGAGGAAGCTGAAACTTCACAACCCTGCTGTAGTACCCTTAAGCACAAAATTCTTTGAGCCAGGAAAAAAGACAACTTACTACTTGAGGTAGGTACAGGGATGGCTTTAAAAATTATAATAGCATTTTGGCTTCTTTGTCTCAACAGTGGGTATTTCACAGGGTTTATTCTTTCCCTCAGGAATTAAGGGCTAGAAAAAGCTTTTTTTTTCTTTTTTTTTCTTTTTTTTTCTCTTTTTTTTCTTTTTTTTTTTTTTTTTTTTGGTGAAATACAGTGTCCTGAAAGCATAAGCAAGTTGCTCATTTTCTTTCTCTGGTTCGTAATCATAAAAGCTGCCTTGATGATTTTTCCCACCTCAAATTAGCAGTTTATTTATAACATGCTAATGTTCTGCATGCCCGTCGGTATTACTGTTCTGTCATGCTGAGCTGAGAATTGTTCTCTTGAAAACTGACACTGCAAAGATGACATAAAAGAACATGAGAAATTGCCTATGATAGAGAAACATTCAGGTGGCTTTTGGTATGACTTTGATTCACGCTTTCTATAAAGTCATTTACATTTTCTTCCTGATTTCTATTGCTAGTCACATTCATGTTGCTTGGTTATATTTGCTTACCAAAAAAAAGAAAAATGCAGACCGTTGGCTTTTGGCATCCTTATTACCCTTTCGCTCCTGCAGGCAAAATTCTCTGTGATCATCTTCAACGCAGTGTCACCAGCTGCCTTCTTGGATCGCAGGCAGGGGAGTGAGGAACTTCAGGGGTGTTTCTCTCTTCCTGCAGGGTGCCTGTGGGAAGGCTCTTCCAGATCTAGGGGCTAGCAGCATCCTTCCCAGTGGTCCTCTGCTTCAGCTGTTCTGCAGAAAGACAGGGGAGCATTCAAAGCCCACAGTGTGTCGTGTGGGGCGTCTTGTGCATGGAGAAGGAAACGGCAAAATAAAAACACATCCCATGCGTTTCTGTACTTGGAGCCATGTGCTTTGTTGGTGTTTACCAGAGAGATGGCAAAGAAAGATGCGAGATCATTTGGCAGCCTCCAGTGTTGTTATGACCTGTTCATCTGTAAAGATGCTCTTCATGTTCCTGCTGGTCTTGGCGCACTGAAGTCCTTCCCTATTCTCGTCTTGGTAGCATCGTGTTTGCTGAGTATGTGGGAAGTGAACGCAACAGTAGTGAACAGGTTGTGTGTTGTTGGCTAGATATTAAACTTAGGTACAGCCTTCTGTGGGCAGAATTAAGTTAGGAGTTATGAAGGAATTGTTTTGGTGGTATTTGTGTTTTAGGGGGACAGAAACCCCTTTTGCTGTGAAAGGGAATGTGTAGGGAATTCCAGAGACTGGCATATTTAATTAAGAGGAGAAAAAAGGAGAAAAGGAGGCAAATCCCCCTTATTCAGAGCCATATGTTCAAGATACTATCCTTAGTGTGATTTATTTGCTTCAGAATTAGGAAAGAGGGTTGCTAGGAAAAGTAAGATGCATTCACTTCTTTCACCTAAAAGAATTTTATAAGGGTGATTACAATCTCCCTCCTTTTTCCCTCTTTCCTAGGCCTGGAGAATAATCAATTTAACAATAAGTCAGAGCAAGCAAAAAAGTGATTGTTCTCATCTGCAATGCAGACATGGACTCCTATCTCTTAGGCCAAAATCAAGTCTTTCTGTTTTGAAGTGAATCAAGAGTTATCCTTATATTTTCAATAAGAAGGGACCAGAATCTCAGTCTTTTTCTTTCCCCTTAAAGATTGTGCAGTTTTGTGTTTTTTTGACTACCCTTTCACTCTTTTGATGGCCTCAATGCCAGTTTCAAAACACTTCCCTACTTCCTCTGAGGTGGGGAAGCAGCACCAGTTGTACTAGACAGGGTTTATATCTGTTGTAAGTACTTCATTTGAAGTAGAGAAATTGGCTTTCCCAGCTGTTTGAAAAGCTTGGTTGCCTCAGCATATGAAGAGCAGTTCCCAAAATCGGCTCAACCAGCAGCAGAGGGGAGGGGAATTGCCTTCAGACCTTGCAGGGAGAAAACTTGAGGCATCTGTGAGGTGCTGTAGTATATCTAGCTAAAAATATCAGATACTTGAGCTTGCCTTATTGACTTGTTGGATGGCAATACCTTGTTGAAATGGAACAGATCTGGAACTTTGTGTAATAGTGCAATGGTGTAAGAGGGGTGGCATAAAGATCCCAGCAAATGTACTTGCCCACCAGAGCTACCCTGACTTTCCCACTGATTTGCAAGTGTGGCATGCCTAGAAGGTTAGGAGTAGCCTGCCTGCTTGTAATGGTCCTGGAAGGTTTGCTTTCCTCCTGAAAATCTGTTGTCAGATACTTTGTCCAGATTCAGCCCCATCTCTTTGGTTAGTGTTGATCAAATCACATGAAAATGTATTGTTCCATCTGCTGCAGAGTAATGCTGAACGACTTCTGCAAGTAATTCACCTCTCCCTGAGAGATGATGCTTTTTGTCCTCGTTGTTACTCTGCCTCATCTTTGAGTGCCTCTCCATGACTGCGTGGGCATGAGCCCCAGCATGAAGCAGGTGCAATGATCCTCCCAGCCAGAACCTTGAATTAAAAGTATTGTCTTAATGGGAAGGTACATTTCAACTGGCTACATGCATCTCCTCTTGCGTGATGAAATTGCATCAGTATTTTCACTAAGCGTCTTTATTCAGAATATAAATTTCAATTAAGTGTTTTTTTAAGTTCACTATTAAGGTCTTTAATCTTAGAAGGCAGGCCAGTGAGGTGATTCAGGTGAAGACTCTTTTATAGTCACAATATAGAATTTTTTCACCCCAACAAGGGAAAGTGGTGGTTTGAGCATGTGCCAGTTTGCCTTTCCAGAGCTGTGATACAGCTGAACCACAATGGAAATCTGGAACTGTAACAACACTGCTTATAGGAAGTTTGACTCCCTACATTTAACCACAAATGTGGTCAATGTTAGGAGAAGCAAAAAGAGAGGGGAAGAAAGGTGGTAGTTTTGATTAGCTTTTTTCTCCTTGTTTTCTGCTGTGAGGAAAGAGTGATAATAATATTAACTGATCGTTCCAGTTTCTTCCTTGTTACACTTTGAGGATACTCTTTTAGAGTAGATATGACAAGACTTGCTTTCAGCATTTTAAATTCAATAGTCACATGATGTTAAGCAGTGTGCTGCTTTTGGTAGACTTTTGGGAATTTCTGAAGACAATAACATAGAGAAGAGGATTAAACACCATGTCAAGATCCTTCAGGTGGTCACTAGCTTCATGCAGGGATTGAAATGCAAAGCAATTCAGTCATGATGGGTTTCTGCAGGAGGTTATTGAGGGACCAGAGATCTTCCCATTGCTCCTCACCATCGTGCCCTAGATCAACATGCTGTATACATTCAGCTCAGCAGCACAAGAATGTCTGTCTGTCTTGGGCACTAAAATATGCTGCTGTTTCCTATCTGCACGTTCTTGGAAATGAAACATAATTCTTTCATAGGCAGAGTAGCCTTAATTGCCTGATGGGATAGGAAGGAAAAGATGATTTGGGAACTGGGTCTGTGCTGCTAGAAGTGCTTCCCCTGACAGAGGGAATTTCCTGGAACCATCCTGGGAGACACTTTGGGGATGTGGTTTCACAGTTACCTTGCAGCGATCCAAGTTGGTGCCGCCACAAATAGGGTCATGCTGCCCTCCCACCCTCCCTGCTTTGGCGCCTGCCCTCGTACCTCTCTGTGCTCGTCAGAGCAGGGACTGCTCCAGCTGAAAGCTAACACTGGCTGAGTGATTGGTTTTCAGCACAGGGAGCTCCTGGCCCCACTGGCGGCAGGCTTAGGTTGGAGGTGGCCGGCAGAGGCTGCCCCCGGCCATGCCCTCTCCCCACGTGCGGGATGCTTGCTTGGAGTGGCAGCAGACCAAGAGCCTCGCTGTGTGTGTGACCTCAGCATCTCCTAGAAGCCAGTGGAGTTGTGCGGAACGAAACCCTAACAGATGGCCCTGCAAAGAAATAGGCAGCTTTTGTGAGCTGCTCCCTGCTTGGGTTACTGAGGGCGTGCAGCTGCCACAGCCCGGCCGGCAGTGCCCAAGGGCTGAGGGAACTCGCACGCTCTCCCCATCTCCAGCTTTGAGGGGCTTGGGAGCAGTATAGCGGGCTTGTGAGCACATGGAGAAGTAACTATGGCTGAATCCTCCTCAGTTCATGGAGGAAAGGCATATTTGCTTAAATTGGGAATCTGCTCAGTGTGCACCATGCCTCTTACGCTTGTCTTCCAGCCCCTGACTGAGGCTCCCAGGCTACGTGTAATTTAATTACAGTCTGATGGCTGCCACTGAAGTAGGTGAAGGTATAAATGTAATTTGTGCCTAGAAGTTATGTATGTAGTGAGCTTGTAATACTGGAGGCCTTCTAGCAATCACTGCTATCAGGGAATACCTCCAGAGGAAAGACTGGCTGTGCTGCTCTGTCAGGAACAGTCTGACAGGTATAGCTCTGAGCAGGGCTTTAATGGGACTGATTGTTAATAGGTGAAAGTAAAGCAGTTGTGGCCTTCCATGAAAGATCACAGAATCCTTGGAGATAGCAATTGGGGTGGCTTTTACAACTACCAGCCTCAGCAGCCGCAGCCGAGGGTCTTGTGTGGTGTAGCACATGAGGGTGGGAAGGCTCACAGGGCTACTGGTCAGATTAGTGGTAACGAATGCCAGTCACATGAAAAACTGGCCAAGGAAAGTTGAGTTTCATGACTGCACTCATAGCAAAGTCTCCTTTCTGCCCTTAAAATGGCGAGGTGGAGCCAGCTTGCATGGCAGTGAGAGCACCCATGGCCTTGCTTATTCCATGCCACACCAGAATTCTGCTTTTGTGACCAGAATATACTGCTGAATTTCAGCTTTGTCTTAAAAGAAGGTGTATCATTGTTATTGTAAGGAAACTCCACTACAAACTCAACTAGTGTGGAACTGACTCTGGAGACAGCCTGTAACTCATAGGGCTGTGAAATAAGAGTTTCACTTTAATCTGTTGTCTGATTTCAGACATAACTATTTTGTTATTAATTACTTGTGAAAAAGGTCTGATGTGTTTATCTCGCAATCCTTGCACATGCTGCCCACTGCCAGTAGCCTCAGTTCTCCTTTCAGCAGCTGCCAAAATTTCCATCTTTCTCCCCATACTTTCTTTAGCCCTGTTGAGCATTGAAACGCTTGCAGGATAGCAGTATGCGAAAGCTGTGTAGCATTCCTGTTTATCTTGGAAGTCAGTGTTTTATACAAGGAGCACTGTAACTCTGCCATATTTACTTTCTTGTATTTAATTCAATAAAATGTATTTACCTGAAGTGGACACGAAATTTCCAGTTTGCGGTGGGAAGCGTAGGACCAGGCTGCAGAACTCGTTCCAAGTCAGGACAGAGTGCGCAAGGGCTCCTTGCCAGTGCAAAGCGTGGGAGGAAAGTCGGGAGTAAGACGACTCTTGCTGCTATCATCAGCACAGGCGCCTGTTGAAAGGGTAGCAGTTATGGATGTCAAGGCAAGACAACAGGTTTTTGTGTTTTCTTGAATTTTAGACTTCCAAGACACACTGATGACTGGTAAAGCAGGTTTCTTCCAAGACTGCCTTCGCTTTAACTTGCAGTCTCAGATAGTGAGATGTAGTCAAGTTTTCTGGCATAATCTTAGTTTTACAGTTTGATTGTAGTTTGGAGTTAAGGTTGGGAAAACAATTAGTGTAGAAAATGAGGGTTTCTATGGGAATCTACCACGCTTAAGGATTTTTAGCAATCAAGCAATGGGCTGGTGGGAGCTTCCCACGGCTGCCTCAAGTTACCTTGTCTTTTCTCCAGCTTCTGAGAGAATCAGGCTGTCCTCCTTCCTATCCATATACTGTTGAGAGAGGGCATCGTCCTCAGGCTATTTTTGTTCCTATTCCTTTCCATAATTATATGTCGCTTTTATAAATCTGTCTGGATGGAAAGCTCTCGTGTACTTTGGAAGGGCTTATTTGATCTAAATTTAAGAGTGTCTCATGTCCAGTTGTGAAACTTGCTATTTTAGTTCACCCTACCTACAGCTTTTACTAAAACAAGAGGAAAAGGATGAAGAGAAGAGACTGAAAAGTGTGTGTGAGAGGAGGGAAAGATGACTCATAAGTGGGACTGCATTTGAAAATTAAAAGGATCAAGGTGTACTGATCATAAGAGAGAAAGTTATGGCTTCTGTGAAGAAGGCACAATTAAACCATATGGCCATTTATCTTCTGAACAGGTTGAGGTACGTTTGGGGAGGACTCCATGGACCCAAATTAAGTAGATAGATTTCTTCTCTCTTCAAATTTATTTAAAAGAAGGAATTTTTAATGCAGCCTTTAATAGGTGATATTTTAGTGCTAGATTCCACTGGAAGACTTCCCCAGGCTTCTGGAAAATCCCATTTAGCTGTCCATTGCCTACGGGAGAGTTCTAATAGCTGCGTGGTTATACAGCAGGGAAGGAGGGGGAAGGCATCAGTACAAGAAGCCAAATGGACTTTCTCTGAACTTTAGACTACAATGAATAGAAATTAAAGCTCATGAATAGACGCACAAATTTCTGCTTTCAATCCAGGTGTTGTCTGTTTTACCACTCTGCTAACATTCTGCTCTTACAGCCTTGTCCTAGCACCCATAAAACTTCTGGAATACTTGGCATGGCCAACAGTCTTGAATTAACTTTTCTGTAGGATTTAAGTAGTGTGCAATTACAAGGATGGAGTTCTTCTGTGTACAGCACTGCAAAGAGCGCCTGTGATATTTCCAAAACTGTTTACCAGCTCTACCACAGCCAGCTCTTCCCACCTTCACCTTTCTCCTGCCAAAAGCTAGAAGTTAACAAAGATACAGCTCTGTCCAATGTGTGAATGAGGCTGATAGAAGATACATTTAATTCTGTAAAGTATTTTGATTAATAAAAGTAACCATTAATATGAAATTGGTTTTAAAAATTAGCCAAGTGGCAGGAAAACAGTCCTTTTGATTTATTCCAGCGAGTATTTGCACTAATCCCAATACTATGGAGTGCTTTCATCATTGTCGCAGAAATAAACAAAAAAAACTGTTACTGATAGTAATTGCCAGCAGAATAGTAAATGATAATGGAGCTCTCATGACTTGCTCTGTAGGCACATTCAGACACACTGTGTCTTTAATAAGGCAAAAGGCAAAGTTGTATGCTAGAGAACAGGGAATGCAAGCCATGCCTTATGAAAGGGGGGCCTGTATCCTGGAAAGCAGCACTTCTGAGAAGTCTGTACTGGACAAGCAACTGCACACCAGCTTCCAGCACAGTGCTGAGAGGCAATGGCACTGAGGCTTGCATCCTGGCAATACAAAAAAAGAAACAAGAGTGGGGATACTTTTGCCTCAGTCAACAGTTTTGGTGTGACTGATACCTAAAATAACATATGTGATTCAGTGCTAGTATTTGTAAGGGAAAGATCTTGCATATAAAAGATACTGTTAAACAGGGCAACATGAATTAAGATCTGAAGAAAATGCCCTTCAGTGCAAGTTCAGCAGTATTTTGCTAATGAAATTAATATTAAAGATTGACTTGACTGATATGAGATACAGAATTGGGGGTGGTAGTTGATATGATTGATGGTTGCAATGCTATCCAGAAGAGCCTTGACAGGCTGACAGGAATCTCATGAAGTTCAGCAAAAGGAAGTGCAAAGTCCTGTCTCTGCAGAGGAATAATTCCAGGTACCAGAATGAGCTGGGACAAACCTGTTGTAAAGCAGCTCTGCAGAGTGAGATGATCTTTTCCCTCCACTCAGCCTTGGTGGTATGACACATCTGTCATACTGGGTCCAGTTCTGGGCTCCCCATTATGAGAGCACATGGACATGCTTGAGCAGGTCCAGTGAGGGGTTTTGAAGGTGGTTAATGTCTCAGAGCATCTCATGTAGAAGAATGGGCTGAGAGAACTGGGACTGTTGGGCCTGGAGGTGTTTAACCACATGATGAATGAAGAAAATGGAGCCAGGCCATTCTCAGAGGTGGCATGTGACAGGATGAAAGGCAATGGACACTAACTGAAATTAAGAAATTCCATTTAATCAGAAGATTATACAGCAAAGGTATGCTGGAACAGGTCCCTTTGGTTGTGGAGTTGCATTTACTGGCCATATTAAAAACTCAGCTGAATACAGCCCTGAGCATCCTGTTCTAGTTGCCTCATCTTTGAACAGCGGCAAGTGGACTGGATGATCTCCAGAGGTGCTCTCCCGCCTCAGCCACTCCCCAACGTGATTCCAGTGTAAAAGGACTTCCTAAGTCGTTGAACTTGAGCATATCAAGAATTTAATATTGAAAGCTTAAACAATGCAAACTCAAAGTGGAAATTACATATTTTTTTCACACGAGGGGAAAATAATGAGTTTATGCCTTCCAGTTTTGACACAATGGCTGTTTAGCTATAATTTCTCTGTGGAGTTATGCTCTGTAATTTGAACTTCAAGCAGCCTTGAGATTAGCAAGTCCTTCTACTTGCTGTTTGGTAGGAGCAACTGTTTTTATGGTCCTTCCTGGTAGGTGCTTATTCATTTCATTTTCATAACAAAGACTGTAAAATGGCGTTCATATCCTTGGCTACCATAGCACAGCCATTAGGGTCTGTTTTATGTAGGAGGTCATATTAGAAAGTCAGATTCTTTTCTTTCATCAAAGTGTAGATTAGAGAGAAAAAGGCAAATTCAGTTAATTTTAAAATTTGAGACTTCAATGTGCTACTAATTTTTCTGGAGAAATCATCTCAAGGTATTTAGTTTAGAGAATACATAGTCAAGAAGACAAAGTAGAAGGGACAGATTGTGTCTGGTGTGGGTCAATTTTCATATAGGTTCAAGTCCTTGCTTGACTGTATGACTGGAGATTTTCTGCTTCACCAAAGCCAAAAGGAATAACTTTTTGAAAATACCCTATATAATCTGAGAAAAAACAGCAGCTTTAATTTTTTTTTCCCCTAGAAATAATTACCTGTTACTTCCTGGAAAACCACCTGTTTTGGTTGTTGTCTTGTAAATTAGGCTGTCACATCCGCTGTTTTAAATTGTCCTGTGCATGACAGAATTTTCCTAAATGTCAAAAGGAAAATTATTTAGTCTACTAACACTCATTCACTTCACTTAAGGCCTGTTGCCATCTTGTCTTTTTTTTAAAATCCCTCTGTGTCAATGAAAATAAGTAAAACTTCCTACTTGAAATCAATTTGTCGTCATTTTGCCAGCACTCTCAGGTTGTTCTGCTCAATGGTGTGGCTGATGGACTGATAAAGCACTGCCAAGGTAGAATGTGCAATGCAGTGAAAGCTCAGTGGCTTAGTTGCTCTTTGTGGCATTACACAGCATTTAAAACATCAGGAACTTGGCTATCTCTGTGCCATTTCAGCCATGTAAGCTGTTGCCAAACTGACCTGTGCAATAAAAGTAAATGCAGTAGCTGCCTACCTTGATGTGGGGAGGGAGGAAGTCATCAGTTCCTAGAGTTTAGCAACCCAGGCTAGGTGAAAACCAAGTTCAGTTTGTGGTCAAAGAAATATGCTGAGGAAGAGAATCCTTCTGATGGCAGTACCAGCTCCAGATCTAGGGTGGAGGAGGCTCTCAGTCATAACTGGAGTCTTTAGGTCCCTGCTGTCTGTGTTTCTCTCCCTTTCTCTCTTCTTATAATCTTTTATCTATTTCTGTGACTGTGCTAATCTGGAGCCTCCTTTCCGACTGCTTCTAGGAATAGCTGCTTTTGGATATGTAAACCATGTTTTCCTGTTTCTTGGGCACTTGTTATTTATTTTTGTTACTCTGAGGTTTGGTATGTGGAAGAGATGATTGCGTTAACTTCATCAAGGTTATGTAAGGTTGTTTTTTTTTAATGCAATGCTGGTAATTTAATTTTTGAATCTATACTTAATTTACTTACGAATGATAAATTGATCTCTTGTGCAAAGTCAACATTATAGTTACTTGTAGATGCAGAAGTAACTTATCAGTGTTAATTTGTTTGAACAATGTTGAGCTTCTCTTAAAGTGAATTAACACCGTCACAATTTATATAATGTACAGAGCTATCCTGTGTTACAGTAAATGCTTAGGACCCTGTGTTATTTGTCACTGTCTGATTCTGTAAGTAGAAGTCATTGCATCTCACCTGAATGTCCTCTGAATGTTTTTTGTCAACTTTCACAGTGACCTTTGGAAACTAGATAATGTTTTTATCGCCCTGAATGGATTCAAAGTCCATTTATTACTTTTGGGGAATCCTGCTGTATGCTTTTATACTTGGGTTGAACTGGGTTAAGAAAGTACTTAAAAATAAAAGGTTTTGGTAATTAAGATCTGACTTCTACTAATACATTAATTGAAAAAGTAGCTAGATGTAAGAGCCATCGTACCTCAGGCAGTGACTTAAAAATATGGAGCCAAGATTGGTGTTGACCTTTTTTAAGGAAGGATTCACCTGCTTTGGGGATGTGAATACCCAACACTAATGCTCACGTGTGCACCTGAGTATTTAAAACCTACTACCTTCTAGTTTGCAGCTCGCTGCTCTAGTTTCTGAAGTGTTTACATATGTATCCTTTTTGTCATTAATATTTGAAAGAATGTACAAGTTTGGTTCCCTGTGAATCACCTCTCAGTGGGTCAAGTGGTGCAGTCCCACGCCACTGCTCTGGTATAACTTGGTGTGGGTATTTTGTATATTGTACAGGAAGGTTTGGGGTGCCAGGGTGGGAAATCTTGAACTACAGACCTGTGTAGGCACGAAAACTTGCACTCCAGAAACTTCATTTGTGAAATTCCAATGATGTCGTCCTTTCTTGTAGGTATCCTGTATCCAAGGAAAACAAAGCTCAAGATGCTGTGGCTTAGGCTAGCAATTTAGTGAGCGAACTTTGTAAAGCAAGCCCAATCTTGCACCATTACAGGGCACCTACACTGAGATAGCACTGGTGTGGCTTTGTAAATGCTCCTCCTTTTCCTCACTATTTACTTTGTATGTATCCAGTATTATTAACTGCATCTTCCTAGAGAGGTTTATCACTGTATTCTGTATGTTTTGTAAGTGAGGAGTAACACTTTTTCTGATTCCTATGTCAATATATATGCCTAGAATACTGCTACTAATTTTTACCTGTTTATCTAATATTCCATGGATTTACTGGAATTTCCTACAAGGAAGTTCATCCCATTATATTCTCCAGCTCTCAGTGTCTTCCTCCCCCAATCTCAGGGCTTGATGGTTAATAGACAATTTGGCAGACAACTGACAGTGAAAGTTTTTCTTTTTTAAGTAGCTGTGCTAATTTCCACACATAGAGTGGAAGCCACTCAGTGGAACAAATCCAATCATAATCTTGTTTTGAAGTTAATGACTTCTAAATAAAAAATAGTCCTTTAATATGGAAGACAAAATTAGCTCTAGGATATATTTTGAGACTGACTACTTTGCAATGGTTGTTTTTTGGGATCAACTGTAAAATGTTAGGAAAGATTTCTTTCCCTTGGTCCAGTTCAACTTTAGCCTTGCTAGTCAGGAGGCTGGAAGTCTTCTCGAGGGCTGAAACACTGCAAGCAGCTCTGTAGCCACACAGAGATGGTCATGTCCTATCGTACACTATATGAATTTAACTATCACTTCCTAATTTGGCTTACTTTGATCTCAATGGGTAACATAAAAAGTGGACCTGTGTTGGTGAAACTGTTACTTATAAATGCAATATGGAGAAATTGCACCAAGAAGTATTTTATGTGGATGATCTGCTGTCACATCCTGTCCGCTCTCTGTTTGTGTCCCATCATGTTCCCCACCCCCCCCCAGCTGCTTGCCATGAGTTTGCAAGTTCAGCATCAGGTCTGTTCTGTGACAGTCTTGTTTTCTTCAAAGGATGTGCACTGATGCGACCACAACTGAAAATCCCCAAGCTCTGCTCTGGAGGCAGTGGCCTTGCAGAGGGGGTGTGTTTGGGAAATGGGGATAGGAAAATGGGTTGGTAGCTTTGGCACCAGTTTGTAGGATGAGGCTGGTGTTAGAGCCCGCTAGTGGCAGGTCTGGCTTACCACCAGGCCATTCTTCCCAGGGAATGGGAGGGAAACTGTCCTGCTGCATCCAGACACACCCCCAAAAACTTGTGGTCAGGATTCCATACCCCAGATGCTGGTTAGTCCATCCATGTTTCTGCGTGCAAGTGTTTGCTGCTTGTCATTACGTTTTTGGGAACTTTTGTCTCCAGAGCTTCCACCTTAACCAGGCAGGTGGAGCTCAGTCTCTGGCAGCTGTTGGGATGAGGGAGTTGCACGGAGGTGTTTCAGGACTGCCCAGAGACACAAACACTACTCACTTTGCGCACTTTAGCAGTTGAGATGAAAACTGGGTGCAGTTTCCTGAAAACAACTTTTCATATTTCAACATGAAGTAGTAACTGGAGCTTTCAACCTTAGTGCAAAGCCATTGCTTCCTGTCAGAAGTAATTGTTTCGTATTTGGTGGAAAAAATTGCAGTAAGAAAGATCTCAGATGATTCATTTCCTAAGCAACATAGGTGTAATTCTCTTGGTTTGAGGCCAGAAAAATGGCCTGTGCTTTGGTTTGTGTCTTGCACAACCGTTGTAATGTCCTTCCTGTTTTAGTACAAAGAAAATATGAAATACTGCAGCAGAGTAGGAAAACAAGATAAGCTGCACATTTTGCCAGTGGCTACTACACTGAGTGCAAGTCTGGTGGGGTGTGGGGCTGATCCCATGGCATTCCAGTAGACCTATGAGGCTGAAATGGAGTGATATCAAACAGGGTTGCCCACTTACCTTGGTGTCAGAATTATGTTAGTGTTGGTGACTATGAGACAATCTGACCAGAAGGCAGGTCAGGTCACATGAGATATCAGGATGAAAATCTAAGGTAATTAGTACATTTAGATTATAATCCTGCTTCAGTAAAAATGACCTGCTGTGTAGGTGCAGGGAGAAACCACCATTTTTCATTGCTACATTTCAGTACCTTCTTGATTTGGTTCAGGCCATTGTGTTTCATTTAAAGCAGTTGAATATGTTCTTCTGTTCAGCCAGGCTCGAGATGAGAGTGTGAAGTGCCTCATGTGGGGTGGCATCGACGTGCAGTGCCACTAACACGGGAGCGAGCTACCCGTGCTCAGATTGCTGAGCGTGCCTGGAAGCTGATGTATTCCTTTCTGTGGGTGTTAAAAATGGCTTTGTGGGATGTTCTGCAGCAGCAACTGGTAGGCACTCATGGCACTTGCCTTGCTTCTTCCTGCACATTCATCCTGGGAAGGGAAAGCCGAAGCTCAGTCCCTTTGGCTTGGGTCCCACTTTCAAACAAGAATTTGCCGCTGAAAGTTGGCCACCCACATTTTAACTTTTTGGAGCTAAATAAAAGTCGTGTGGTTTCATCCTTAAGTGCTTACAGTTCATGGTTTCTTTGACTCTTGGATACTTCTGAGGGAATCATGAAAATGTAAAATCGATAGAAATAGTATGGTTTAATTAGGCGTTGAAAGAAACTTCACCAGAGTAGCATATCAGCCTTCAGCCCTCAGTGTTAAATGCCTAATGGGGAGGAGCTGCATATGATCAGAATGTCATTTAATTTTGTAATTGTGACATGCCTCTTATTGAATTATAAACCAAACTGAGACATATAGAAAGGATTTTCTTCTAATAGTCATCTGCATTAAAAACAAACAATGTCACTGTAGCTGAATTAATATTCAATATAAGAACTAGAGAAGAATTTCCCACAGTCAAAACTACAATAAGCTAAAAAATAAGGTGACTAGGAAACAGAAATTGCTATAATAGAAAGTACACTTTGGTCCTTTTTAAAATATAATTGGTGTCTTATGAGAAGAAAATTTGGGGCTTTTGTGTTAGATTAGAATGATCAGGATGATTTCTATAAACTGTGTTTTCATTTGTTTTAAAAAGATTCTTTAAATACAAACTGCTTGTTACTCAACTAATAATCCTAATGAATAAGTAGCTAATATTTCAGACTTCTTTTCTGCCTTGTGTTGATTTTACAATATATTCCATTTTCAAAACACTATTTTTATATATCTTTTTGTATTCTTTTACCTCAGTCTTATGAATGACTATGAGTAAAACTGAATTTTGAGGTCATGTTTTCAGTAAAAGTGCCATTCCTGGTCTTGTTCCTCTGTATGGGAATGCCTGCTTTTGATAGGAAAGTAATACTTTGGGAAGACTTGAGAGGACTAACAGAACTTTCCTTTTAAAGACATGATTTGTTGTCTTTTGCATGCAAATAGTTAAGTTCACAGCTATTTCTTCATCTTCTTATTCTTTCCTTAAACCTCCTCTTAAATGTTTTATACTGTCCTAGTTGACTGCTGAAACCAAGAGTAGTATGGTACAAATTACTGGTATCTGTGTGTAGACCACTGGGGTAAATATTTCTTCATGGAAGATGGAAATCCCTCTCCCTTCCAGGAGTTTGAACTGCAAATTTATTTCTGCTGAGAAATGAGGAGGTGTAGGTATGAAGTGTGTTGTCAGTAGGAGTTTGAAGGCAGGAACTCTGAAACTCCCCTTGCATCTTTTTTGTGACCTTGGGTGTTTCTTTGCTTGTGAGCTGACCAGCAGAGCTGAGCCCCTTTCTTGCTGAGAGTTCCTCTCCTTTCCTCTCTGCACCTCTCCCTATTTTCCAGTCTTTCCGAGTGTTTGCCATGCCCTCAGCTGGGTGCAGCCCTCTGGCAGACACTCACGGCTCTCTACATACCAGGGTTTGTTCATTTGAGTTTTAAATGCTCACCCTGTATCCCTTCATTCAGTGAAGATATTTCCTTAGTATATGAAAATTTCTCTGTGTTCACTCCAAGGTGTATTTTTCCTTTGCTTCTTCTCTTGTATTCCTTCCTCATCAAGCTCCAGTTTCATTTACCCTTTCATGTAATATATTTGCTTTCTTCTCCGCAGCTCCTGACCTCTGGAACAGCTTTCTAGAGTTCATGCCTCCAGAACCTCAGCTTTTAAATTGTATTTTTAAGTGACTGCTTAATTTAGAAAATGTGGAAGACAGCCTGTGCAAAGTGTGTGAGGATTGGTAAAGAACCTATGCTATGTCTTCCTTGCTGCAGCCAAAATTTATCTGTGCTTGCTGGGAAGGCTTACATTCCTCCCCAGTAATATCAGCATTGTGGTGACATACAGAAAAGCTGCCATTTTATCTGCCCCTAGCAATTGTTGTATCTTCTAGAGACTACGCCAGGCTTAGTCATCATCCCTTGCTTAACTTGCCCATCTTACTCCTAGCTCTGAGACACCCTCAGCTGAGCCCTAAGACACATTTCTCTGTCTTGCTGACTTCTTAATTCACCCTCAGCTATCACTTAATATAAACAGTTTAGTCCTTGCCATGCTTGGTCATTTCCAATCCTCATGTTTTTCCAGCCCAGTCGACCATAAACAGAAGTTTCTTTTCAGCTCCTCATCCCATTGTTTTTTGGAGTAAGTTTTTATCTTCTGTCCCCATCTCAGCAGACTTTGTCCCAGGTTACTTTCGTTCTCATTCTGAGGTCAATTTTTGTCCTTTTGTATTCAAATCAGACTGCTGCTCCTCTAATACACCTTGAATGCCTGCTAGGGGAGCAGGGGGTGTCGATAGGTCTCGGGCCTGAATAGGACCTCCAAGGAGATGGGATGTGCAGAGCCTGGGAGGCCCAAGAGCTATGACAGGAGGTGGGATTTGGCGCTTCACACTTGTAATGAAAATGTACTGACTGCGCTTTTCCAAATTACTTCGAATTTAGGGTTTTGGGGTTATAGAATATGCCCAATTCTGATCATTCTTCCAGCAAGTTTTATGTGCTTGCTAAAGCCTCATTTCAGACAAAAGATTTTCAGAAGGTAGCACAGGTAATGTAATTTTTCTTAGGCCTCTCTCTTGGAAAGGGCACAACTAACTTGCATCCAGTAATAAAGTTGAGAGACACATCCAACAGGACAAATTTTAGTGTGCATAGTTTGGCAAAGTTGTTCTCCATTATTTTATCACTGGAAAGAATTACAGAGGGTTTTACTGCTCCTTTCCTCAAACTTAAAAATACAATTCTCAGAGAAAATAAGGCTTTGGTTCGATATGCTGCAGTCCTCAAAAACTGATGTTGTCTGCCCCACCTGGGCACTGTGCTCTGCTATCTTGACAAAACCCTGTGCTGGCTCTTACCTGATGCTTAGCACTTACTTATCTGTTACAAGCTAACACTCTGTAATTTTTTCTTTATTTCTAATTGCTGCCAGTTTCTTTCCCCAAGAACTGAAGTTGATTGCTTTGTGATGTGACAGACTGCTCAAATGTCAGTCTGATGTCCCAAGGGGCATGGGTGGGTGTCACACAGCTTCTCAGCAGCTCTCAGTGCAGGCTCATCACTCACAAGGGATAACCTGGCAGAAAAGCATTTCTGTTTTGGAGCAGGACTAAGTTACTGCCGGTAGGGACCTCTTGAGCCAGCTTTCTCTGGGGACTGATGAGGACATATCATTCAGGTGCTGCCTGCACCGGGAGAGCAGGAATGAAGGGAAGATGCAGAAGAGGTGGTGTCAGCAACCTGATAGACCCAGGTAGCCATGAAGTCAAACCAGCCCATTAAAGGGAATGGGCAATAATTTCTCTTTTGCACCTTTTCCACTCCCTTTTCCAATTAATTAATGCTCCACTTGCTCCTTTTTCTTCTCTTCTATAAGCATAACCTGCCTCCAAACTTCCCTTAAAAGTTAGTCCGTGAGACTTAGTATTGTAAAGTGAATTGCATCAGGTCCTGCATACTTGAAAATACTTAGCTTATCCTAGGAGTTTTTAAACGATTTTCCTCTAGAGACAAGTGTTCTTCCAGAGAAAATCATTCTTGTGGTTTTGCCTCTGATGTTGATTGTGGTAGCTACCTGGGTTTCTTTTTCTTTCTTTTTTTTTTTTTTTTTTTTTTTAAGGGATTGAAGCTAATAGGGCAAGCCTCCCCTCAAGGACTCAAGGTACCACGAGTTTTCAGCAGTCTACACTGAGCAGTGGGTCTATAGTTGTATCTCTATATTGCTCATAGTATTGGAAGAGAAAGCTGAGTAAAAACAGTTGATGGCACAATTTTGAGTCTGGACCAAGGTTTAGGTAGGTTTCTGGTTCAGCTTTGTGGGATACTTTCCTGTTACTTTTGTGTCTCTTGCAGGAATGTATCAGTTTGTGGCTTTACATGTCTCATAGTTCCATGTATTTTGTGCTCCTTTCACCATCCCCCTAAAGAATCTGACTTCCCATTCTTTGCAGTCAGATTTCATGTCACTGAGAAATTTTTAGTCCCTTTGCTTCCTATCTGTTTCTGTCATTTGGAATGCTTTGGCTTGTTGCTTCTTAGCAGGTCCCTCAGACCATGTCAGATGGTTGTGCACGCTGTGATTGATCAAGTAATGCAATAAGACAAATAATACTTACTTGTACAAGTAATGCAAATAATGAATATAATGCTGTGGCAAATAAGTGACACAGATCAAGATGCTTTTTTAAAAGACTCACTGATTGTGCTGATCACAGATCTTGAGATTTCTGAAGAGAAGCCAGATATAGGAAGGCACTATGAATAATTTTGGAGATGGGAGAGAAACTGTGAGTCACCCAGGATTTCTGGTGCAAACAAAACAGCACTAGGAAATCTTTAGTCTGTAATTCATGAAAGAAGAAATTGAGAGAATACACCACTTCAGTCCTGCATCTTATCAGTAATGAAGTTTGTAAAACCGGAAGGGGAAGCGAGCACTTGCTGAGTGACGTGTAACATCTGGCCTGAAATTAAACATTCCTCAGGGTTTCCTAAAATTTCCTGTCAGTAATCAGGATCTTTTAAACTCCTCTCAAATATGTATCTCTCAGGTTTCCTGTGTTCTTTGTACCCTAAAACCCAGCTATCTTGTGTCATGTGGTATTTTTTTCCCTAGCCCTGTGTTGTCTGTAGGTGCAGTGTGCTGGTGAGCCTGACAAGAGTGTGTTGTTTGAACCAGCCCCAGCACATGTGGGCAGGCTTGTGCTGCTCTGTGCAGCCAAAGGATGCCGTCTGTATTCTCTCTGATTATTTGAAGTTCACGGGAGAAACTTATGTAAGTCCTTAACCACAAAAGCAGAGGCACAAAATACAGTTGTTTGTGTCTTGTGAACAAGTTGAGACAAAAAGTTTTGATGTATAATCCAAACCTAAGTTTCTCTTCTGATAGAGAGAGCTGCAAATCTCTGGATTTTATGTCTTAAGGTTTGCCCCTCCTTCTCACACCTGGTTTTAAGATTCTCTTTTATCTTTAATTGTATCCCTTTGGCCTAGTCTTCCCACGCCCTGAATTGTTCCCTTTTCGCCCCTCCTTCCTTTGCTCTTACAGTTCTCAGGGTGGAAAAACACTTACATAAAAAAAGTGTGAAATGTATTTCTCCCTGTGGAATAGCTGTAATCTTAATTTAATCCAATTACGTTGGCTAAACATATTAGCTGGATGCTTTTGTTAACACTTGACCTTTTAAAAATCTGTGTCCTTGGATTAGGACCAGAGCTGAACAGAGCAGAGGTGTTTCATGCTATTAGAAGCTGCCACCAGTGGTCTGCTGGGAGTGGGGTGCCTGTGTTGGTTAGAAGGATGCAGTTCAGTTTTGCTCTGTTGCCAGTGAATTTTGTGCCCCTTCACTAAAATGTGGAGAAGAGTGGCTTGAGTGCTCTGCACGTGCTCTCACACCATGGGCTTGTATGAGTTTCATGTGCTTTAACTTGCCTTTTAATAAGTTTGAGGTTTGCAAGCAAAGTCTAATAGAAAGATGTTAGTTAGCTATCCATAAATAAATGCATATAAATTAATTTATTTAGAGCCTTCTGGTGGTCACAGACCCAAAGTAAAGTGTAAAAGACAAATCCACAATACAGAAATACCTGTCTACAGCTCCTTAGCAGAATGTATTGTTTTGTTTTGGTTCACGAGGAGCAAAACATTATCCAGTCCTGTGGGGTGAGTCTTAAAAAACAAGCAAATAATATTGAATTACTCTACCTAACTGAATAAACAACATTCTTCAGAAATAGTTATTTGTCTAAACTTGATTAGATGTAGAACTTCTTTTTCTTCTTTTTCTTGTGTCTTCCAGGTAATGTGCTTTCTATTGTTAGGATAACAAGTATCCCCAGATTTAATTTCAGTAACCTGAGTGGCAGGGAAGGGTATAGAATTGTTTCCAAAGATAGTATATTGTGTTTCTGTCTAGGAACAGAATTCATATTGGTGGTAGTTTTCAATGCAGTTTGTCTGTGTGTTGCGTAGTTTAACAGTTTCATTCACTGTTTTTGTTATTCAAGATGTACACAGCTTTCCTTTGAGCTGGATGCAACATTTAGCTGATTTTCAGGCATCTTTCTAATACTACTTTTGCTTCACCTTGCTTTTATGTAGGCAGCACATGTGCCAGTATTTGTGAAATAAATGAAGTGGTTGTGCTTTCCACGAGGACAAGTTTTTGAGAGACAGATGAGAAGACTTGTCTGGTGCTGCTCTTGGTGTCATGTCATGGTCCTGATGGAAAGTTCAGAGTAGTGAAAATTATTGGTCCTCTCAAAGCCATCCTTTCAAATAGCGAAGGGAAAAACATAAGCACTAACTACTTCTGCTCAAACTTAAATGGATATAAGTGTTTTTTCAAAGGAAATGTAGCTTTGTGGGTTCATACATGTAGGTGCTTGAGAGGCTGATTGTCTTTGTTTTTCTTAAATGAAGTGTTCTCAACTCAGGTGGGGGCTGAAATCTTTCATACTTGTTTAAGAAGATTCAGGCTAGACTTAAACACACCATGCAATTGTCACTCAGCTTTTCAAATCTAAAAAAATTGCTGAATTTTCTAATTAAAACCTAATCAGCCTAGCCTTTGAGTGACATATTTAAGTTCGTCTTAGGTTTGCAGTAAATATTTGGATTCCATTGTGATGCATGTAGCCTATGAGCCTGTACTGATACCTTGCTGTGAAAAGTTCACCACTCTTTGCCTTTCCTATAGTCCCAATACTGTGTTTGAGAAAGTGAAATATATTTCTTAGCAATCCATCAATTAAAAAAAATAAACTTTTTTTTTTTTCAGGCAAAACGAAGGCTGGAGCTAGGAGAAAGTGGCCACCAGTATCTTGCAGAAGGACTAAAGACTCCAAAGGGGAAAGGAAGAGCTGCAACAAGAAGTCCAGACAGTCCAAAAAGTAAGAGAACTTGTAATCATCTGCATTGCCTAGCTAGGAGTGTGTTTGTTGCTGTCCTCTCCTCAGCCTGCATCCTCTGTGCCCAGGGCCTCCCCTTCAGCCAAGGACACAGGGCTGGGATGCTTAGAGAGGTGGATGCTGAGGAATGAAGGTGGTATGATGGGATGAAACACACAGTTATTAGGCAAGGCTCATCAGGCCAGCTCCTCCTTTGCTGCTGGAGTGACAGCAGGTGGCTGCCCGGGTTTCTGTCCCTGGGCAGGGATTTGCAGAGTGCTCGCTGTGCCTCAGCAGCGCTGCACAATAAATGCTCTTTGTGGGATCCCAGCTGCCTTCTGTCCCTGCAGTGTGACTCTGGATAATTACTGCCACTGCTTAGTGGGCCTAAATACGAAATTTTACACATCTGCATTGCCTTGGGCTTGGAGCCGGGGGCTTGGACAGCCTTGCTGTCTTGTTTGCAGGATTTCAAGCAGGTGCTTTAGGCTGGCAGAGGGAGCCAGATGGGGCAAGGAGAGGACTGGGGCAGCAGTGGTAGTGATGTCAGAGCAAGAGATTTCAAGGGGTTCCTCCTCACCAGTCTGATGGTTGCTATTAAGGCAGATAGGAAAAATAAAATTAGTTGAAGATAAAAACTTAAAGCATAAACAACCACAGTTGATTGAATTAAACTATACTTCATTAAGCTAACTGAAGCCTATTTTAAATTAAAGTGGATTCTGGTAGAAATTCAGTACTGCTTGGTGCACAGGATGCTGCTGCAGCATTGCTAAGCCTGTACAAAGGATTTGGTGCATGATGGGGAGCACAAGCCATTTTAGGCGAGAGTTCAGTCACTTCTTGCCATTTTAGGCGAGAGTTCAGTCACTTCTTGCCATTTTCACTCTAGCTAAACCCAGACAAAACCCAGACAAACAAACCACCCTGCTTTAAATCCACAAGGTCATGTGGATTGAGATTTAGATGAGATGTTGGGAAGAAATTCTTTCCTCACAGGGTGAGGCACTGGAACAGGTTGCCCAGAGAAGCTGTGGATGCCTCATCCCTGGAAGTGTTTCAAGGCCAGGTTGGATGGGTCTCTAAGCAATCTGGTCTAGTGGGAGGTGTCCCTACCCATGGCAGGGAGGGTGGAACTACATGATCTCTAAGTTCCCTTCCAATCCAAGCCTTTCTATGAATATTCTTCCATTTCCCAGAGCAGACAAGCCCTGAATCTATCCAAAGAAATACAGCTAGCTGATTCTCTTTGCAAAGATGCAACATCTTGGTTTTCATTGAAAAGCCATTCTATTCTTCAAAATATTTCAGGGTAATGTAAAGGTTCACTCTCAGGTGGGATTTTCAGTTTTGACTGACTTCTGCAGTTTAAAGTATGACCTGACCTTTGAAAACAGGGAAAAGACCACCAAATCAGCCTAAGTTCCATCCAGGATAATACTGGATGCAACTGAAGGGTTTGAGATGTACCAGCCCAGCAGACTTGTAATAATGGCTGGCTCATTTCCCTTGACAGAAAGGCCTCGAACATTCAGAGTTAGCAATCTTTCTGATCCAAGTATTTAAATTCTTAAAAGCCCATCTGTTAAGTATATAGATGCTGCATTTGTGCATGGGAACCATGAATTGGTCCAGCCATTTGCAGACTTCTAATTTAGAAGATATGGATACTGTTCCCAGTTTGAGCATTGCTTGGTTATGGAGTGGTGATGATTATAAATTGTATTTTACAGCAATCTCCTCTAATTCACTTGAGTTTTCTCAAGCTGTGGAGTCTGACACCGATGGAATCTGTCATGGTGTTCACCCACTAAAGTACACCTAAGTCCTGCTTAATTGCATATGAAACACTTATCTCACATGAGGGGAAAATCAAACCCTGATGAAAGCTGGCTATCAGCCTGATGAAGGAGAGTCACAGGAGATTTTTTTTGGGTTTGCTGCCAGGATAAATAGATACTAAAAATACTATTATGAATTCACATAGTAAAAGCCTAAGCAGAATATTGCTATATGTATCTGTCAGACTGCTGGAAATATTTGCATTTTAAAAAATGTATATATTTGCTCATGTACCTGTGACTTTTGGAAAAGTACATCTTGAAATACAAATACTTAGTGGTAAGTTGTGTCTTAATGCAGAGGTATGAGAGATTTCTGTAGTAAAAATGAAAGAAGTAACTGTAACATATATATAATTACATTTTTGGTTGTTGCTTTCGGAACCAAAATGAAAAAAAAACTGATTTAACTTTCTTTTTCCTTTTCCTTCCAAGCTCCAAAATCTCCTTCAGAAAAGACTCGGTATGATACATCCCTTGGCCTTCTTACAAAGAAGTTCATTCAGCTGCTGAGCCAATCTCCTGATGGGGTCCTAGATTTGAACAGAGCAGCAGAGGTCCTCAAGGTGCAAAAAAGGAGGATTTACGATATCACCAATGTATTGGAAGGCATCCATCTCATTAAGAAAAAATCCAAAAACAACATTCAGTGGATGTAGGTATTCATTATCCTTTTCCATCCCTGCTGGCTGATTTCACTATCACAGGGGAGCAGTGTTTTTCTTCTCCCACCTTCCATTCTAACACTTTGCTCCAAGCAGTCATCCAAAATGCCTTCCAACAGGATAAAGTTCTGTTTTTTCTGTTAAGAGAAGTTTATAAAAATAATTTGTCAAGGAAATTAGAAACCAGCATTTTGTTTGAAAACTGGATTGATTAATTAATTTAATTCTGCATGTGGAGTAAGTTTTAGGTATGTATCTGTACCTACTGCCTTCCTTTTAATTTTTAGGTTTTTTTAAGCTGTGGCTAGAAACAAGATTCTGGAAGTAGTTAGAAACACTCAACTCTTAAATCTTGGTGGCAGTTCCAAAATGTGCTGTTGTGATAAAAAGATGCTTCTTCTGGAAAGTGTAGTTTATGTTGACTCGCTCTGGGTGGGTTTGGGGAGAAAGGGCTGAGAACTTGACGTGCCATGTAGAATCCTGCCTCTCCCCTCTGCCACGGCGTGGGGTCAGATATTACAGGAGCTGAGTGGTTCCTTCCTTCCCGGTGTGTGTAGGGGCTGCAGCCTGTCAGAGGATGGTGGGATGCTGGCGCAGCGCCAAGGTCTCACCAAAGAGGTGACCGAACTGACTCAGGAAGAGAAGAAGCTGGATGAGCTAATCCAAAGCTGCACCCTGGACCTCAAGCTGCTAACGGAGGACTCAGAGAATCAGAGATATCCTTTTTCCCAAAACCTCAAAGGTGCTCAGCCTTCTTGCTGTGCCCTGTAATACTAGGAGAATGCCTCTATGTAATGTGATAGAAAGAAGCCATCAGAAGCTTCAAGAAGTTGAAAAGGTTTTAATGTAGTTTGATATAAAAGCTGCTTAAGCAGCTTGAACCTGTAATACTTCTGGAATGTGGAAAAAAAAAAAGAAAGAAAAGGTGATACATGAAGGAGGCATTTAACATTTGTGTTCACATAAGTAGAACCAAGAACCTCACTGATTAATGACTGACAATAGCCAATAGCCCTGCAATTTTTTCAAGCCGAGAGCAAATCACAGTTTTATGTGTTCAGATATTATAAAGGCATGAAGAAAAAGTCTGTTAAAGTAACAGACTTGTTTAGTCATTACTTTTAATTTATTTATTTATTTCACTTTAAACAGATGTCTATAAATTACAGGCACAGAGAGGAAAATAAAGTTTGGATTCAGTTTAGTCTGAAACCTGCAACAAAGTTTCACTTTCCTCTGGTTAGAGATTCTATAATGGAATATGATCGATAAAGGTTTTATGAGCTCTCAAAGTACCTTAGGCTGAATTATTAGTGTAATAGCAATACTAAATTGCATAAGGTTCATATGGCTTATTTTGGCTGTTAATGCCCTTTGTATTTAACCAATAGTAATTTTTCTTAGATTTCCCACCTATTAGCAACACAAAAAAGCATTTTATAAAATGCTGATGCGAAAACTTATTACTGTCTATAGTAAGAAGGGTTTAAATAGCATCTAATAAAGTAGACTCATTCTCTGTTCTGAAGGACGGGAAATAACTATGGGAGTATCAGTAAAAAGTACTTGAACTTTGTGAACATTGTCTTTTGACTGGATATCATAGACATTTTCATGTAACCAAAAATTACCAAGTGGCATGGGGAGTAGGATCAGCACTACCTTCAGCTAAGAGCATGATCCATGAAGAGACATAATCAAGATAAAAGTAAACATGAGAATTCTCAACTTTTGTAGTACTGAATCCTGTGGGATTCACTGGGGGATGAACTCTGCCTTTGCAAACTTTACTTAATGAGTGGTAAAAGCCTTGATAAAAGCCATTTGGGTGAAAGAAGATGACCTGTCACTTGGTTTCTTGACCTGTTTGGTCCAAGATAGAAGCAAGATATATTGGAGCTTGGGTGGTCTGTCTTGTGCTGCTCAGTAACAGCACACATTCACACCACCAAAAAGTACGAAAAGTCAAGCTTTTTATTTCTATGGCATACAGGTTATGCCAGGTACCTCACAGATGACAAAACTAAAGAGCTGGAACCATATGCATGTGATCATGGCCATTTCACAGTTCTTTTCACAGCCAAAAGCACTTTGACATCTCAGTTACATGGATCAGTGCATGAGGCTTCACCATGTAGTAACCCACAAAACACCGGCATTTTGACAAATACATTTGAACAGCAAAATATTCGTGCTTATGCAGAAATTTACATTCTGCACACTAGAGGTTTAAAGTAGTTGCTTCAACAGGCTTTAAAAATAATTTCATATAATATAAATTAATATATAAATATGTGAACGTTGCATAAATGTTTATATATTTTTATATCTATTATGTATGTTCTATGTTTTACATATTTATGTTTGCAAAGCCCCTCAAATTTAAACTGAAATTAGGATTTTTGTCAGCCTGGAGAAGACTCCAGGGAGACCCTATAGCACCTTCCAGTACCTAAAGGGGACCTGTGGGAGAGCTGGAGTTTTTACAGTGGCATGTAGTGACAGAACAAGGGGGAATGGCTGTAAACTCAAATAAGGTGGGTTTAGATGGAATATTAGACAGAAAATCTTGACTGTGAGGGTGATGAGGCATTGGGAAAGGTAGTCCAGAGAAGCTGTGGATGCCCCATCCCTGGAATTGCTCCAGGCCAGGTTGGATAAGGTTGGGCAACCTAGTCTAGTGAACGGTGTCTCTGCCCATGGCAGGGGGTGAAACTAAATGGTATTTTAAGGTCCTTTCCAGCCCAAACCATTCTATGATTCAATGATACTGTGTATGCACTTCTATGGCATGCATCTATAAATTCCTACACACTTTTTCAGTGATTTTCAGATCTCTGCATTTTGATAGCAAGTGCATAAAAAATTTTGCTTCATGGAGTCTGTGAGTAATATCAGGTTGTTGAACCTTAGCTTATGTGGTTTCCCACAAACAGAGGAGGAGAGAAGCACTCGGCACAGAGAATTCCTTTTGTTCCCTGAGTAGTGACCCCAGCTGTTACATCAAAGGGAAGTTCTCACAGGGCTTCATTGCAATCACAGAGTAGAGAACAGAAAACCTTGGGCTAAGAGCTGTGTAGCCATGAGAAAATGGAAAAATAATTCAAAGACTTCTGCCTCTTGAAATAGTCTGAATGTATTGTAACCTGGGATGGAAAATTCCTTAACAGTGATTACATTAGCTTATGTGACATATCAAGATATTAGAAAAATTAGTGGCCTTAAAGACCAAACTGTTATAGTTGTGAAAGCTCCTCCAGAAACAAGACTTGAAGTGCCTGACCCAGTGGAGGTAAGTAGAACCTGGCATATTCTGCCAGGCCAAATGTAATTTTTCTACAGATGCAACATCTCCTGAGTCTTACTGTGGTATGTGCCCAGGTACGCAGTCCTATTTTTCTAAAAAATTTAGGGGGTTTCTGTAGAAAAGGAAAGGGAAACTTTAAAAATTAATTTACACAGAACAATTGTTATTTGTTCCTTTTTGCTCACTTTCAGACTTATTCAAAGTAATCCACACTATTTACAGATATTTTCTTTTGCCATGCTTTATGTCAAGAAAAGCTCTTTCTTGGCAATTGAAATTTCCTTGGTTTGTAACAATGTAAAATCTTTCTCAAAAAATTCAGCTTTCTATATTTTAGTTAAAAAGTTAAAGGATAACTCAACTCCTGAAGCACCTTGACGACTCATATAACTGCTATCCTAATTTATTGAAACATATTTTCATGTAGGAATTTCTTTTCTGAAGTACTACAGTTATTGTAGAAATTAGTCCTAGAACACATTCCTTCTTTCATCATCATCTTTGCTTCATTGGCACTTACTTTAATTCTCACTTGTGAAGACAGACCCAAGTATCTTGGGCGAAGGGAATAATTGACAGGAATTCCTGGTTTAGAGATTGAAAAAATGCACCCAACTTCTTCACTTAAGGAGTAACTGGAGATGGGGCTTACCTCACAAACACTGCTAATGTTTTGTTCATACCTGTGCATTAATCCTTCATCCCTACACTGGGCCAGTGAGCTCAGCCAGACCTGGTGCCCTGTGGGCAGGAACAGACTCAGAATTCCTTGTCACTTTTTTTCCCTAAGATTATTCTACACTTGCTTAGACCCATTGCGGTTTTCATCCTTCTTTTTTTCTTTTCTCTGCCTTTGTCCTTACTTTCCCCTTTGAACCTTGTTGCTGATTCTGGCAGGAAGAATAAATCATTTTGCTGCAATGAGAAAAGGGTATCTTTTGTCAGTATTCATAAATATATACTGTTATTGTTGTTTGCTTTCCTGTTCCTTTCCCTTGGGCATTATGCTTTGATCTTTAATTCAGCAAAATCAGGCAGGCAGAGAGAGATGCACACAATCGTTAAAATTAGTGCTTAGACCTCCCTTATCCTCTATACCAAACTTATTTAATTTTCAGCTTCAGGCAGTAAGGTCCTATTTCTTTCTGTCACATGCAATTACATTTCAGTGTTCTTTTTTTTGCACACCTCAGTCACTTAATAGTACCTTCCTTCTTCAACTCCTGCTCTTCCCATCTCCTTTTTTTCTAATTATCTGTAGCATTGCCCTAAGTACTCTTAACTGTTTTCTCTGCCCTGGCAAGCCCCCATTCAGTTGCTGTTCCTTATATTTGTAAATGCTGTCTTTTATGTTACATAACTGTCAGAACCCAAATAATACATGGAACATTTTGTCAAAGGGCACAAAAGGAAGTATTTTAAACAAGTCTGCAAAGAGGTACCTGTTGCCTATATTCATGCTTTTCAGAAACCTATTAATGCAATGCAGCAGCAGGAGGTTTATTTGTAACCGGAGTAATTTATGATTTTCCATCACAATGCAAAGAGCAGCTTTGCAGGTTATCTGTGCCTAGGTCATGTTGGTTTATTCAATCAGTGTGTGAAAGTTAAGAAAAATGGAACTTCTTGCAACAAATTAGCAGTTCCTATTCAGAACCACCATAAAAATCACTGCCTTGAGGGAGCAGAAGGACTTACATAAGTAGTTTGGGTTAAGAAAATGGCATCTGGTTTGGATTTTGCTTTTGTTATTTGGAAATATTGCCTGATTAATAGGTGAACTTACATATAGATATTTGAGTTCAGTTGAGTAAGTGCTGAAGGCTTTTGGGAGAGTGGGAAAGATGTTTTGGTATCTTCTTATAACAGAAACATTTACACAAATGCATCCAATATCATTGATATTAATAATAATAAAACCTGTGACTTTCTCCACGCTATTGTGGCTGAAAGAAAATGTTTGGAGTTCAATCCTTTATACTTCCCTCCTTGTGATATGACACGCAAAATGGTGGGATTTTGAGATTTGTGCACTACAGTGAGGAAGGTTTTTATGTTGTAGTCTGCAAGACACATCAGCCAAACCTTTCACATCTTGAAAAAAAAAAGGCTTGATGTTCTTTTCAGATTCTTTTGATTAGTAAAACTCTACTCAAACACTCACAACCTAGTAAGAATTTACTCAGTATCATCAATATTCTGTTGTGTTCATTGGTGTAACACCGTTCTGATGTTTGTTTTGTTAGCAGAGTGCATTGATACATTTATCTAGTACTCAAGGACCTATTGAAGTTTATCTGTGCCCAGAGGAAAGTGATGCCCTCAGTCCAATGAAAACCTATGGTCAGGACCACAATGGAAATATTTCCAAAACCATTTCCAAAGGTAAAATTATTTCTTTGCAATACTAATGGTCTTTCTTCAAGCTCACATTCAAGGTTGCAGTTTGAATTTTGGATTTCCAGCTCTTTTTCTTTGGCTTTATTATTCTAAGCTGTGAAAGACTAAGGTATCAATTTTTCACTATGTTTTTTCTGGTTTATGTAGTGGGAAATAAGTTTTCCTTTGCATCATTTGTTTAAAGTAAGTTTCCTATTTGCATATCATGTAACCAAAATGTATGTAATACTGAAGAAATAAACAATTTTCCTCCTTTTAAACTTTCAAATTAGATAGTAGCAGTAAAGATCCATCTCAACACAAGAGGCAGAAATCTCTGTGTATGGGCATATATGAAGATACATTCCTTCACTGATGACATCTGGTACCTAGAAAATTCTCAGTTTTGACTATGAACTCCACTGAAAAATAGGCATCTCACTATATTTGATTTATAGTAGTCATTTAAATCTTGTGAGATAACTTTTTAATAGAAAAGTTGGAGATGATAGCCCTTTGACAAGCCCTTTGTAACGTATCAAGAACAAGCTAGAAATATATGGAGGCCATTTTGTTATTGTTGAAATGATGCTTTATGAAAGACCCTTTATGCAATAGTTACTCTATTTGATCTGTGTTTGATATTTCTACTGAGATTTAACGTGGCATCTTTTATTTTTTTTCTCTCCCTCCTCTCACAGAAGTGGCTTCTGCTAACTCAGGACAAGGTGACTGCTCAGTAAATATGGCAACAATCTCTCCATTGGCTTCTCCAGCCAACCTTCTACAGCAGACTGAGGACCAAATTCCCTCAAACTTTGAAGGACCATTTGTGAATTTGCTGCCTCCTCTGCTTCAGGAAGATTATTTGCTGAGCCTTGGGGATGAAGAAGGCATCAGTGACCTCTTTGATGCTTATGATTTAGAGAAACTTCCTTCACTGATGGATGAATTTATATACAGCTGATTGTCTTAAGTGCTGTCCATATCTAACCAATGTTTTTAATGGAATCAAAAAACCTGCCATCATTCACAGTTGTCCTCTACTTACCATAAAATAGCATTATCAAATCAACTAGACTCCTGAACAGTGCTGATATTTTAATTGAATGCTCCCTATAATACTATAAGAAACAACAGAAGGCTTTTACAGCAGAGCCTTCTCCTTGACCCCCAGCTCCAGTGCCTTGCGAGTCAGCAGGTGCAAGCAGGTGACCGTAGATGTTTTGTCTTCACACTTCCCCAGTCTCTGCTTACCATGACAAGTGGGCTTACGGAGAAGGGCTTAATGAACTGGTTTAGTCCTAAATCACAATTTTGTAATAGTATTTCAGGTCGTGCCTTCTGCAGAGAATGCATGTCTTTTTGAGTGTCACAACATGGATTGTACATGCAGTGAACGTAAATGTGAAGTAATGCAAAAGAGTGGAATGGGATTCTTCAGCTACTTGTGGGAATGTTTAAATTGCTGTCATAATGCTCATTTTGAGCTGTGTATATGTCTCTTTATGAGGTCAAATACTTATGTCCTTAAAAGCTTTTAAAGAAAAAAATACACTGTAAATGTAGTGTATATTGCAGATATTGAAAAGTATAAAGTTCTGCCACTTCTCGTAGTTATTGCAGATTTTTAAAAATGCTTGTGTGTGCGTGCGTGTGTGTGTGAAAGTAGTTTTTGTTGGTTGTTTTTTTTAAACTAGAACGAAGATGCACAGTTCAATTTTACTGCCCCCAGTGTGCATTAGAACTGGTACATGAATTTTTGTGGTACTAAGTGGGGCTTCATGTTAAGTGCCTACTAGAGATGCACTGTGGGTTTTTCCCTCTATGGAAAACACTTATGCCAAGCTTCGTTTGTTCAATATATCATATTTATCTCAGTGGGTTAGCTTCCTCTGCTTACAGCTTTTTATAATTCTCTTCGCCAGCAAAATGGAACAAATTTTTTTCCAAAGTACATAGTTGTAAGTACCACATCAACTGAATTGCATTTATTTTTTGAAGATCTTTGCTAGTATAGTATAGTACCAATATTTATTTTTTGAATGTCAGAGGAATTCTAAGAAGTCTTAAATAATTTGTTTTTTCTTGAGTGTAAAGTATTTTGCCATGTTCTGGGCTAAATTAATGTAATGTTGGTTAGATGATGCCCATATAATCTTTTTGTTTGCATTACTGTTGTGCTTATCTGACATACTCAGAAAATTAGTACTATTTGTACTGTAGTAGAATATTACGTATGCAGGTTTTCTGGTACCATTGAGTTGCTGCTATGAAAGCTCACACATGAAAAGGCAAGAAGTCACAGTACTAATAAGGAAACTGTATGACTGTGTGGGTTTTGGAATATAACAAATGTATAAAGGGCAACACATAAAGAACTGTTAAACAGTGTTAAGTGTGTGTTTATATGTACAAATGTTTGCATAGATCATTCAGCAGTTGTATTTAATTTGATATATGTTCTCAACTCACACTTTAGTTATCCAGCAGTTTTGTACAATAGAATTAATTTGTAAACACTGCCAGAATATTTTCTAGCTGGTTTGTAATTTTTTAAGAGTTTTTTTAGATGTGGATCTGTAAATAAAATTGTAGTATTTAAAGTTTTTGTCTTGTGGAAGAGGAAAGTAAAAGTTGTAAGAGCATGAAGATTTGCGAGACAAAGGGGCACTTTTGTGAGGGAAGAGAAAATGAAGACTAACACAGACCATCTTTTTTTTTGTACAAATTAAACACTTGTCCCAGCATGTGTGGGCAAAATATTAATCTAATTTAGCTTTGCATTGTATGCTAGTTTAAAAAAAAAAAAACCAAAACAAACCTCTGTAAAATACTGTAAAAAAAAAGAAAAAAACCAACAAAAAAAGCTTTTATGGTGAGTTTTGTAAATAGATTTATTAAAGGGTGACCTGTTCTCTAGCTGTGATCTTACCACTTCAGATGGATGTAATTTGAATAAATTTTGTATGGTAATGAATCAATAAAAATGAAATTTTTTAAAGACTTTAGATTTGTATACAGCTATTTAAATTTTTCTTACTTCTGGTGACTGTCATACTGTTTCTTGAGACCTGTTACTGTTTTCATTATTAGTGCAAACACTCATTTGACACCAGATAGCTTCAATCCCTTTTTTTATTATGCCAACAATAAGTTCAGTGGGTTTTTTTAAGCCAGAGTGAAACAAGAATAAAATACACATATTAAGAGACAGAGCAGGTGATTCAGAGGTTGGGATAATACAAGTTTATTTTTATTTATTCCCTCTCCTCTCATATGAATTAGAAACAGACTTCTTGCAAACTTCATAGAAATTGTGTTATTGTAGGATTAAATCACATGAAAGCAGTCGTTGAGGATCTGCTTAACTTTCCTACTCATAATTCTCCAGAAATTTCCTAATAGTAGCTTTGAAAAGAAGTTGTGTTTACTTGAGTCACTTCCAACAGTCCCTTGCTCTAGACCTATATTTACGAAATTCTACTTCTTTTCTGGTATTGGTACTGTACCTTTCTAGATACATAGCCATCCATCAACTGCAAAAAAAAAGGGAAAAAAAATTCAGGATAATAAAATCACAGTAATATGGTTGATTGCTTAAATGTTGTACCTCCGAGGAAGTAATTTGTGTATTGTCAACTTCCTGCACTCTAGGAGAAGGCTGTTACTTTCTCTGTGCACCTGTACATATTCAAACATCTGCACATAGCAGTCTGAAAGGAAGATTGTACAAAGATCCTCTCTATATTCTTAATAAATAGTAAGGGATGGCTAGGTGGCTGTGTTCTCTGATCTCCCTTCGAAGCAGAGATGGCAATAAATATCTGCTGTACCTCCCTGGCCTGGTGTCAGTTTCTCTATTCTACAGCTGCCATAAGCACTTTTTTTGTTTGCCCTTAGAATCTGCTACTGATCACCAGCTTTCATGTTATTTTTCCCTTCCTTCTGTTTTCTGTATCTGCTTTGCAAACTTAGGATGTGCTGAGGTGCAGGATAAAAAAATCAGCCAGTTACAGTTACTTATTCCTGCTCCTCTGGGCTGGCATGGTGTACCTCAGCATTATTCAGTGTACAAGCATGAATTTCAGGGAGGAGTTACTGGAGCCTATATGTGCTGCATTCCTTGGCTGCCAGCAGATGGAAAAGGTTTTGGAAAAAATCTGTCAAAATGGCCTGAATGATAGGCAACTATTTATTCCTTTACACACATGAAAGAAGTTTGAAAAAAAGAGAAGGGGTTCATGGTCTTGAACTTATAGTAAGAACTCATCCACCTACAAATGACAAGAAACAGTCGCTTTCTATTCCTATTGACTTATACCTGAAAGAATAAATAGCACCTTGGTCTTGATGCAGACATGAACATTTTTGTTGTAGAAAGAAACAATGAAATATGTGAAGTACTTTCTGTAGCATGAAACATGTTTAAAAGCACAAATTAATATATGCCTTTTTTCCCCCTCGTGTGATACACAGTTAATGCACAATGCTGTTAGTGTTCCTGGAGCCAACAATTCTCAACATTAAGTGAACCATAAGCCTGTGCAGCAAAGTCAATGGAGTGATACTAACTAAAGCATAAACAAGTAGAATTCATCTCCCCATTCCGCTTTTCTTGCTGAAGCAAGATCTACCTGGATATTACTCTACAGCTAAGCAATGATCAGAAGAATGCTTGGCCTTTATTAAGTCTGGGAGTTTCTTTACCCATTATTTTCTTTCTAAAACTTGACAGGGAGAAAGTGTTATATATAACAGCAAAAAATGGATTGGTACCAGTTCTGAGTGGTGCTGAATGTTGTTCAAAAATGACCAGTCAGATTCTCCTAAATTTCAAGAACAGAGAAAAAAAATTAATTCCTTGTATGTTTTTTAGGACTCCCTATTTTTTTTCTGAATACTTTCCCAGCCATTTCCAATGACAACTGGTGTTAGTTATCAGAAAATAAGGTTGCCATATAAAAATTGAGCCCTCACCTCCCTGCGGTTTTCCTTCCCTAAGGATGTTAGTTGAGATGCTCTAAACCAACTAAGGATGTATCTTCTACTAAGCAGGACCTGAATTCGAGATTTGGATTTTATTTTTCCAGTAGTTTTTGTATTTTTCCAACTATCTACTCCTGAAAATCCTATTTCTTCAGTTGGTGACCCAGCTCGAGGCTGGTGCCTTTTGAGTTTACCAGCCCTGAAAACAGGAGGTGAGGTCTGCAGGCAGCTTGGAAAGGATGTTCTCTGGACACTCAAGGAACAGGAGCATGTCTGCTGCCAGCCCAGAGAAGGCCCAGAGAAGTTGTACTCCCAGCCACTGTCAAATAAAAAGCTGTTGTCTATCCAGGTAGATATGGATAAACTTTCTTCCTGTGATCAGGAGTAGGGAATTATCTGCTTCTTTCTATCCGTGCTGTGCTACCTGCTGTCTGCGTGCAGCTTGAATTGTTACTTTGAATATGCTACAAAGCAATTTAGGTTTGTGAGCTTCAAAAGCACCAGGAGAGTGCCTTCCAACTTGTGGCTACATCCTGGCACTCAACTGGGCTGTGCTGGCACAAGGGCTGCTTGACATTATGAATTCTTGGCAGCGGGACAAGGTAAAGGCTCTGCCGGATCCTGCTGGACCTGATCAGTGTGGCCTACTTATGTCACTAGGTATGGGACTCGTGGGTTATTCCTGCCTGGGAGCAGCTCTTGGAGATCGCTGCCTCTCCCTAACGAGCAGGGCTTGTCAATGTTGGCCATTTGGAGATTTTTGGTTATGTCTCGCAGGCCATGCTTTGCTCTTTTAGCCAGCACTGGTGTGAGCCCAGCTGGTGCATCCAGAGCAGGAACACCGGGCTGGTGGGGACGGCTATGAGGGAAAGCAGTGCTGTGCTCCCAGGGCAGAGAAGTGAACTCAAGGGTTGCACGTAAAATGCTTTGAACATGGGAAACTGAAAGGAAAAAAAGAAGAGAATCGCTAACCTCATGAGGCAGCAGTTAAAATGCTGATTGGTGATCCCATTCCTACTGACCTGGTAAGGACTTCTTACTCCATGGGAGGAGCTCTGAAATAGAGCAATGTGGTCACCCATTCTGAAATATTTTCCTCCATTCTCTCCTGAGCTAAAAAGACCACAAAAGTAACAAATCTCACATCACACAGTGTCTCACTGAGAGAATCTCTGGAAAGTACTTGTGTGCTTAAACAAAGACCAAAAGACCAAACAGGAGGCCAAATATATCTTCTGCTGTAACAATGACTCTATCATGAGACCAGGGTGATATTAATAGTGCCTAGTCCTGTTCAGAATGGTTTGTTCTTAAAGACTGATTTAAATGAAGTACTTTTTTCTTTCTGTCCCAGTTCTCTTCTTTAAATCTCTCCAGCTCCTTTGTCCACTTTTTCTTTTTTTTTTTCCTGTGAGCACTGTCAGATAAGCATTACATAAAATAAGCACTAGTTTGTAAGAAAAAGGAAATTATATTTGTAATTAGAAGTTGCCATATTTTATCTGTGAGTGGACCAACAGACCCAGGGTTTTCATTCACTTTCCCTCCAGTTCCAGGGAGACTATAACCTGCTCTTTTAAGAGTAAACTGATTCTAAAGACTGATTCTGAAGAGAGAAACTTAATGTTTGAAATGCAACTACAGGAAATGGTGACTTTTACATTCCAATGCTGACTACCTCGAAATAGAATATGTTGAAGATATGATATAAATAATCATTTTAGGTTAACTGTGTATATTAAAGCCTAAGCAATAATAATATTTTCACTCTCTACAACACTTTGATCACCAAGAACACTGCATGTTTAATCTACCCCGAACTTCAGCTTCAGCCATCTAACAACCACTGGTGTTTTACTAAATATCAATCAGAAAACCCTGGAGGAAAACAGTGCCAGAAACTTTAGCCATCTGATACTAAATATTTTACCCAATATCTTTTAGACTATTCAGCAAAGTTGCTACTAGCATTCATTGTCTTTTGAGGAAATTAATGATTAAAAATACTATTATTAAAAATAATAATAAAGAAAGTGCGTTGGGACCAGACGAGGACCGAACAGCTCATCACCCATTCGGATCAGATACATCAGTCTCGCCACCGCTTTAGCCGGGCAGGCATTGCTGGGATCGCAACTTCCCAGTTAAAATGAAGGGGAGTCTCCAGGGCTCCCGGAAACTCCGGGAGACCGCGCTCTCTGTGGCGAAGCGGTGCCCTCCGCGCTCTTCTGGCCTCC
>JAHLSL010000006.1:3666806-3850563 GCA_025920805.1 Petroica traversi | reverse complement strand
TCCGGCCGCTCCTCTCCTCTCCTTCCCGGTCCCGTCCTTCCCTCCCCTCCCTGCTTCTAACGGTCTGCCCGAGTTCTCCGCCTCGTGCCCGCGCGGTGATCCCGTCCCCTGCGGGGCCTTCCCCCAGCTGCGCGTTAACGTCGGGAGGAGGAGATGAATCTCCTGGCGGGAATCTCCGGAGGGGTCGGCGGAGCGGCCGGGATGCGGCTCGGGGATGGGGCACCCTCAGCGGGCTGAAGCCGGGGAAGGGGGCCGAGCCTCGCCGGGTTCCGGGATGTCCTGGCGGCGGCCCGGCTGCCCCTCGCCCGTGGGCTGCTCTTGTGTGTGTGCGCTGATATATATGTAATGTTCACATATTTATGTGTGTGGGGAGAGACTGCGGGAGCTGGGCCTGTTCGGTCTGGAGATCAGAATACTGAGAGGGGACCGCGTTAGTGCGTGTCAGTATCTCAGTGGCGGCTGCCAGGAGGATGGTGCCAGGCTTTTCAGCTGCCCAGTGACAGGATGAGGCCTTAAAACGCAGGAAGTTTCACTTCAGCTTGGAAAAGAGCTTTACGTTGAGGGTGGCAGAGCACTGGAACAGGCTGCCCGGGAGGTTGTGTCATCTCCCTCTCTGGAGACAGTCAAAACCCGCGTGGACACATTCCCTTGTCACCTGCTCCAGATGGCCCCCCCCCTCGGCAGGGCTGGATGATGTGTGAAGGTCCCTTCCCAGCGCTAACAATTCCATCATTCTGTGGTGTGGATGGGTATGTAAATATGTATACTCATGTGCACGTGTACATAATACTCGGTCTCACTGTGTATTAACGCTACAGTTTTCTTCTGCTCTGTGTGAGCCCGGGGATAAAATCCCGGGGTTTTACCAGAGACACCTGTTGGGAAATAGCTGAGAAGAATGGTCCTCTTCTACCTGGATGGAAGTCCATACCTGCCATTGGTATGTGCAGGGAGATTGAGGAGGGGTGACCAAAACAGACTGGCACAAGTTTTGTTGGTGACAAGATGTTGAAACAATTGTGGTTCTTTATTTGCTTGGTAACATTTTTTTTTTGAAAGAAATGTAGAGTTTTATAGGTGCAGCTTGGCAGTATGAGAAGAATACATTAACTTCTAATGTTGTTATTGCTTCTTGTTTCAGTCAATCTACCAGAATAGCTGCAAAAATCTATCTTTACTTTTTTTCCCTTGTGAAGGAGATCTCATGCATGCATATGGAACAGTGCATCAGTGCAACAGATATCAAGTAATCTGTTTGAAAAAACCAGTGTTTTAATTTTTAAAAAAGGTGTGAATTACTTGAACTAAAATTTAATGTTAATCTCTCTCCCTTCTTTCATTCAAAATATTTAACTGATTGAAGACAGAATCTGGAGGAAGTCTGAGGTAACTTAAATACATTCGACTTTGACAAAAACTATAGAAGAAGGATAAAAAGAACAGTGCCTCTGCTCAGGAGACAGGGAAAACGAGGGTCCTCTTCCACCTTGTCAGCAAGTGTATATTCCTAGTCCAGATGAGGTCAAACTGATCAAGGAATGTGTTTCTGCAAAGGGAGGATGAGTGCTTGTTGGACAATAACATATATTCATAGTTTTCTGTCTGCTAGTTCTGCTTACTCATGCCGTGTCTTTTTTCCTTTTCCCCCTCCTTACCTCCCCACCCCCACTGCCCAGGATTATTGTCCAGGAGGATTTAGACTTTGCTTAAAAAGGTAGGAATTTTAGTTTGGCTGTGTTGTTTCTTGTATGTGTCACTGAAATAAGCTAAGCTTATTTGTTTTACCAGGTGCATTACATTGGATATTTTTCTATAAGAGAGAAAAAACAACAAAACTTTTTATTGATTTGGTAACTTTACCCATTTGTACATATTCTCAGTGGTATAAAGTAGTGTAAGAGATGTCACCTTTCCCTCACAGTCTTTATTGCTAGACTTTTCACAGATGTTTATTTTTGTTCACCTTTTGCTGCATAGTTTTATAGATGCTGGTTTTTTATCTAGAAGAATGCTAATTGCCTGGGTAGCTGGGGCAGATGCATGCTTTTTGTGACATCATTCTGTTCCTTTTTAAGTTAAATGCAGATGTGTGATGGTTCAGCTTACGTTAAGTTTTATTTTGAAGTATATTTTGCAATTGGCTAAAGAACTGAAGGACACATGCTGGGAAAATGCATGAGAGTTTAAGTTCTTATGTTCTTCAGTAATTCATTTGCAACATCTGGAAGTGTTTTTATGCCAGGAGCAAATCTTCAGTTCCTGAAGTCTTAATTTTAAAGACATTAAAGCCTTTTTTTTTTATTCTTTGCTGTCAGTAAGGAAAATGGTGTATTTTCCCTGTAAACTGTGAAATGCCTTTGTATGATTTCCTAGTAAACTGTTTATGTAAAAAATAGAGTTTCCAGTGGTATTTCAGACTTTATTCTAATTAGGAGTTACAGCACAGTGTGGTATGTAATTAATGCAGTAACTTTTTTTTTGTAGACTCTTCTAGAAAATGGCTTTTTTTTGATTCCTGAAAACTAATCTGGATTTTCATATTGCTGGGAGATACATATGCATATATATTTAGTTTATTGTGGAAAATATAATTTTCCAATATGTGGAAAATATTAGCAATCTTTTAGTATATTATTCTAGCCAGATTATAATATTTTTATTAGTTAGGTATAGTTGTTTAACATTTTGTACCTGAAAACAGAAATTTTTATTTTACTGAATTTAATTTTAATTCAGATGAAAGATTAGTGGAATCAGGAATTCTGGGATTAGTTTGGTTTATTTTCAAAAGGACTGTGAAAATACAGAGTGTCCACACACAAACAAGTGAGCCAGAACATTCTCTGAGGCAATCACTTGGATGCTGTGTCTTTCTTCTTCTGTGATGTGAGTGGAAGTTCATCCATCACATAACATGAGCTCACTATTTTATTATGATGCTGATGTGATTAAAAATATCTGTATCTTGCATGTGTCTTGTCAGAGGAGATGAAGGTTTTCTTGAATTAGAAGTTGTCAGGGTACAGATGTTTCAAAAACAAGCCCTTAAGCATCTGTATGATTTGTGACTTTCTCTCTGGCTGCGTTTGAGATATTGGGGGAAGAGGGCATTCAGGAAATGTGTGTGGGTAGTGGATTGTTTTTATGTGCTCAGTATCCCTCATGTGTGTGATATATTTATTGCATGTTTGCTTAGAGATACATCTGACTTTTTTTTTATGAGAAATGTGCAGTAGATGTGAGGCCTTGGTTTGGTATTCAAATGCTTTGCTAATGCCAGTCTTCTCCAACACTTCTTGAAGATGCCTGCTGCCTGTGAGTCAGTGCTTGAGGATATTGAAGACATCGTGTCAGCAGAAGATCTGAAGCCACACGATCGGCAGTTTGTGAGAAGGAATGTTTTTCCCAAAGTGCGAAAACGCAATTCCCAAAAAAAACGTTCAGCCAGATGATGAGCCCCCAAGTGACAGGTAAAGTCTTACATCGACCCTCTGTTGGTGCTTTTCTTGTATCTTGTATGCACTTGTCAGCTTTTAAAGATAAAGTGGAAGTTTGTGTTGTAGCTTATTGTAGAATCTGTGGGCGAGATAAAAATGAGTAAAATAGTCCTTATAGAACATAGAGAGAATAAATAATAAATCCTAAGCAAGTTTCTCTTCCTAGAGAGATTTTCTGTAGAAATCAGTTATTGCTGAGATGTTGATGAATGGAATAATCAGACTGGAAAAATGGTTTCTATTGTGCTTTTATGTGTAAAAGATTTCTGAAAAATTATCTGTTCAATATTAATTACCTAAATACAGTCTGAACTCTCAAAATGCTGGAGTAGCCTGGAGTAATCTTTTGTCATGTGAAATGAGAAATAAGAGCAAAATCCTGAGAGTTGCAAAATGCTTGAAGTTGGAAGGTCATCTTGTCCAAGCCCACTACTTGGTCACTGCCACAAAGAACCAGTTGACAGGACTGACCAGGTAGTTTTTGAGTATCTCCAGGAGATGGAGATTCTACATGTAACCTGTGCCAGTTATTGGTCATTTTTAGAGTGAAAAAAGTGTTTCCTGATGCTCAGAGGGAACCTCCAGTGTTTCAGTTTGTGCCTATTGCTTCTGATCCTCTTACTGGGCACCATGGAAAAAAATCCTGGCTCTGTTTTCTTTGCACTGTCCTTCAGGTATTTATGTACTTTGATGAGATCACCCTGAGCCTTCTCCAGGCAGAACAGTCCCAGTACACTCAGCCATTTCTATTATGATGCATCGTCCAGTTCCTTCATGATCTTTATGGCCCTTTGTTGGACTGTCTCCAGTACAGACTCACAGAATCACCAGGTTGGAAGAGACCTTCAAGATCTTCGAGTCCAACCCATGCCCCAACACTTCAGCTAAATTAAACCATGGCACCGAGCACCACATCCAGTCTCTTTTTAAACACGTCCAGGGATGGTGATTCCACCACCTCCCCGGGTATACCATTCCAATATTTTATCATTCTTTCTGCAAAAGAATTTTTCCTAATATTCAACCTGTATTTTCCTTTGCGCAGCTTAAAACTGTGTCCTCTCGGTCTGTCAGTTGTTGCCTGATAAAAAAGACCAATCCCCTCCTGACTACAACCACCTTTCAGGTAGTTGTATAGAGGGATAAGATATCTCTGGGTCTCCTTTTCCCCAGGCTAAACAACCCCAGTTCCCTCAGACGTTCCTCATAGGGCTTGTGTTCCAAGCCCTTCACCAGGCGAGTTGTCTTCCTCTGGATGCGCTCAAGCGTCACAATGTCCTTTCTGAACTGAGGGGCCCAGAACTGGACACAGCACTCAAGGTGTGGCCTCACCAGTGCTGAGTATAAGGGAAGAATGACTTCCCTGGTCCTGCTGGCCACACTGTTCCTGATACGGGCCAGGATGCTGTTGTCCTTTTTGGCCATCAAGGAGCACTGTTGGCTCATGTTGAGTGAGCTGTCAACCAATACCCCCAGGTCGCTTTCTCTTTGGGCACATCCCTTTCTCTCCTGTGGGTGCATCCTGTCAGGACCCAGGGACTTGTGTGCTGAACAATTTATTCCCTGACTCAGTCTCCTTTCATGAAGGGCTCATCATCCTTGTTTCAGTCTTTCAACTTGTTTTCTGCATCCTGGGATTTGCAAAGGTTGTATTTTTTGTGCTTGCATCCTGCAAGTGACATGGTGAAACTTCTTTTGAACTTGCTGTTTTATTTCAGTGGAAGTAGTATGCAATAATCACCAAATGTATCATTGCATTTTTCCTACTTGTGATTTCCATAAGAGCAGAATCAATTTTCTGCTGCAGTGGAATTGGTTGGAATATAGGTCAACTCAGTTATTGATTATACTTTCTACCGCAGTTCTGAGATCTGGGGATTTTTCTTTTTTTTTTTCTAATTTTTTTCACACATTAGTTTCAAGTTGGTGGATAAAATCTCCCTGTATGATAAAGATGGAAATAAATTGTGTATGGAAATTTAATTTCCTGTTGAAAAATTAAATCTTGGGTTTTCATTTGCATTCCAAAAAGATTTTATAAGCATAACAATGCATCTTTATCTGCATGCTCCTAAAAGTGCATTGGCCCTGGTCTGCCAGGAGTGTATGGACAGCTGAACTGGTGCTCTGTAGATACTTCACACAAGTACTTCATGCCCCCATGCATTCAGGTACTACATATTCTCCAATAGGCTGTGTTTCAGTGTTTTGTACCCAAGAAAGCACATTGAACATGTGTTGTTTAGACAGCAGGAAGCCTAAATACCCTGTGTTTACACTTAATGATCATTAATGTTCCATCAACAAATTTCTATTTTTAGGTAGGGGAAGTGTGGAGAGAGAGGGGAAAAAAAAAAGCTGTAGGCAGGACTCAGTATTGTGTTCCAGGATGTGTGGTGTTCTTGTACTGGCATCTTTAGCTCATTGGCAGTTATCCCAGGAATTTCAATGAGAGCTTCTTGCAGAACTTTTTGTTGGTTCTTGGAGCATTGTGTGTGCTACTTCCATGCTGCCTGTCTGCCGTGCTGCTGCTGTAGCCCAAAAAGGTTGGCATGGGGGCTTTCCACTGGTCGTGCTGTCTGGTGGCCATGAACTTAATTTATAGAGCTGGCTTGTGTGGAGGGAACTACAGTCAAAGCATGCCATAACATCAAAAGGTTGCAGTTTGTTTGCTGGTGGCCTAATTTCAGCGCTGTCACTTGAAGGTCATTTGTTACATGATAGAATTTAGAGAAAGTTGGGGAGTTTATGTTTGGGATTTTAAAAAAAAAATCGTGTTTATGTGTTTTGTTAGAATTTTTATTGTTTTAGCATGACTGCAGTGTACTGCAACTATTGTTTTTCTACAGATCTTGCACTTTCTCCGTTGTAAAATATGTTTCTATCTCTTTTCTTGCTAGTTGTGGTGGATTGACTCTACCACAAGGGAGAGAACTGGAAGAATAAAAGTGAGAAAACTTTTAGGTTGAGATGAAGTCAGATAAAGTGAAGGAAGGAGCAGGGAAAAACCCCAGGTGATGCAAAAGCAACCATTTGCCACCTCCACAAGCAGACTGGTACCCAACCAGTCTCAGAACAATGGTTATTTTGGAAAGGCCAAACCCACAGCTTTTATTGCTGAGCATGATGTCATCTGGAATGAATTATCCTGTTGGTCAGCTGTTCTATTCATGTTCCTCCCAACCTGTTGTCCATCTGCAGCCTGCTTGTGGTGAGATGGATCGCAGTGGGAAACAAGCAAGCACTGTTCAATGATACCTGAAACACCGATATATTAACACTGTTACAGTCACAAGTACAATACAGAGCACTATATGGGATTTTGTTACTCTAGCCCAGCAAGACTTAATACCCATTACACTAGCATCACATAATTACTGTTTCTCCTCAGCCATTTTGGAGTTGTTATTGTTTATGTTGCTTATTTTATGTTTGAAGAGTTACAGTTCATTCAGTCAGTTCAGTGGGCTTAAAGGGGAAGCTTGTTCATCATTTAACCTATGTTTCTCTTTCGTTTTTATGTGACAGCATTATTCCTGGTGTTCAGAAAATCTGGATTCGTACATGGGGGTGTTCTCACAATAATTCGGATGGTGAATACATGGCTGGACAGCTGGCTGCATATGGATACAAAATTACAGGTAACATGAGTGAGCCCTGTAATTCCAGTTTTTCTGGGGTGAATGTTCAGAGCTGTCAAGCTGTCATCAGATGTTTTTAGTCTTAATTATGCTTTTAAAAATCCCCTTCTGATCCCTTTCTGATCTGAAGGTGAAGAGGTGAAGTGTTTTCATGGTATTAAGCAGAATGATTACAGGATGAGTGATTTCAGAATAGTTAGATTTTCTTTACAGGACAGACGTCAGATGGATGTCATTAAGTGCCTTTTTTTGACATTTTACTTGCTAAATTGAGTTGAAAAGTTTTTGTAACAGTGGACAGGAAATATATTAATTCTTGGGTGGAACCCAAGGGGGAGAGGGAGAAAGGCAGTGTGTTTTCACTTGGTGATGTGTGTGTTTGCACTGGAGCACAGGTGGTCTACCCCAGGTGAATGATCTTTTGTTTCAGTAGAGACAATCAGTATGATGGAGATGGGATGATGCAGGATTGTACCTTGTAGTTTCCAAAGAGCTGAGAATGCTATTTCTCCTTCCCTTCCAAGCACATTAAAAATCTCCCCATCATCTTATTCTGCCCCCACAATCCTAAAAATACCTCCAAACTTATGATTGTGCTGACCACATTTCATCTCCTTAATGCAAAATATGTTGACAAAGAAATTGAAAAGTTAGATTAATACTGTGTTTCAATAGACAAGTATTATCAGAATACTTTAGTGTAGCTTTTGACTAATCAAAATAGGAACTTAAATTTTATTAATTAATTCAAGTTCAGGTGTGTCTCGCACTTAAACTTGTATACTGAAAGACTAGAAAGTTGCCTATCCTGACATTTTTCTAAAAACATTCCTGATTTCACAGAATGGCTGTTTCTTTTCTTGAACATGTCATGATACCATTAAACAGTTGCATCTCATTTTCCTTTATTGCTGTTGACCTTTCTTAAGTAGAAATAAGTCACTGAATTATTCAAGTGCTGAACTATTTTTGGGAAGCCAGGTTAGTAGAACAACTCTGGAGTAGGTATATTCTTTCCACACACAAGTGGAGTGCTGGTCCAAAAAAATTTGTGGCAGCCGTTTCTGCAAGATTGCAAATATGTTCTCATCATGGCTTTCTTAAATTTAACTGTTCTTTATCTTAGTTGTTCTAATGCATATTGTTCCAGAAGCTACTTCTGGCTTGTCAAGTTTCAGATGGCTGTTCTGTGCTTTTGGAATTTTACTGGGAGAGATGTAGGAAAGATGGGAGTGCAGTGAAGGAAGGAAATATCTTAAATTTTTGATACCTTATCTTTTTAGAAAATTAACTCTTTATAACATTGGAATAGAAATAAGTCTCCATTTAGAATCTGAAACTGAGAACTAAAAACCTAATGAAAGTTGCAGTTGCTGAGAGAGAAGTCCTAGAGTAATTTTGGTAGTTGTACATGAAATTGACCTCTAGTTTCTAGTAATTATTAAATCTAAGTCATGATTTAGTTTATGCTAATGCATGTAGGTGATAGGCAGAAATTACACAGTGTAGTTTCTTCCTTTTGAAATTAGGTAATTAATTCTTGTCAGTCTATTCTTAAGAAGGCATGTTTGGCTTTTTTTATATTAAGTCATCTGGGAAATTCAGATAGAATATCAAATAGGGATTTAAATTTTTTGTCCTATACAATGAATCAGTTACTCAGTAAGAGTAACTGTTGCTTAACATGATCCAAATTTCAAACTTTTCTTGAAATTAAAGTTAATATTGTTTATGGTATGCAAAAAATAAGAAAATATTTTGCAAGAGCTGTTTTGTAAATCAATGACTCTGTTGCTAGAAGTTGTCAGTTTTATGTAAAACGGTTACAATCTTGAGGAAAAGATAGAAATACTCACTAAGATGAAAGATTGTCTATTGTCACAGTGTCTTGGACAGCTATTACTTAAATAAAAGTGTATGGATTAACCTATTTCCTACATGTTCCTAACCTTTTGAAACAAAGCTTACTGAAAAGATGCTGGAATAAAGTTTTGGCTTTAGAAAATAAGATATGAGCTTTACTTGCAGTTATTGCTTCTTTATGAAGGAGTCAAGCACTGTTTCTAGTGTCTTCTGTCTAATTACAAGGTTGGAAAGAGCATAGAAGAAAGAAAAGCAGCATCAGACGGACTCCTGTTGCTGACTGGAAATTGTAACAATGCAACCTGCCTTACAAGTTGACTTATGTGAAACTGAACATGGATATAATGTCCTCCTTGCTTTTCATGTGTTTCAAAAATGTTCTTTCTGTACAAGCACCCTTTGTTGCTCCCAGGAGTGTCTATATCGAAAGGTGAAAACTGAGGGCTGTGCTTTTCACAGCAAAGGCTGCCTCTGTCTGGGGAGAGACCAGCATGTGAATCAGAAATATACAGATACTGCAATAGCAGCAATTGTGATTACAAGTCAGGGACTGCATCAGCTTAAAAATAGGCAAAGGGAAACCAGCAGAAGAGCTGAACCTATTTTTGTATCCGCTTTTACAGTGTGAAGATAGGCAGCATTCTGAACAAATCTTGCATACCATCCTGTGGGAACACAAGGCTCCTTTGTGAACCTGAGCCACAGAGTAATGTGTGGACCACTTGCTATCAGTGTAGGGCTGTACCATGGGTACTTGTTCATATTCTGAAAACAGTGTAGCTGATGGTGGCTTTACTGGTTCTAAAACTGGTTTTGGTTCTTGGCAGCTTGACATGCTGTGTAGTTTAGATATGCCTGCAGACCTGCTGGAGTGCTCCCTGTGAGATACGCCCTGGAGGAAGAAACTCTCGTGGTATAGACAAGTAATGCCTGCTGTGAAAAACAGGAAGTGGGCGAGCTGGGAGCTTTCAAATATTGTGAGCAAGATTTTTATTTGGGAAGGGAGTTGCAGTATGTTTGCCATGTAGCTGCACTTCCTTGCTGAAAAATGGAACTGCATAGGTATAGTCAGACACAGAATGCTTTGACATCTAAAGTGGGTAGTTGTATTCAAATATGTTGACATACAGATGTTTCTAGTTCTCTGGAATCAATGGGTTTTGGCTCAGCTTTGAATGCATTTTGATGAATTAAGAATTAAGTGTGCTTGTTATTTTGTCCAGATTGCTTCTGGCTCGGGACTGTTCTGGTCCAAAGCATTCCCTTCTCAGCCATTGTAAAACAGCTGGGGACAGGAAAGGCATCACTAGTAACTTAGAAATATCAGAAAAATAAACACTAACTTTTTCTTTTATGAAGACAGAGCAAAATCTGTTATTAAACATCTAGTGAAGCTAAACCAGTAACAGTTTATCTGCACTACACTTTTGTGGATTTTAGAAATAAATCCTAGCGGAGAACTTACTCCTCCTCTAGCATGGGATTCTAGAAACAAGAATTGTTTCGGTTCATTCAGTGGGCTTGGCTTTGATTTAGCACTTAGAAACTGGGTTCTGTTACAGACCTTTAGCTTTACTTATGCAGTTTTAGACTAATCTAAAATTAGTTCAGGCGTCCTATTCACTGTCTGAAAAATTTCTTCGGCAAGTGTGTTGGATGGAAAGTTGTGTTGAGCTCACTCCATTACTGTGTTTAGTTGGTGGGACTTGTATCATTGAGGCTTGCCAATTCCTATTGAATCTTAGTGTTTATAGTCCAAGTTATATGTCTTAGAGCTCTGTAACTCCCTGTGCGGAGAATTTGTGTATTTCTCTAAATCAGATATCAAATAATATTTTGAAATCCTATTAAAGAAATTGTCTGGGGTTTTTTACCTTCTCTACGCATTAATTTTCTAAATACTTGTCAGTTTTGTTTACCAGTGGATATAACTGAGGTATCATTAAGACTCTCCATCTGCTTAAACAACACATTTGAGTAGAAGAAAGAAGACAAGGAAGAAAAAATGATCTCCTTAGGACCTCATGTTGAAAAGAAGACAGGTGTAAGAGGGAAGAGTCTGCTGTTGAAAAGCAGATGAGGTGCTACAATCTATTATGGACTTCAGCATTCAAAGGCATTGTCTCGTGTTCATTGTGTTGCATAAGTTAAGCTTGTGTCGACTTTGACCATCCTCATACAGACACAGCAAAGCATGCTGCGGCATGAGTTATATTCATCCAAGTGCAAAATAAAGAAAATTACTAACACTGAGCAAGTATTGATTCATGGGTTATGAATCACTTCAGAATCTGGTCCTTTGTTTCAAGTGTTTTAAAAGTACTTTTATACTACACAATAAAATCCTAATACTAGATTTTGCTTTATTTTATTGTTTTAAAATAGAGATCTCTTAAATAGGTTACTGTATTATTAAAATAAGGTCTCTGCAGCCTACGTAGTGGTTGATGAGGCATTTTGACTAAGATCTCTGCTGGTTTCTAGTGTATGCTTTTAGTTGTTCAGAATCAGCAGTTGGTCGTTCCATTTTTTGCTCTCCACCCTGCTGATAATGCTCAACTGTTCCTTCATAAGTATCATGTAAAATGGTAGTGACTACTGTGTAATTTTTGGGGTAAGCCATCTTCATTGTGAGGTATATTTAGTTGTTCTTTCTTAAGCTAAAAGACAAATCTTTATTAGCTGCTTATTAAGTGCCTTATCAGTCAGAGAATTCAAGGTTAGTCCTTTTCAAATGGTTGTGAGTGCAGTTCCAGTTCAGAAAAAATAGATAATTTACAATCCTTTTTCAAGGGGCAGGGTATGCATGGTGTATATGTAAATATGCAAAATACCCCACACTGCTTTTCTGTTGATGAGAGGTGTTTCTTTTTTCTCTACAACACTGCAGTCATTAAACTTTCTCTCAAGCAGCTAAGCAATAAAGAAAAGTTGACAGAGGTGTAAATTCTGGTGTTTTGTACCCTTGCTGAAGAATTCCCCCATTTTCTATAACTTGTGGAGTCACAGCCCTGTATGGTTTTTGCATTGCTTGATAGCCTTACCGACATACCTTACCTGTTCTGCTACAGATTTCTCTTTCAGATTCAAGCTGACTCATAATCTGGATGTAAAAGCTTTTGGATGTTGATACTGAGAGAGGCAGTAAAGTAAGTTACTTCTGTTCCTGTTGTCATAAGATGATTGCTTTACAATTCCAGTGATGCAGATTCCTGCTATTAGAAGATCTAAGTAGCTGCTTGTCACAAGTTTGTTTTGTGTGTCGATTCTTGGTGCTCAGGCTTGAAAAATGTGCTCAGACTTGAAGTTAGTAGGGGAATACTCGAGATGTGGTGTGAAGATTTTATTCTTTTTAAAATCTGGAACTTAAGTGGTGAGATGGTTAGGAGGATGAGGAGAGAGGGTGAAATGGGACGTAGCAGGGAAGAAAACAGGTGAGGCTCATGGGATGTAGCGGATAGAGTTGCTCAACTGTGGACGATCAAGATTTACAGTTCTTTGTGAGGAATAGATATTCCCAGTGCATCCAGAAGTGTCCTGTAAGCCAGTGGGGGGGGTCGATGAGTCTGAATATTGTTGGGATGGTTTCTTGCAGTGCAGAGTTCATACAGCATCATGCTGTGACTCATCTGCAGCACTGCATGTTCCCTAAGTCTCTGTAAACTAACGTATAATTGTGGTTTTGGCAGCTGTATATTACTGCTCCAGTGTTCCCTGTAAAACTTCCTAACCCTTGTGTGGCTAGACTTCTGTTACTTATCACTTCTGACTTGTAGCACAGTGCAAGATATACACCTCTTTGCGGTGAATTTTTCCTACCTCAGCTTCCTCAGGATCAGCTTCTTATTTCTGTTGGGCAACTTTCTGTTAAGTAGGGAGTACAGCTTTGAGGATATTGTCTCTGTTACAGGATAGAACTCCTAGTTCTCAAACTAGGAAATGTGTCCCTTATTTATGGGGGAACTAGATAAGAACTGGAGTCTGTTTTCTCCTCATAATGGCATCACTGCCATCAGTGCTTGGTAATGACAAGTGTGTACTGTCTTTCTTTATCCTCTTTAAAATCACCTATTCATCTATGAGTGGCTTTTTTCTTCTTTTTTTTTCTTTTAGTGTTTTTATTTCACAACCACAGGGCAGGCAACTGAAAGTTGGGAGCATGCTGAAGAGCCTAAATAAATCCTGTATGTACACGATCTTCAGAGATGTTTGTAAAGAGCTCACATAGATAAATGTAAGTGTGCACGACATCTTTAGGGTTAATTCTAGTGACAGAGCATTGGCTGCATGCTCTGGTGGTTGTGCAATGGAGTTTAGTTCTGGCAATTCTGAGCTTCATGTAATCCAGAAGAATAAATTTGAAAAGGATTGACCCATGAAAGGTAAATTTCAACTCCTGATAACATCCATCCTACTATGTGGAATATGCCCCTGTAGTAGATGGTTAAGCAATTAGCAAGTAAAGCATAAATGGCAGTGATGAAGTGAATTCAGCATAGACACCCAGAGGATGAGGAGCTTTGTAGGGTAATCAACAGAGACCTTAGTTTCACATGTCTCACGGTTCTTCATGCTTAAGGAAAATTTACAGTGGATTTAGAAAAGCTAATGGGAGAACAGACCATATTTTTATAACCTGAAGAGATTTCTTTGACCGTGTACTCTTGGAGATAGGAGCAGGATGGTATTTTGATCAGGAACATTTGTAGAAGCAGTTGAAAAGGATGTGCTTGTTACCCTGACTGACTGGGGAATAGTGGTGGAGGGTTAATGTTCACTGCGGGCGCTTGCTTCACTTTGACTGCAGTTACATTTGCTAGAAAGGATGAAGCTTAGCTGCCAGTTCTTTGGTTTTGAGAAATTACTTATGAAGACGGAATTCTCTGAACTTGCCATGGTCACAGCTTTGCATTAAGATGCATTTAATATGTTTTGGGAATGCTTTTTTGTCAGTCGCAATGTGCATCCCTCTGTGTGTGAGTTGATGTGGGTTACTCTGGGGAGCAAGGCAAGCCTGAGTGAGTTGCTTTCTGCCTTGTTGCTTGTAAGAATTTTGAATGTAGCACAACTCGAACTGTTCTGTGTCTCTAAATACAGAACATTAATCTATACTGTTCTGTCTCAGGCCTGAGGGCATACTAAGGGAAAAGACTGCCGTGTGATTATGGAGGCAGGCTGGAGACAGTTGAAATGCACTTACATTGATAATAGACACAAATTGGTTTTGGTGCTTTTCCTCCAAATAAAGAAAGATGGGGAAAAAAGAAAGATGGAGAGAGAGAAAAGTACTGTCAGACTGAGTGAATTTTTTTCTCCTTCTTCCTGGCCAGCTTTGATTATGTTCAAGTGAGCCTGGTAAGTGATTCCATGGCTCTCAGGTGTTAAAACAGGTCTGGTCGGTGAGTGAACAAGTAATGAAATGTAGCAATTTATCTCTCCTCGATTCCCATCCCATCCTTGGAGTGTGTCTGCTGCTGTGTTAGCTCATCCGTGCTTTTAATGTATGCCTTTTTTTTTCTTTTTTGTTTGTTTGTTTTTATTTTTTTTTCCTCCAATGAGGCAGCTGTGTGTCTCCCCAAGGACCCCTTGACCGTATGAGCAGGTTCGGACATTACCCTTCTGGTTTCTTTCTAAAGGAATGTTTATACAGTGGTCGCGCACACACACACAGACACACACACACACACCATCGGGATTAGGCAGTGTATGAAATAGTCCAGGCTTTTCCAACTGGAGGAGGTTTGGAAGGTGAGGCGCTGCGCTGCGAGGGCTGGGCCGGCCTTGGCGCGGTGGTGCCGTGTCGGGAGCAGCCGAGAGGGGGCAGCAGTGCCTAAGGAGTGCCGCTCCCGCAGCCGGGAGGGCTCCGCACATTCCCATCCCCGCGGGACTCGCAACCATCGAGCTGAGGGTCCTGGAACACTGGGCACCTTTGAAGTACAGTCAAATGCATTTCACTAAACCCGCTCTAATTTAAATTATTTGCTGTCATTCTGATCTTGTGCCGATTGAGTAGGCAGCTTTGCTGTTGATTATTAAGGTCTGTGTTTTGTGCTTCTGTTTTTAGCTTCAGCTGTGCTTTGTCTTGGATCAATTTCCCTTCCAGAGAGTCTGTGTTAAGGGGTTGAGGTTCATGAAGTTTAATTGCCTAAATGCACCTTTTTGAAGAACTATTCCATTTGGAAGCACTTTCTGCTTTGTGTTTGTTGGTCTGGGTAGGCTGGGTTACTTTTATATATGGATTTCTCTTTAAAACATTATTTGAGGAGTTTATAACGATCAAGGTATTTTTTCATTCAGGAATGATTAAAAAAAATTTCAATTTTAATAATCTTAGTTACACTGTATATTTCACCATGACACTAAAAACTGTAAGGACTACTGAACAAATACTACTTGTTGAAATGCATTACTACAGCATAAATAAAACTGAGTGTAAAGGCAGATGGTGTTCAGGTTGGACATCAGTAATTAATTGTTTGGGTGCCTAACAGCTTGTTAGGGCTAGCATTTGGAAGCTGTTATCACTAGTGTGGTGCTATCCTAAGTTTCCAAAGCTAGGTTTTCATTTGTTCAGGCAAATTCTAAACAACATACAGGGTGTGATTTAATGTGTTTTTTGAGGGAAAATCTCACCTGCTGTGAATTAAAATCCTGAGTTTACTGTGGGTAAGACCTAGCTGCTTACTTAGCTTGTGTATTTTGTGTGCTTAACTCATGGTTTGTGGAAGGACTTTATTTTTTTTAAATTCAGTCATGTTGACTGTATATCATTTTCTTGAGCTTATCTTCAGGAACCTCAGAATTGTATTACTTTCTTGCTTTTTCCATCTAAATATTATTTTGAAATTAGTCTTGTAATTTTTTTGTTGTGAATGAGGTTTGAAATAGTGGAGATAAACAAGTTGTCAGAGGACGGTCAGTCCCTTGTACTTCTTGTAGCAGTAGAATTGTGCCCTGAGGGACCTAAAGTTTGCAGGGGAGAAGCTCTGTGATAGTGGAATGACACTGTACTGCAGTTTGAAGCAAAGCTGGAGCACACTCCCACGTGACCTGTATCCTCCTTGTGGTGTTGATGGAATAACCACTCAGTCCTGCTCTTTTCAGGCATTGCTATACTCCATAGCCTGATTTGAGATCAAGTGAGTTCTGCACAGGCTCATAATGTTTCACAGAAACTGAGTAATCATTTGGTCTCAGCAATATTAGATTCTAGATGGACAGGAAGCCCTTTCACCGTGAGAGATGTGAGGCTGCTCTGCATCTCAAGATGTGCAGAGAAATTACCTTATTGCATCATAAAACTGTGTTAGAATATTTTATGTTGTCATAACTTATTTCTGCAGTTCATAGGAAACTTTGGCCTTGTCCTAGCCAGTTTCTGTGATTTTTGTGCTCTTTCCCACTTGGGGAAAGAGGGATAGCTGTTATGGCCAAACAGCACCCATGGGGACCTTAAGCTGACTGAACTGGTGCTCAGTCTTTCCAATGCTCCTGCTTAGCCAGGACATGATGGGCCTGCAGAAATGCACATCCATCAATCTTGAATTCGCTGCTGTGAATCCTGTAGCTTTTGTGTGCTACCAGTTGGAGTTAGCAGATTAAGTGTTGGGGCTGAGGAACAGGCTATTTAAGCAGAAGACATTAGCTTTTGTCTCGTCTCAAATCCCTGGCTTTGGAATTTGCTTACAGAAAAAAGCTAAGCAGAAACTTTGTCTTGAAACTATAAATAGACTTTGAGTTAATTGTGCCAAAACTGAATTGCTGTTGATTGGTACAAGACACTGGTGTATAGAGAAGTGATTTTTTTGGCTTGCAATTTAATAGAAGACAGAACATTTGGCTGCGGATTTTATTAGGCATTTTGGACCCTCAGCTTTTGTTGGCTAGATTTTAAGGGTAAAAGTGTGCTTGTTTGTAATTGATTCCCAAAGTGATAGTTGACTTTTGAGATTCTGTTGTTTGTTCATGGGTTGCCACTTTTCTGCTTGTCTTCATTGTGCTTTAAAAAATTCACTTTACATTGGAAATGTTAATTTTCCTTTGTGAAGGTGAAGATGTAGACCATCAGATGGTGGCAAATTTGAGTATCCAGTATTTATTTAACTAGAAGTTTTAGTCTTAAAATTGGTAGGGATGGAAAGAAAAAAAAGTGAATACGGTTTGGAAGTCTTATTAGAAAATAAAATAATTAAAAAGTTCAATTGTAAGACGGTCACCTTTATGTGTTGCTGATGGTTCCAGATATTCTTTGTAACATTAGAGTAGAATAAGAAAGGCACTACCAGAATTTTCTTCAACAGGAGAAAAATCTGATTGTTAAAGGATTTTTTTTGTTCTGATTTTCATAAAACCCCAAACTCCAGGAAACTTATGAGAGGAAGGAAATCGTCTCCACAAACTCTTTAGCCATGGTACTTGTGTCTTTTTGTTAAAAATGGCTTGTTGGAAAACTTACATGTTCAGAATTGTCTTTGAGTCTGTTTATGATTTTCCAAATAAAAACAGCAGAGCAAGAAAAACTGTTGTCTTCGGTAGGTGAGTGCCAGTTCCTTTACAGGTACAGCTTTTCAGTGTTGTCAGTGGTTCCTCTCTTTACTGAAGCAGAATTACATTTAAATGGAGGGGGCTGTGAACTTTGCCTCTGCTCTTCAGTGGCTGGGGGAGGAATTCACATAGTTTATCAGCACCTCAGTGGGATGCTGCTCACCTGCTGCAGGCAGCCCAGCTGCCAGGTGCAGGAGCAGGAGTTTAGTTCTGGGGTGTAAACTGATGCAGAGGAGGGCTGGGAGAGGAATTTTAAGTGGAACTGTTTTCCCTGACCACCTGCAGGTTATAAGTTTGTATTCATGACTGAGAGAGCCTCCTCTTAGACTGCTGCATTCTGTCAGAGTCATAGGCCAAAAAGGCAACTGCACGGTGAGCTCTCCTGCCCAGGGCTGGGCCATTCAGCTGCTTTTGTTTTAGCTGGGTGTTGAAAACCTGCAGTGATGGAGAATTCATAACCTCTTTTGGATGATTAACTACCTTTCTGGTTGAAAAGTGTTTCCGAGTGTGTGACCTATACCTTTTAGCACAGTTAAGCTTATAGTTGCCTGTATTTTCTTTAGCGGGTTTGGAGAACATCTGATTATTTTCTTCTGCATAGCGACCTTTCACATATTTGAATTCTGTTATGCCTTTTCTCTATAGGCATCTTGTGTTTAGGCTAAATAGACCTAATTCCTAAAAGCTTCTCTCATAGGTCATGTTCTCTAGAGCTCTGACCTTTCTTGTTCCATTCCTCTGGACATTATCCAGTTTATTTATTTGAATCAATCTTCAAGTACGTTAGTATGTTTATCTAGTGTGTACAATTTTGATAAATGTGGAGGAGGTAGGTTTTTTGTTGCCTCATTCAAAGTACAGTTTATGAAACCTTCAAATTTAGGTCCCAGGACAGCTGAAATGTTGATCTGAGTGTGTTAAGAGTATAACTCTGTCATAATTGACTTAATTTTTTTTTTTATATATCTATAGCATGAGAAATGCTGAAATACACTTCCATAGAAAATTACTTAGAGGGAATAGTTTTTGCAATAAAACTGTTGAAGATGGGGAAATTGAAGTCTTGGTGCTAGGTTGTCTACTATCCTGTTCACAATAGCTTACCTCTCTGCTTCCATTTCTTTAATGAGTCTGAAGTAAATGCTGCTAATGTATAGAGATTCGTAGTGGGTTTTTTTAAGGATTTGCTTTCATAGCTCATTTAGGGCCACCCCTGGTGTTTATGGTAAAATTCTCTGAATTGCTAAGCCAAGGATTGTCATCACACTTCTGTTATTTGCTTTTATTTTTTCCACACTGTAGTTTCAAAAATACTCTGGCACCTTTTGTTTTATTTTTTGGTCATTTTAGTGTAAAATCATCTTTGTTCCTTGGTTTGTTTCACTTCAAATCTTCATTAAGTGTCTATGCCTATGCATTGAGACATTGATGAAGAAAGCAAGCACAGCATTACCTGGACTGAGTGGGCAAGAGATGGCTTACAAGAGATGGCTTGTCTTTCTTTTAGCACTAAGGCTTCCTTGTGCTGAGTTAAAGCATGTGCTTGTGAAACTAGAGCTTTAGACTTGGAATGCTTTGTTTTAGTGTTTTGTGCCGTGATAGATTTCTGCAAGTATTTTGTGCAACTTGATCTGGTAAAGAATCCATCTTGATGCCATTCGTTGGGGCCTTAAGGGATCCTCCCCTCACCCAGTATGTTAGAAACCTTGAATTTATTGGCTCATGTAACTTGAGATGTTTCAACAGTTTTAGTCATGACAAGCAGAGAAATCTTGGCCACTTAAAATAAGTGAAGGTAACACGTTGGAGAAACATTAGAGCCAAGTTTTATGTCAGACTTAAAATAAGAACTGTGCAGGCAGTTCTCCTAATGCTTACTTAGCTTTTCCAGGTCATTTTTTGAAAGCTTTTTTTTGCAGAAGTAATAAGCTATCAAAGATGTTCTAAATGCCTTCTCTCTTTTATGAGGCCAGAATTTGGTCAGTGGGAAAATTATTGCAGCAGCTGTTGTAGATTCGGCCTTTAAAGCTTCAGCTTTAGATTTGCTTATACGAATTGTACGGATCACTTCCAGGGTTTCTTTGAATCTATTTAAATGAGTGGGGAATTTATAAACTTATTTGTGAGTGTCAAACTCAGTCACAGTAACTGCCGTACTGTGAGTCACTGCTAGATGGCGCTGTGTGACCGCGCTGAAATTCGTGCTGCAACCTCTAGTTGAGAACTGGTTAATTTCATATTTATGTTAAAAATGCCATTTTGTTGAATTTTATTTTCAATTTAGTCACTTAATTGATCCCACTACAAATGATCTCCTGGCTCAGGGCCTTGCTTTGCATTGTTTGCAAAAGTTCAGAGGAAACCCTAGTAAGTGAGGTAAAATTTTCATTCATTTCCCACAGAAATTATTTATAATGCAGGAGCATTGCATACATTAGGCTTGTGTAAATATCCTAGAAGATTATTCCGAAAAAATGAGATCCACTGTCACTTCAAATATGGTGGCAAAGAAAATGAAGCAGTGATTAGTTTAGAAGTCTTTTGAGATTAGAGGGATTTGTATGATTTTTATTAATTGATCATCATCCATGTATGTTCATGCTAGTTATACGAACTCTTTATTTTCAGAATCTTAGCAGGGAAAGGTTAAAATTGTTTTAACTTTTTTCTGTCTTAAGATTGGATTTTTGGTTTCAGAGTGTGCTATATAATTGAAGCAAAGTAGTTGTTCATTCACGGAAAAGATGATATCCAAATAAAGCTTTCTGGGTGTGGTACTAAGACGCTTGCAACGTGATGCAGCCAGGGTTTTGTGTGTCCAATCAGGATGGCGTGAGGTTTTTTCATAATGATCAGCGTTAGCAAGAGGTTTGCACTGTGCGGGAGGTACAATGTGCTAAGCAGTCCGTTTCCTTTACTGTCATGCTTAAAAACATTTTAGAAATTTTGGCAAGGCAGATTTTCATGGGTCTCAGGTACGTACACCAGGAAAGTTTGCATCTCTTTAAGATGAGGATTCTTCCAGCAAAAGAAGAAAGTTTGCTTCAGCTGCAGCTTGTTATATGTATCATTAAAAAAAACCCAACCAAACTCCAAAGGGTCTGTGAAGTGCAAAAATGGCATTTATGTTACAAGACTGCATGTTTTCTGTGTGCATGTATGGATTTTTTTTCCATTGTTAAGTGTATTTTACTTGTATTTTTGAGAAGGGGGAGCAGATAAAGTTGGTGAATGCTGTAGTTGTTTCTTACGGTAATGATTACATGGATTTATTTGTTAGAGTATATTCTTAGTTTACTTCCTGAGGTCTTGCTGGTTGCTGTCTTGGATCACACCTCTGCTGCTGTATCAGTGATTATTTGCATTGTGTGTATACAACATTTCTAGTTTGACTCACCTTCCTGGCACTAATTGAAATCAGTTGATAAATTTGTACTTGAAGTTCCAGGTGTGCTACCTAGCACATACTAAAGAGAAAATGTGATATTTCACATAACACTTAGGTTAAAAAAAAAAAAAGGAAAAATATTAACAGAAAAGCATCTTTTATAGGAAGATGCTAAGGAAATATTGAGCAGCAGAAAAAAAAATCACTTTTCTTTAGTGGCAAAAACTCTATTAAAACAATTTTTTTCAGACTTTTTGGGGAAAGCTCATTTGAACTGAAGAAGTTGTCTTAGGAATACTATGAATGAAATGAAAGGTACTTTCTAGCCATAAATTACAGAAGACATTGAAGTAATGGTGATCTAGATTGGTTTGCAATATGTGATTGGATGACAAAAGTTAGATATTTGTACCTTTAAGCAACGGAAGACCAAAGAAGATCTGTTGTCTTAGGTAAAAGTTTCCTCAGTTTAGAAAACAATGTATAACTTCAGGAAATATATCCATAGCTGCTGATCCATGATCGTGATGCAGTGTTCTAAAGTAGTTCAGTTTCAGTCTGAAATGTGTAAGAATTAGTTTAACATAACTCTCTTTCTTATTTTGCAGGTTTTCACAGCCTTTGGTTTGAAGCAGTAAGGCAGTTTCTCTAGGATGAATTAGTAGCGTGTAGTTGATTCAAGCTGAGATCTTTCCTCCTGTATCTCAATTAATTTGGTTCTGCAGGAAAATAATAAGGAAATATAATATAAGGAAAATAATATTTTTGTATGAAATGACTCATAGGTTCTTACTTCTTTGCGAGATCAACCTGTCGAAGGACCATTATTTTTTTATTTTCCTAGAGATCTGTGCTCAAACTGTGATTCAAGAAGGTAATTGAAGGGGTCTGCATTTTTCAAACTTACTGTTGGTGGGCACACAAAAAAGGAAAATTAATGTAAACTGTAAACCTTTTTCTAAATTTTGGTCTATATACAAAGAAAAAAACATATGAAAACTCCGCTGGTCTGGAGTTGGATTTGTTGTTTTTATGAGACCTGAAACACAGAAATGCCTGCTAAATCAGCAGCTCACTCCTGTAAAACTTTGTTTTAAGCTTTCATAGCTGTATTTTCTTCATTTTCATTAATACAGTCTAGCTTTTTGTAAAAGCAATTCTAGTCCCATTAACATGTACTGTTCAGGTGCCAGGAACTAAATCAAGAATAACTTTGATGTGTGGAACTAGTTAATGTCTTGCTATCATCAAGGAGTGTGCGACTTGCGAAGGAGTCGCACTGGTATCAGTGTGCGGTGTTTGATACCAAGTTGTACCCAGTTACTTTAGACACATTCCAGTACTGAAAACACATGGGCCATCTAAGTTGCAAACAATATTCTCAAGATTCTTGACATGAAGGATTTTAAGCCTGATGAATGAGGTGGATTTAAGATGTTTTAAATGGAGCTACTTGTGTAGCTTTCTATATGCTAAAACATGTATTTTTTAACCTCTACAGAGTCTACTGATTTTTAGCATGCATTTCTATAGCATTGTTTCACAAATGTTTTTATAGTTACACATTGAAAATAGAATAGTGTCTTTGAAAATGTCAGTCTGGAATAAACAATGAAAAGACTTCTTTGGCAAAAAGCCTCCAAGCAAAAAAGTGTTAAACTGAGGCTTTCTGTCTTTGTTTAGATGTATGTTTAGGCTGCTACATCAAAGTGATGATAAACAAAGGACTACCTTGGGAATGCTCAAATAACTATTGAAATACGTGTTCAAAAATGGTTTTTACCATACATCCCATGGTTTAGGTTTCTAAGTTAAGTCTGATTAGCTAAATGAAAATGTACTTGGTTTCCTGAAGCACCCCCTAGAGGTAAGGAATTCGATAGTGCTCGCTTTTTTCCTTTGGTTGTATGTGAAGTTCTGTTCCTAACTCAGGCAAGACACCTAAGAGAGATGCATAGTTTGAAATGGCATGAATATTGAGTTTTTAATGCAGTAGAACCAAGTATTTTGTTTTAACCTTATCTTCGCTCAAATTGGATAAATCCTTTCAAAGTTTAGTCAACCTTACAGTTCTGCAGAGTTTTTGTGTGTATAGGTAAGCATGTGAAGTGTGTTAATAAGTTACCATGAAAGTAATGTGGTCAGGCTGACAATACAATTTCAAGTTCGGGTCAACCTTCAAGTTTTTTATTTCTTTTTAGTTGATATTTTATTATTTGGGTGGGCTCAAAGTTTTGTGTTCTAAATTCAGAGCTTCTATAATGTACCTAGTTAACCATGAATAAGTTGATAAAAATGATCCTTGTTCCAGTTCTGCTGTGGCAAGTGTAATTGCTGTGCCTTTCTGATGTGTCTTGTTTGATAATTTTATTTGTGGATCCATACATCACCATTAAAGCAGAGAAGCAGATACACAGTTCCTTGACACATCTGTAAACAGCTGAGGATCTCTCGGTGCATCTGACAATAGATAGTATCTGCTTATTGGACTGCATTGCCACCTGCTCTTAAAATGCTATCTCTGTATGAAAAGAAGCAGATTCAGTCCAGGTCTGTCTATAGACACTGTTTATACACTGAGCAGTATCCTATAGGCTCAAAGAAGCAAAACACAAGGTGGAGGAACTACTTGGTAGAATGACACCAGTCTAACATTCTGTGATGGAACTGTGAACATGTTTGTCTGGTAAACCAGCATGCTGCTTCGCTGAATTCTATCCATGATGTCAAAATTCACACATGCTTTCCTTTTGTGTCTGTGGAAAAAATAACACTATTAAAGAATAAGACTATTTTCCCTAAAATGATGTGTTTTAAATATTCTTAGTATGTCCCTGTATGTTAGGGGTTACATGAAGTTTTTGTTTTGTAAATAAATAGTCAAACTGAAATGTGCTGTTTTGTAACAAAAGTTCAATACAACATTAGTAATTAACTATTATATATAGATTTTCCTGCTGTTTGGAAATGGAAGTTTCTCACTAGGAACCAAAATAATTTTAAATAGAAGAGTATGATAAGATTCTGTTTACTAGGAGAAAGAAGCAGGTCAAATACACTTTTGTATGTTTTTAGCTTTGCAGTAGAAAAACTAACATTCTAAGTATCTGGGCTGTTTGGGTTAAAAGGAAGTATGGTGGATAGTTCCACACATGAGAAAAACAAGATACTGTACACAGGGAACAAAAATGCTCATGTATTTCTGCTTACACTTGCAAAGACCCATTTCTCTGAGTGCTGGAAACTTCATAGGCATCTAATGCTGAACAGCTGTAGTAGAAGAAGCTTAAGCTCATGTCACTGTTGTTTATAACATTTGAAATTGTAGATCTATTGTTTGGATGGCATATGCAATTCAAACTTGACTTGCTTCCACAAGGGAGTCTCATTAAATATGGCAAATTGTGTGGGATACAAAATTCTTTAAATTTATCCTTGGCTATAGTGTCCATCAGTTTGATCTTACTGGGCAATAAAGAGGTAAAGGCGGTGTAAAGGTGTCTGCTATGGGTGCTTTTCAAGAGAGGAAGGATTAGGCTACACCTTAAATCTCACTTCATGGGGCATCCGTGTGAGCGCAGAGAAATAAGTGGCTTCTGAAAGAAAGAGAGAATACTTTTGTATGACCAGAGAATTGTCATAATCTTGATGCTGGAAGGTTTAGTGCTTCTAGGGGAATGGTAATTAAAAAGAAAGATTCTGGTTTTGCTATCAGTAATAGAATAGTTCTTCACTTTATCCTTAGTTGCTTTCAAATCCAAAGAAGAAAAAAGACCTATTTGTCTTCTGAGTTAGAAGACCGATATCACTCTTTTCCTGGAAGGTATTTAATACAAATAAATTATACTTGAGGAACAAACTTTGATTTAAATGTTCCATTTCAGGGTTTTTGGGTATCTCCTTATCCAGTTCATTTGCTGTGGTTGCCATAAAATTCCAAGTGCTTGCATTCAGCGTGGTGGTCATACCATTACCTCCTTCAGCAGCAGAAGTGAGATACAAGGAGTGATGTTAGTAAGTGGACTGGATGTTGTGTGGGGTTAGGGCTCTGTATTGTTTGTAAGAAACACTGTAACTGAAGAACTTTGTGCGTTGTTAAATGTCAGGATATTTCTGGGCTTCAGTGTCGTATATATTGACTACACACAAAAACTCCAACCCTGAAAGTGTAACGTAAAAATGTTAAGTTAGGAAAAAACAAACCCCAAAGAAGTAGATATTTACCCTAAAACTGTGATTGAATAATTGTTTTACCAGGTGATCTGGGCTGAGATTACCGTGACTTTGTTTACACCTGTTCTCAGATGTATCACTTCTAAAGTCCTTTTCTGAAATGACCAGAGACAAATATCTAATAGAGAATGAGCTTAGTTTATCTTCTTTTCATTGCTTTGATATCTAAATATGAGATTATTAAAAAAAATACTTTGGTGCCTTTCTTAGTATCTTAAATTGGTCCTGAAATCTTTAGTAGGCTGCCCTGAAAAGTCTCTTGGTAGGCTGAAAAAGTAGAAATAGTTCAGAAAGGTGGTTTAGGTGAGGGACCATTCAGATTTTGAGGGAAGGTTGTCTAAGTCCTTCAGTTGCAGTGATGTTTCTGTATGGGAGCTATTCAGAATAAATAGACCATTGTGAACTTTTTAATATAGATTTTAATTAGAGTGCTATTCCTACCACCTGCTGAAGTAGAGTTGGAATGTCTGCTGACCTGAAATGAATGCACGTGTTCAGTATTAATGCTGCATGTCTGGATCCAGACAGCAATCTTTCATTTTGACATAGTCAAAGTAAATTAATGTTTAAAATCTGAATACTTGAAGTTCAGCCAGAGTGCATTCATAATTATCTTCAGGCAAGTTTAAATGTAAATGCATATGCTATTTTTATTCTTTATTTTCAGTATATACAGGTAAATTTTGTGATAACAGTATATAAGTTAATTAGTTTAACTTGTTTTCTTCCTATTTGTGAACAGTATTTTTAAAGAGTTTTTGAAACATTTCAGTGACAGCATTCAGATTCTGCATGGTCCAGTGTGCATTATGTGGGTTTTTATATGTATCTTGAAAAATTGATTTAACTTGTTTTCTAGTTGAGTATATACATGCAGTTAGTCTTGGACTTTTTATTTTGTTTCAGGAAGATCTAAATCGTTGTAGATTTTGTGGTCAGACAGCAAACTTCTATCTCAGAAGAAATATTTTCCAGTGAACAGCATTGTGGCCTTTCAGAGATTTGATTGTGACAACAACATCCCCTTTCTTAACGTGTAGTCTTAAACCTCTCAGAAGGTAATGAGTCGAAATACTGCCATTCATTTTTTCCCTGATCACACTACAGCAAAATTATTTTAAATTGTATATTTAAAAAAGACCTGTAGCTCTGACAACACAAACATTTTAGCACTTAAGTAATTCTCAGTCAGCACCAAACTTTAAAATGTTGCAAAACTGAAGATCATCCATGTGTCTGCAGAAATGACAATTATTGGCAAGAAAGCTGATCAATGTACTGCTGCATCAATTGCTTTTTACAGTAATATGACAGCAGGAAATATTTCCAGTGATTATTTTCTTTTTGTTTGTTAAAAATGAATAAGTAATCCTGATGATTACTGGAGGTCACGTTCAAAGATTTGAAGACTGAAAGTTCTGTTGGTACATTACCTATTTTACTTCTGTTGAGGCCATAATGAACATGGATCCAAAGCTGTTATCAGTAGAGCAGTGTTCAGCTCTAAGTATTTGAAAGAACCAGACAGTGTTTTAAAATCTGAAACTTCTCAAGAACATAAATTTGTGAAAATTGGTAAAAGAAAATAGACCATCCCATCCCCCCAACACACCCCATTTTTTTAAAATTATAAACAAATATAAAAATGTTTGTATTAGTATAACTGCATCTGCATGTGGATTGTGTTTGAATCTGAAAGAGGTGTTATCCTGATACTAGTTTTTACTGGTCTTCTCAGTAGATTCACAGGAGAAATGTAAACACTGATGACCTGTAATGAGTGAGCTCTGAATGGGAGTTCTGCTGCTGGCCAATGAAGAATCTCTTTCTTCTTCTTTTGAACTCATGATTGATGACTCCTAGCTGAACAAAGAATGAGCAAACAGACTTTTTGTACTTCTTAATTTTTCCTTCATTAGGTAACTCTCTAGCTTGAGTTCAAGTTTTACTGTCTAATTATAGAATTTCTTGAGTGTGGAGATCAATTGGTTGAATTTTCTGTTCTAGTCTTTTATTGTGTCCTATTTATAGAGTTTATGGATTCACCTGATGCCTTGCTTCCAGAAAGATTCATCTGTGGTGAATCTTACAGCAGTTTTTCTTGTTTCCTAGTTGACTATGAATCTGTTTTTAAGCTGTCTGCAGGGTAAAAAGAAATTCCTCACTTTTTATTGTCTTACTTGCCTCTAGAACTAAATAAATACTGCTTTGTGTCTGTGATTTTACAGCAGGAGGTGGATATGTGTGATTGCAGAGCCACGTGATTTTGAGTAATGTTGGTTTTATTGTATTATGCTTTGAAATACTAAGTTTTTAGCTGCATAATTTTTTGATCTTCAGGTGAAAAGTAACTGCATTTCTAATTTTCTGACTCTCTTGGTTGTCAGGAGTTTTTCTTAAATTCGTTTTTTTTTTTTTTTTCTGTGTTACTTGTGTGTGCAAAAAATGCCAACAAAACCCAGCCAGGGATCAGGTTATTGGTACATGCACTTCCATTATGCTGTGTCATGTTCTTATATCTGTATCCACATCTGAAGTTATTATACAATCTTTTTCTATGGGATGCTATTCTAACAAAATACAAGGTACCAGAATCACATACTGAAAGCATCAAACAAGGAAAGAGAACACTGTAGGTAACTAAAGTAATAATTCTCAAGGTTTTAACTATTGTTATTTCAGTAATTAGGTATTTTAAGTCTTCATCTTAATATGGCATAAAACAGCAAAAACTACTTTTGCTAAACCACCTTTTACCCTACCTCTTCACTGGTCTCCTAATCCCTGGTGTAAAGCAAACATCAGATTTCAACAGAAATTTTTCTTCTGTGTTACCACTTTATGAAGAGAGAAGCATGTAAAGTATGAAGTGTTATATATAAGGAATGCTTTATGACTCTTATTCCTTAATTCAATACAGCTGTTGAATTTATGAAGATTTTCCTTCTTGTTCCTCTTAAACATCAGATAGTGTTCATTGCAAATATGTAACTATTAATGTCTGCCGACAAAGTAGTAGTACAATAATAACTCCGTGGTTCTCTTCAGCAAATGTTACTGTGTCTTTTGCTATGGTCTGACAGGCATGACCTACATTTAAGAAAGCCCTCTGGGTCTGTCTGGTTCATTACTGTCTACTTGCAGATGCTTCTTCATAGATGGTTAGTTGAGATCGTCTTGCAGACTTCTAGATTTTTAATGCAACATTTTGCTAAAGTGGTTTTGCAAATTCATGTTCTCCAGGAGTAACAGCCGGGCTTGTTTAATAGAATTTACGTGGAGCTTAGTTTTAAGCATCTTTCTGTCTTTCTGATAGCCGTATTGGGAGCATTTTCAGTTTTATGTCACTGAGCTTCAGGTTGTTCTGAGTTGTTAGATGAAAGTAAATATGTATTTATAAATGAAATGTCCAGTATCTATTCTAAATTCTACTTGAGAGACTGTTTTCAGTAGACTGTTGGAAATGGTTTTGCACATAATTTCAAGGCATTTCCAAACCAGTAAATTTTAATAGTAAAGGACACTGTCTCATATTTTCTCCTTTACTAACAGTAGGCTGCTTGTTGTGACTGGCACAACTTTTAAATTTAATGTAGTAATGATCTTTAAATTCACCAATACTACTTGTGTTCGAAATGCTAATCCAGCAGACTGTATGGTTTGTATAATTATTAATACTTTGTCTGTGTTGCTTAGTAGTTAAGAGGTTAAACAGTTCACGGGGGGTGGTTGGGGTGAACAAAAGCAGTTTGCATTTTGTCAATTTTCAACTTCAGATATCAGTAAATCATTGCAGCAGCCTTCCTTATCAGTTGTTTGCACAAAAAAATAAGTGGAATGGGGGAGTGGAGAAAACCTGTTAGAGTTGTGTCTGAGGGGACCATCTGCTGTGGTTCCCAGTGTTGGCAGTGTGATAAGGGATAAGCTGTGTAAACAGAGGTACCACAAAAAAAGGCAGGCCCGGTTCAGGAAGGCATATGTACGATTTGGATTTGGGCTGATAAGAGCCTTAGAAAGTCAGGGATCTTAGAGTAAAAGTCTGTAAAGAAGAGGAGTGATGTATTTAATCTAAAACTCCAGATGTAGCTTATTAGCATGAGTTTGCCTTTGGACTAACTTCTGTAGCTTTCTTCTGATTTATCGGTACTTCTACAAACAGAAAATATGGATGAGTTGCATGGTTAATCCAAATATTAGTACAAAATGCTGACACTTTTTTGTGTTTTGGAAACACTCACTAGTGGTTTGTATTAGTGCTTAATCAGCAATAATAGATAAAGATTTGAAGAATAACCAACAATGTTAATAAATGTTTGATTTTTGAGGAAGAAGTAGCCAGGTGGTGGAATAAGCATGCCCTTATGGATAGTCAGAGGAAAAGTGGATTGGGGACCACTCACCTGGCCACAGGTGTCTCTCGTGTATCTCAATTTTATGTCTTTTACCTAGACCTTTGGAAAAAAGTGAAATAGAAAGAGACTGCCTCTGGAAGTAGGGAGGGGATTTCCTGAGCCTCATGTTAGTCACACAGTGGTTGCTCATTACAGCAGGGCAGGGTGCAGGTGGCTGCCAGTCCACCTGCAGTGTAGAGAATGCTGCACGGATCAAAGAGCCTTAGCTCTGTTTGGACTAAGTCAGGCATCTGTTACTAAGGCCTCTCTAAGTGGCTGCTTCCAGTTTAAATTTATGTATTGGGGTCACTCATGTTTCTTGTTTTATGGTGTCTGAAGTACTGGAAAATGGGGAGTGGATTTGCATTAAAAATGAAGTTAAACTTTTCACCTGCCACTTTCTGGCTACTTACCACAGTGTTTAGGAAAAACATATGCACAATTTGGATTTTTTGTTGTTGTTGTTTTTTTTGTTAATATGAGACTTTTACTACTAAGATTCCTTCAGCCATGTGTAAGAGCTAGTAGAGATGAACTCTTTGGGAAAACCACACGTAGAATAATGTTCTGAGGGAAGGAGATTATGATGAGCTGCTTCCTAGTCCAGGACTGTCTCCCTTTCCATCACAAAAACTCTCTTCTCTAGTAGCTACATTGAGAAGGTAATGATTTCTTTCAGTTAGTGATGATGTGTGAAAGCTGAAAAGGTGCCAGTACCTTTGCCTTGCTTACTGCTGGAACGGGATATGTCACATTTGGGGAGACTTAGACTGGGTGGATGTTGGCCAGTGGGTATGTGGTATTACTCCTTTGGGGTGGAGTAGCTGCTATGAACTATTACCCTCCATGAGAGGTTGATGCCTGGAATTTGAGGTGCAGAGGTTTGGAACAGGCTGGAACCTGGAGTCTGTCTCAAACCTTTATGAGAAAGAAGGAAATTTCCAAATCTAAGAGAAGTTTGAGCAGGGGTGACCTGCAGGTCTGTTAACTTTCAGGTGTCAATATAAGATCTGAAGATTTCTATTGCTTATTATTGAGCCAATAGCAGCATAAATGTATTATCTTCCTAACTTTGGGATCTGGCAGCAGGTTTATAATAGTCCTGTTTAAAATATATCTGCTGCTTTCTCTGATGAATGCTCCCAGACGGTTCTGTGCAGAGCTTGACTGATGTCCCAGCTGCCCATGCAAGTAAGTGATGCCTGTCTGTGGTAAGATATGCATCCATGGTGTCCAGTGATGCGACAAAAGCAATGAGCACGAACTGAAATATAAGAAATTCCATTTAAGCATCAGAAAAGACTTCTTTTTGTATAGTGATTTTGGTCAAATCCTGGCACATGTCTCTTGAGGTGTAGGGTCTCCATCCATGAAGACATTAAAAGCCAAATTGACCACAACCCTGAGCAACCTGCTCTAGTTGCTCCTGTGGCTGAGGATGGGGTTTGGATTGGAGGATCTCCATAGGTCCCTTTTCACCTCAGCCACTCTGATTCAACAAAGCACTGTAAGCTTCAGAAGCTTCTAGATAAGGAGGAAGATGATGAGGAGGGGAAAGTACTTTCCCCCCCCTTTTTATATTAAGTCTTCTGAGTTTTAGGTCCTTGGTGTTTATATTTTCAGTCTGTGGGTCTGCACTTGGGTTACTAGGGTTTCAAGAAGTGTCTCTTAATGGAGGAGGAAGGCTGGTTTTCTTGCACTTATGGGGAGTGAGGGAAGAGGGAGAAGAATTTTACATAATTTTCCTTTGTCTCATGGAAAGTGTTTTCTAATTCATGTTTTGGTAGTTCTTATGATGTTGAATTCTGTACTAACCTATTGCTACTGTCTTTATCACTTTTTAAATGAATCTGCCCAAGTCTCAGTAAGGAGAAATCCCATTCTGCTACCATTTCCTTTGATCAAACTATGATCAAAACTTTAGAAATGATGTACTGTTTAGAAGAGTGGCTTAATTTTTTTTTTCCTCTCAGTTCAGGCTCAGTTATTGATTATGTGTGAAATACTATTGAGGGATGAGAAAGAGCTCAAAGTGAACATAAAGTACTTCTTAAAAATAAATTTTCAAGGCTGAATGCAGCACTTTGTCTTGATTAAACCAATTGATGTTTCTTTTATACTCTTTTTGGTTTGTGAAGGTTTTTCTCTTTTCCTGGCAGTCCTTTACCTTTGTGCTATGGAGACTTTCAGCTTTTATTGCTAGGGCTTAGTTATACTTTCATTGATTCTCATCTGGGTAGAATATTATACTTCATAGAAAGAGTATCATATGTAACCCTCTCCACACAGAACCTAGGCTGAAATTAATGGGACACTTGCTAGGTGGTAGAAGTTGCTGGTTTTTCTTGGATCTTGCAAGGAGAAGGTATGAAGAGCTTGTCTTTTGTTGTAGAGGATGTATAGGAAATAGCTCACAGCTGGTGTATCCCTGTAGAAGAGTAAGGTTTTATCAGAGGCAAAAAATGTGACCCAGAGAATTTAAGTGGGTACTTATTTGTCATCCAGACAAATTATGTGGGTGTATTTCTACGTGTTGCTTTAAATGCTGATTTAGTGTATTTTCTTTCTTGTCAGCAAACATCTGGTATGCTACAAATAACCTACACTCCTTAGGATATTATAAAAAATCTAAGTGGTTTAAATTATTGAGATTATGCTTAACTACATGTACATAATTATGAATAAATTGATGGTTTAATTAATGACACTTTAATAATTCTTTTACAATTAGATTGAGAGACAGAAAGCAATTGCAAACTGAACTAACTGTGAAGTTATTTTGCACATTGTTCCTGTGTCATCTGCAGCATATGTTTATTAATACTTTCTTTTCCTATAATTTCATCTTTTCTAACTACAAACTCCATGCATTATGAAACAAAGGATTCTGTTTCATATAACCATGAGAACAGTATTTCAAATTTGCCCTTATCCTTGGTCTCCTGCATTAAAAGATTACTAGAGGAGAACATTGTGGGTCAAATACAGGGTTTTATTTTTCTTTATTATGATCTCCTATGGACTTTTAAGTTTTTGTAGTGGTTTTGAAAGTCTGTGTTACCTGCAGCAGCATATGTTAGATCCTTGTTTCTTTGTAAACACATCTGTCCTAATTATGTTGTATTCTTTTCCTGTTTTGAAGCCAAATATTGGAAGCTATGTACCCAATACATGCATTCAAGCTCCTGTCTGCTTTTTCTCACTTGAAGAAATAAAGTTAGCCTTTCCAGACATTATTTAATGTGCTGGAGACCTTTAAATAGTTTCAACACTGAGTTCAGCTTTCTGTTTGCTCTTTTCCAGTTTCTGCAGTTGTTCTAAGATTTTCTGCTTCAACTAATAAAACTAATTAGAACTTGAAGAGTGTGGTTTTTGCTTTTACAACTGACTAATTTAGTTTCCATTGTAAAGTGATTGTCAAATGAGTGGAGTCTGTCAACCTGCTGTATACCTGGAATATTCTGACAGTGAAGCTGTCTAAAAGATGAATTGTCTGTGGGGAAAGACCACATGTCCTTCTCTGGCTTGTGTGGCAGAGAGGTGGACTAATTGAAGGGAATGCAGACTGATGGAGAAATAACCTTTTGGATAACCCATTTTTTTCATATTCTTTCCTCTTTGATGTAATTTATTTCAAATCAAGTATTTTATTTGTGCTGACTTTAAAAATCAGTCTGTGAAAGATATCACAAAATATAATTCATTGGTTTCTTTAATAAGACTAAAGAGGTCTGTATAGATGGAAAAAAAGAAATAATGATTATCAAACTGAAAAGTTCTTGTCTTGAGTTGCGATCAGTTTCAAAATTGATTTAGGTCACTCAATTACTGTATGCTGACATAAGTAGTGTATTGAGAGCTCTGATAAGAGAAGCAACAAAGGCGATCAACTAACCAAAACATGCAGTCAGACACCTTCCTTTGCTGCAGTTCCAAATCATGGCCACCTGATTGCTTTGCTGGTGGCTGGGAAGCAGGAGGTGATTGGCACATGGATCCCTTCCTTGTGGTAGCACAGCTCTGTGTCCTGTGAAAATGGGAAGGGGGTGTGGGCTGCTGGCCGGAGCATCCAGGGAGAAGGCAGCTCACAGCCACTGCCCAGCTGGGGCTGGGCACCAGCTGTAGGGTGTTGCTCCTGGCTAGTGCTGCACTTCACTGCTCTGCAGCCTTACAGGCCACCCATTTGTGTGTAAGATCCCAGAACACTAGGGAGAATTATTTATTTTTACACATTGGTCTTGTATCTTCAGCCTTCTTACAATACAAAATTATCTTGCAATTGTATTTTTGTTCTAGAATATAGGTCTCTGCTTCTGTGTTCTCTGAAAGCAGATTGATCAACAGGGCACATAAGGTCCCATGACCTTCATAAAAACTCGTGGAAACAGTTTTGCCATTTGTTTTAAGGCACAAAGTAGATTTTTCCATTTACTTGTATTTAACTTGGGATTTATAGAAGAGCTGTGGAGCACATTGCAGGTATCTGCACAACATCTATCTTTGTGTGGATTTGTTTTTTAGTGCATCTTAATTAAATAGCAGTATGGATAAACACAATCCTTTATCCACAGTCTACCACAGTGGGCAGTTCCCTAAAATAAAATTTAGCAATGTTTGACTGGAAATTTTATTTTATGTGTACAAGAAAAATTCCTTCTGCAGGATCTGAAGGGTGAGTTAGGTAGTTGCTGTTCAGAGTTGAAAATAAGGGTCAGCTCTGTACCAGGGGTCAGGTTGTTGGTAGACTGTTTTGGGAGGGTGTCTGGGGGGAAGGAGAGCTACCAGCACATTGAAGGAGAGGCAGGCAGACCCTGTATGTAGGCAGTGCATGTATCTTAATTACGGAACAGGAGGAAGCAGTGAGAATGAAAGTGGCTGTCATTAGGGAATTGGGACTGGATCTGATGTCCGGGGCCTGATGTCTGGTTTGGGTAGCTCAGACTGCCCCAGTACTCAGCATCACTAGCTCTTGCACCAGCACAATTCTGCCAGAGTACAAGAGCCTTCAACTGTGAGCATGATGCCAAAAGCTGTATCTTTGATACTGCTGTTTCAGAATGTACCAGTTCTTAAAAACTGTGGCATAACTAATTTGTTCACGTTTTGAATGATACAGGATTTTAACAGCAGTGACAGCATTGTGGTCTGGTTCCTTCACTTCATGCCATATGTCACACTTGTAATTTAATTCTGAAAAGTGCTTGCATAATGATTTAAAAGTGCTTTAAGTACTTGACAGTACATCATCAGTGGGGGAGAAGTCAGTTTGAGTCTGTGTGAATTCCCTTCTAGTCCTTTTGACTAGATTATTCAGCACCTTGTTTTAAAGACAGATGACTTGCAAGTGTCTTTTGAAAGTCAATAGTATAACTTGAAATTAGAAAGCAGTGGAGAAGTGTTAATGATAGCACCAGACAGAACATTGTGATGCACGACACAGCATGAAAGATTTGTGCCTCCTATGCACTCACCTTGCCACAGAGCCTTCGTGGTGTCACAGCTCCATGGTTTAATATCCACCAGACGCATCCAGTCTCACAACCTATAACCCCTATAGCCTCTGCTGAGCTCCTAAGGCCAACACATTTAAAGCTTTTGGCTATTGACTTGGACTCTCCTAAGCTCACCAGCCATGCTGGCAAGGCACAGGTGGTAACAACTGTAGTTAAGTGTGGTTGTCTTTGACTCCCTCAATACTAAATAAAGGGCAGGAAAAATCCCAGTATTTTAGCAATCTAATGAGGGTTTCTCTTTTGATCATGAAGCGTTGCAGAGAGCTAGGCTTACAGGGACCTGTTTAGCATTTTTTGAAAAATAAGATATATACACACATCTTGCACACTTTTATTTCTAGCTCTTGAAGACATCTGCCTCTGGTTTCTTTATTTTTTTTTTTTTTTAGAGTATGAGCTCAGATTTAAAACACAAAAAAACCTACCTAAACCTGATGTTAGTGGAATCTGTGCTGATAGATTGAGATTTGAGCTCTTCTTGGGATTGGTAGTTTTTTTGAGAACTGAGCACTGGTTAAGTGAGGAAACTTCAGTTTTAGAGCATTTACTTGTGTATTTATGTAGAATATATGACAAGTGTCTTCTGAAATTGCACATTTTTTATCATTTATGCACCAAACCTTAGATTACGCCGCAGGATTTCCTTCTTTCCAGTTAATGAGTTAGGCAGCTTAGTGGGGAGTCTGTCTTTACGAGTGCCATGCAAAGAATTAAATGTATTTTTTATAAATGTATAATAAATTAACTTCCTTATTTGAAAAATGCGATTGCTTAAATGACAAAAGCAGCATGGGGGCAATTTACTATTTTGGAGAGCTTATTTTTAGCACATGTTTTCTGAAATTTGTTTTTTGAGTAGCTAAATAATGAATGGCTCTAAAATCAGATGATTGTTGTTATGAAAATTCCATTCTCATAGTTTCCAGTTTTGAAAGCATTTGCTATTTATTTTGTTTGAGTTTTGAACACATTTTCTAACATTTAATCAAATAAATCTTAATAAATTACTGAAAATCTGCTTGCTAGTGGACTAATGGTTTTGGTTTTTATGTGAAGTAAAAGGACAGAGGCTTTCCTTGCTAAGTAGGTAATAGTCTCAGAAATTTTGAACGTTAGCTGTTGGCAGTCAGAATTTTACCGAGATGTTCTCTGTCCAGAGATTGTTACAAAGCTGTTTTCTATATATATTTTTATATTAAAGCATTGAAGTTCTAAAATAATTATTTTTGTGGATCTTTAGTAAAAAACCTCACTTTTTATTCTGTTTTAAAGAGATGCTCTTTGTTTGCTATTATTCACCAGTTCTTTTGTTATTAGACAGAACTCTTATTTTAAATCTGCAGGATTTCTCCTGAAAGTTCTCCTAAGCGCAACTGAGTTTTACTTGATTTGTTTTCTTTTGGATTGATAAGCCCTGAGGTAACAGAGTAAAATATGTCTTCTCTTCATAGTTAAGGCATCCAAATACAAAGTAGTAATAACAAGAGGATAGTTGGCCCCCCTGCCTGCCATCTGTGATGGCCAGCTGCTGGATTGCACTGCTTTGTATTGGAGGAGAGGCACACGTCGGAGTTGCTGTGAGATGAAAAGCTGGCATTGGGAGCACTGCTCCCCAGGAACATGCAGCCTGCCTTGGGCTACTTCTGTGGGGCAGGTCCCCCTCATTCTGTATGTTCAGTTACATACGTGGTGTTTGCATTGAGCAGCAGAGAGGGGGTAGGCTGCCCGAGAGGGCTTTAAGGACAGCACTTCCCACTTGTATTCCCTTGGTTCTTGTGTTCAGGAGCAGGTAAGTGGCTGTCACTCGTGCCCGTGGAAAGGCTTTCCCATGTGTGGTGGCCTCTGCAGACCAGCTTGAATTTTTGCTTCTTTGAGTAAGGTGGCCTTCTGGACTGTCCCCCTGAGCTGCTGCCTTGCCCAAGCAGAGCCTCCCTGTCCCTGCCAGAGCACTGAAATTGTCATCCAGAAAACATGGTTTAGATGTCATTACTTCCCAGGGGACAGAGTGAAAAGAAAAGAGGAGAGGAGAAAAATAATAAATAATCACATGTGATCAATTGACTTTCTGTGAACACTGAGATCTCCTGCAGAGATTCAGGAAGGAATAGTTGTGTGCAGTAATACTATTAAATTCATTCTAGATAAATTCTTAAGCAATTGAAGTTCTAGTTTTGGTTTGGTTTTTTGTTTGGTTTCTTTTTGAAACTACTCTTTGGTAGTTTCTTTAATTTATTCAGACAGAAGTTGCATATGCAACATGTTAGGGCTTGCCTCAAAGAAACTTATGGGAAGGCATAGAAAGTTGTTGGTGAGACAGGAGGGGCAAGCTGAAGCTGTGCTCTGATCAAGAGCCTGAAAATGCTTGGTTTTGTGTCAAAAGTGTCTGGTTTGAAAGATGGTGAAAGAAAAAGAGCAAAGCTGTCTTGAAAGTTGGGGGTTATTTTTCCTGCTAGTGTAAAAAGGACTAGGATTGCTAAAGCTAACAAGCTAGTTTTTCTTCTCTTTAAAAGAATAATAATAACAAAAAAAATCAGGTCTATCAGTATGGTGATTTGTCTGTAGTAATTTTAATTTACAGTTTGATTGCACTTTGTTCTTTTCTGTTATGGTATGTGGCTTGCTCTTAGTGAAAAATGACCAATTCTTTTGTGTTGCTTTTGTGGTTTTGTGAATTTTTTTTCTCTTTATTTAAAGCTGTGCCTATGATTAAAGTGGTATGAGCAGTGTTTTCTGAGTTACTGGACAGACGCAGCTAATTAAGGGAGCTGTGAAAATGAGGTTTGATGTAGAGAATGATCAGTGAGAAAATGCTCAAAAATGAGAGTTTCTGCTCATATAAGGTGAGAATCATTGGAAGGGATATGACTTGTTACACTGCTGTGTTGCTACTGTTATGACAGGCAGCTAAGCTAAAACCACAAAAAGCTAAATTTTAAAATACAGTGCTTTTGTATGTGCTGTAAGCTTAGCTCCTGAAATTCATTACTGGAAGTATCTTCAGGGCCAAAGACTGAGGAATGAATTCAATGTTTATAAATAACAAAAGTATTTTCTTACCTCATAAATTAGGTGAGGTATCATTACCTATGGGCCTAGAAGCAGCTTCTTTCATAACTCACTTGCTCTTATGTTTCTGACACCTTCTTGTGAAAGAGCCTCTGTGCCCTTCTGCCAGACTGCTAGACAAAGAGGGACTGGCCAGCATGTCAGCAGTGAGGAAATTGCTAAGCAAAACCAGCTTATCCTATACTACTATTACTTTGCATAAATTAAGTGTCCAAAGGGTATGTGGAAGAAGTTGTAAGGATTATTTGTTATTCAGATAATATTCTTGTAATTTGTGCAGCTTGCAGTGTGGAGAACAAAAAAATGTGCCTCTTTTCTGAAATCACTGGGTTTTAACAAACAGCAATAATATTAAGTAAGTGTGAAAATTTTTAAGAATATTTATATTCTTCATGAAGAGTAAGTGTTTCTTGCACAATGTCAGAAAGATTTTTGCAACTTTCGTAAATGTAGCTGGCGTTTGCCTGTCAGGAAGATGTTAAATCTCTTTGTAATATTTAACATTTAAAACCTGTATGCAAACCTTTGTTTCATACTGTACTGCTTTTTCTGTCTTCATTCATCTGCATGGATGTTGGACTAAACTTCTTGGCTTTTGTATTCCTAAAACGTGACTGTGTGTGAAATAGAGATGTATGTTGCCACTCCCTGATCCCAAAGCCTGCTAAAGAAAGAGATTTTCATCTCTCTAATGGTATCCTTCATACCTGTGCCATACGTCTTTGAATGAAAATTTTATAGAGTAAAATTAAAAGTAGTATTCTCCTAAGTGCAGTCTCTGTTTGGTGATTTCAAAACGATGTAGTCTAGTGCAGAGAAATGGGACAATGCTATCTAGCACAAAAATCCTCATGCTGTGTAGAGTTTCTGAATGTTTTCTAGGTAAGTTCTTAACAGTGGGCCAGAAGATTAGGGAACAAAATATGGTGATGCCACCTGAACAGATTATTCTCTTAGAACTGCTCAGGTGAAGGGAGGAGGAAGCAGAGGCTTTTTCATGTGTGCTGTTGAGTCCTTTGGTTTCTATCCAAAATACAGATTTACATAAATAACAAAGGAAAAGTTAACCATTAATGAATTGGTAAAGAAAACTACTTAGCAATTATTCTTAACATGAGGAAATGAGAAATTTTAGAATCTGCGCAAGTCTGTCTTAAAGTTGCACAACTACTTATGTATAGAAAGAAGTATATTTTGTGATTAGCAAAGAAGGATTTTGGTAAAGTTTAAAACTTAACTTAGAGACTGGAATTCAGAGTAGGCTATTATTTTCTGACATGAGTTTGAAGTTAAAGTTGTGCTTCTTGACTACAGTAAAATAGAAAGCAAGTAGCTGTACATAACTGCGCTTAACCTTGAAGCCTTTCTGTCTTACTTTTCAAACCTAGCTGATATTCAAAGCTGCTTCAAAGCAGCAAAGTCATCCTAAAGATAACATTTAATCTTTGCAAGTGTTGAAGTGGTGACATGTTTTGTGGCTAGTGTTGTTGAAAGACTGTAATGGTTAAGAATTTGCTACTATTCATGTGGTGGCATAAACTTCAGCATGTTACTTTATATTATCTTGTCAGAAACTACTGTTTATTATTAAAATTGTTTAAAGAGAAACAGATTTAATTTTTAGCATTTTTCGTCCTGACTGAAATGTTCCACTGTGTCAAATGTTACAATTTGGTTGGAAGAGAAAGGGAGGCTTTCGGCAGAGGAGGAAAATATCTATTCTTCTTCAATGAAGTGTTAATTTAAGTTTTTAAAGTGTTTTGGGCCATTTTTCAGCTTCAATCAGCTGCTAGTCCAAAATGACTAGAATGCTAAGATTGAAATGAGAGATAGTGAGCTTCATAGTTCCAGTTAGGAATGATGCAGAAAAATTATATTTTTCTCCAAAATAAAAGAGTAACTTGAAGCATTTTCACTGACATTTAATGAGAATTTCTTAAACATTTAATATTGATTTATATATAAAAGGGGAAAAAAGTTCTATTTGAAAGCCATTTGAAAAACAAAAAAAGTGTAGTTTGTAACACTGTAAGGATCTTTTCCACTTTTTTTTTTAATTGATATTTAATGAAATTTTAAGTGCTTCACTTCCTGTATGTTTTCAAATGGAAGATAGATTTTCTGTTAAACTTCAGTTTTGATGTGTTTGAAATACATTACCACTGAATTTGAAAATTAAACCATTTGAAACCTTTTTTTTTTTTTTTAAGTAGAGGAAATTAAACTCACAGTGCCATGAGGTAAACAATTTGCTGGTGGAGACTTGATAGAAATGAATCTGAGTGTCTTATCCTGCCAGCCCATTGACAAGGTGGTTCTGGTGCTCAAAAGTCTGCTGGAGTTACTAGGAGCTGATGACATGGTACTGGAAACTGAGCTACAATGATGTGCCTGCAGATTTGCCTGCAGCAAACATTTAAAACACTGGTTTGAACTGTAGTGGCACATTGGCTGGGGAACGTGTCCGTGCTGCTTGCTGATGTACAGCTTTCCTGCCAGTCATCTACTTTTATATGTAAGCTCTTCTTTGTAAATAGCATTGAAGGTGAGATGGCACCTTTAGTAAATCAGTTATCGTGGGAGAGGGTGTGTAGTAAGTTTGAAGAGTTTCAATTGCAGGTTTGAGATTGCCTTTTGACGTTAAGTTACAACAGATGTTGGATTTATTCCAAATCCTTAATAAGAGATGCGGGTTATAGTTTCCACTTGGCAAGTTACCAGCCTAAAGAAAAAGGCTTCTATTCATGCTGTTATAATGGAAACTATTCTCTTTACCTTAGTCTTCCATAAATGCAGCTCATTTAGTGGATAAAAATATCTCCTCATATTCATAGATTTCAATCTCCTGGTTATTCATAGTTAGGCTGGTTTGTTGCTGTTTCAGAGGTCTTGGGCAATACAGGCAGATCTGTACAATAGTGAGAAAGCCTCCTTTGAGGCTTGACTGATACCTTCTTGTAAAGTAAAAGGAGCTGAAGACAAGTCTAGTAGTGGGCTCAGTGAGTCATTTGTCCTTCAAGGAGGAGAGCTGACTTAATCTTGTGGCATCAACTGCTGTACTTGGCTAGCAGGAACAGCAAGATGGCAGCTCTTGTGTTTGGCTTCTGGGCTGCTCAGTTTGTGCAAGGAGGCCAGGGTACTGGGATGGCAAGAAGAGCAAAGACATACTGTCCTTTTTGGCAAAAATTACTGACCAAAATAGTTTTTAATTCTCTATGTCTCCTCTGAAGGCTAAATTAGATTTGCTTGATGCATCACCTCAAAAAGGTGATATCGCAGTGGGGATGGAGATGCAGATCTGTTGCTATGGTGTGAATAGCAGGCAGAGATGTAGATGTTCTTCAAGATTGTTTTGCTTTATACATGTCATGCCTGTTCCCCAGTCAGAAAAGCATTCAGATTAGGCCTTCTAACAATAGCACTTAAGCAAAAGTCCATGAAGAGTGGCACAGAAAGCAGGAGAGTTTTGAGCCATTGGTTACAGTACAGTGAAATACCAGCTTTTATTTCAGACTTCACAGTCCAATGCACTTTTGCAGGAGCCGGTATTAGCCTGAGCACTGAAACTTCACAGTGCTATAGTTGACCCTGGCTTTCATGATCTTTACACCTATGACTAAAAGGAGGTCATAATTTTAAGAGCAATGATACACTTGCAGCCCACATTATCACTGCATCATGTTGCCTGCAATAACTTGTGGTGGCCAAAAAAAAGTCAGCAATGGCAGATATGTAATGGAAGAAGCCAAATGTGAAGGGAATTTGAGATGTGTAAGAAACACTTAATAGAAAATGCATTACTTCAGAATTAATCTGTAAAAGCTGGTCTAAATGATTCACATGCAAACATTTTGATTTTAACGTTTTCATCACTTCACACATTTTAAGTTTTATTCAGTCTGTTTGGTTTGTTCTGTTAGATGTTAAACATGCATGTGCTGTCTTTCCGACTTTTGAATAACACTGGTAGCCAATTGCATTATTCCTCTGAAGTAGAAGATGAAAATGGGGAGCAGCAAGTTTAAGAAAAAAATAGTAAAATCCAAGTGTGTAATTCTAGTTCAAAATTCTTTTTTCTTTTACTGAAACTTAGTTAATAGAAACCCATAATTTCAAAAGTCCACTACTTTTTTAGTCTTATGGTGATGATTTCTGGTTTGGTGAGATTATATTACTGTGTGTTGAGGTTCATGAAACACTTCTGTTTCAGTCTTGTTCCAGACTTTTTTTTTAGTATTTGCTGAAAAAGTCTCAGTTACAAATTTGTAATTGCTTAAAACAGAAACATGTTTTTTGCATTTGTTAACATATGGAGACTCTGATGCTGCTGCCTGATAAAAAAGTATAAATAGAGTTAATTTACCTAAAAAAACTCATGGCATTTGAGAAAATTAGTCTTTATGAAATCTGCAGTGCTACCTGAGGTCTGCTTGGCATTTGAGGAATATTTTTTTTCTTGCACTGTTTTGTACTAGTTTCTTTCTTACTGCATTGTATACTCAAGTTGCACTGTTTAAAACGAGTTTAGGAGGTGGCATTGCTTGTGCTTCGTTTGGAGAAAAATTGTGTTAATTGAAAACAGTGTAACAAACCTCTCTTAATCCAGTGTTAGTATGTCCTCATGAAGAAAGCATCCTTTCTGAATGTTTCAGTTTGACCCAACCCGTGCAAACTTGTGTTCATATGCAAACAGTCTGTGTATTATATAAATATGACCTCTTTCATTGTTTGATGTTTCTCAAAGTGGTTTCTTTTGGAATTTGCCTAATCACTTGACTTGGTGTTTTGTATTATCAGGAGTGCGGATGTTATGGTTTTGAAGAATATTACAATGTGCACAAAACACAGAAAGATAATGTGACAGGCAGTGTTCCCAGGTTAAAATCATTCATAGATATTTGCATGCATTTTGAATATTGAATATTCTCAGGTTAAAAACTTTTGCAGGTATTTGCATGGATTTTGCATAGTGAAGCATTCATGTGCTTATTAGCCCCACACTATACTTGCAGTTAAGAAATTTGCATATGATTTGCTTTCTCTTGAGTGAAATAAGCTTTACACAGAATTCAGGGCATTAACTCTTTTTATGCATGACCTATTACTGGGTGGAAGGCACTTGAAAAAAATCTGGTACTACTTAGCATTTTGCAACAAACACAAGATTTAAAAGGACAACTTGAGTATAAAGAGTTTCTATCAGTAATACCTATCAGGAGCACATGCATGTGCTGAGTGGCACGTTTCAAGATTTAATTGCACTGTACCTTACCAAGGACTCAAATTTGAAGCTTGTTCTTCATAGCAGATGCAGAAATAGAGATGTAGGGGACAGATTGTTTATGTTGTCTGTGTGTGTGAGTTTTGTTGTAGTTTTCTTTTTTCTTTCTCTCTCAGTTCTTCCTTTCATTTGTTGCAGAAGCATTGATTCATTGCCACATTCATGATTGATAGCATGAGCTGTTGATTTGTTGTGTTCTTGACAGTAAATTGCCATTTGTGTTCAGAATATTTCCTAGTTAATTTTGGATTCCTTTTGAAGCATGATCAATATTCACTGTTCTTTCAGATCTACAGGCTTGAATTGATATTACTCAAACCTTTGAAAACTTACTAAAATCCTACAATTTTTCAAAGACCGGAGGAAAATAATTGTACTTGAAGCCTGACTGTCAAGTCACTAGCAAATTTTACTGTGTGGTGCTCTGTAGTTCCACGATACATGTATAAAAATCCTACAGCCACGTGGGTGTGGCTAGTTCTTTTTAGCTTGATTTGATTTCAGTAAATTCTGAATTGTGGTACCTTTATTACTTTGGTATTTCCAAGTATGCCTGATAAACAGTAACTAATTTGCCTATTAGCATATTCAAGTAGGACAGTGAACTTTTAAAAACATTTTCAGAGGTTCTAGTAAAACCTTCATGGCACCTTCATGGCACTGGAAGGAGATTTCCCCTGCTTTGGCTGCACGTCTTGTGCTGTAGGCAGCAGTACCAGTGTGGGCAGCTGCTGTTGGGTTCCCTTGCCTGCCCAGCTGTGCTGGTGCTGATGTGCTGCATCCCACAGTTCACTACCAACAGGGGCTGTCCTTTGGCCCAGTGCATCTTTTTTTATCCCAGGTCAGATATCCATCTAATCTTATAGTTGTGTCATTGCCGTGAAAGGGTTGTATGGGGAAGAAGAAAGCTACTAGAGCTTGGGCTGCATAAGGTAAGCTTTGTAAAGCTGTGCCCCAAGTCTGTTCAGTGTGTAAATTAAATGCACATTGTGGGTGTGGGCCAGAACTGACCTGTCAGTGGGAGAGAGGACCAAAGAATTTCTGTAAGGAATGAAATGGCTGGTTTTTCACAATGATTTACTGCTGTTGCTGATGGCTGTGTGTTTCTTCAGCTTTACACACTGCACTAGGCAGAACAATAAGCTGTGTTTGAAAGCCTGAGCTTTGCCTGCAGTTTGCATATTTTATCTTTGAATACTCACTTGGAGTTCATGAGACTAAGTTCAAAGAAAGTAACTTTTCTTTTTCATGTGCTCATGCCGATATTGAAATGTTAATTTATTTTCTCTATTTAGTGATTAATAGAAAAAAATAACTTTTTCATTATATTGATTGATGTCAGCACTGTATGAACATCAGAAATTCAAAGTAGATCTGATTATGCAGGAGAAAGTATATTATGTAGTCTATCGGTGTACCTTGAAGGGGAAATGTGTTTTGAAACTTATTCCAAAACAGATAAATATACATTTTCTCCAATCAATGTTCTTTAACTTTTGTATCTGAAAGTTATTGTTAGTGATTCCAGAAATAATTTTCGTATCTGCAGTAAAAATCCTTTGAGAATTACCTACTGAGATTTAAGAATTACTCTTGTACAGACTGATAGCCATTTTTATTGAATAGGTAGCAGTGTTTCTGGGCACATGAACACAATACATGTAAAAAAGGAGTTAAAAATGCTTCGTCATCTTGATTGTACTAAAAATAATAGCAGCAGTGAATGAGAAAACTGACCAAAAATCATCCAAGCCTTTTTTTTTTTCTGTTTCTGCTGATTTTCTCAACTGACTCCTATTAGTAACTGTGACCAGGCTGCTTTGCTTGCCCTTCTGTGTGCATGGGAGAAGTGCCATAACCCAAAGAGCTGGATTCCAGGCATTTCATTGAATTATTTGTATAGTTTGTGATAGTTACATTTACACAGTATATTTAAATAGAGATATACAGAATGGTGTCAAAGGAGGCAAAATTTAGTAGCAGTAGGATGAGGGTAAGCACAAAACTCTGTCTTTTATAGGGAGGGTATTCTTTGGGATAGACTTTGATTTAAACTTCTCAGATGCCTAAACACTTTGTGTTTGAAGCCTCTGGACATCACACCTGTAGTCAGGCAGTGTTTTGGGAGCTGGCTCACACTTCTTTACATATGCTGTCATCTTGGTGTTTTTGAACTCATTCTACAGTGGTGCAAAGTGTCAACAGAAGATCATGGATAAAGACCCTGTTCTAGTCTGTCCCACAGTCTTTCTTGTCTGAATACTGTCCTACAAATTAAAAATTGTTATCTGACTTTTTAAAAGGTGTTACTGTTTGCTTTTATCCTCTGCACTGTGTAAAATTTTAAATCTTCTGGAAGAGAAGCTGAACAGGGTTTTTAAATTAATCACAATGTAGACCAAACCTGTATTGCGTGTTTATGCATTACAGCTCATCTCTCCTGGAGAGTGAAAAAGATAAAAATAATCATCTCCTGTTACCTGCTGTGGCTGAATGTGGCTTTGTGAGCATTGCAAACCCCTTGGTCTATTTAAGAGTATCTGGTTTTTCACTGAGGACTCTGGTGCAAGAGCAGGGACAGCATATGTTGCATTTCGTTTAGCTAGTGGCTAGCTTCATTTTAAAACATGGGGCTGCCTGGGATCTGTTTTACAAACAAGTTGGATATGCAGACTGTATTGTAGGAAGCGGGTGACAGTACCCTTGAAAGGTGTCTAAGAAGAAGTTACCTCTTTGAGTGAGAGCTCTGTAATTGAGATGACTTTTTCTATTGTGTTCAGCATCTGCTCCTTGAGACTAAGTAGCAGTTTGATTTTTCATTATTGGTATATGATTGCAACTATGTTTTAATTATTGCTATAGCTTTTAAGGGTTGTTTCACACTGTGGATATGTAATTGAAAACACTGTGCAGGTAATGAGCCAGATTTCAAAATGTGTAGCTTCTTAAGTGGATCCTGCCCCCTCCTCAGCACTGGTGAGGGCACGCCTGGAGTTTTGTGTCCAGTTCCACACTCCCCAGCAGAGAGACATGGGCATAAGGGAGACAGCCAAGTGAAGATGATTAAGGGGCTAGAGCATCTCTCCAGTGAGGAGAGGCTGAGAGAGTTGGGATTGTTCAACCTGGAGAAGGCCAGGAGGAATCTCATCAATGTGTATTAAATACTATTAAATACCTTAAGGAAGGGTGCAGTGAGATTGGGGCCAGGCTCTCTTCAGTGGTGTCCAGTGACAGTCCAGGAGCCAGCGGACACACAGTGATACTCAGCAGGTTCCAGCTGAGTACCAGGAGACACTACTGCTACTGTGGAGGTGACTGAACATTGGTATGGGTTGCCCAGGGTGGTGATGGAGTCTCCATGCCTGGAGATACTCAGAAGCCATCTGGACATGGTCCTGGGCAGTTGGCTGTGGGTAGCTTTTCTGGATCAAAGGATTTGGACCAGATGACCTCCAGAGGTCCTTTTCAAGCCCAAATTTCTGTTGATTTTTAGCTATGGGGGAAACTCTTGTTCTGTGTCTTCCATGCAGAATTCAGATTGGAGGCTGTGTTTGTGCTGCATTAAGGTAACAACCTTAACCCTGTCAAAGAATTGTATATTCGTATACTTCTCCCCCTCAAAAAAAATACCAGTCAGCAGGGAGGTTCTTAACTACCTATCATATGTTTTGAAATATTTTTAGTGTGATAAGCATATCCTGGGTTTTTTGGTAAGGGTCTAAAGCAGGAATACACTATGTGTATTTGAATAGCATGGGACCGAAAGAAAGAAGACTGAAGAATATTTACTTAATAAAAGGCAACTTGAATTTTAGTATTCGATATAGTTTTGGTCCAAATCCATTTTGTTAGTTTGCTGTAGAGTTGGTGTGCATTTACACGAGGCAAGGTCAGTATATGTGACTTAGAAATCTTTCTATTTAAACCCAAGAATACATTAATTGTCTTATGTCCATCAGCTCTTTGAGTTTGTTGAGGGCAGAACAGGATTGCTTTGGGATTCAAAAATCAATTTATGTTGTCAGAAGCAATATCCGGTTGAATTGTAATGTGTTTCACAGCTTTTGTGTACTTGACTTGTGACATAATGTGTTATAAACTGATGTAATGTCAGATATTTGGAAGGCAGGAGACAGATTATCTGGAGCAAATACCAACCTGTTCTTGACATTGGTTCATTAATTGTCAGAACTATGTACTCATACCTCAGCAACATTCTAGGATCTTATAATACTAACTTAATGTGACAGAAAAACCATAGGAGAATCAGAGTAAGGTTTTAACGTCGTGTCTGAGAGAATTCATTGTTTTCAGGTAATAGTAGCTTAACACTGGTTTTAATCTAATCATATTTTTAAAGGCCACTATATCTTTTTGGGATGCTTTATGATTTGGTGAGTTCCCCACGAGATCTGACTGCATCTTTTGTGAAGAGTCTTGGTGTCTGTTCCTGTTTTTATTTTCATTCCAAGGTGGGTAATTACCTTTGAAGGTGCTAACACAGATTTAGAACTTATACCCCATAAAAGTCTTTATAATCTGTACAACATTTATGGGTAAGGCTGATTCTGTATTGTTACGTAAGTATTGAAGTAGATGTGCTTTTGGAAACACAGATGTAAGGTCTGAAATAGAAACAGGTGACTTCAAAGGTAAATAAAGGTTCAGTCCCTGGGAAAAAAACATGACAGTGAAACTTGTGGTGTGGCCAATGATAAGGGATGATAAAAGGGTTCTCTTTGGAGGAAGAGAGCTAAATGCCCATTTGAAGTCCTCTTGTGGAGAGGCACCTAGACTTGCTTTTCTGTGGGATGTATGGTAGCTGATCTGGCTTCCAAATTGTCTCACTTGGGTGTTTACACCCAAGGTGTAGCATGGGGCGGTTAAAACTTTTCGAGTGTGTGCAAGGATGCTGTTAGGTAGGCATTTCTGGCCAGTGTCCCTCTGTTAAGTGTCTGAAAATACTGCTGTATGCTGAGTAGTTCAAGGTGCTAACAAAATAAAGTTGTATTGGATGACTCTGCTAGTCCTTAGGATTGCCAAGAGTCCTTAGTACTTACAGATTTGTCAGAAACTTACTTTCTTCCTGAGGGAATTAATTAATACTTTGTCATTTCTCTATGGACTATTCCCCCTAGTAAGATGGTACTTATATTTCTGAAACTCATATGCTTTATATTAGTTGTGTTAATTCAGTTTCCTGAGAGGTCTGGTGGACAAAAAATCAGTTTCCCATTTGCTTGTAGGTGTTACTGTACCTTGAATGGCACAACCATTTTTGTAGATAAACATTTATTTATGCTTCAGGTCAAATTCACTTGCAGTCTGGTATAATTTAAATGCTATTACTTTCAGTTTTTCTTCATTAGTTCTTAATCATTAGTTCTTAATCACATCAAGAATACTTTCCTTGCAAGACTCCTCTAGTTGCCCAAATACTTGAAATGTAGCTCAGCAAAGTATTTCTGGTAGCGCTTTGTGTTGTGAGGCTGGGGACACTGAACTTGACGTGCCATGTTTGATTACACTTTGAGCAAAACAGTGTACGAAAGATACATATCTATTCTGACTTTATCTAATACATCAGAAGATAATACAAAATGCACTGAAGACAATATTCTGGTTAACGACTGTCTGTTGTGGTAATACATGCATAAAAACTAAGGTTTTAAGGATTTCATATGGAATTTTTCTTTTAAATGCAACAGCAGCTTCTTTGAAGGGATTAAAAAACCTGCCAAACTCAAACAACCTTATAGCTCATATTGGACTTTACCTCTAGACTGACGTGTGTTGATTATTTGTATTTTTTTCTTCATGTGTGGGCAACAAATACAATTACCAGCTAGGATTACTTCTGCTAGTAAGATTCCTTTGATATTTTCATGCATGATAAAAAGACACTGGATGTACAATTAGCAAGTAAATAAAGAAACAAAAGCAACTTGAAGACTTCGTTACCATATTATTTTCAGTGTATTATTAAAATGAAGTAACAAACATCTTTGGAGATTGACTTTTTAGAGGAACAATGCCCAGTTTTTCAGACATATTGGTGTTAAATATACACCTGCTTGAAGCAGATGTAGTAAGTTTTCCTCTTTGAGGCAGTCATCCTAATAGTGTGTCTCAAATTTGTTTCTGTAGTACAATAGAGACCCCTTGAATGCCTGTATTGAAACTGAAGTCTTCCGGTGAAATCAAGGGTGGGATATATAGAATATCTGCCTTTGACAGAGATTTTAAGAGTTTTTTTTCTAGCAAATACTCAATTCTTCATGCTTCTCAGAATACTCCTGTGTGCCAATGGAATGGGAATGTTATGTGTGGTTTTGACTTGCATTTATAAATGGCTTTAAGCAATTAAATTCTATCACTTAATTATTTATTTCAATAACCATCTGTTTCAAATGGGTGGGTCAGTAAACATACCTGTTTATATATGCTAGTGGCACTTTTTCCAGTTGTTAATTTTGTATGGGTTTTATTGTAGATATGTTGAAAGAAATGTACCCTTCTGTGATTTCACTCTGTGGCTCCTAAACGTGATCTTAACCTGAGTCTGCTTCCTTCTTAATCTCAGACGCCCTATGAAAAATCAGAAGCTGTTGGTGTCTTTCATGTATTTGTGATGCACAGTTTTGCCCCTGCTTAAATTAAATCTTCAGCCTGAGCTTAATGATGACTGATCTGTACCTTTTTAGTGTGTGCCTTAACCTTTTGAATAGTTCACACCTTGCAAGAATTTCTTGAAGTTACACCCTGCCTGAAGGAATAGAGACCTTGATTAAACGTCCTCAGTTAGGAGTTCAGCAAATGCTGAAACAAATCAGAAAGTGTAAGAAAGGTGACTCAGCTGTTTATTTTATGACACTTAAGTAAGCCTTTACCTTTAATATTAACTTTTATTTTTAAGGAACAAAATTAACTATACATTAATACTGTAAAAAGATGGGAAACAGAAAGAGAGGAAGTCACTCAGGTTTTGAAAAGGGGCTAATTGTTTGTCATAAGTGCTGAATATTGCTTTTGAAAGTAAATGTAATGCTGGATCTCAAGAAATCTCAGCAAAAAAATGTGGCCCTTAAAAGAACACTGATGGTATTAGAAGCTGCAAACACTTGATTTTAAGTTGGTTTTTTTTTTACAGTGTTAAAAAAATAGCTTCTCCAATCCATCTGCTGTAGATCGATCTTGTTCCTACTCAGTAACATGGGCTAAGTTGTGAATAATTAATGTCCTTTTGTGCAAGACATTTTTGAGGAAATTACACCTGTTATCTTGAGTGGTTGCTTTGATCTGAAGATGTAATTGTGCTTTGTGTTTAACAGTTCACATTTGTTGGGGAGTTTGAACTGTGTGTTCAGTTTAAAATCAAATCGGCAATTGTAATAATTATTTTGATGATCCCATACTAATTGTGAATTTAAGGATTACACAGAATATGACAAAATACATTACTCAGCATCAGGAATACCAGGCTGTGCAGGGCTTCTGGATTTCAGTGCAGCTGATGGTTTTACCTGCTGCCTGAGGGTACAGGCAGGGCAGGGTGCAGTGGGCTGGAGCATCCAGAATAACTGAAACCACATCCTGTGGGCAGTCTGAGAGCTACAGAAATTTGGGGCTTATCTCATGGCTCTAGTGGAGCTTGGACAAAAGTTTGCTGACATACTTGCAGCTGAAAGTGTGTTTTTGGGCTGAGAGATGATAGAAGTCCTGGCATGGGTGAGTTTTTACGGGTGGACGCTGAAAACACCTGGGTTGCAAGTGAGGGGTCTGATAAAGGAGCTTCAGGTGTGGCAAGTGCAGGAAGCTCTGAAGTGAGGTGGATGCTTTGTCTAGGAAGAATTTGCAAAATGTGTCTGTTAAAAGCCACTTCCAACATTGTGTATTAAGTGCCAGATGATTAATGGAAAATACGTTGTGTGTGCTTGCAGGGCCCAGTGATGATTAATAGCTACTAAAATCTCGTAACAAATAAAGCCTGTAAACAAATAAAGGATGAGGAGAAGGCTGAGGTACTTAATGCTTTCTTTGCTTAGTCTTTAACAGTCAGACCAGTTGATCTCCGTGTACCCAGCCTCCTGAGCAGGAAAATAGGGAAAGAGTGGAGAATAAAGCCCCCATAATCCAAGGGGAAATGGTCAATGATCTGCTGTGCCATGTAGGTATAAGTCTGTTGGATTGGGTGGGATCCATCTGAGGGTACTGAAGGAGCTGGCAGCTTCTCTGACCAAGTGACCCCCTTAGAGGGTGAGGGAAAGGCTGTGGATGTTGTCTTTATGGACTGCAGTAAAGCCTTGGATACTGTCTCTGATAGCATTGTCCTGTAGAAACTGACTGCAGTTTAGATGGATGCACTCTTTGCTGGATTAAAAGCTGTCAGTCCGAACAGTGGTAGTGAAGAGAGTTTGATCCTGCTGGAGGCTGGTCACAAGTGTGATTCCCCAGGGCTAGGTGTTGGAGCAAGTCCTGTTTATTACCTTTATCAACGATCTGAACAAGTGGATCAAGTTCAGATCATCATCAGTCAGTTTGTGGACCAAGCTATGCAGGAGTGTCTGCTGGAGGGTAGGAAGGCTCTGCTGAGGCATCTGGACAGGCTGGGTCGATGGGCTGAGGCAAGTTGTATGAAGTTCAACAAGGCCAAATGCTGAGTCCTGCACTTCAGTCACAACAACCCCACACAGCACTACAGGCTGGGGGCAGAATGACTGGAAAGTAGCTCTCCAGAAAAGGACCTGAAGATGCTGGTCAACAGTGGCTGAACAAGAGCCAACATGTGCCAAGGTTGCCAAGAAGACCAATGGCATCCTGGCCTGTATCAGCAATGGTGTGGCCAGCAGGACCAGGGCAGGGATTGTCCCGCTGTACTCAGCTCTGGTGAGGCTGTGCTTCAAGTCCTGTATGCAGTTTTGGGTTCCTTGCCACAAGAAAGACATTGAGGGGCTGGAGCATGTCCAGAGAAGGGCAACAGAGCTGGGCAAGGGTTGGGAGCAAAAGTCTGATGAGGAACAGGCGAGGGAGCTGGGAGTGTTTATCCTGGAGAAAATCAGGCACAGAAGGGACCTTATCACTCTCTACAACTCTCTGAAATAGGGCTGTAGTGAGCTGGGGATTGGTCTCTTCTCCCAGGCAAATAGCAACAGGACAAGACAAAATGATCTCAAGTTGCAGGGTTAGGTTAGATATTAGGAAAATTTCTTACCAAAAACTGTTGTCAAGCACTGGACCAGGCTGCCCAGGGAAGTGATTGAGTCACCATCCCTGGAGGCATTTAAAAGGCCTGTAGGTGTGGGTCCAAGGGACGTGGTTTAGTGATGGACTTGGCAGTGTTAAGACCTCTAAGATCTTGGAAGTCTTTTCCAACCTAAACGATTCTATGAAAGTGCTGTGGTGTTTGTTTTCTGAATGAATTAATGTAAGTTTGAGTACAGATTTTTTTTTTCTTTTTTTAAATCCATACTTGGTGTAAACAACAAACAAGCTTTACTATTTTTTTTTTCTGGTGATAAAATGTCTGTCATTTTTAACAAGAAAATTGGCAGATTGTATCCAGGACGTAACAAATACTTTGCTTTTAAACATGAAAAAATACAGTTGGAAATTTTCCTGGAGTGGTAGTGCTCTTAGTGTTTTTATTTCCTGATTTTTTTTCTGTCAGTCTGTGAGCTGCCTTTGTTCCCTCTCCATTACAGTTGCCTCTTCACCACTGCCATTACATGTATAAGCCCTCTCTCCCCCTCATGGCATCATTTAAAAACTGTGTAGGTCAGTGATAATGCTATTTGGTTTGTGAAATAAATTATTAAAAATGGCTGTAAACATCTCTTGATTGAAGACTGTAGTTAACACTTTCAAGCTACCATTAGACCACTTCTTTTTTTGTGGGAATTAGTCAATTGTCCATACACTGCATGTAGCTCATTCTGGCCCATGTGATTCCTCATCCAGGAGAGGAGAAATGTTCTCTTAACTGTATCATTTGGAAAGCATCACAGTGTTCCTGGAGTCAAATGGAATGTGACAGTAACTGTAAAGGATTTTCGCATGACAGTATTCTTGTGAACCTGATTTAAATCAAACTAGAAGATGTTGTATTCTCATCTCTGGCATTTGGAAGACATTTCATTTTAATTTTTGTTTACATCAAGCACATACATTTTGTTTCCTGGGCTTAACCATTAAAAGAAAGTAATGCCACAGCCCTTTTTTCCCCCACAGTTACAAGAGGGTGCTGTATATTTGAAGTACTTGTTACTTTATGATGATAATTGATTTTCAATAAGAGAAGGGCCGTTGGAGCAGTAGGCAGGTTGCCGTATATTGTCTTACGTACTAAACAGTAAAGCAACTTAGCTTTGTAGAGCTTTAGTCTATGAAGCTTAAATTCAATCTTAATTGCAGCCTTGTTGGCTAAATACCTATGTTGACAAAACTTTAAAGAGATGCTCGCAGAGAGCTGGTGTGACTGAGAAAGGGGACAGCGTTAAAATGTGAACTTAACATAATTGTTTTGTGGTACTTTATTTTCCTGGTTTTAGAACAGTAGTAAATACTTTTATATGAGTTGAAGTTTATTTGGAAGATCTTAAAACAGGACCCTTAGTACAGTGCAAAGCTGCACTTTGTGGCAGCTAACTTCTGTGCTTTATAAAGGTTGAATTTGTGGATGGACCTGAAATGGAGATGAAGTGATTTCAAAGACAGGAAGCCATCTGCTCTGCCTATATTTGTGGGAGAACTGGATAATTCCATGTTGTTTGTTGCTGGGGCTCTCTGCTGTGTGAGCCGTGCTGTTGATAGGCTGGACTACAAGCTGTATTTCACCTTAGATCCTGCTCAGCTGTGCTGGTGACCCTAAGGCTGAGTTAGTGTTTGTGTTTCTCTATCTTGCTGGATGCATCCTAACAGTGTGGCACTTCTTGAGAGTTTTCCTTACCTAAAGGGGTCTATTAATGCACTTAGAGGTTGTACAGTTTTTCAGGGGTATTGTTTCAAGGCCAGTTGAAATAAATAACGACTAATTACAAATCAATACCATTGATTACAAATCAGTAACCCCACTGAAGGTAGGTAGTCTAAGCTTTCCATGTAGTCATGGGCCTCCTGGTGCCCTCTGTTGCCAGTCTACCACTTCGTCTTATATCTAGCAACTGATTACTGTTGGGCTTTTCTCTCCTAAAATGTTAAAGGACTAAAGATGAGATACAAGAAACAGATAATGTCTTTTCCTACTGTAAGTGACCATAACCCTTTAACCAAGGGAGTTTATAATCGTAAGCATTTTTACTTCTGCAAGTATATTTTAAATAAAAAGTAGCTTGCTTTTATTTTTTGACTTTTTTTTAAGCTTTACCACTAGAGTTCACCAAACGCTTTCTCAAAATATGATGTCACTATCAAGAACTTAGGCAGATAATGTGCAAGAGTGGGATGGGTTATGTGATTTGTAGGAACTTGATATGCTATTTTTTAAAGTTCGTCTTCGAAAGCAAGGAAAAGATAAATCAGAAAACGTGTGCTGAATGAAAACATCTGTAAAGACTGTGAAGTCCTAAGATATAAATATACAAAGAAAGATAGTGATCATGGGTGATACCAGATTAAACTTCAGTAGCTGACAAAGAAAAAAGAGGAGTTTGCCTTAAGATCCCTCTCACATTAGAAAATATAAGTTAAATTATTGATAACTACAGGCCTTGAATTCTTAAAAATGAGGAAGTGAAGTATCTTAAATTTTTGGAAAGGAGAAGGGTCAAAATGTCTTCTTCAATGCTGTGAACTGTGTAATGAAATGTAGGTTTTCTGTTTTTACTCTTTACCTTGCCTTCAAAGTAGGAAAGACAGAGGTAAATTGAGCCAAAGGAAGATACTCCCAGTGTGGAGCCTGGGGCAGGAAGAAGATAACAATCCAAAAAATTCTGACTCCTACTGTCACTGACCTGTGGAGCTCTTCCAGCAAATCTTCTGTCTTTTCCTTGAAGGAAACTGAGAACTGCTAGACAGCACTGTGCACTCAGAAAGCTCTCCCTGCTGTAATACACCAACATCACTCCTTGTGACAGTCCTTGAAATCTTCAAATGTGGCTTCCAAATAAGATGAGAAAACGGGTCCTCATCCACATTCTCTTGTTTGTCAAAATGTTCTTTTTATTTTTGGGAGCGGCTGTTACATCAGATAATACATGCCTCAAACTAATGTTTGAAGTGGTTTGTGCTTGATGAAATTGAATCACTCTGAGGCCATAAAGCTACATTTTTTTCTATGCAAAACTGACATGTTTTAATTCTGGCACTTGTAAGTGCTGCTAAAAGTTTCAAAATAGGTTTGTCTTATTGCATGTAGCCTTTTTAGCACCGGAAGAGTATTTTCTAGCTTTTTTTTTTTTTTTTGTACAAGTGGTAATCTAACAAAACTGTCTCTAACAAGGAGATCAATTCTTAGAGAAAATTGAGAAAAAATGTGTGAGGCTGTAATGGGTATCTCAGTATTGCTACAGAACCATTCAGCCTCTTCAAGGCACGGCTCTGCAGCAGCTGCATGGGCTGGTGTGTCAGCTCATTGTGAGTCAGGGCATGGAGAAAAGGCAGGAAGGGCTGGGATACATCTTTGCACACCTGCCTATGCCTTTACTCTTCTTTCCCTGTGCATCTTTACTCCTCTGCCATGAGCAGACTCTTTGCTATTCTGGCTCAGTGGGCGGAGAGGTAAATCTGCTACTTTGTCCAAAATGTTTCCTGATGAAGCTTGTTCCAAACCTGTTGGTGGGATTTTGTGAAGAAGCTTGCACTGCTGCTTGCTGTGCTGCATTTACTGGTTGTGTGTGTAAAGAGTGAGCTTTAATTTCTGCTGTACTTAGTCTGGAGCTTTCACAAGCACTAAATTCTGCTGATAGTCTGAACTGGGGATGATGGCTGGGAATTAACCACAGCAGAGGCTTATCTGGCTGCTGGGTATGGTACCTTAAGCCCATATCTCCTGCTTTTCAGAAAACTGATAAAGTAGAAAATAGATGAGGTGTGAAGGTAGTTCTGAAAAAGTCAATAAGTAGCCGGAAGCTACAATTTAATAAGTGTTTAGACATATCTGGCTCAAATAGCTTATAATTTTAACTCTTTTAAAAGTGATAGATAAAACCTAAATCCATATTCCCTGTGGCATTAGGTATCAGGAGAAATAAGTGGAAGCAAGGCATTTGAAATCAATAAATGGCTTCTAGGTACAACTTAATGCAAACAGAATTTAGAGAAAAAAGATTGTGAAACAGATACAGGAATAAAATTCAGGTTTATTTTGCAGACTTTAGCAAAGTCCTAATCCTGGCTGTTGTGAAAATGAATGGAGATTAGAAACTTGTGGAAATGTCGAAGTTCAGTGCCATGAGCCAACTTGTACAGAATTAGATGTAATGAAAAAGTTAAGAAATCTGTGGAGTAAAGCTGCTCTCTTTATGCTTTAAAGGAGACCATAAATGAATAATGTTAATTACCTAAGATCTATTTTGTATTACGCTGAAAATGAAGCAAAGATTTCTTTTGCCGTCTGCTTGGGAATTCTATTGTGCTTGAGAATCTTTTACTTCATTGCTTTAAGTTTCTTCTTGCTGTATTTGCTTATGGCTTACAGGGACTAGAAGTGCAAGAGGTTCTTCTGGATGGGTAATTCAAGTGATGCAGTTGCATTTTATAAAGGCCTTTGGTTTCTCTTTTCTGTGCCTAGCCCAACAGGTTGTACTTGAGTGTATGATAGGATTGAACAACCCTCAATTTATATTTTCTTTGTTCTATCCCATAGACATGGTGAGGAAGAGCCATTAACTTTCCATTAGCTCTGCAGAGAGAAGCATTTATATAAGTGAGATTTGTCAGAGCATTACACCTCACGGAGATTAAAATTATATTCCTGGGGCAGGTTCCAGTCAATCCTTCTTGATTCTGAAATACTTACTGCTGTTCACAGCAAATTCATGTGGAATCATATGATGCATAGTGGAAAACATAAACTTTTCATTTTTCATTACCCATGTCTTTGCTATCATCATATGAAATACCTGCTTATGCTTGATTGCAGTGATTTTTTTGCACCTTAAGCATCACAGTATGTGATATTTTCAACTAAATCGTTCAGATGACATTTCTGACTTGCAGTTTGTGTCTTGCGAGTCTCAACATCAGCAGTTTAAATTAAATTTTAGCCATTTTTTAGAAACTCTGATCGGCAAAACAATTGAAACCTCTTAATAATTTTTACTGGGTAAGTCTAATTTTGAGACTACAGATAAAGCAAGTGGAGATTTCTGAAGTGTGGTATCAAAAACGAGAACGCAGTTGTTTTTCAGTTAGCCCTGTGAAATCTGGATGTTCTTTTGGAGCTGACACATCAACTGTCATCCTAAGACTGTAGTTAGACTTCAGTAGAAGCTCTGAGACAGTTGGTGACACATCTGCAAGAGCTATGTGTGAGCACACATAGGGAGTTAGAGCTATTGTAATCTGTTTGGGTTAGGGTTTTTTTGAGGAGGAGGAAGGGGGATTTTTAATTTTAATTTTTTAAATCTTGTCCCATAGAATGGACTAAATTTGATCTGCTGTTCAGTGTTTTCTGTTGATTTGCTGTGCAACCCAAATCACGGAAACGTTGGGTTTTATGATCGCCTTTTAGCTTGTCAAAAATTTAATTGGATTTCACCAGTCTGGCCTCCAAAGGATGTAGACTGCAATAGTTTGTGCATATGAATCTGGGCAATGGCTTTGTGTCCATGGACAGGCCTAAAGGCGGGGACAACTTGTCTAGGATCTTGGCTTGTTTGCATAGGCATCCTGTGCGACTTGATCAAGTTATGGAAACTCTGAAACTACTTGTCTACATTTATGAGATGAAAAGGAATTGGCGTAGGGAAGGGTGCATATGTAATAAGTGGGTGTTGAAGGTAAATCAGTTAATATTTGCAGTCTGCTTTGAAACTTCAGTTGCACGGTGTTATGCAAGATATTTTGTTGATGGTTGGCTTTGGACTGTGAGTGACTAAGACAAGCAATCAGTCTGTATTTGCTCATTTGAATAACTCGTGTTTTGCGTATGAAGCTGTATGTAGGGGCAGAAAAGCACTGAGTCGTACTGTGTGTGCTATTTCTGGAATATCAAGCAGGCTTAAGACTCAGAGGAGGAGGAGTTCCTGGGATTTTTCCAAATTCTGTCAACAAAACAAATTCTACCCGCATTAATCATCTGAATGAGTCGGAGTTTTTTGTGTGTTGTTGTAGCATAGCCTGGCTGAAACGGGCGACTTGACCTTGTTTCTAATGTAATGGGACTTTTCCTGAGAGACTGATAAATCACTCATCACTGCTTTGCATATTGAAATTATTTACACTGATCATTAAGTCTTCAGTGAAGTGAAAGGAGCAGTTGACTGTTGGAATGCCTCGAGATTATGCCTGTGATCGAGAGCAGGGTGAAATGCCCACCTTAGAGCACTGTGCTATGGCACCTGCATCTGCTGCTCCCCAGGGTAATTTGGGTGCCTTAACGTTGGATGTTTCTGTGCTGAACAGCCACTGCCTGTGTTTAGGCTTCCTGCCAAAACACCTCTTAGCTAGCAGTGAGATTTATCCTCTCTTATTTTAAGGTCTTGTTTTGTTCAAGAAATAGTTGCATGATCCACTTTTCTCAAAGAAGTGTAGTCTTTATTTTGAAGGAATGAACTGAAATTCAGCCTACATTTTCCACATTTGGAGTGCAGAGTGAGCTTTAACTGTTTTATATCAAAATAGAGCTGTGAGAAAAGGGTAGCCCATTAAGGTCATGTCATGTTGGAATAAGCTTCCTTTAGAACATGGTCATGGTTGTATTCTTATAGGAGGGGTACCTTGCCCTTAAAATGTCTGTCTGGGACCTGTTTGACAAGTCAAGTGGAACTGTGGAATGTAGACTAAAATGCAGCAGATTACAGCACAGAAAACAACCCAGAGTTGAACTGAAGTATATATTTTTTTTTCCAATCAGCAAAGATGGTAAGATGTGGAAATGATCAGTCCCTTTTTTGATTGGAACAAGTATGAGTTGTTCAGGGGCTGTGGGCTTGGCAAAGTTCTCATTTGTATGGGGGAATTACTGAAATGTCTTACAGGTACTGCAATTTTAGAGTGCAATTACCTGCTGCTTTTCAAAAAGAAGCATTTCTAGGTTTAGCCTTTTTAAGCATAAATCATTTTACAACTTCAAGTTACCCTCAGGTGTCTTAATGCGTGGAAAATCTAGTGAGTTAGACTAAGATGAACAAAATACCAAAGTAATTTGTCAGTTCATGTTGTCTGCTCGGTGCAGAGGCAGAAAAATCAGCTAAACATTTCAGGAGTGAAAATACAAATTATAACCTAACTGGATTTTTGACATTGTTAAAAGGTAAACCTTTCAAGTATGTTTAACTCTCCTGTTCTTTACTTTGTGGATCTTAGATGTTGCTGAGGGTGGATGGGCTGCAGCCTTCCTACCCAGCTGTGTGTGTCTGCTGCAGTGCAGACCCTGGGCAGCTGCAAGCAGTGTAGCTGGGGTATCCTGCTGGACTGGTCTGACACAAGTGTATAAAAGTGGGAGAAAGAGGTGGCTTACTCCAAGGATTGTCTCAGATCCAGACTGTAGCCTGTGCTGTGTCTAGAGCAGAGATGAAAAATATTTAGGGAATGGATTACTCACTTCAAAATTGCAATATAAATAAGATAAATAAGAGTAAGTGCTTCTGATTGTTGCAGAGTAGAAGTGTGTAGTAAAGTTTAACATTGTTGATGTTTTGAAGCTAAATTTATTCTTTCATGTACTTTTTCTTCTGTGCTGTCTGGTGTTCTGAACTCCCATGCCAGGCCTGAAGTATTCTGTTAGTGGGCATGCTCTGAAAGTACAGATTCTTTTGTCTGCACTATTTATAACTACATTAATGTTAGTTCAGGTGTTCGCCTATTGTAATTTTTCGAGTTCCAGTTTCATTTTCTCAGTGATCTCAAAGTTACCCTTTAGTTTTAGTGATGGTGCCAGAAGCCATAAGCTGTTCTGCTGGCCTTGGTAAACTTCAGCAAACTAAATATATTTTGAAGGAGTTTGTTGTGGGGAAGGAGTGGTGAGGTAAAGTTCCAGGTCACAAACAGATAGAATGGACATCAACTGATAGCTTAGTGGTTTGTCCCAGTAACTGCGTGATACCCCCAAAGAGCCGAAAAGACAGGTGCATGTGCTTCTTTTTTGGGAATGACTTTTCAAAGGTGACTGGAAATAAACCAGTATTTTTTTAGAAAACTTTCAGTCCTGAAACTATGCATGAGTAAATAAAATTGAATTATTTGTCTGTTATACTATAACGTGGAGAGGCAGTGATTTAACATGCCGTATATGAATGGAGTAGTGTATTACTGGCTAGATCTTGTGTGTTTAAACGTGCTCAGATCCTACTTATTTTACAGGTTCAGTGGACAGTCCCTATGAGCCTCTGTTTTGGTACTGGACAGTGAGAAATATCCTTTGATAGCAGACACAGCATCCTGATCTGGAAGGCTTTATAAAACCTGTTTATAATCCAGAAGTAGCTGATGTTAAGATGTCTGCCTGCTTGAGAAAATCTAAAAATTCTCAATTTCTTAAATACCAGAAAACCCAAGAAAGCTTACTTGCACTATAAGCTCAGTAGTGGAAATGTAAATTGAGAAAAAAAATCACAAGTTTGCAGTTTAAATCAGGGCAAAAGGCATGATGGGAGAATTATTTTTTTCGTAAAGGCTTGTCTGCATTACTTGATTTAATAAGCAGCCACGCTTTCCTTTTGGAACTTCAAGTAACATATATGCAGGTAAACCAAATTGTTATGTTTTCATTAATTGTGAATGAAGTAATTTGTTATGTCCAGCGTATCTCAGAAATTTAATGAGAAAACAGAAGTCATGTTGCAATCAAGGTGATCCTTTTATATTTTACATCCTGATACTGTTGATAAGAGATGAGTGGGATTGTTTTGAAAGACATTTGCAATCTGCAAAGTTGGTATTTTCAGCATGCCTTTGAGTGTTTTGTATCATTGGCAAATGCATGGTACGTCTTCAGAGGTGGGAACTGATAATGTGTCTCTGAGATTTCAAACAAGCACCATCTGGAAACTCATGATAACTTGTGGTTTTGATTTGTAGTTGCTGTCGGGGGTGCAGACATAAGGAAAGAGCTTGTTTGCTTGGAATCTTTTCCATAGGACAAATTACGTGAAAGTTTATAGTTAACTATATCTGATACAATACTGAGAACTAGCAAATGGTAGCTAAGTGTGTTGTGTGCCAAGGAATGGCCCACAAATAAAACCCCAGTTTTTCTTGGTATTCTCAACCTTGTTGCACTTTTTTCTTCTGCGAAGCAAAGCATATTGTCTGCAAAGAAATAACGAAATTCTATGCCTCCAGAGGAGCTGGTACCTTCCTCCTGCACTGATGATTCACAGTGTTTCTGAACTAGTATTTATATGAGGAGACTCTTTCCCAATACTTGTTGAAGTCTCTCAATGCCCAGTGGTCCAAGAAATCATTAAATTAACCAGCGCCTAATTTCAGTAACCTAATTTGAGTGACAGTGGGTTTCTGTGACACAGGGATGTTGAAAGAAAAGAATTAGTTTGGCAACTTTGTTCCAGTCCTGTAATTGGCTGTGAGATGTCCTCATGCTTAGATATTTGTGTGTTTTAGGGGCAGACAGTTCCTATGGAGTACAGTTGCGGGCACACATTCCCGATACCTTGGATATTACTGGATCTGGCTCCAGAGTATGAAATGGCAACCAGGGTATCAAGGGAACAGAGCTGTTTTGGAAGGAAGAATGCACAGGATGAAGCATTTAATGGAGAGTTCCATAAATGAGGACAGAGGCTAGAATACAGCATGTGGAAACAGAGAAACTGGAGGTATATTTGTTGTGTAAGAGGGTTAGAGAGAAGAAAATCAGAAAAGGTAAGAAGGAAGACTTGCAGAGAGATTAGGAACACGATAAGGACAGCTGGAGGGATAGGCCTTGGAGGAACATTCAGTGATTACAGAGAAAGATCTGCTTTCAGATTGAATTTCTCAGATTGATATACAGTATCTAAAAGGATGTCATACAAGTTATTAGTCATATTTTTTAACAAACAGTGCTGAGCAAATCTGGTAGTGGTTTCAGTGTCGAGAGAAGAGTGATGTACTGAAAAAAGTAAAGAAGGGCTGTTCTTTTAAGGCTTCACTAGTTGCGTTTCTTCTACTTTTTTGCTTTGTGATTGTTTTGATTTTCAAGGAGATGTGGTTTGGGGGGGGTTGGAAGGAAACAAAGTTTTGGAAAAAGAATTGAAAGAAAAAAGGCTAAAAGTTAAGGGAATAGGCAAACCCAAGTCAGTTGTTTAATTTTCAGCTGATAGTATTACTACAGTCTTCCTGAGAAATTCTGCTGATTTATGATTTCTGTAATGATAACAAACTTGACACTGCTAGTTAAAAAAGAATTGTAAATATTATTTTCCTCTGTAGGTATACTGATGTTTCAGACTCTTGCCATTTTATCATCTTAGTATTGCATAATGTAGCCAATCATGTTTTCCAGTGTTTCCCAATTAACTTGAGTGTTCAGAAGTTTCCATGACCTTTAGGTTCCTTTGTACTCTATGTTGTTTTTCAGAGAGTATGATAGACTTTGTGGTTTACTTCCAGTGTAACCTTTTTTTATGGAAAAGATGTCACAATACAAAAAGACATGGTTTTGGGTTGTGTTTTTGAGCATTTACTACAAGGCTGATTTGACATATCCTTTTTTTCTAAAAATAACATTTCTAAAGATGTCTTATCATAGAGCGAAGTGTTTAAGTAGGTCATAGGAAAAAAGGTGGCAGCAAAACATTGTAATTTAAAAAGTATCATTAGGCTGAATAAATGGCAAAAAGAAGTCGAAGAAGATCCCCTTAGAGAAGATTGTTGCAGGATATATGCACCTATATCATATTCACTACTGTAATTGATGTTTGCTGTACTTATGGTTCTTGCTTCAGTTTTGCCTGTCAATCTTGCTGGACTTGCTGGAAAACCTTCTGCAAAGTTTAGATTGTCCTGTTCACCCAGAACTGTATGAGCTCCCAAACACAGGCCTCTCTTCACTAAAATGTTGGAAGTTTCTCTAAAATACCCTTACTTATGCAGTTGGAGAAGGTGGAGACCTTCCAAGGAAGGGTGCACAACTGCCTTCGTGGGTGCAGCACCACATTAAATGTGCTGCTTTCCATCCAGACCTAAAACTTAATCTGTCTGCCTGGAGTGTAAACAGGGAATCCTCAGGGCTGTCTGCCTCTGCCCCTCTAGGCATGTATTTAGAAGCCTGAGCTTATTTGTCAGAGCTGTTTGAGTCTTTGTTTGGGGACAGCGTTGAACAGTAGCAACTACTCGTCAGAATACTTATAGCTGTGTGTGTGTATATGTATATATATGTATATATATACACATATATATATATATACACACATACACATGTATACGTATATATATACCCATATAACTAAATGTATAGAGGTAGCCAGTCACTCCAGTCTCCATGTCCTGAATAAAGAATCATTACCCCAGTGTTGCTTAATATTTAGTAATTATGAAGCCAGAAGATGTTGTTTGTACATGCCAAGCCCAGTCTCCTGTTTTGGTTCATGTTTGTTTCCACACATCCATCAAGGCCTTGCAAAGCAAAATGTGACCACTGACAAGTTATTCCCACAATGTTGCAAATATTCAGATCTTCCTGCAACCTGATACAAAAAGGCCCTGTTGGCAACTTTTTTCTTGACTGAAATGTTGAGAAAATGCAGTAAATTGTGGTGAATTTACACCAGTGCATGCAATTATTTTAAGTATGAATAGGGCAGTAAATTCAGCTATCATTTTGAAAAGTTGTGATATGAACTCTTGCTCAGTAAATGAATGTAACTCATTAGTGTGTGTCTGTATATTTATATATATGCAGAATCAAAACTTGTGTGTACATATATTCATATGAGAGCATGAGAATTAATTAGAAAAAAATTAAAAATAAATGCAGAAATAGAACAACTAAATATGATAAAACAATGCTGTTTCTGTAAGAGGAGGACAAACCTCAGCTACACTTTTACTTTCCTTAAATGATTTTTAGGTGTGTACATGAATGAGACTCCTTTTCCCAAAACTGCTCAGGAGATTTTATTCTGTAAAAGCCTTTGCTTTGCATCTTCTGCTCTGCAGAGGCTGAAATCTGTTAAGTAATGAATTTACATGTATTTGGGAGACTCTTTTATACATGTAAAATATAAGTGTTGCTGTTGTCCCTCAAACTGTCAGTCAAGGAATTAATATATTAATAGCCTGGAAACCAGAGTGCTGTTTGAAATTGTTCCTGTTGGCTTAATATGTCGGGTCTTTCTAAACTTATATGTGTTGCTTTTTCCAAGATTGTTTTAAAGAGAGGGGTTTGATTTTGGCTTTAGGGGAGAAGTATTGCCACAAGGAAGAACTGAAACCAAGCCCAGCACTGGTGTTCTCTGTCTCCAGGCATCTCTCCTCTGAATAAAGACATCTCTTGAAAGTAGTTGTGCTTTACAGGGGTGAATGAGTGCTACTGCAACCGTTGTCTTTTAAAATACAAAATGCTATTAAAAGTAATAGCATTTGCCTCATGCTATTTACTCTGTGTGTGTGTGTGTGTCCCACCCTTAATTATCAGGTGTGGGGCTGAATTTATAAATATTTTATGCTGCTGAAAAGAATAAGAAATACAAATTTTTGGCAGTGTGACTGGAAAACTACTTTCAAAATGTGTTTGTTTTCATACTTGCTACATCTGACTAGGCCAAGAGATCACTCTTTTTCTGAAATGGAAACTGTTTCTTTGCTGTTCTATACATAATTCCTAATATATATATATATGTATATATTTACCTGTAATTATCTTTCTAATAGTAAATGAGTCTGTCGATTAGTCTAAAAATGTCGTTTTCATGCAGCCTGGGTTGGAGGAGGTTCTTTGTCTTGTTCCATTTTTATTCTGACTTCTGTATAGGCTAAAATTGAACTGAGTGCTCTTTCCCAACCTGACAGGGTCAGATATTTGCTTTGTTAAAAGTAGCTAAAGGTCTGAGTGTTGTTTTATTGACTGCTTTGTGGCCTTTCTGTGTTGTGAAAGGAAATTACGTTTTAGGCAAATTAATAGTGTAATCTTGGTCAACAATGATTAGAGCAGCCCTGAAAGTTCTCCATTGTTTAGCATTAGTTGCATTTTATGTATTATTTTCAATTTACCTGCTTCATAGGCTAAGTGACCGATAGTTTATTGTGAATGATGATTTCTTGGCAGAAAATGTCAATGAGACCGAAAGCGTTTTCAATTTTAGCATTTTGTCATAAGTGTGTGTGCTTGGATGAGAAGGATATTCATGCCAGTATGGATACATTAATGATGAGTGCATATGTAAATATGCCTAAGTCTTGGCAGGCTTTCTCCTGCTTTAGCAGGATGTCAGTTTGAGTAAGGCATCCTAAAAATTATGTTTTACCTGTATTCATTGCTCACTGGCTTATGCTTTTTAAAGATACATCAGTCAGTACTGCAATGCTCAATGTACTGATTTTAGCAAGTGACTTGATTTTTCTTATCCAAACTGATACAAGCTATTCTGATGAATGCTAAAGCACTAAATTATTTGAGATAGATTATTCTTTTGTTCGGAAAAGAAGCTCTAACTTCACAAGGATAATGACTGTGCTAGTAATTCTGTACTATAGACCATGTTTTACAGGATTAGGGTTTATATACGTGCTTATGCAGATAATTTGGGATTCAGTTCTGTTAATGAATTAGATATCAATAGGATCCGAATATACAGAAAGGTTTGGATCCTGAAGAAAATAGTATCCTTATCTGAATGGAGGCAGATATTGGTTGCATGAATATATTTTCTCTGAAAATTGCTGAGCTGTAATTATGTAATAACTAAGATATAATCAAAACTAGAAATATGTATGTTTCTTTCCAAATCAGCTACACTGACTTTTCTCTGTAGTAGATGTTCACATTTTATAAATTGTGATTTGTTTCTTTTGTAGTATAAATTCTCAGTAAAACTGAAGCAGGGATTTTATTTTCTTAGTGAACCCTGCTTTTGTTGACCACTTAATTTTGCTTTTGTCTAGGCAAGATCTGTGTGGGAGTATGCATTTTTTGGGAGTAGAGACCATTCTTTTTTAACTTTGTTTTCCATGATGTGCAACCTGATGGCATCTCAGCTGATAAATGAGATAACTATTCATTCCCTGTTGGCAAAAAATTTAAAAAGAAATTACAATGGAAATGCTCATGTGCTTCTTGTTTTCCTAAAATACAAAACACAGAACAACAAAAAACCCCTTCCAAGAATGTAACTGAATAGCAAGTAATCTTTCAAAGAGCCAATTTATAATTAATGGCTAAGTTTGGAATTTTTTTTTAATATGATATAGGTTAGGCATTAACAGGTTAACGATTTCTTAATGCAGGTTTGTTTCTTTCTGTTTTGTAGACAACTCTGCTGAAGCAGATTTATGGTTGCTGAATAGTTGTACTGTAAAAAATCCTGCTGAGGACCACTTCAGAAACTCAATCAAGTAAGTTTTTTCCTCACAAAAATACTTAACTATCAATTAATGTTGCATGTCTTAAAGCTTTGTGTTTTCAATCTAGACGTAATTTTGTGTTTTAGAGCAAGAAACGTGCTGAGTTTGAGTTACCATGGTCAGTTCTCTAAAATGGATTTATAAGGTAGAGTCAATTTTTTAAAATTAGCAGTAACTTCCAAGTGATTATCACCACACATTAGGAAAACTGCTGACCCGTTTAGATAGGTGTTTTTATATCACTTTTCAAGACAATATTTTAACAATCTTCTGAACTGTTGACTGTGCTTTTGGTTTTGGATTTTTTTAATATGTTAATTGTAAGGTTGTTTCATTTTTCATTTGCTTAAGTATGGCCTAACTGGGACCTTCTTTTCAGTGGTGCCCAGCAATGGCCATAAATTAAATGACAAGAAGTCACCTTAACATGAGAAAGAACTTCTTTATGTTGAGGGTGGCAGAGCGCTGGAGCAGGCTGCCCAGGGGAGTTGTGGAGTCTCCCTCTCTGGAGACATTCCAAACCCACCTGAATGTGTCCCTGTGTCACCTGTTCTTGGTTACCCTTCCTTGGCAGGGGTTTGGACAAGATGATGTCCAGAAGTATCTTTCAACCCCACCAGCTCTGTGATTCTTTAAGGGTATCAGGTGTATACTTAAAACCAGCTATTTCACCATATATTTTCTTAAAGGATTAACTGATTAGCTTATAATAGAAGTCTTGCGAAGAATGTGTTTTATTACTCAGTACCATTCCCAATGATGTCAAAAAAACCTGGCATGGTAGTGACTTTTGCCTCCAATTTCTGCAGAAGTGTAGTTGTGATGAGAGTAACTAGAAAACCTGTACACATATAGCTGTCACTGTCCACTATAAAGAAATACTGTGGTATGTGTCTTGCAGATTTTATCTTTAGTAAACAAGTTTGGCGATTTGTGCAGTCATTTGTTTAGTATAGTTTAGTATAGTTTAGTCATTTTGTATAGTACACTGGGGATGGACTGGCTGTTGAAATCCATTTTGGTTGGAAAAACGTAGTTCTTCGGAATGGAGAGAGGACAGAGAAGCTACCTGCTTGCAATGCTGAAAATACTAACAGACTCTCAGGGCTGTGACCTGAAACAGAAACCACTTGCCTGCTGTAGGCAGAAATTTCCTCCACCTCTCAGAGTGCTTCCTTTCCTGGCTGCTGCTGTTGCACTTGATGACCAGAATGGCTTATGCCTTTTCTTCTCTCCTGCCAAAAAAAAAAAGCAAACTATTCCCAGAATACTTCCAGCAGTTAGTGTGTGTTGGCCAATAGAACTGATGACAAGATAGTTTCCAGTTCAGTTGTGGCCATCCTTCTTTTTACTAATCCTGTGCCAGTAATGATGTGGTATGGTGTGTGTCCTAGCCAGGAGAAGAGAGTTGGTTAAGAAAGAGGGCCTAACTGAAAGCAAATGACCAAAAATATTTCTTTGAAGAACATGTTTCTGCTGCTGCTCTGTTCATGAACCTGATGTTACTTGTAGCCTATATTTTATTCTTTTTCATCTGTACATCTCTGTATACTTGCTCTTTTCCTATAACATGCATCATTCATTCTCTAGTCTCAGATCCTGGCAGTTCCCAGCCATGGAGAATGACATTTTTTTTAGTTGTTTCTGACCATTTTTTGTAAGGTTCATTAAACACAGGGGAGAGAGCCATATGTGAGTGCATATTCGTGGGACTTGGAACTGAAAACTTAAACATCCTCACTCACAGATAACTACTCCTGCATTTGAGTTTTATGATTATGAGGAAAGCTTGTCTCTCGAAAGAACACAACTTCTCCCAAATAGTTCTTAATTTGTTACAGCAAAAACCCAAGGCATGAAGTTTGGGTGATACAAAATGAACTGCCATTATATCCTGTCACAGCAGCTTGTTGGTAACTATGGAGATCTTTGTTTTTCTTAATTGAGTAACAAAATAAACATGTAGTGTAAGTGTGTTGTCAGAGCAAACATGCTTTGAGTGGAAAAATTAATACTCAGCGCTGTAAAATTCTTCTTTAAATTAATAACAATAAAAAAAATCAGTCTGAAAGCATTACACACTATGTATGTTACGTGAGAAAGGTATTTGTTTATTGTCTGCCCTCTGCAACAGTTCATGCTACATTGCTTGCATATGTTTTATTATGCACAGATTTAAACCAGTGGTAGGGTCTTCACACTGGTGGTTAAAGAATGACTGTGAAAAGCTGATCCCTCATTAATACCATGGGCCAAAAGATGTGCTAGAACCCAAGAAGTCCTGTAGGCTCAACCTTTTCTGGTCTGATTTTCATGTAAAAAAGGAATAAAACTGCTCCCAGAAACTCTGAACCTTTGCAGATGTATACACAGCTGATAAAAGCTGGCTGACAGTATAATGTTTATGCTGTTTAGTTTGGCGTTTTTTTGTTTATTTTTTTGGTTTTTTTTCTTAAAGCTATCAGGAATAGTTTCCTGTTCTTCAGTACCAATAAAGTTGAACTTGCTGAATCAGAGTGATGGTATGGATGGCAGAGAGTTGTTCAAAGACATTAGCTTATGGATAGGGATTGAGACAGTTTCCTGGACAGATTTTATTCTCAGTTGGTTAATCTTAAAATAAGATTAGAGTTAAACAATAGCAGTAAAAAATTTTCACTGTAATTAAGTAGGTGGTGTTATAAAAAATAATTATTAAGGCTTATGTTTTGATTAGTGGTGGATCTACCTCTTATGCTTTAGTAGGATAGTTGCTGGGCAGTCCAGGAAATTAGCAGCTTTTGGAAAGTTCTGGTTTTTAAAGTTTATTTTGCCTTAGAATTTAAAATGAATTAATACTCAAAAAATAATTTACTGTGAACCACAGTAAATCTGGTAAGACTGTTTGATAGAGAATTAAGCCCAAGAGCATGTGCTAGAGGAGCTCGCTTCCTTTGAAATAAAGTTTTTTTTGCTCTTCAGTTTCATGCTCCATTAATTTCTGTGTGCTCTGATACTGTTTTCTTGACTATTACATCTCAGATATGTAACCCAGTTTTCCTGATGACCTCTGAAGATTCAGAAACTCTTGAGTGCTTCCAGCTAGCAGTCTTTTCCCTTGCTTGATCCTTTCCTGAGTGCTGGTATAAGTTACTCATGTGTTTAGGGACTTTGGCTTTTCCTTAAGGAGTTCTCCTGCTGGTTGAAGTGTTATGGATAGGAATCTGGTCCCTCTCTTACCAAAACAGCCAGAATGATGTTGTCTGGAACGAATGATGTGGTTAAGCTGTTGAGGTGTTCATGGCTTGTCTCATGCTGTAGAATTAATCTGACCACTGTAAATAATCTCTTTGTTACTATTTGTAATTAACATGTGGCATTAACACACATTCTCTGATGCATCTGTTGCTGTGTTCACTTTAAGGCACGCTCCAGTGTGTGTTCAGCCCTTTTCTTTCTGATAGCTATGAGTTGTGACAGGGATGTGAGGGCTTTTAGCACTGAAGTAGCACCGTATGGCTTTCAGTTCTATCCTTGCTTTCGTTTTCACCAATTCATGAATAAACACTGTGTGGGGGATCTCACTTTTATGCTAGAAAGAGCATCAAAACCTTCAGAATTTGTGGAAATGTTAGTTTAAGGGGACTGTGATTGTAGACCTTGCAAGTTGTTTAAAGTTCGCAGTGGATTAAATTGAAGAGTAAAAGGCATGACTGCCTTTGGATGCTACAGAATTTCTGTTCACCAAATACAATTGTGTTGATGTTAAGTACAGAAGGAGGTTATTTTTTAAGAAATACAGAAGCTTGTTCAGAGATAACAATAATTTTCTGCTGCTTGAAATCTTTGCAAATGAAAATAACCCTGGAAGAAGGTTTTTTTGTTGTTTTTTTTTCAACATTTATGAATGCAATTTTTATGATGCATTTTGCAAATTAAGCAAAATGAAAAATTGCACACTGAGTACGGTTATCACTTTCTTTAACGCAGCATTAATCCTTTTGCTGTTGCTAATACTTTTCCAGTGTAGAAGTAGACTGTGATTTACAGTTGTTTATACTGTTCATGCAATAAAATCTAAGCCGTGATGTACTTCCAGAAGAAGAAACAAAAGTATTTCAAAGCTCTTTATTTTATACATCCTGTTAGCATAAGAAGATCATTTCCACTAGGTGCAAGTTTCTGAGCTGAATGTCATACCCTGGATGTTTGTTGCATTTTACAGAAGGAGTTGCCATGACTTTCAGTGTTTGTGTTGGAGTACTTAAGGTAACAGGGCAGTACTGAGAATTGTAGGTAGGAATTCTGCTGTTTTCCACTTGTATTGAAGAAATCTGAGAAAGGCCTGAATTCTCTGAAGAAAAAATGCCTGCACAACAAACTTCATTGGGTGGGAAGAAGTTTGACACTAGATTTCTTTTTCCCCTGAGTCTGTTGCCAATAATACTCCTTACTTAGACTTTCTAAACTGGTCTAGATAATGTTGGTGAAAACCTTGCCTTTTGGCAGGATGAAAGGCTCACACACTCACATATTGATGTGAGTATTGATGTGAGCTTGTATTCAAGATTTTTGCTATACTCACAGTGCAAGAGATATTCCTGCTCCAGACAATAGGAGTTACTTGGGTTTGGGTGGAGGCTGTAGATCATTTAACTAGAATTTAAAATCGTAGTTCTTTTCTATGAACAACCAGAGAAGCTTAGGTGACTGCTGAAGTTGCTTCATCAAAACCTTGACTAGAACAGATTTCTGCACAGCATTTGCATATTTACCGATGTAGGAGATCTATTAAGATCTCAGCAATCACACATCATTAACCAAAATTGATTTTGAAATTAGTTTTGGAGCTCATTTTGTTTTGTAAAGAAATAATATATTTTTTATTAAGTGCTCTAGTCTTTGATGTAATGAGTACAAATTAATTAGTTGAAAACACGGAATATTTCTCTTATCTTCAACGTATTTTTTTTTAGCTTCTACATTTTCCTGGCAAAAATTTCTAGAAGGGTTTTCTACTTTAGCATTTGAGATTTTGTTTTTTGTTCAGCTGTGCCCATTCATATTACAAAACAATTATTATTTTTTAAAATGTTCATTCTCCTAGTTAACATTTTTCAGCTTAAGCAATACCAGTTTCACAGTTATATATTTGGTCAAGCTTTAGCAAGGAACATAGCTGACTCCAAATCTCTCTGGCTTCCAAATGCTGCAGAAGGATTTTATAGGCTTAGAACAAAAATGTTATTTAACTGAAGTCTTTATTTAAAACTGTACCAATCTAGTAAGTATTTTTTCTTCTTTTTACACTTACTGAATATTGTCATCCATGCTTTTAGTGCCTTAAGCTTATGGAAGACATAGCTGTTGATGAAGAATTCTGTGATTTAAATGGTTATTGTTAGCGGAAGTTTTTTAGCTGCATTTGAGCATGTTCTTTTTCTTGCACCCATATCTGCTGTAAAAGAGAATGTTAAAAGCTGGTTGACATGATGTTATAAAACACAGAGAAAAAGCACACCACATAGAACTGAGTGCTTTCCATTGCATAGTATTTAGAAGATAAAAGGATTATGGACTGCTTGTGATTGCATCTATTACATGGCCATGTTTTGCAGAGATTTGCAAAAGCCTGGGTTATAAACTTGTGTGCACTTTAGTTTAATGTTTTGAAAGGTTTAAAAAAAAGTACAAGAACAGCACCTCTTAAAATCAATTTCTAAATGTGATTCTAGAAATGTTTTCTGTTCTGATAGGAACGCATTTGGGACTGCTTTAAATACTCCATGATATTGAGATGCTTTGAGATGCTAACGCAGTGCTGATTAAGCCTCAGATGCTTTAGTGGGCTAATTAGCCTTTAGTTACCCTTTATGTCTTGAGCCAGATCATTTGGGACTGATGTATATTTGATTGCCATTTTAGAGAAGAAAATATTGCCAGGACATGAGAGGCCAACTCTATTTCATTACTTCATATATCTGTATATGAACTTTTTGACGAGGCTGTAGTTACAGGTCCCTAGCTATGTAGGCTCCAGGAGCACTGGTACTTCACAGGCAGTGTTTATAGACATTGAATATCAGTTAAGTTCATTGCTAAATGTACAAGATACACATTCCTTTGCAAACAAATGCAGTCAGCCATTACACTTCAGTGATATGGGTAAACAAGGAAGACTTCTGATTTAAAAAGTATAGCTCTCCTGGTATTTCATGGAGTAATGCTTTCACCTTTCTCCTTGTCAACCAAAGTGGGGAACAGGTGTCACAGAATTTTAGAATATCCAGAGTTGGAATGGCCCATAAGGATCATTGCACTGAACACACCAAGAGTCAAACCATGTGCTTGAAAGTGTTGTCCAAATGCTTCTTGAATTTTGTCAGGCTTGGTGCTGTGACCACTTCCCTGGGGAGCCTGTTCCAGCTGTCCAGAGCCCAGCCACCCTCGGGGTGAAAAACCTATTCCTAGTATCCAACCTAAACCTCTCCTGACACAGCTTCATTGCATTGCCTTGGGTCCTGTCACTTGGTCTTGTTTCAGCCTTTTAGAATAAGAACTTGAATGCATGTATAACCAACCACCTGTTTTAAGAAAATGAGCAACACTGAAAAAGATATCTAATTATCTTCAGACTGCATTGCTGATGCTATCTTTAGTTAAAAACTAAATCAGTTCTTCCCCCTCCTCTCAGACTTGGTCAAAATGCATCATTTTAGGAAACCTCTCCAGATCGAGTTAATAAAATTAGCAGAACTAACTGTTGGGCTTTCCTAGTGTTTCTCATACTGTTCTGCCATATGCTTGCCTTGGGGATGGGGTGTTCTCTTGGGCTCTTAGTGCTGGTGACCCCCTCTTTGCTCAAACCAGGGACAGATACAGCAGAAACTGTCAGGAAGATGGAGGAACTGTTTTGGGCCAGAAGTTTCAGGTTTGTTTTGTTGCTTAATCAAGGGCTTTAAAGAAGTGGCTTTTTGAGGTATTGGAGATCTTGAGCAAAACTTGGTTTCTTTTTATGGGCATATGCATAAAAAACATATTGAAATCTATTTGAAATGACTTGCCTGTTTTAGCAGGACAGGGACAATAATTTCTCATGACCAAATTCCTTCCTTGATTTAACTCACACTTCAGATTAGCACCTTAACCTCTAGTTTGTCCTTTCTGGATTGGAGAGTTTTCTGCTGGCAGTTCAAAAAATAGGCTGTTAAATAAAGAATTTAAAATTCTAATTTGGGTTGTGGTGTGCAAAACAATAAAATCCACCACTGTGTACATGAATTTAAGGAATGTGAATGGAATCAGAATATTAACAGTTTGTAAGTCAACATGCCTTCAGGTGGAAAATGCCCCTATGGAGTTAGCCAAAGCAAAGAGCTGGTGACAATTCCTGACGAGCTTGTGATTCAAACGGTGGTGAGATAGCGGACAACTGCTGGAAACAGCAGCAGTCTGAGACATTATAGTGTGGTTTTTTATTACTTCAAACAGTAGGCTGTGTATATTTTCTTGTCCTTGGAACAATATTTACGACTTATCCAAGCAGACTGTGCCCAGTAGTGGACTACTGAAGCTGAACTTTGTGTTGCAATTAATTTGGGGATGTGCAGTTGGAATTCTTGCTGCTTCTGCCATGTGACATTCACCTCCCATCTGCTGGGGAATATTTTGTTTCTTTCTTTTCTTGAGAGGTAACCAAATTGCTTGCTCCAGTACTAAAAAGTGCAGGAGATACGAAGAGATTTAAATTTGCCTCAAATAAGCAATAGCATTACTGGGAGAGGATGTAGTATTAACTGATGTCCATTCAAATAACGTGGGATGGGATGAGGACAGAGCTCAAGGCAAACCAAACCAAGCAGAGCTCTGTCCTTGGTTTGGTTTGGTTTGCCTGCATACAAAAAGTAAAGTCATAAGAGGTGAAAAAGAATGGAATATATAATTGGTATTGTTTGTTTTCCTTTTCCCCCTTGCTCTTTTGAGCTTTTAACCAGTAGACCAGAATATGTGAAATACAGTAGAACGATGAAAGTATGATTCAGTAATATGAATTGTTAGCTGGTTCTTGGATGGGTTATATGAGCTTTACAGAATCAGTGTTTCACCTATTATGTGTCCCCTTATATTAACAAATGTTTTGTTTTACCATTTCAGACAGATGAATTGAGCAGAAAAGGTTTGTGCTTTGAGTGCTGGAAGCAGGTGGTTGGTAGCTTTGACTGTTTATCTAATTATCTGCATGTTGGCTGTTGTCCTAGCAGGCCTGACTTTTCCTAGGGAAGGAGCATAGGAAAACATGCAGAAACTTGGTGTAGCAGGTCTAATGCAAAAATCAATGTGATGTAAACTCGTCCTTACTGACAAGTACGATTTTATTTGTTTTTAGTTCAAAATAATATTTACAAATACTTTATGGGTGTTTGTTCTAAAACGGAGAATGCTTGTTTGTTCAGGTGAGTTTCAAAAGCATCTCCTCTCATATTTCTGAAAGGGTTTCTACCGAGATTATTAGAAGTTAACCCACAAAGAGCAAAAATAGTGTTGGTGATTCTTCTGTTTTGTCTGCATTCAGCAGAGCTCTTGTGTTTACACTGAGTTCCGCTAATTCTTGTGTCTGTTTAACACACATCTGCAAAGACTGATGGCATACTGAGGTTTTATTGATATGTATTTAGTCAATGCAAGTCGAGACACTACCAGTGCAGTACCGCAGTTCTCATTTGGCACTGTACACCTCAGCTGCTGACTTGACCCTTGGTGCACCACTCTTGAGAGGGACATGAACATAGACAACTATTCCTTCTGAGTTTAACTTCTTATCCAACATTTTTTCTTCAGTTATAAAATCTTCTTTTTAACTTTCAATTTAAAAAAAAGGCAGAAACACAGGCCAACACAAAGGCATAGTTGACCACAGAATTGTTTCATTCCAAGTATGTGTTTGAATTTGAAACTTTGCTAATAGATAATGTCTGGTAACTACTTTTAACAGGATAAACAGTGAACTTCTTTCATGTATTTTTCAGCTCACAGCACAATGGCAACTGACCCTTGTTAGTGCCTCCAGCTACCAACATAACACAAATAATGACCAAGAAATTTTATACATGTTTACTCCAAGTCAGAAAAAACCTATTGTTTTCCTTGGGTCTGTTATGTTTTATTAGCAAAATCTCAAGGGAAACTCAGTAGTGAAGAGGCAGAGGCTCTTTCTTTATAAAAGTACAGTGATAAATAAAATTGTCTAAAATACAGCAAAACTCATTGTAGAAGCAATCTGTGATTACCTCAATCCAATTGGGTAGCCTGGACTTTTTTTTTTTCTTCAATACTTCGTGTGCCTCCAGTTTTTATTTTGTCTCTCTCTGCACTATTTTAATGTAGCCAATTTCCATAATAGACGTCTAGTTTGTATGGTTTTACCTTATACCCGTCATCAAATAGGAACATTTACTTTGTGGAGCTGTGGAATTGGTAACTGCAATTCCAAAAAATGAAGATTAGTGAAAAATGTTATTTAGAGACAGAAAAGATGTAACAATGAATGTATCCTAAGTACAATGACGAATTTTCTTTCACATCCTTTCAGAAAAGAATACCATGTTTGATTAGAATCCTGAATCCAGATTGTAAAACTTCTTATACAAGGAAAGCTGGAGGAAATGGATATTTTACTTCAGATTGCTCTTAGCTTTAGATACTGTCTTTTTAATATATAATATCTGAACTTACAATTAATCTTTGAGATATATCTTCTTTTCATATTGTATTTCTTGCTATTATTAGGAGCTCGTTTGTTTAGCCAGTATTGGATACATTTGCTAACTTAGTTTTATGAACTGTGCTGGACAGAACCAGCAAAGACATTTAAGCCATTCAAAGGGAGAGACCAAAAATGGAAGGATTTTTGAAATAGATGAACTTTTACATGAGAAGTGGAAGCTATGGTTATTTTGTTTTTATACATATGAATTTTATGTGGCTTCTTCTGGTCCTAAAGCTTGTAATTGCATTTATAGCATGTGAATTTGGCTCTTTATGTATACATGGATGCAACACATATATACTAAAGCATTCTAGAAACAGGTCAAATGTGGTTTTGCAGGCTTTCTTTTGACCTTCCCTCTATGGCTCAGAAGAGATGCTTTAATTTAGTCCCGTACTAATATAAATTCAATGTATGGTAAACCTGGAGCTTCAGAATGTGGTAAGTTTATGAAACTCACTATCACAGAATCACAGAAGGGTCTGGGTTGGAAGGGACCTTTAAAGGTCACCTTGTCCAACCCCCTGCAATGAACAGGAATGTCTTAAACTAGATCAGGTTATCTAGAGTCTTGCCCAGCCTGACCTTGAATGTTTCCAGGGCAGGATCATCCACCACCTCTCTAGACAACCTCGTTAGTTTAAAACCATTACCCTTTTTCCTATCACAATGGGCCCTATTACAGAGTCTGTCCCTATCTTTCCTATAAGCCCTGGTTACGTACTGACAATCCTGCTTGGAGCCTTCTTCTCTCCAGGCTGAGCAACTCCAGCTCTCCCAGCCTTTCCCTATAGGAGAGGTGCTCCAGACCTCTGATCATCTTTGTTGCCTCCTCTTCAATCCACTTCAGGAGGTCCTGTCCTTCCTGTTCTGGAGGCCCCAGAGCTGGATGCAGCACTGCAGGTGGGGTCTCACCAGAGCAGAGAGGCAGAATCCTGTCCCTCGCCCTGCAGCTCACACTGCTTGGGTTGCTTAGAATTGGCTTTCTGGGCTACAAGAGTACATTGATGGCTGAAGTTCAGTATTTCATCCAGCAGCACCCCCAAGCCCCTCTTGGCTTCCTCTCTTGAGGAAAGGGATTATTTGCTTTGTATTTGAAATACATTGGTTTTCAATGTTAATGGCATAATGCAGTGTTAAAATATCTCTTGAGCAACATGTTTTTTAAGTCAACAGTTCACAGTTTTTACATCAAGCAGTGCATGCTCTTGGTTTTGTGGTTTCCATTTGTATTTCACAAAAGACACCAGTTAAGCATGCTTGTTGCAAAATTTTTAAATTAAGCTATTGTGAAATGCTACTTAACATATCACAATTATTGTAGGAAGGACATTTAATGAGATTAAGCCAGGTATTGCGCACTCAGTTGTTGTGATTCTTACTGGTGCTATGGTTGAGATGCAGTGAGCTGATCTTGAATTTCTTGTGACTATTGCTCAGAAACCACATTCTAAGATGACATTGTCATATTCTAAGAAAATGGTCAGGGAGTATGTTTGGATTGAGGAGAATGGGCTGTAACTGATTTCCTCTAACGTCCTAAATGATACTACTTACATAACGAGGTTTCCAGCTGGGAATCACTGCTTGGTGCAATATTTCCATGTGAAGAGAACACAGAGTTGCCCCATTTCACTTCTCTTTTCCATGCTCGAGCTGTTGTGGTGATGCAGCTGCTTCCAGCTTCATCCCTTGCCAGAGATGTGGCTTTGCTTTGTGGCCTCATGGACAGATGGCAGGTGGTAGGAACGAGAGAGGGAAGAGCTTTATTTTGTCTTCTCAAAGTATGCTTTAAGTAGCTTTAGTTGTGGTGTTGCCACATGTTCCTTTCCCACCTTTTTCTTTCCTTACAGGGACATGCACCTGTTTTCAGTCTTGGTGCTCTTTGTTAACTTTTGCCTACTGTCCTGAGGATTTGAGGTTTGAAATAGAGTTAAAAAATCATTACATCATTGTGGAATTGCATTACATCACAGTTTGAGGGTTTTTTGTACTTCTCCAGTGCTGATTTGTAATGCTTTTCTTCTTGGTTTCTAATTTTGATATGTTTATAATAGGAAGAGGCAAACCTTTTCAATAAGAATATTTTTTCTTATTTTGACTTGAATGATAATGAAAAGCTTGGAGTATATTTTAACAAGGTTACCTTTTTCTCAGGATTGAGATCTGAAGTTAGGTAATAAGAGGTTTTGTTACTGATACACAGTAAATTTGGATTTTGTTGTTTTTCCTTTGGTAGACTTTATTTTTTTATAAAGACATTTATCTATAGCAGTGATGTGGACACACTGAACCATTAGCCCAACCATGATTTATTCAACTGCACAGGAATTCAGTTTGCATTTCTGAGGAAAAATAGATATTGCTATGTGAGTGCATGCAAAAGGTGAGCATGGCTAGTAGCTATTACAAGCTGGTTTGTTAGAGTTGTAGCATTAGTCTCTTTCGAGAGATAGGGAAGACTGACTGAATTGGAACCTGAAATGCAAGTTGAGTCTATTTGTGGAACTTCTTATTAGATAAGTGGTTTCACTTTGGCTAATACACTGGATCCCACATAGGAATTAATGGCACAGTGCTGTAAATAATAGTGCACCAAAACATGATGAAAGATATTCTGGAGAAAGTGATTATATTTTGGAAAAACTTATAGTGTTTCATAGCTGCATACTCACAAGTAGGGCTGTTTTCCAAGATAGCTTTGCAGATGAGGGAGGGAAAAAGGTGTATTATTAGCTGAAGTTGTGAACTCAAGTTGCACCAGCAGTAAAAATTATTTGGCTTATATTTTTATACCTCAGTTAACTGTCCAAGAACTCCTAGATAGGTACTGAAATAAAGCAGCCATCTTCAGTTGGAGCAGCTCTCCATGCCTGCAGATGAACAGCTCGACTTCTGGACCTCTTCTTACAGAGCTGTTCTGCAAGGCCATTGCACTCTCTCAATCTGTCTAACCTGTCCTTAAGATTTAAAAGGAGAGCTGAGAACATAGGTAGTTCAAAGGCAGCTGTCCCTTAATAAATACCTTCACTCTGTTTCTGGTACTAGGATTCCCAAGGCTTTACAAGATGAGCCCAGGTATTAGGAAGGATTAGGATTGTAAGGAGTTTGTATCATAGAGGGAGAACAAGAAAATACTCAAAAATAGCATAGGACCATTGCTTTCTCTAGTGTGTTTAGACAAACTGCTTTAATTAAATTCCTGAAACTGTTTAAATATTTCTTTAAAATTAACTTAAGCCTAAAATGTTTGTTTATAGGTTTTGATATGTGATATAATTATGTTGAATTATTTTCTTCAGCAATATTAGCGCCCATGCAGGTTGAGAAGTTACATTAGTACAACTGAAACATACAAGTATGGATCAGTAATTCCTAAAGTCTCTTGTCTATTTTCCTTATCAGAGCTGGTTGTGTTCTGAGCAGTACCCCATAGCTAACACAAATAGTCCCTCTTCACTGTTGTAGATTATCCAACTTATTTGTTGCTATTTTGTGTGCAAAAAATAATAGTTCTTCATGTAATTTAAGCAGATTTTATTTGTTGCTTTAACTCTCTCTGCACATAAGCACAGGCTGGTTGTGCTGATCTGTGCATTCATAATGTCCATTGTTGCCTGCAGAGAAAATAAAGTGTTTGGCAGTTGTGGGGTGGAGAACCCAAAAAAACCCCAAACCCAAACAAACCAGAGCCAACAAACCCAAGCAATAAACAAACCACCCCCTTCTTAGAATGAATCATGAATGGCCTGGGTTGGAAGGGATCTTCAAGATCACCTTGTTCCAATCCCAGGTTCTTCTGTACTTGTAATATCGCAATTAGGATAAACACTAAATCAAGCACTGCAGGTCTCTGTATTACTTAAAAATGTTTTTTAATGCAATACAATAAAACCTCCTATGACTCTATATGTGTATCTTTATTAAGGTTTCTGGTTACGTGCTAGATTTATATCACCTAAGGATGTTGTTATATGTCTCTTTGAGAGCAAAATTTTACTTTTTTATCAAAAAGTAGAATCATTAGGAAGGATTAAGGCATTACATTCTTAAGCAGAGTGGTTGTGTCTGGCTTCCACTTCCTTTTGGATGTAGAGCAAGCTTTATTCTGTGGAAGTGATGTGACTAACGCTGACTCTAAGGAGTTACTACTGAAGAGACCAAGGACTTTCCCACTGTGCCTTCCAGACTTACCTGTTGGCCTTACAAAAGGAGATACTGGGGTGATAAGAACCTCAGCAGAAGGAAACATGGGTAGCTTTGTCAGCAGTTACAATTAGCACTTTGTTGTGGCAATTTCCAGAGAAGTCATGTGTGAAACATAAATTGCAGGTTGAATTCATGCTCAAAATATTTTCCTATAAACATATACATGATTTTTGTTGATGCGGGTCATTATGGAATTTGCATCCTTGTTTAACTCTCAATTGAAAATATATTCAAAATACAGAGGGGAAGGAATACTGATGAGGTATATACAAAGTCCACTAGGAAGTACTACACCTATGCCCTAGTGTTGAAGTTGTTACTCTGTGTTGATCTAATCTTTGATGTTAATACTTGACATCTGCTAATGAAACTTCCTGCCACTGAGCTGTTCCATCCTGTTGGCTCACTTATGCAAAGGAATCCCAGATAGCTTACAGATGCTCCTTAGTAAAGACTGGAAGCAAGACATTGAAAAATTCCCATTCAGTCACTTCTAGAGAGACCTGGCATGTTTGATACAACCTTATTTCCTGATGTGATCTCAGGGTAAACTGCTGATGTACTTAACAAATGATTGTTTTCCTGGTCTCAAGGTAAAATTTCCTTAAAAGATGCAGACTTAACAAACCTTCTGCTCCTTAACTCATAGTAAGGAGTGTTAGTAATTCATAAATACTGGCAAAATTAGCCTTAAACAGTCCTGTCAAATTAAAAGCAGGTTTTTTTTTTGTTTGTTTGTGGAAGGTGAAGCAAGCATCCTGGTTTATCAGTGTTTATCTCATGCCAAGGTGATAGATGTCAGGTGATTCCAGGAATATATTTACATGAAAAGTGTCAGGTCTCCATTGCCTGTAATGTTATTTACTGACACCGAGTTATTTTATGTAAATGGCAACCATAGAACATGTATTTTAACAGAAATACTAAGGGGATTGTGATAGCTTCTTCTATGGTATCAATTCTTTAGGAAAGTTTTAGATCTTCCTTCAAATCTCATGTTGTTTGCTCTTTTGGTCATTTGGCCTTTTTAGTAATTGGACAATTTTTTGGTAATTTTTTATGCATGGTAGGCTTAGAGAAGGACAGACTTTTACTTTACATGGAATATGGTAAATCTATAAACTTCTACACATTTTTGAGAATAAGTTTATTCAAAAATTATAAATATCAGAATAAGAACTGGTTTTTACTTTTGATGTATCGGTAAAAGTTACGTGTGTGTGTGTGTGTGTGTGTGTCTGTGACCAAAAATGCTTCTAGCTGGGAAGCACTGAAGCAGGTTTTTACCAGAACTTTCTTGTAAATATCTAAATTATGTAATATCTAAATATCTAATAGTTTTTAAAAATCAATGTGGACAAACATTTTATTAAAAGTGTATAATTTCTCTTTGTATTTCATGCCTTCTGTTACATCATAGGGGAGCTATTTAAGCAACATAAAACTCAGCATGTAAAAATACAGAAAAAGGGGAGTAAATTTGAAATAGGAATGTGAATGGCTGCTTTGTCAGACAGATTGACTTGTGGGGTGGCACCACCCTTCTGCCTGGAATCTGTTGAGCTGAAAACTACGCTGCATGTGGCTCAACAAAAACATTTCTGATGGTTTAAGACCTGTTACTGCACTTACATCAGATTTAGTAGAGGAACTATCTGTAGTCAATTTTCTTCCATTCTTTCAGTGGAAACACAATAAAGGGAATGAAAGTCTGTAAAGTGACGGACTGCGGTAATTCTGGAGGTGTCCTAACTAGAAATCTCTTTTGTAATTTCAGACCTAAAGCTTTGGTCAGTAGCTATCTCTGCAGTCTTCAGTCTGTAGTGGTGACAATTCCTTTCTCTTATGGCTGCAGATGTACAGCTATAAAGAGTATTACTGAATTTGCAGAATCAAGCACTCAGAAATTAAGATCAATATGAAGAGCAGCTGTGCAACCTTGTTTTTGTACTTGTGACAATTCTTACTCAGTGATTACTTGCTGATATTTGCTAAAGGTTACTTCCATTTTCAGTGTTGTGATGCAACTTGGATGGCACATTCTCAGGTGCTATTTACTGGTATCTGATACTTTTTAAAACATGCATACTCTTGTAGAGGGCATGACTTCTAATGCTCTTATGGTTTTTCTATAATTCCCATCCCTGTAATATGCAAGTGCTTTACACAAATGGTTTAATTTATTTTCACACTATTTGCTGTGGTCAGAGCTTTATGGTATTCCCTGTTTCTTAGTGTTTGGAAACTTAGCAAGTGGGAATAGGGTCAAATGTGTCCCCAAGCTTTGTCATCTGATAGGTGACTCCCACAGGTTTCATGCTTCTGAGCCTTAAGCTGTAGCTGTGACCTTCTATGCCCAGGTGAAAGCTGCTTGTGCAAGTCAGACAGGCTCCACCCAGTGCAGTGTGTTCTATAGGGAGTACAGGTACAATTTGCAAGCATAAATGAATTCTGGAGCAGGAACATCCTTCAAAACTGTATTGTGGGTGGATTTCTGGCTTTGTTGTTGTTGCTTGTGAGCGTGGGGTTTTTTTTGAGGATAATCAGGGATCTTCACTAGGACACCACATTTTTCTTCTTCTGGGGACCACTAAATCATGTTTGCCATGACTGTTAAAAAGAACATAGGGAATACAGTTGCCCTCATTACACAAACAGTGGAAATTGATCTTTTCCAGCATGGGATGAAATGGGTGTCCTGGGGAAATTTATGAATCTGTGTAAATAATTGTGTTACAAGTCCACCAGGAGGAAGTATTAATGTGAGGGGTCAGCCTCACTTCTGGCATTTTTGCATTTTGTATCTTTGACTTTGCAACCTAAATAGTGTGTTTTGCCCACAGTTTTGTGTGCATTGCTTTCAGAGTTAGAAAACAAACCAACAGCAATTTGTTACATAATGCTGCGCTCCATGCATCACTGGAATATCTTTTCCAGGCTGCCAAGCTGGTTGCTGTTTCCCCCAGTACCACTCCCTTTTTCACCTCTGTCCTGCATTTGTGCTGTGCAGTTCAGCTATTGCTTGAAAAGTTTGGAATCACTGAAAGCAGAGGCAGCAGAGGCTCACTGCTTGCTGATTGAGTGTTTGGGATGCAGCCTGCTGAATCCTGGAGTTGTGTTTGGAGGGAAAGCTGTCCTACCTGGCTGTATTCAGTGCAGGCAGGCAGTCTCTACTGGGTCTTCAGTCTTATTCTTGAAAGAGAGCTGTGATTTCACAGTTCTGAGAGTTAGGATTTCATGCTGGAGTTTCCAGAACTAATTAGATACTCTAGAAATTACAGTCTACTGGAGGGGAGGGGTTTTGAGATGAAAAATAAGGTATTGGCCAACTGGTAGAATACTATTTGTAAGCAATCTGAAAAATACAGCAGCTGAGTGGTACTTGATTTCAATGTGGTAATCCTAAAATTGTTTTTAAATGACCACTAATAGAATAATTATATTTTTACAAGGAAGAAAGCCAAGAGGTGCAGAGATGTCAGAGCCTCTCTGGTCTTGCCTGCTCCACATCCACACCCCAGTGACCTGCGAATCCAAAGATTTGACAGGTGGTGGAGGGAGATAGTGGAGTTTATATGTGTTCTTGCAGATGGAGGTGTAGTTAACAGATACACTTTGTTTGGCAAATGTTAATGGTTTCTTGAGGAAATAACTCTGTGCCTTCTGGAGCAGTTTCATAACTGAGTAGAATAGTTAACTAACTACAAATAACTCTACAAATGGCATTTTAAAATGGTGTTTCATTATAACTAATGAATAGGCCGGCCAACTGACATTGCTCAGGAACAGCTATAGCCATAGTTCCTTGAAGTGTGTCTGTAAAGCTAGTTTTTTTGGTCCTTGAAGATTATAAAATGGTTAAAGAAAGTGCAATGGACTCAGGGTGTTCCTTGAACTTTTAAAACAGTCACATTATTTTTAAAGATGAAATTGAGAAACACCCCTAGTCATTCATCACTGCCACTTTGCAAATGGGGATGATGGTAATGGCTTAGCTTAAATCAGAAAAAGTAACTACTGTTTGATGCACTTACCTCAGTTGTTATAAGGACAACATTTAATATGTTTCGGACTTTTTCTGCTTCAGTTGCATGTCAGTGTGGAAGGCTCACTGAGGTTGAACAATGAAAGAAAAATCTGTCTCACCTTTCACAAGTTAAACTTTAAACAGTGGGGGTTAACTATCTACAGACCAGGAGAAACAAAGGCGGTTTCTTAGCTTTGCACCTGTCAAATACCACAAATAAGTGCTGTTCTAAAGCAAAAAAACCCTAAACATAAGCTGCACAGCAGCTGCCAAGCCCAGAGTGAGGGTATATGCAGGTACCTGGGCTGAGCGGGTAGAGGAAGCAGAGCTTTTGGTGCATGGAGCTGAGATGTTTTGTTGTGTGGAAACCACGGGATACAGGTGTGAGGTTTGCACAGGAAAGAATGGCCCAGGTAGTCACGAAGGGAGTTTGCACTCAGGTGGGAGGTAGGGAAAGCCTGGCTATAACTTGAGCTGAATTTAGCTCAAAGCGTTTTTCCAGCTGTCTTGTAACAGGCAGGAAGTCTCTCCCGTCATGGACCCTCCCTCACTTATGTCTTCAGCCGCTCTCCACCCTCATGAGCCACATTAGGAAAGGTTTTCTCCACTCCCATGTAACAGGAATGAGAGAATTACACCCTAACACTTCTTTTCACCCTTCTTTTGCTGAAATTAATGAGCCATGGGGCTTTTCTATTACTAGAAATCCATTATTGAGCACTTCAAAATCTGGAGGGGATAAAAAAGGTGCAGATACTGGAATTTGAATGCTGCTCATGGTTTAATTCAACTTTAATTGATGAAGTTTTTAAAGATAGAAAGGGTTTTGTTTTTTTTTTTTTTGTGATTTCCAGACATTTCTGTGTCAGTTGCAGTAACCCATTAGTACTGAGAGAAAATCTAAAACTTAAAATGGTGGGACTGGTAATAACTTACAGGTGATGGGATGAAAGCTGACTTTATCTCCAGGATTCCTTAGTTTAGGCACGTGTTTGCAGCAACTTTAGCTTTATCCTAATTTATTTTGGTATTAAGTTCATAGGGTAACTCATTTCCTTGGTCAGCACAGGTAATTGGAGGATGCTTGTACTTTTCATTGTGTAAAGGAAACAAAAAAGTGAAATTTCTGATAAATCTGTTGTACTTCATTATACCAAACAAGACAGTAATAACCTGCATCAAGGTTTTGCATGGAAATAAGCTGAAAGTCTCCCTTCCCCATTAGGACTTGTTTTCTCTTTTGCCTTCCTATGTAAAATTACAGTAATTTAGTAAGCAATGGAAAATAATTTATTTAGGTAGTCTGAGAATGCCTGGACCCCTAAAGTGAGGTGGTCCAATAAATAGTGGACCCCCACATGGAGTTTTGTACTGTATCTTGGAAACCCTGACTTCTAGGATGGATAAAAAAAAGGAAACTGTGTTTCAACTTTTGTGACAAGAGATGAGAAAAAGGTCAGCTGTGCTCTCTGAAGGGTTTTTATCTGTAACTGACCCAGCTATAGGTTATTTGGGAGCAAAGCAAATGTTCAAGGATGTGAAATTAGCAGTATTCTGGTGCCAGGTTGTAGCTTTGTTAGGTAGGTTTCTTGGAGCATCTTCCATGAAGTAGTTGATCTTTGAAGTTAGCATGACTTTTAGGAATGAGAGCACTGAGAGAGCTATGTGAGACCTTGAGAAAAAAAACAGTACTTATGCCCTCAATTGCATTTTGTATAATCATCATCCAACAAATATTAATGAAATTAATCTGCTATGTGAGGAAGGAAAGTATAATCAGTTTTGTTTTCAGAGAATGAAGGCATTAGAAGAACTGACAAGATTCTCATAGGAAGTTGGTGACAGAGGTAGAAAATCTGCTTTGGTAGAGTCCCACTGCAATTCCTTATCCTATAGCATTAAAGTTTTCCTGCTCTTGTGTATTCCAGAGCTTACAGCCAAATCCAGTCATGTTTTTAAGACTCTAAATTGTATTGTTTATTCTTGTTTTAAAAGAAAAACAGAAACACTTGAGAAATTTCTGTGTCTTTGCTAACGTGTGTTGAAGGATCTTGAATTTGCTTCATATTAACAAAAAGCCAGTGTCTTTTTACCGCAGGTAAAAGGCTTGCTTGCCTAGTGTTTGTTTTCATGCTAATCTTGTGTGTCTTGTTAAACTGGGAGTTGAAGAGATTCAAAAAGCTCTATATACACTTACAGAAGACCACGGAAGCTGGTGCTCTTGCTGTTCTGTGCAGCCACGTGACTGCTGGCACTTAGATCCTCTGTTCCTTCTTGCTGTTTTAAGTCAGATTACTGTCTTTTCTTCACAAGTAGGATGGGGATGCTGTGTTTCAATATGTGCATACCATTCAAGGATGTTGCGGTGCTGCTCTGTGCTGCTGCTGTTGCTCAGTGTCTCAATGCAATGAAGTGAGGTGTGAATGCCCCATCACTCCTAATCTCATCATTCTTGGCTATTAGTATTGTGTTAAAAAACTCACAGGTGGGCCAAAATTGTGCCCTTTTCCAGATATTTAGAATTTCAGTGCCAAGTAGTTTATCTGAGTCTAGGACCATATTTTCAGTTAAATATAGATGAGGTTTTTTTCTCTCCTCATTCCTTGTCTTAGGACTGAGTGGCCTGTGTGCACCATTGCTCTGTTACAGTAGTAATAGGCAGCCTTGCCTGTACACTGACAATTTCATAGCACCAACTCACAACTTTTCGTTATACAGATAAAAAAATAGCAGTTGATTTTTAATTTTGAATTTATAGTATTGAGCACTTCATGTTTGGCTGTTTCCTACTTGTTTTTCACACAGAGAATTTACCACAATAGTCAGCTAGTCTTAATCCTTCGTATCTGTAACAGTGTAGGACTTCCAACTCTGTGTGCTTAGACAGAGATGTATTATGTACTGTAAAGTGTTTGCTCATTTTTCCCTTAATAGTGACAGCCTGGACACCCTGTGTGATTCTTTGAAGGTGCATGGTCATAATGCATACATCAGTCGGGCCTCTTGGGTGTTCATCCTACTCAATGCTTTGTTCATTTATGTGGATGGTGGGATGAAGCTCATCCTTACCAGGTTTGCAGATGACACCAAAGGGAGGAGAGTGTTTGATGGCTCAGCAGCCTGTGATTAGGGACCTCAGCAAGCAGGAGGAATGGGCAAACAGAACCTCATGAGGTGCAGTGAAGGCACTTGTGTCTTGATTAGAGCAGCCTCCAGATAACAGTGTAGGCTGGGAGCAGCTTCATGTGTGGATTATGTTTGTGGTTGTTTTGGTTTTTTGGGGGATGGGGGAAGGGGTGTGCATGTATGGTTTTGTTTTTGTTTAGTTTTGTTTTTTTTAAAAGAAAATTAAACTTGTGGACACTAGGCTGAGTCAGCTCTGTGCCCTTGTAATGCTAAAGGCCAAGGTCTCAGCTGCATCAGCAAGAATGTAGCCAGCAAACTGGAGAAAAGGATTTCTCTTGTTTACCATTTGGAAGAAAGGAGCTGGAAAACTGCCCAGCACAGGACTTCTGAAGATAAAATGGGTATCAATGACCTGGAGATAAGATCTCATTGCTGTTTTTAACTGCCAGATTTGTAGCTACAGGGAAAGGGGAACCTGAATTTTCTCAGAGGAGCCCAGTGGTAGGACTGGAAGCAGTGCTCTTAGCAGCAAGACTTCGGTGTAGTAATGGGAAGAACAGGAGTAATGATTTCATTGTAATTCTGACTGGTTACAAAGGAAAAAAATATTCATGGCAACAGGGAATAAAGTAGAAGGAGCTGGTTGCCTAGAGAGGCTTGTATCCTCCTTTGGGAATCTCCATCCTGAGATTGTAGAATGGGACTATCTCTATCATGCAGGTTGTCCTGTTTGTCTGAGGGTGCAGCTTTGGGAGGGATGCACATGGAGTGTTGATCTGTCACATCAGATGTGCTCAAAGCTCAACTGGATAATTTTGGCTTTCATTACTGACCTCTGGAATTAGCCCAGTTTTAAGCAGGTGTTGAAACTAGATGGAAAGTTAAAGGGGAATCTAGAGATCTCATCTAGCCATAGTTTTTTTATGATCCTATACAGCTCTCTCGTTGATGAAGGTTTTCAAAGACATCTTTCTATATCATTATTTTAACCTGGCTTATGCAAGGCACATGTAATGGAACCTTGGATTTTTAGGCCAGGAGACTTTGCCAGTTTAGCTCTGGAGTGTGTGTATGTATATGTCATTTCAAGTGATTTTTTTTTTTTTTGGGGAAAGAGCTTTGTTGACTGTGAACAGGGGTGGGGGTGTTTTCTTTTGGCATCTTTAGAACACAACATCAGTGTCAAAGAGCAGAGCCAAAAAGAGCTGCAAAACAATATTCTCACAAATAGAAATTCAGTGACAAACTAGTTGTTTGCTTACACAGCTACTCTGAGCACTGCTGTTCCCTTGTTTTTGTTCAAAAGTCCAGATATTTGTAAATTCAGTCTTTATCCTTTTCCTAAGAAAAGAGGGTAGCAAGATTGGAGCATATATGTTTTCAAATGGCCTCATTATCGAGTAAGGCCAGAGTTCCATGCTTGTAATGCTGAACTAGAAGGCACAATGGAAAAATGTAGAAGAGTAAACAAGATAATTGTTAACTGTTTACAGGCATTGTCTTCCTAAAAGTGCAGTTTCTAAAATGAAATTGCTTAATCCTTAAAGCAGGAATTTCAGAGAATAATTTTTCAATTTATTGATTTAGGATTTTTGCACCTTGAATGTGTAAGTTCTTGCCATCCTGATTTTGGGAAGAGGTAGGATTAGGTCCAGAGGAGGCACCTGGACTAGATGACCTGGACTAGTTGGACATTGCAGTTCCCTTCCAACTGAACTATTCTAAAATATTCAATACAACTTTAACTTTTTATAAGCTTGTTTCTGCCTCTGTGGCTAGAGAATTTGTTTCCTGAACTGTTAGCAAAAATGAATCCTCTTAGTCCATGAAGTTGGTGCATTTTATGATAGCCATTTGCTTCTCTTTTCTGCGTCAAGGATTGTGACATCCTGTCTTTTGTCTTTGTCTCAAGGGAAGCTCCTGTGTGCATGGAATATAGTCAGCTGTCCGTGTTGAATCCTTTATTATGGATTGATGTCTGAGTAAGGACTTACTCAAGTACAGCTTAGATTTTTGTCTGTTCCTTTGCCATTTTTTGGTGCTTAAAAATATGACTCAAACAGAAAAAAAGTTGGAGAGTATTTGTGTATCCAGCCTGCAAGGACAGGTGGCTGATCTGATCTGACATGCACTTAATGATTTAAAAATCCTGTGAGTCTTGACCTGAGGCTCAAAACTGAAAGCTGGGTTCCCACCTCCCTTTCCTTGTAAGCACCATCAGCCTGCAGCTGTGCCCCAGACCCACTTTGGAGTGAGCAGGTATTTCCTTAGCTGTGCTTCTCTGAGAGATGCAGGGTTACAAGTCACTTGACAGGGGTAGAGAGTATGTAAAACAGGCTCTTGCTTTTTTTCTGTCTAGATGAATACTGTTAAAAGTACTACCATATTTATCATTGTTTTCTCCCTCTATATCTTTGCACATGACAATGCTTTGGTATGGTGTCTCTGGGCCATTGTACCACTTACTAAAATATATCTGCAGTGTACAGTTAAAAATGACTCTTCAGTATCAAAGAAGGATATTTGCATGCACCTCCAACTACAATCTAGACAAGCAATTTTAAGCCTTGTATCTTGTAAGCAAGTGTCCTCCTGTTTTTTGTCAAATGAGTGCTTGTCTGGCCTTACAGCTGCAGGTGATAAAAAGCAACGTTGGGCTGAAGCTGCACAGGTGTGCAAACACAATGTTTGCTTACTTTGTTTGCTGCAATCTGAATCCTTCACTACTCAAAGTATTTGATTTCTTTGGAAAACTACATTGTAGTGTAGCATGTATAACACCACATTAAATACCATATAATAGGTAGGCAGGCTGGTCACTGGGAGCAAAAGGCCTGATTTTTTTGGCCAGGGAGACTAGCTACGTAGTGAAGTACAAAACCATCCCACCTCAATATAGGATCAAAAAGACCAACATAGAATAAACACTAAGGCATACACTGTTTCCGCTGGAATTTTATCTTGCTTTCAATACTTTGACTCTTGGCCCTGGGGAGGAATGACCCTTACTATGGCTTAAGAAGTGTAAGAGTTGAATTGTCGGGTGTTGCAGATAAAGTTTGATATATGTTGTACACCAGCCCCAGCCAGTGTGTAAATACATTGCAACTGGGTGTGACTTCACAGAGGTGGTACCTTTCAGGTTTTCATCAAGTTTGTGAAAGCAGTGAAGATGGGATGACCTAGATATTACTGGAAGGTGTGAGCATATGATTGTTTCCTCCCTCCTACCACCTCAGCATTACAAGGGTGGGTCCTAAAAGGTAATGAAGGCAATGTGCCCTCAAAGCATCTTCCCTTTCATTGGTCTTAGGTCCTCCTTGCCTTGCCCAGACTGGAGGTTGTGGAGGTTAGACTAACACTTCTGCAGGGGCACAGTTAGGGCTGCAAAAATATGGTCATTTAGTTCCCACAGTCCTGTTGCAACCCTAGTTTTATAGACTATCTTGTACAATTTCTCCTATTTGCCAGGAAGTTACTATATAATCTAGAAATATTCATGCAACACAGAGATGCTTATTTCTTGGCAAAAATAAACAAGTGGGTATTCTCTTGGTTTGGGTTTTTTCTTGAAGAAAGAGGAGTGCTGTTTGAATTGAATGGTCTTATTTGGACTTGACTTGTGAATCTGATCAGAGTAGTGTGGTAGTGTCTTAATGTAAAAAACATTTTATAATGTTCCATTTTATGATAATGCAGTGTTAAAAATGCTGTGGCATAGGCCTGGATACCAAAACTGGGTAAATTTCTTTTTTAATGACAGTTGAAACACTGATGAATAAATTATCAGGAACCAGTCAGGAATTGTAGAATATAATCTGGTTTAGTAGGCTGATTCATTATTCCAACAGTATTCATGTATTATACACTTGTATTTATTAAATATCAAGTAGAATATGCAACTGTTTTTAATTCTTCTTCTGAGCTGATGGCTCCTCAACTGAGATGGGTAACTACTGCAGTAAGCAGAATGGAATTTAATAGTATTGCAAGAGGAAAGCTCAGACTGAAGACATCAAAACTAATACAAAATATGGGTAGCAATGTTCTTTTTCTCATGGCATGTAGTTTTATGTAATTTTAGTGCTTCTGCATGTAACACAAGTTTCGTTCAGTCTCAGCTTACTAAATTTATTTCAGGAAAAAAGCACCAACAAACCCTTAATGTGTTTTTAGGGGTATAAAAAGTCTTTAGGCTTCTGCTTCTGATTTTCTGTCCTTTAGCCCTTTCTCCTGGGTTTTAAACTTTTTAGTTCATAGCCTTTTCACTTCTGCAAGTGGTGATGTCCTTTATTTAAAAATAAATAAATAAATGAAACCAAGGAAACAAAATCTCAGAGTAGACAGTAGTGGGGATTGAGATTATTTTTAGGCATATCTTACTTCTGTCTCATCAGTTAAGCAAAGTTATATAACTAAAAAAATATTACAGGCATACTATTAACCTTTGCTGAATAAATGCAAATGATATTTCAGATTTTGAGCTAATGCCAGCATGAGACTGCCAGATGTTTTTCCCGTGTCCCTCTCTTGAGAAATCCTGAAGGGAGAAGGGGATATGTGAAGTGTAGTAGTGCCTAGAGGGGTGACTTCTGTGCTGTCCCCATCCCCCTTGAATGACTTGAGAGGGAGTATTACAGTATGCATTTCAGGTACAAACCTGCTGGAATTAAATTACCAGCGAGAAATGAATTGAATTAATGGTGTATTCAGTGGTGCTTTTTATGGTTTGTTCTCTCTTTCTGTTTGTTCAGACTGGCATAATTGTAATGACGGAATGTTTTTCTGCATTTCAGGTGAACTAAGTAACCTTCCTTTATGGTGCACAGCAAAGTGTGGAAGGCAGTAAATTCCTTTCCTGTTTAAGGCTGAAAGTAGCTGCTTGCAAATTGCTTTGGATGCAGGGAGATAAAACAATGAGCCAGTAAAAATAATTGAGAAAGAATACATTTTAACATGAGAATCACAGGCTGCATTTTGCAGCTCCTCTCTAGAACCAGTGTGGCACAAGTTTCTTGTCCTAGATGGCAAGCACTGGGTTTCCTCCAGTGCCCTGAGCAGTAGACAGGGAGCAGGCAGGGAGGCTCCCACAGTCCTTGCTGTTCCCGGGGGGGCCCTGGTGCAGGTGAGCAGCTGCTTGAGCTCCCCGGGTGAGTTGCTGCTGTTACATAAAGAAGTAACTGAAAGAAGGGCTGACGAGCAAATACTCCCGTGTCCGTTTGTCATAAAATGTTTGAGCCATCTGTTGCTAGAAAAACTACCCCAGTCTACCACCTGGTGTTTCACTGAGCCTGGGGATTTAGCCCAGATAAGCACTGGTTTACTTAATAAATATTGAAAGGGAAAAAAATGGAGAATGGAGGAGGGGAAAGATGCCATAGTTGTTCTCTGTTTTACTGAGTGCTGAGTGAGACCATTTGGATCCTTGTCTCCTGCCATGGTTTGTGTGTCACTAAAACCAATTTTCTTTTAATTTTGAAAATTGAGGATGAAGAATAACATTAGACAGATACAACAGTACACAGGGATTGGTATAAAGTTCTGAGCTGCATGTGATTTAATTTGGAGTTGTGGATGGCCACCTGCTGTACTTCTGTTCTTGTGGCAATCTGGCAAGTGACTGCACTATTTCGGTGCTTTTATTTGTTGGGTATGTTAGGATTCATCCAGGAGAGCTGCAGACTGTCTGGGCTGGCACAGGCTTGGCCCCTGGCCCTTGAAGACAAACAGAACCCCAAACTGTTAAGGTTTTTTTCAGTGATCACAAAATGCATCACTGTGTTTCTGTCACATACAGGTGAATTGTAACTTCATCATAGGTTAACTTTTTTCCTTTTGCTAATCATTAAAATAAAAAGGACTGCACTACTCTCAGGTAACATAATTCCCGGTGCTGTCTCAACACCTGCTGCTTACGCCCTCATGGAACAATGGAGGTTCCAGTTCACCAGGGAGTTGCTGGAGTAGTTGGCTTCTTTTGGGAGTGGACTCAGCTCTAGGCAAGACCCAGATCTTGGCATCAGGTTTGTTGTTTTTTTTGTTTAGTTGGGGGAGGGTTTTGTTCCTTTTTGTTTTTTTAACTTGATTATTTATGACCTGTCCTTCAGAGAAAGCATGTAGCGCTGTTCACCATCAAAAACCATGTGGGTTAAAAAAACCCAGCCTAGATTTGGCAGCTCTGGTCTGCTGGTGTAACCCTCAGCTTCCTCTCATTTGATTCTTTCACAGGAAGAATTTGGTACTACAAGTAATGTGGGAAATAAATGTAGGTATTATTTAAATGCTAATATGCGAGTAATTTTTTTACCATTACATTCTGGTGATTTTTAGAGTTTGGATACTCATTAGGAAGTCAAAGGGCAAGAAACACCTATTTCTGTAATTTGCTGAAAACTTTACCATAAAGCACTACGTGTATATTAGGAGTATTTAAATTGTGTTATGTTTAAAATTATATAAGAATGGAGAAAGTATTTTCTGTAAAATAAGCTCTAAAGGAAAAGCATAGACATCTGAAGTCCTTTCAATGCAATAAATAACATTGTTTTTGTTTTGAAATATGTTGGCAGTATTTTGTAGCCTGTGCTTAGATCCTGATAATTTCAAATTAGTTGTCTTCAAGTACTTGTTTCTTGAGGCTACAGAAACAGTGTGGGTTTTGATTATGAAGGCTAGTATTATTTTCCTAGGAAGTCAGAAACAGGGAGGAAGACAGTAGAGTACATATTCCAGTTGCTATTTGAAAACTTCTTTGCACTTGCCTGTTGTGGTTTTTAAAGGAGCATTATTAGCAGATGTCTATAATTTTAATATCAACTGAAAGCTAGTGTACTGTTCTTTTTGTTGTGTTTTGTTTGAGGTTTTTTTTCTAGTTTGGGGGGTTTGGTTTGTTTTTCATGGGATTTTTCTTGTTTTTTTTTTTTAAAGTTCTTGCTTACAGAGACCCAAATTAGATGCTTACAAAAAACAAATAAAACAATCATGTGTTGAGTAACTATCACGAATGCATTCTTGTGTCAGCTTGTTAACTGACAAATTCTGGCCTCTTGTATTCTTGTTTCCAATGTTATTTGACACATCCTGGAAGCTGCTTAACTTAGTCAGTTTTGTCTGCACCAAACCGGTAGGCATTTAAATAGCTCTCAACTCTCTTGTGGATATGGATTATATAAACAATGTCAAGGCATTTCATAAATTGTCTTGTTTAGAAGTTAGAAGTTTAAAAGTATCACATTTGTTAGCTGGATCAGATCTTGTCCCTTTCCTGTGTTCCTGATTTTTGTCCCTTTCCTGTGTTCCTGCTGTGAACCCCACTTCCTAACTTTGGGAAGCTTCAGTGATGACAATGTTACAGCCATTTCTCTGGTAGAAATACTGTACCTTGAATAATAACAGCTTATCTGCTGCTAACTCAGTCAGTCTGTAGGGCCATTTTTGGGAACATGAGATGGTGTAGGCAGTGGTACCTCAGCTTGCTTCAAAGGGAATTGACTTGCAAACTGGAAGCAGACAGCTGCAGCAAAATTCTACTTGTCTTCTCAAAATAACTCAGCACTTGTGGAGTGTATTGCTTGGGGGCTGCTTCCAGTACCTGCTGTAGCCCCTTCAAAGCCACATCACCTTGATTTTTCTAGCCAGTCAGAGAGCACAGCCTCTGCAGCCTCTGTGCTTTGAAGGATGAGGAGTTTCACAATAGGAACTTGAGTTCTAAAGGCAGCTAAACATTGTTGTGGAAATAAATACCAGCTGAACTTCCTTTCTCATAGCCTGAACACGTCAGGTTTCCTTCAAGAGAAAACTGCGAAAATGTTCAAACAAGAAAAAATGTTGTGTGGCAGTAGTTTAATTTTGTTTTTGTAAACTATGACTTGGTTGGTTACAGCAGAAGCATAGTAGGGGTAAGATACTAACATTTTAAAATGTGGGCGGCTAACATTTTTGTTTACATAAAAACTGATTATTTTCTTAAGTTACATGTTGAAAAAAGCCCTGTGTTCCAACCATTATTTTGTTGGAGAAATCTTTCAAATGGGCTTGAAGTGCATTGGGGTGGATATGAAAAATGGTGCTTTATCTTCACTACAGGTACTTGATAGCACAAAAATTGCTGACAATTTGATTACAAAAAGATGCATACCATGGTTCTCTAGTGCTGAACTATAGCTCTAGTTTAAAAATGTCATGCTGATAATTTTGAGGAAAAATAAACAGTTTTGAAAACTCTTCCTTTTGATTGGTAGAGACATCTTGGAAATACTTGTGTGCAGTTAAATCCACAGTCTTCACTGGAGCAGTCAATGTATAGAGCCTGGATGCTTCATATGTGCTCATCATCTCTCAGGTCAATTTGCCATTGAGAGCTCATTGTCAATTTATCTAAAATACATGGAATACCACAGGAAATGTGACTGGGCTCAGCTAAAATGTTTTGGTGTGTAAACATTGTGAATAAGCTTTATGGAGTTGTTGCCAAGCATGGACTTGGGATGGAGGGTGTGCCTGTCTGTTTTTTGGGTGCATCCTGGGTTATTTCTCAGGTAGTTGTGAATTCTTCATCTCAGACCCAATGGGTTGAGCCTGAGGTCTGGCCTCGGGGTTACAAGTTTGCCAGCTGGCTGAAGCCAGACAATTATCAACTACTCATTTGGTCTCTTACGCATTTTTTTTTTGTATTTTTTTCTGGAAATCCCTGACACTGTCTTATTTCCTAAAAGGTTTCTTTAATTTAACCTTGTAAAGTTAAATGTGAGGTAGGTAAAATGAAGCCCGAGTTATTCAAACCCACACTCACTCCCTCATAAGCACAAAGGGTTTTGTTCGTCCCTCACGCCATATCAGAAATGGCATATTGAAGGAGATAGGTTTACTCATCACTTTGAACATGTGCCAGTCGTCTTTCTGAGATGGAGGCTTTGTGCAACACTTGGGCAGTGAAAGTCTGAATATGGTTCGTTTTATGTTAGGCAGTTTTTTGGCTCTGCTGGCTCCGATGTTGTAACACACTTAAAGGGAAAGCTTTGTCCGCTGAACTGGAAAAAGCAGCAGCCAGTCTGTCTCTTGTTTCGCACCAATCGAGGCTGGCTTAATTTTGACAACAGGATGATGGTCTGGATTTTGGAACATGGTTTTGGTTTTACTGCTTGAGTGACTTTGAACAAGTCAGTCTTTACTTTTCAGGGTTGTAAAATTGCGATAAAGAAGGATATCCACCTTGTGGATATGAGGCAGGAAAAATGGTTCTTGGACAAAGAAAGAATTTATGATCCTCAGATGAAAGCTGATACATGAAATGCAAAGCAGCACTATTCTTAAGCCTTTTTTTTGGTTGTTGTTAAATAATGAGATTATTCTAGTATGCAATGAGATAGTCAGCTCTGGCATATCATGACATGCTGAAATATCTGTCTGCAATGCATGGTTACCAAGCAAGCTTCCATATATTCATAGTGATCTTAGAGACTTTTTGTAGGGGTCTTACTGAGCCAGAGGGCTACCTGGTTATTCTTAGATATTATGACTTTTTAAGGGATGTTTCAAGAGATGGTTATTTATTTATAACAGGGAATGTATTAACTCTTATTGTGATGCAGTCAACTCTTTTGCAAACAGTGAAATTCATTAAACTTTACAGCCTGCTGTAGGTTTTTGAGAAGATAATTACAGTCTTTTGCTTGGGAACAGAGCAAATAGTCTTCAGAAGGTGGGCTTTACAGGCACTGATTTGATTATATTTCCACTTGCCTCTGGCATGGTTTCTAGCAGAATTATCTTTTTTTATTATCGTGCCAGTGAACAGCCTTTGAAATATGCAATTTTATGTAAGCTTAGCAGTTTCCCCATCTGTCCCACTGTTGAAATTTGAATTTTTTAACTTCCAAAATAAAAAGTTCATAGCTTCCATTAGTATGGTTGTATTCTCTAATGCTGAACTATCAAACGGGGCAGAGAAAGTAAGGATTTTTGTGTCAGAATTAGCTACGTGTATTCTCTGTGTGCATAGGTAGATCTGGTGAAAATTGCACCTCCCAAGAAGGAGCCTACAACAAAGATGGAGCAAGACTGCTTACAAGAGCATGCAGTGACAGGACAAGGGAGAATGGCTTCAAGCTGAAACAGAGTAGGTTTAGATTAAATATTAGGTGAGGATGATGAGGCACTGGCACAGGTTGCTCAGAGAAGTTGTGGATGCCTCATCCCTGGAAGTGTTCAAGGCCACATTGATGGGGCCCTGAGCAACCTGGTCTAGTGGGAGGTGTCCACGCCCATGGCAGGGGGATTGGGATCATTAAGATCCTTTCCAACCCAAACCATTATGTGGTTCTATGATTCATGCTGCAAACAGTTTTATTGATTTGAAATTGTTATGATTACTGTGCTTTTTTTTTTCTTACTAGTACTTCTAACACTTTGCAGGACTTCTAGCTAGAGCTTCAGACAAACTTACAGATAAGAAGAGCAGATTATTTTTTAACTGATTTAAAGCTTTCAGCTTGGCTGTTCCTGCATTGTGTAAATACAAATGCATCCAGAAATGACCCATGCTTGCATAGATGAACATGTGAGTTTACCAATGATATGTTGGTCACCCTTCCATTTTGCAAGCCAGAATTGCTTTGGGTCAAGAAATGCATTCTTTCCCATTCCACCTATGTCCTCTCTTCATCTCATCGGTGTTGCTTGTTGGTTCTTATTGTAGTAACTCATTCAGCTGACCCCCAGGAAGGAAAGGCAAAGACCATGCTTTATAGAAGTAATCTGAAATATTCCTTTTTTTGTCATCTGCCTTCTCCTGAATGATAATCCACAAACTCTAGAAATACAGTTCTCTAGAGGCCAACTTTTGTAATCTGCAAGACCAAATTTAGGCACTTAAAATTCCTTTTTAGGCACAAGTTTTCACAGCTCTTCACCTGATTATTTTTTTCATGGATTTGTTTTCAAGCAACACAGGTAATGAACATAGTCTATTTGAAAATTGTTACAGGGTAGTATGCTCTGCATCTGGTCCCACTGGAAATTTTGCTTTTGTATATTCACTGGTGGCATGTTGATTTAATGTGACAGTGATCCTTGATTCTCTTCTCTTTAATTGCTTAGCTACCACATACTATAATTAGAAATTTTGTCCATTTTTGGGTGGGAGTGAAGAGAAGGTAGAAGGTAAATGCACAACAGAGTTGTTACCAAAGAGAAAAAAGTGCTCTACATTAAAAACAAAGAAAAACCTGCCTGCTGATGGGGTCTAAAGAAAATAATTTTGGCCACCCTTTTTGTGAGTTTTGACAACTTACTGTTCTCCTTTCAGTAGACTTCCTCACTGGGCATCAGTTCACATCCTCTGCTTGATTGTGTTTCACTCTGACTCTCACGGTTTTCTGGGATTGAAGTGGCAAAATTTAGCACAGGTAGAAAAAGTCAAAAAGCTAGGGTGAAGGAAAGCAAGCAGTAAGGTGGGAGGACCTGGGCTTTTAGGCAGTGTGCTCTCTGGGAAACAGTAGTGAATTGCAGGAATGAAGGAGGCACTGCTTTTGGTTGCAATATTGTACATCCGGCATTAGAAGAGGAGTATCTGGGCAGTCCCTTTATTCGGGAGTTACAGGAAAAATGCATTTTGAGAAGTCCATAACCTTTGCAGTGTGTTTGTGCTTTGAGATAAACAAATATATAGTAATTTAATTGTTCTGTAAAATAGTCTTTACAGTTATTGCAGGGTGTAATATTCTTTTAGCAGCACTGCTTTTATGTAGCAAACAAAATTTCTATAAAATGTTGGTACCTTATTAGATACATGAGAAGTCATACTTTGTTGATTTTAGTTAATGAGAATTGTCCCTTATCACGCATTTCTTTTTCTTACTTTGATATGTAACTTGGTAGGTAGTCTTTTGTTTGAAGTTACTTGCAGTACTAAGCCAGTGACAAGTAACCGCTGACAGATACAGACGAGATAACCACTCAGTGAAAATACAAACATCCTGAATGAAAACGTTTTAAATCAAGCAGAGTCTGAAATAACATGGACTGGATCTTAAAAGTCTTGCGTTGAGGGTAATTGCAGTTCTGCATACCGCAGTCCTAAGAAAATGTTAAATCTTTTGAACTGGTTGAACTGTGAAATGTGGAGTCACATTTGTGCATTCTGAGAACTCCATTCAGTTTGGGGCTTAGTTAAGTGCAGCTATTACACAGCAGTCTAAATGAATGTATGAGGTCCAGCCTGGTTTTGTGTGGAGGACGACTGCCCTGCTCTCCAGGAAATAATGTTACATGACTTCTTGCATTTTTCACTTATTTTGCACATTGCTAAATGTCACAGTGGTAGTAAATCAACAATCCATTACTTACCTGTAGTATTTTGATATGTCTGTAGGTGATTTTGTGTACTACTGTTGAAATATGTGGTTTCCTCAAATATTTTACTTCAGGTGAAGACTTGTGGTTTTGGTTTTTTTTTTGGTTTTTTTTTTTTTTTTAAACAGTGTAACAACTGCTTGTTCTGGATTTCGGCATTAGACTAAAAGCTTATGATGGTACTCTGTAAAGGTGGAGAGCACCTTCAAGCTCTTTTGGGTGAGCATTTAGGAACTCGGCCTGAACAGCATTGTAATTGAGTTGCCTTGAGTCAGTCCAGATTGTCAGCCTAGGGGGGAATGGATTCCAGTAGCACTTGTGAAACTTGAAGGCAGGATGACAGATCTCATTAGGCATTGGTAAATACTAAACATCTCCTGTAATGTACTTACTCCCTCATATCTTGCTGTCTTGGCCATCCTTCTTTGCATCCTTGCTGCTCTACCCATCCCTGCATCACCTGCTCTTTGTACCTGGGACACTGGCAGCAAGAGTGAGTTTGATGAGCCTTCTAGGTATGCCAAGCAATTCACAAGTGAAAGAGTGAAACGGGGATACTTTCCAGCAAACGTATCTGAACTAATCTTCAAAGTGTTCTTTGGAAATGTTCTTGCAATCTCGTCTGTTGGGAATGGGGAGCACAGAGGGAAGACAGCCCAGAATGTGTGACTTTAAATGCTAATGTCTTTTTGAATATGGAGTTTTGATGAAAAATGGTTGAATGAGAGGTCCCCTCTGAGTTTAAGCTTTCATTTAATCAAGGAGACTCTTAACTTTTTTCTCGCTAGTTGTATGCTGAAATGTGTTTTGTTTTCTATCAGTAATCCTTGATTAATTTAGAGCAATAACTTACTTGGATGGAAGTTTGAGATTTCTCCCTATTCATTCTTCAGTGTAAAAGTGAATGAAGTGTTACAAGAGTTAGAATGGAGATCAAATGTGTTAACAGAGGATGCTGTTGACTTAGGTTATAGGATTCACATTAAAGAGTTCAGGTAAAATAATTCCTCTTCTACTACGCCTTCAGCCCACTTCCGTCATTGTACAGATAAATGCCACCCTAAGAAGTGGATAAGAACTAACCAGATAGGTATGAGGAGATTTGGTATTTAAAAGAATACTTGAAGATTTTAGTGAAAGGTATTCTGTATTAGCTAGACACACTGTATTACCACTGGAAAAGGAATATTTTAATGGTCCACCCCTCCAGTTTTTTTAGTACATTGAGATTATAAAATACACTGTTGCAGAACGTGCTGGTAGCTGTGCTGCCTATATCCATGTAGATACTTTACAGAGTTACAAAGCTCTTCATTTCTACTGCCTGCTTACTGAGGGTGTTTTGTTTGTCAGTTCCAAGACCCTGTTTTTTAATGGGAAGGACATCATGTGAGAAGCAACACAAGTCAAATAAAGTAGGTGCCCTCAGTTAGTGCAAGAGGAGTTCAAGGTCTCTTAAATCTGTCTACTAAACTTAAGATAATAAATCTTAACTATGTTTAACAACATACTAAACATGCAAATACAAACTGACATGACCTCCTATTTTGTTTTACCAGTTGAGGTTGATCTCAGAACTTTTTCCCTGGGGCTAGCTCTTGTATCCAGTATTGTTGAGAAGGTGTTTGAGGGATAGTGGTTTTGTTTTCATGTAAGATTTTACAAATTGCTCTTCTACTCTACGTTGTAGCTTTATTCTTGGCTTATCTGTAGTCTGATAAAAGCATTCCTAACTCACGATGAGTTTCAAATGTAAACACTGTCAGGTCTGAGCTGGAAATCAAAATTCCAGAAAGCTGTCCACCCCTGCAGCCAAGGTATGGGGCTGTACCCCTCCATCTTGCTACTGTAGATTGCCAAACTTTTTAACACAGACAGATCAACCTTGCAATGAGATAGGGAATTCTGATCTGAGTTAGGTGAACTGTTCAGCTGAGACCCCATCAGAGATCACAGCTTCACCTTTTGAGAGAGACCTCAGTTCTAAACCAAATTGACATAAAATAGTTTCCGCAACGATGCAACCCTAATGTACCACAGGTTTCGGGGGAAAAGAACACAAATGTTGAGATTTTGCATTCAGAATAATGAAAATATTGATTGCTTGTTGTTTACAAGATCTTTCTGGCAAACTAGAAATTCTCGATTCAACTTCTGCATTTGTCTTGTGGCATTAGTCAGGTTCTTGGCATACTGTATTTTTTTAGTATTGGATAATAATGTTTATGCGAAGAAGTTATTTCCCCGCCCCCCCCCCCCACTTTTTCACTATTTACACTAGAAAAGTATATGTGTGCATAATAAATACTGTGAAAGCAAGATTTCTTTTGTTCAAGGAAGATGCAGAGGCACCATCTATAAGGGCATTCCTACAAGACAAGGGGGCATGGCTTTATACTGAGAGTGGGTGGGAAGAAATTCTTGACTGTGAGGGTGGTGAGGCACTGGAACAAATTGCTAAGAGAAGCTGTGGATGCCTCATCCCTGGAAGTGTTCAAGGCCAGGTTGGATGAGGGCCTAAGCAACCTGGTCTGCTAAAAGATATGGCACATGGCAGGGGGTTTGGAACTAGGTAATCTTCAAGGTCCCTTCTAACCCAAACCATTCTATAACTAAAATTTTGTATATGCCATGAATTGTTCTTTAGAGTGGTAGTATATTCATGTTTCAGTACTGTAGTGGGTTTGGTTTCTCAGAGCTCAGTTTAATTCTTATTTAGTGAGCAATACTTGTGAGTGAATGTCAGTTGTTTTGGTTCTTGGGAGCTTTTGTTTTGCTAATGATGGTTTCTAGTTCATGTCAGATGTTAACCGTTCAAAACCATAGTTCAAAATCATCTGGTATCTGTCATGAGTCTTCAGCCTATTCAGCACTTTCATTTTATTGTAAATACTGCTTTGCTGGAAATGAGGCCAAATTTGGCTCACATGTGCAAGTTAGATTTCTGTGTTTTGTGTCAACTGGCTTTGTAGCTTTTGCTTCTTCTTGTTGAGAAAAGCTCACTCTGTCCAAAATCCTTGTGAAAATAATGTTGTCTGAGACCCTGCATCAATAACCACAGGCTTCTGAGAGGAATAGAATGAACTTAAAATGTTCAGACAGTTGATGGTTGGTAATTGCCCTCCTTTAGGAGAGGTTGTTGATTATTTAGAATATGGAGTAATAAATGTTGTGTTAACCATTCAAGTACGTTAAATTATTAATCAAAACTGTGGTTTGGGATAACAGATGTAACATAAAGATGAACTTTTTATATTAGGGCTTGCTTACCCATGATAATTTCAAGTGTTGTGTGATTTTTGTTACAGCAGGTAATTTGAAACTTTGCTGCTCTGCTAGTTCCCTTTGCTGCAGGTGGTGCTTAAAATACCCAATATCATGTTTGTGTCTCTTCTCAAATTGTTTACTATCTTTGGAATATTTTCTAAATGGTGTTTCTTCGATGCGAAAGCCAGTCAGCTTCTCGGGCACATAATTTTTAAGGCAAACATCACATTTTTCTTGAAACCAAGGAAAAAAGTTACTTTCTTAACTATCAGTCTGTAATTTCATTAATTTTGTTATTTACCAAGAGTACTTTTTTTTTTTTTAACCTTGGACAAGCAGTAGATTCTTCAGCTTCCTATAGAGATAATTTTCCTTCTCTCCCTAAGTAAAACCATGATCTGTGATGTTATGAAATTCATACTATAAACCCAAACAATTTAACTTTTAGGTTGTTGTTTTACTGAATTTCCTTAGACCTTCACTGTTTTCATGCTGTTATCATAGCTAACAATGGTGATTTTCAGTAAAACTGGGAAGCTCTCCTTCCCTCCTGCTACCACTTGCAAGGAGTCCCTGTCATTAGTAACTTCTACATCACCTTCCAGGAAGCCTGTTTGTAAGCAAAGATGTGTCCTGCTCCCTCACACTGATTAGCTTTTACTGGGAATGCAAACAAACTGGTTTTGCTATTTTTATACGCAACAGATGGGCAACTTCTGCTGGAGTGAGATTTGCTTGACAAATAGAAGTTCAGTGTTAAAAGGTGCCTTCCAACACTACTGTTTGTCCCTCTGACCTGCTTGGAGTGTTCATCTGATCCCTAAACTGAACAGTGTTTTTCAGAAACCTTAAACCATCACATGTAATTATGTCTATATTTTTACCATAAACACTTCTTCTACCTAGAAGAAGGTGATACCTATTTTTGAACTGTATCAGATGAAGATGAAATCATAAATGGATTTCAAACTGATAGACTGAGAAGGATTAGGGACTTCATGAAGCTGATTATCTTCAGTGGGGATTATCTTAGTGAATAAGAAGTTTGTCATTTGGAAAGAAATAAAGAAGCCAGTAAAATTGTCAGAGAGGAAAAATTTAGACTACTCTGAGATTTGTGTGAGAACAGTCCACAATTAGCTACTGTACAATTCTGTAATCTCTGTAAGAAGAGTGAGAAATGTAGAATAAATGTCTAATTGGGTGATGTTAAGGCAACCTTTTTAGATATCCACAGGAAAGTGGAAGAAAGTTATAAGATGAAGAGAGAAAACCCCTAGAATTTTGGCAAAGAGATACTAATGTTAATAAGGGTATATATGTGGTGGAGAACTCTAAGAATAAGTGAAAGGCTGTGTGCGTTAGAACTAAGGCTAGAGAGCCTAGCAATTTTGAAGGGGCATTAAAGGATGTGTATTTATTATATATCTTCAGGATTTTCTATATAAATTTATACAAAGCATGAAAGTACTACCTTTTTAAAATGCCATTGGCTGTGGTAATAATTGGATGGTAATAAATGGATGTTAAATTGAACAAGTGTTACAATGCTGAGAAAGTTCCATTAGACCAGGGCAATGCCAATACTGAGTTAATAATAAAAGAAACAATAACAACAGGAAAGCAAGATGCTCCAGGTTGTTGATTTACTTACAAGCTCTCTTTGTCCTAGAGAGACCTGTAAGCTAAGCAAAAGATAGGAGTGCATAATTTATAGTTCATAAAGAAAACTATTGTTGATAACCATGGAAAAAGCATCTGGTGTTGCTTGGGCTTGTACAAAACTGCCTGTCTGGTATTTGTGCTCTTTCCTGGGATATTGGCTTATGATCATGTGGCAAATGGAGTGCTGCATTTATAGAAGGAGGGATATGTATAGCTGGGGAGTCTGAGAAGAACAGGAGAGAAAATACAGGTTTTTGAACAGCTCTCAAGCACTTTCTGTGGTATAAATAAGGATTGAAGTGTGTGTTTTGTGAACTGGATACGTTCTGAAAGATGATAGCTGTATAGATACCGACTGTAGACCATAGCCTCGGCAGTGGTTTCTCTAAATTAGCATTATGTGACTTATTTTTGTAGTAATAGTCAGCAAATACTGTTTTCAGGAAAACATTGACATCTTGAACATTTCCTTTCAATTTATGCATCCCTTTAATTATGTCCAGTTTTGCAGAAAGAAAAAATTATAGTAAATCATAGTAAAGAAAGAAAAATCGTAGTAAAAATAAAAATATTTTTGTATTGTATTGGGCAGTATTAAATGAAGTAAATGTGTTGCTGGTTTTCTAATACCAGGATGTAGTATTACATACAGTTTAATTAATATGTTACCAACCATTCTCACCAAGAGTGAGAATGGTTGGTAACATATTAATTAAACTGTATGTAAGTTGAAAATGTGGAGAGTGTAATTGCCCATTCTGATGTCAAGGTCAAGTGCACGTATTTTAGAATACAGAACATGGAATTAAAGAGTCAGCTTGTTAAAATTTATAACTTTTGAGAGTTATGTACAAACTCTCAAATTATTCATGTACTTTCAGAGCTTGAGCAGTCTTGTTGAATGTTGTAACTCATTGTGAACACCACACATGCTCTGGTTTTGTGCTTTAAAAATGATAAAGCCAGTGTATGAATATTTCAAAATATTTATCTGTGTTTTCTCCTGGATTTCTTTTTAAAGCAGAAGTTGTTAGAAGTTTGCTGCAGCAAGTAATTCTTGATATCTGTGTTTTCTAATTTGGTATCTCTGTTATTGACAGTGTGATTTTCTGATACCAATGACATTTCAAACTGGATAGATACACAGTTTATCCATCTCAGTGTTATTTTGGATACAAAAATATTTCCACAGAGCAGGATGAATATAGTAATACAATGTGTCTTTAAGGTAACCTTGCTTTAATTGTAGGGTCTTGTGTGGTCCTGCCTAATTCCCGTCAGAGGGAAGACACTCTTGCATGGAACATCTGATAGCTTTTTCAGAAAGTGGCAAATACTGGCAGAAATAAATTGATATATATTGTGAATGGAGGCGGAAAGTAAGAGCAATTTTTGGCATGCTCATGGGAGTAGGGAGGGAGAATGGAGCTGTAACAACATTTTAAGGAGAGTGAATGGGGAGTGAAGGCTCTCAAGTCTTTTGAAGGTCATCAGAGTCGATCTGGCCTTCACTTGACCCATGATCAGGGCACAAAACAGGGTAAAAGCTTTAATTTGAGGCAGAAAAAAAAAAAAAGACAAGTGAGCCGTTCAGCACTGTTTAGCTCTATGAAAAGGGCATTAATAAAACCAGGTTAGGAGCCTAAGATATTTGCTCCTTGCTGTTTTATGCTGTTAAAGCTAAGACATCTTTAAAAAATCAGGTTCAGCTGCTGGTATAGCAACAATGCACACTGTACCTTTTTACTGCTGTAATTCTGTAGTGTGTTTTGAAGTTCAAGTATGCATTTAAGCTCATGTGTTCTGTCCCTCACTGAAGAATTAAGCTGCCTTCTGCTGATACAGGTAGGCCTCTATCATACACAAATGGCATTTTGTATCATCCTAAGTAAGGTTAACACACACTATGTTCCCCTGAGCTCTGGAATTGTCTGATACAAAAGATGTGAAAAGTTGATGAATGGGGCACAGATTTTGAAGGACGTTTCAGGGAGTAGAGTGAGCTGTTTCTTAATTTGTGTTTTATTCAAAAGAAAAGTTCTGACTTCCTCTGGCACCTGTTTTAAAGACAAACTTCTGCTTGCTGACAGGCGGAGATCTTCCTGTGTGCAGACTATTCAGAAAAAAAAAGGCTCAATTGCCTATTTAATAGTTTGAATCTTTGTATAGAGTAGGAAAAAAAATCATTATGTTTATTAATGAAGTAGTATTTCAAAGAAAAAATATTACACGCTTAGTGCAGTCAGAATCTGAAAAATGTACTTGAGTTGCTAGAAAAATTAGGAAGAAAGACATGAAAAACCTTTTGGAGCAAATTTCAAAGGCATAGGTTTTGCAGTTAGCGCTTCTCCCACCCTCTCAAATTCTGCAGTGTTTGGGAGCCATAGAGCAAAATTTCTTTGAAATGGCTGGTGGAAGCAGAGGGATTTCTTTTCTGGAGTTTCATAATAGGATGACAATTTCCAGTGAGATTCAGTAGAATTTTGAGCTAAATGAGCTTGATGCAGAGCCCTGCATTATTTAGTATAGTTTCCTGGTGTGAGGTGTCTTGAAGTCTGTGGAGACTTCATGTTGTATTAAAAATAGAAACAAGCTACTATGAAGTAGTTGCATAGGAAATGCTGTTTAAGCAATTCATATTTCTTAGAGGTATTTAAAGGTTGATATAATCATTGTTATGAACTGTTTATGTGCTACAGAGAAACATGAATGTTACAACTTAGGTTGTACCAATTTACTATGTATCTGAAGTCCAGAAAAAGAGTTTTAATGTAGAGGGTCATTTTCATTAGAGCTTTAATATGAACATGAATCCGTTGCACAAGGCAAATTTGGGAGCCCCACAGACATGCAGCTAGAGTTTGTCTCCATTTCCTGTACTCAGCCTGTGGGTGATCACACATGAGAAATGAAACTGAGAAAAAGGTTAGGGATGGCTAAATAAATTCCATCTATAAAGCACCTAGCTTATTCTGCCTAGGACTTGCAAAGTAACCTTTAAAAATGATTCATTACTCTTCTGATCAATTATTATCTCTAAAGAGATCAATAACATACTGCACTGAGGCCCTGACCTTCCTGATCACTGGGATGGGTGGTAAAGCTGTGAAATCCTGGTGGAGTGTTATATGTGGTTTACTGTGCTCAGAGAGTTACTACTGCTGGTTATGTACTGCATACTTAGTGCTGTGCAGTATTAGAGCCTGCATATTCTTCAAATATAGACTATTCCATCTACCTGTAGGTAAAGTAGGTAATCTGATAGAATTAAATTTTATGTAAATTTGGAGGGGAGCTTTGGGAGTGAAGTGGCTGTTGTCACATGCATATATTTATCTTCACTCACACAGAGAATGACACAGATTATGCTGAGTTTGAAGGGACCTGTAAGGATCATCAAATCCGACTCCTAGCCCTGCACAGCACCATCCCCAAGAATCATACTATGTGATTGAGAATATTGTCCAAATGCTCCTTGAACTCTCTCAGGCTTGGTGCTGTATCCAATCCACATTAGATTGCTGTCTGTTAGAAATTAAAAGTTCAGTTTCTAGAATCCTTTAAATTTTTCTGACTTTTCAGATGTGCATGTGACCTAAAACTTTATGAATGCATACATTTATTATTATCCCTATAAAATGCCTGGTGGTATATTAAACTTCTAGAAGATCATCTATTGTGAAAACCAGAATGATGTCTTGGTTATTTTAGGAAACATTCTTAGGCAAGCTAATATGCTAAAGAAATTACCCCTTCAGCTCTGATAGAAGTTACAATTTTTAGCTCTCTAAATAATACATTTTGAACTAGATTTAGATGTCTAAACTGGTAATTTCTCAGAGCTACTTCTAGGACTTGTCTCTTCCTCTCAGCAACCACCCAGGAAATGTTTTCCCAACCACAGACGTCAGAAAGCCTAAACCAGAATGCAAGGAAGCATGCAGCATAAACTCTAAGCAAGGAGCAGATGTAGCTGCTCTGTTCAGTCCCACCTCACTGTGGGAGTGCACTAAAGCCATCTAACACTGCTTGATGCACTTTCGAGCTTCCACCTTTCTAACAGCATCTTCTCCCTTCCCCTGCTTAAGCATCAGTGACAACAACTGAGTGGAGAATTTTTCCACCCGGATTACTGTGTTTTTAGTGAGGCAGATGTAGTTGAGGGATATAAGAAGACTGGAGCAAGCCCATTGGAGAACTGCCGAAATAGTTATGCTGTCATGAGTCCGGCATGTAGGAGGCTACTGGATAACTTCTGTTGCTGTTCAGGTCCTGTGATCAGTTCTTACCTGTTTTGATCAGGAAGAGCTTGCTGGGCTTTATTGGAAGAATCTAAAGCAAAGTAAACCCCAAAGGTTAATAAAAATATGATACAGTGCAATTTGGACACAATGAAGGGTCCAGTGTTGAGGAGTGAAAACTCTCCTTTTAAAAAAAAAATTTCTGCTCTGTTCTTTAATGCTTTTCCCCTGTTTTATCATGCTATATCATAGTCCTTATCTATTTCATAATTCCTGACAAAAACTAGGCCCAGTGTGGCTGCTCACATAGCATTTCCATAAAGGAAAAAGAACTTGCAACTTACTGTTCCGAAAAATTACTTCATTGAATTTTGTTTCCTGTTCTTTGTTGGATAACTTCTGATAGTCTTCTGTTCACATAAGATGAAAGCTATATTTAGTGGCTCTCAAGAAGTTATTTTTGTTTCTTTCATGTAGTAGTTGTAGCCACCTGATTTTGAACAAAAAAAGCCTGGATGTTCAGAATTTTGGCTGCCTTTCAGGTCTGTGGTTTTCTTCCTCGGCTGCCCAGGAGGAATCCAAGAAAAGATGAGTTGGCTGCTAGTTCCTTTGTTATCCTTAATTTTTTTATCAGAATGTTCCATGTCAGACATGGAACCATACAGGGAATCGTACAGGGATTTTGTTCTGATGACTTGGTAAAACAAGACTGTTGGTATCATGTACTGCTCTGTGTGTTTAGTCCATGTAAATTCTGCTTTCTTTTTCTGGATTTTCACCATCCCTACCCTATGGAAAAAGATTCCTGGTGTGTTATACTTAGCAAAAACACTGGAGAAGTACTCATAACACCTTCTGTTGTTCTGGAATAAATCCTTTTAAATTTTTGTAGATAGCTTATTAGTGAGAAGCATGCAATATCTCTGGAGGGTGGGGGGAAAGGATTATTTAATTTTCATTCAACACTAGTTTTATTTTTTAGTCATTGTATCTACAGGGTTTTCTATTACAGCTATTGGCCATGCATGCATATAACTTGAAGCCTGCCTGTACTTTGAACCTTAGAGGCAGTGTAGTATTTCACACATTAATTACAATTGTTATTCTGTGCCCTAAACTGCACTTCTTTTTTTTTTTTTCTAAGAGATTAATAGAACTAAGAGGGGGGTAAGATTGGGAAGGGAAAATAGAATAAATTGTCAATTAACTAAATATAAAGGAGAGATATGTTATAAATACTATGATAGAATATTGTCATTCCTACAGGAATATATATTAAAAGAACAGAGGAATAGCATAAGAGCTGTGTGGCTGATGTAAAAGTTCACTGTTTTGATTTTGGCTTCCATTTCTTTAATCTGTCAGAAGTTTAGTGTCACTTTCCAAGTGAATTTATATGAGATTTTCTTTTACTGTTTTTGAAACAAGTGTACCTTTAAACAGTTCATTTAGATATGCAAAAATAAATTTGGAACAGGATTAAGTTTCCCTAATTGAAGAGTGAGAGTGAAGTCTTGCTTTTTTGAAGTAGTAGAAAGAAGTGAAAATGCTTGCACTTAAAGGAGGAAATAAGTGTCAGAAGGCAAAGAGGAAAGGACAAAATTGCTGCTAGAGAATTGGAGCTATTTTTGCTTCTGAAAACTCTCTCACCATTCATGCTTCTTAGATTCTTGCTGAAGGTTAGCATGAAACTGGAGTTGTAGAAAGACAGTGAAGTATTTTTCAACCCTACTACAACTTGTCACCTCTGTGCTAAAGAACATAAAGATTCAAGGACATTCAGAACCTGCTAATTGTTTTTAAAGGCAATTCCAGTTTCTGCCACCTGCAGCAGTTCCCTGGTGGTTTGGCTTCCAGCAGCCTTTGCTTTTGCAAGACTGAGTGGGCAGAACTTCAGTGTATCTGGTATTCTGTGCCTCAGACAAGTTGAGGATACTCGTGTTGTCAGCAGAGAGTTAAAGATGAGCTCTGAAAGGAGGGAGGAAGAAAAGCTGCTGAGGAACTGGTAGTGTATCCTACCAACAATGTGCTTGAAACCGAAACTCATAATGCCCGGATTTGTAGAGCAGCAAAGGCAGATACTTGATCATTTTATCTGAATGGTGGGAGCCTAAACACTTGCAAAATAGTGCATAAAGAAATTTTCTCTCAACTCTTTAGTGAATACCTTCTACAAAGCATGAATGTCACCTGTGAAGGTTTGTCAATGTCTAACAAGTCCTGGCAGACTGTGCTGTTCACTTGACAAGAGTTGGGGGAGATTTGAACTGGCGAGTGGGTGTCTTTGCACCCCCTGAGCAGATTGCCGGGCCCCAGTCTGCTCAACATTCTTGGGAGGACAAATGCTATTTCTAGTATTTTCTGTTACATGACAAGGTCCCTCAATCTTCTCAATAAACAGAAACAGAAAAAAACCTCAAACCAACAACTTTGCAATTACGAGAAAAAAAATTAAAACTTAAAATATATATGCTTTTTAGCCAAAAGTAAAAATCTGCCTGCCAGCAGCCAAGATGAAATTTTTTAAGGAGCAGATTGTCATTAATTACACTTTCCTTTTAAGAACAGTTGTAAGGCTGATAACTTCTAATTATGAGTTTTGCAGATTTGCTTTAAAGTTATGGTATATTGATTTTTAAAAATCTGCTTTCTTAATCATCTGGAGCAACAGAAACTGGCATGTAACCATTTTTGCCTAGCCTGACCAAAAGACATCCTGGAAGTTTCTCTCTCATGTTGATCAATTCAGTCTTGCTTAGGGCTACAAAAATTACTAGCCATGGCCAAGGTTAGTTTGAAGATTTATTCTTTCATCCCATCCTCTTCCTAAATACATTCTGCCCTGATTTTTCAGTTTGATAAAGTCTTTCAACTGTTAATTTGAAACCTTTGCAGGAAGAAAAGACCATCATTACCACCAGCACACTACATTTGTGTGAATAATGATTGCTCAGGAATAGCTGTTGCGTCTTTAATTGCTGCCTATAAAGTTACATTTACAGAAAATTTGAGTTAAACTCAGGCCCTGATTTGACTGGGTCTAGAGTTTCAATTCAGAAACTTTTTGCAGACAAAGCTGCAGTCACTTCACTTGCATGCCAGGTAGTTGGATGAAAACAAGTTTCCATCATGTCAGAAACTTGGGGAGTAATTTCGTATGTAGCATGTGAGCCTTGGGGTTATTCTCAGAGCTGACATTTCACCTGCTATAAAAAATCTCCCTTAGAGAGGGATATTTTTATGCTTTTATTTATTAATTTTTGTTCAGAGCATTTCTTTACAACCTCAGTTTGAAGTCTGATGAAGCAAGCATTTTTATATTTCTGAATTATTTTCAGAGAAGACATGCTTGCCTTTGTCAGGAGGAGGACATGCAACTTTTTTTTGCCCTGAAATATCTGCATGTTACCTGATGGTTTTTGCCACAGGAAATGCTATTTGACAAGTTTGTCAGATGCAGCTTGGCAGTGAGGCAGCCTCTTCGCTAGAGACTGGTCCTCAAAGAGCAGTTCAGTCAACTCCAATAATCAGGATCAGCATCCTCACATGAACTTTCCATCTTCACATGCCGCACAGATAAATTATAGTAATTCTTTGAGGGCTGTGGAAATGCACACCTAAGGAGACTCTCAAATGGTTCTGCTCTGATTAATAATGTTGATGAGCCTTCCTCAGATTTTCCACAAGCCTTTGTCTATGGGGCTGTCCCTTACTTTGAAAGCAGAACATTATATCCTTTTTGCATATTATTCACCCACTCTGCTCAGCCTATTGCAACCTCAGAGGTTTCATGGAACTTGCTGAACTCACCAGAGATAAAACAAGGAGTTCCCATAACCTCTCATTTTCTGTTTCTATCCCAACAACTTTCATTTTCCCTTGTTTCGGCTTTGCTGCATCCCTTCTCTCATGAGCTCACTTAATTGAACAAAATGGTTAAAACTCCCCAGTCTTGGCTCAATAAATTTCTCCTCTATCAGTGAGTTAAATGGGGCTGTGGAAGGGCCCACTGAGTTGCAGAGTTTGGAGCAGAGGAGGAGTGAAACCAGATGGCCAGAAGTGAGAAAGAGGGGGCGTTGAAGTTGGAGAAAGGTAAGAGCAACAACAGCAGACAGAGAGGATGGGAAGCAAGCCTTTGGGTACTAATGAGACATTGTGTTGGCTCAAAGCCTGTAAAGCCCCGGTTCAACTTACCATTTGTAATTTTTCAAACAGAAAATAGCTGTATGGCTTTATGGATTTTCAGGAATGTATTCCAAATGCTATACAGGCAGCATCTTTTCATTCCGTGGATGTTGCCCTCTCTTTAAAACTTAATTCAGCATATGAGAGAGTTGGAAGATCTTTCACATATTTGCATCTTCAGCCAAATAGCATTTCCTTTTCCCCAGAGATATCACAGCACCATTTCTACAGCCTGGGAAGTAGTATCTCCTGATTTTTACTTTTTATAACCATTGGCAGCCTGACCTCCTCATATACCCAGCTAACAGCTAGAGTTGCTGTAGCAGAACTTTTTCATATATACCTGACATTTCTTTGGGCACTTGTAGACTCAAAGCTCCCCTTTGTTTATGGCTTCACACCTTTCCAAAACACCTGATAAGGACTGTTGTGGATTTTGTGTAATAGGAGGCCATGAGAATGGTATGAATAGACTACAATGATGCATCACACAATTCAGTTTAAGTATACACATCTTATGGGGATGTTGCCAGGTTTGTGCAGGTACAACAGTAAGGAGATGAGTGCTGCATTTGGTGGGAATAGCTCATGGATGGTCAGTTGTCATCTGCCTAGTAGGACTCAGGTTGAAATACTTACTTTTTCATCAAATAAAGTTACTTCCTGTTTTACTTTAGCATTAGAAATAGTTCTTATTTTATGAACATTTCCCAAATGCTATCAATACAAAGTTGAAGAAGCTCACTGTAAAGCATTTCCCCCCTTAATTTCTCGATTTTGTTGGAAATTCTGCGCTTGCTTCTTCTCTTACTTGTGTTTGACTGTTACTTAGTCCTGCTGCAGGCCACCTTCTCTCATTGTTTAGATACTTCTTCAGTATTTAATTCCACCGATGGAAGGAAAAAAAGTGGGGTTTGCAGGCATAATACTTGGTTTCACATATCTGGTACCAGAGCAGCACTTTACAAATTGCAGGTTTCATGCTGACAAGTCTGTAGTTTATCAGCTATCCTCCCTGCAGACCAGACTGCTTTTTATTTCAGAGGCCTGTTAAGCCTTCCTGTGCAGCTGGGATCCCTTGGCGAGGAGTCTTGGTGGCTCCCTGAAAGCTATGAGTTACTTAAGAGTTCACAGCTTACAAAAATCCAGCGGGCAGCTCTGCTTATGGAAAGAGAAAGCAGAAGAGCAGGCAAGTGGTGGTGGTCTGGCTCCTCTTGTCTCCAGCAAAGAGCAAGTTAGCAATTACTTTCAGTATCGCAGATTGTCTTCTGTGGAACTTGGCCCATCTTCTCTGCTTCCACTTTTTTATTGCCTTCCTTAGATTTGAACCTCAGGGAAAAATCCCTAACTTTTTTCTTTTGGTGGTTCCACCCAACTAGATGTGTGAGTCATGAAAAAGTGGAACAGCTTCCTGCACTGGCTGCCATGGTATCCAGCAGTGTTGCTATACACACAGTGCTGATGTAGCAAATGCTTGTGGGGAGCTTTTATGAAAGGTGGGGGGTTTTTCTTTGTTGTATTACTGACTAAATTTTCTGGGATATTAAAAAATAAAAATTAGAGGAACCATGCAACAAGTTGCATAAAATTGTGAAAGAAATATTCCAGTTTGGGAATGTTCCTAACATAAATAAAAGTGTGCATGGGGAAGGCAGAAATTCTCCAGCTACATTCTCAAATTTGCTTTTGAAAAGGCTGAATACATGGAACATATTTCATTAAGTCTGACAGTACATTTACAGTTGCAATGTCTGTATCTCTGCAACAGAGTATTAATCTGTGATCTTGTATGAGTCCTCTGCTGTCTGCAGCACTTCACACCCCTGTTGTTTCCCACTTGTTTTTTGTTCCCCACCCATTACTTAGGAAGTAGCTTGAATAATTCCTTTCTTTAAAAAAAATTGATCTAATTAAATTTCTGTTCAGATGTATATCTTACAAGTAGCTTTTAGAAAATAATATTTCTAGAAGATATTTCATGAGTCAATTAAATTGCAAGTTCAAGGTAAGGTTCATGTATATAAAAGAGAAGATGTATTTATTCATGCCACCTACTAGATTCCATGAGGTATTATTCTCCTTACTATTCATGTTTTTGAAGAATAAAGGCTCTTCTAATACAGTTCTTGTGCTAACTAGATTTCTGAAGAATAATTTTTGCAGGCTTTTGTTAATATGAGAAGGGCTCATTAAACAATATTAAAAGGAGGTGACAATATAGCACTGGAATGCTTATTTTGAGAAGTGATTTCTTGAAAATGAGGCAAAAAAATTTATAATTTCCTTACAGTGGCTTTTAATTTATGGTGGTTTTATGTATTGTGTGGTGTATTATGAGGGTAATGAAAATTGGCTATGATTGAAAATTTAGTTCTGGCATTTCCACTTAATTGCATTTTAAAGAAAAAAATCTCAGTGTACAAAATTTTTTATTCTGTAGAGACCTGTATAACTCTAAAAAGTTAAATGAAGGCAATGCTTATTATGAAGAATATTCATTTTAACTTTTCCCCTCTAGCTGTAGTTATAGTCCCAGAAGATATGGCAAAATGTTAAAGCTGTGAAATAACATTAAAATGCCATTTAATGTGTCAAGGGAAACTTTGTTTATTTTTTTTTCTCGGATAAAAAGACGTGAATAAAAGCTTTTTCTTCTGTAGTGCTCACAGGTTTTCAAGTAGATGGAGAGGGCTGTTGCTTGCAGCAGATTATACCAGATGCTAAGTTGCCTAGGGATGTGTGCTTTGTTTGCTAGAGACAGGGCTTATTGTCTTGCCTCCAGGCATTAGGTTGAGTCTGTTAGACTATATAAGTAGTGATTTTTATCCTTTGAGTTAGTGGAGTGTCACATGGTGCTATGTGACATTTTTAGGTAATGCATGAAGTATATTTTTCTTTTCTTTTTTTTTTCTTGGATATATAGTAGGTAACTGCCACTGAAATTTTGCAAAACCCTTAAGTATTTACCACTGAAAAAAAAGAGGGATTGCAGGTTTTGGAGACATGTTGCTACATTTTGTGCCTAAGAAATATACTAAAGTAGCATGTCATCATAGCTCTTTATCCACAGAAATATTATCAAGGAAGAGATAAAAAGATTTGCATTTGTATTATACACTTAGTGTGCAAGTAGAGGACCAAAAAGGTTCTGTATGATGAATGTCTGAACATTTCCTGAAAGTTCCACTTAAACAAAATCAAATATTTTATAGACATTTGCTGCATTTATGTTGGATATGAAGCAGCAGTCATAATCTGTTTTCCTGTTACTTCTCACTTGTGTTTGTCTAGGATATCTATTTCTTTGCTTTAAAATACCTCATTTTAGTGCAGCAGCCAACACAAGGTATTTGGCAAAATGGCCTGTGATCTCCATTATTACTACAAATTGTGTGTTATTATGAGCTTTCATTTGAGCTGTAAATTGTAAATAGATTTGTGCATATTACAAGTGTAAAGTGAAAATTGTGAGCAGGAAACTGTCTGTGGTTCCCCTCTGGGTTGGTTTGGGGTTCTTTTATTAAAATTGCCTTTCCTGGAGATTGACAGATACTCATGAAGCATCTGTGTGCTTGTTGAACATGATATTCTTTAGTGCATTCATCTTGGAGACAGCTCAAACAAGCTGAAGAGTATAAAATTGTCTAAGTAACTGTGTGTTTTGGATGTTTTTTCTGAAAAATGTTGTGATGTATCTTAGCCTGTTCCAGCATAACAGCAAACACTTCATGAATTTATCCATTTAGCCAAGATTCCAGGTTCAAGTTTGACAGAAGCCTGCCAGGAGGTCGTAATACAACATGCAACTGTGAAAGATCGTTCTTGAAGCAGCCCATAATATGTTACACCTAGCAAATCCGCCACATTTATTCAGCACTTTTCTTCTTTTATGTTTTGCACATTGTAATGCAGTTGCTGTGTTGCGTTAATGTGCTAATGGATGATCTTCAAAGTTTAATGCACATTAGCAGGTTTTGCTTCTCTCTATTCTCTGTGCAGCCACCAGTTCTGTGCAGGCCTTCCTATTGTTTCGAGGCTCAGTGCTGGCTTGATACTCACTGTTGAATTCAAAGTGAGTAAAAATGGTACCAGTGAAATGAATGGTGTAAACCATTTAATCTTAGTGTTTTGATTTCCTGCTTGATGCTACGGTAGCATTAAAGCTAAGGAATTATGTAAGGTAATATCCAGACAAATGTTTCTCTGCCAGAGGCAAGTACTTTAAGCTTGAAAGTGCTCAGTATGTTTAAATACTTAAACATTTTAAAATAACTGCATATTTCAAAGCAAATAAACGTTTTATGTAAACATCAGAAGATTGATGTAACTGATCAGTTCTGACTGGTACTATGTAAATGTGTCTGTTCTGAGCTACGGGTTCCTGCCTGCATGGGCTGTCCCTTGCATTCTGTGTAACTTCTTGAATCAAAGTTAATTACTCTGTCCCATCTTTCTTAGCCAGTTTCTTTTCTACCATTTTGGCCAATAAAAGTTAAGTGTACTTGATTACGGCTTCAAGGTTGTGTTTTTGTCCAAGATATTCAATGATCGTGGTCTCTGTAGATACTCCCCAAACTGAACCATGTGTGCTGTAGCTTCTTTTGGTGTTTGGTTTCTGAGGCTCAGATGTGTGTAAGTTGCATCTGGTTTGGCGAGGTCTTCATTGGTTGCTTTTGTTGTCACATACATAATATGACTACATTGAAGTTGAAAATGATAATTTTCCAAAAATACTGACATACTGTTTGTCCTCCTTTAGGAAAGCCCAAGAAGGGAACAAGAAAGTCGTTCTAGCAGGCTGTGTACCACAAGCCCAACCTCGCCAGGAGTACCTGAAAGGCTTGAGTATTATAGGGGTACGTATTTTTAGAAATCAAAGGTTTTCATAAGTGTTTTCAATAGGTCAGTGTCAATATCTGGACACGTTTGCCTTTCTCTTGAAAAAAGCAGCAGAGAAGCTTCCTGCCATGTCACCCTTCTGTTCATCTTTTTGCATTATACAACATTTAAACTTTTCTTCAGTCAAGGGTGATTTGCTTTGGCTGTAGCATGAGGGGAGAAAGAAAAGGATGCTGTTGTTGGAGCAGACTTCCAGTGCCCTTTGAAGCCTGAAAATTTCCAGCTTCATCCAGGATGAAGGTATCAATTACCATATTCTTAAAAATATCTCAGTTTATTTGCTCTAAGACAAACCTTAAGACCTTTGTTAAAATCAGTGGAAGAAGCACAGGGGACTAGAGCATATGAATTACACAGACACAGCTAAAGGCTTGGTGGTTGTTTTTTTACTTCACACTATTATGCAGAATGGCAAATAGCCATGATTATTTTGTTAAAATCTGAGGCAGTCTGAAGAGTTAAATCCACCATGACTGAGTTGTTAAACAATTACCAAGCTTTACCTTGAAAATGAAACCACGGAGTTTTAACTTCAGTAGTAAAGTGCTTTCAATATTCTTTGGGATGCTGTACTTACTATGTCATTGAATCACCTTTGTAAAAGAAAAAAGGAAAATGGGTGAATAGATTTCCTCTTGGCTCAGAGGCCACATAATTATTGATCCATAATTTATTGCTATAGCGAGTATAATAATATCTACACATATAGACAGAGAGGAAAAAAATTAGCAAGTCACTATGCTTTGACCATGATTGTAATTGGATGTTTCAGTTTTGATGAATTTAACCTATTAAAATTGGGAAGTTCGATTTTTTTAAAGATTTTTCCCCTCTTTTTTAAAGTTTTTTTTTTAGGTCATCTTCATTTGAGTACCTAGAACCAGTGTTTCATGAAAAATATTTGTAGTTTTGTATTCTTTACAGAAGGATTTCTCTTAAGGGATGAATTAGGAATTAATACAGTGTTCCCAAGTACTGAAAACACTGAAATGTAGTCTTTGCAATAAGGACACTGTCCTCGACCTGTCATTGCTGTGGTAAAATTTACTGTGCTTTGAATAAGAGATCCCTCCACTCAGAAAGTTCTTAAACTTGAGGCAAAACTATCAACAACAGCAAAGCTAAGAGCACTTATTGCCCATGTTTTCAGTTTGTACATTTAAGATTTTCTTCCCATTTTACAAAGAATGCGTGTGAGGGGGTGACTGTATTTAAAGGACAAGACTTGTTATCTTACTATTGCAAAATACTTTTGAAAGGCAGTTTTTGCAGAATTGAGAAATCGACAATGTTCTGTTGGCAAAAGGATATTGATTCTACTTTGAAATTTTAAGCATTAAGGGTACAGTTCTGGAAATCATTCCTTAATGCCAGGTTGATCTAATCTTCAACTTGGCTGAGAGACATCATTGATTTATTGTTGCTTGTGTAAGTTCTGCTATTTTCTCCCCCCCCCCCCCCCCCCCTTTTCAGTATTTATTTTAAAGGACAGTGTTGTCTAAGAATGTGTTTATTTACCAGCAATTATAACTCCCTCGGGGTGGCTTTCTGAAGGCAGTGTGTCAGAGGCTCTCCTGCTCCTCATGTTATGATGGAGGAGGAAGTTGCGTTGTAACTAACAGAGAAATTCTAGTGAGTCAGAGCTTGTTTTGATCTGCATTTGAAAAACACTGGACTGAACTTCCACTGTTCTTTATTTATTGCCTGATTTGGGCAGAAGGAAGGGCAATTTCTATCCTTACAATTTTTGATGTTACTGTGTTTCTGTGTTTCTTTAAGTAATTGCTACTTTATGAAAATAATGTGGGTTGCGGTGTTGCCATAGGCTGTGTGTAAGGCAAACTATAATGTAACATGACGAGGTGAAGGAGCGCTTTTCTGGAACAGGAAAATTCTAGGTAGTAATAAACCTGCCAAGGGTGAAAAATACCTGAAGCACATAATGATGCATTACTGAGGTTCACAGCCAGTTACCCTCAGGTGGTTTCCAAAGCTTACTCCTTTGTGTTTGTGGTGTACTCACTTCAAACTCAAGTGCCCATATAGTGCACAGAGAGACATCAACTCTCCTGTGTAGAGTCATCTCTCACATTTTAAGTTGCCGAAAAGTAGGATATGTGACTCTGTGCTCATTGTTTTGAGGGGATTATGGGGAAAGAAAAGGAGGGACAAGGGGCAATGAAAGATTTAGCCAATAGGTTATGATTTGGGACTTATGAATGGATGCAGGTAGTTGTAGTGTTTCCTCACTTCCTGAGCTGCATACAAGAACATGCAAAACCCTTGTGTCCACTGATAGTTGAGCTGTTGGAATGGCATATTTAATTTCATTGACAGTTTCTGGAATTTTAAGGTACGTGATCTCCAAATGATGCTATGTGATGGAACCTCTGGCCATGTTGCTGGGGGTTTATAGGTCTTAAGAGGCTTCACAAGGCCCGTGTAATATAACCAAAATCATCAAATTTGCTGTACATACTGAAAGTATGGGGCCTAATGCATGTATGTATTCCAATAAAAGCCTACAACAGCTCTTCAGGTGAGTGAATCCTGGATGAGTACTCCAATTATCCTTCCTTCCCTATCTTTCCCAGTGTAACATCTCGCACCTATCACCTAGATCTATCACCTTCTGCATACACCCATCACCCAAGGGAAGACTTTCAGCCAATTCTTTCATCTGCACAAACCCACACAAACAATCCAGTGTTGCTGCTCTGTAAGGCTGTAACTCCTCCTTTGCTGCTGCTCTCTGAGTCAGAAGGTGCAGGTCCCGTGCATGACAGGGCAGTGCAGACTCTTTGGCCAAGGTGAGCCAAAGCCACTGCTTCCAGGTGTCCTGGGTTAGCCATATGACCTGTTTGTATCCCCAATCGTCCCCTTGCTTATGCTGGACATTAAGTTCTGCAGCTTTAAGTTGGTCCAAGGGAGACAGTGAAAGTGAAGGTGGAGGAAGAAAAACACTCGCCATTTGTCTGCAGGATACTACGAACCAAGGTCAAGAGAGCAGAGAGGCTGCATTCCAGCAGACAGCGTTATCTCTTTTTCTTTTTTTTTTTACTCACTCTGTTGTGGGGGGTGCTGCCCTAGCTCACAGCGGAGGGTTTTTTCCTCGGATTTTTTTTTCCCCGCTTTTTGCAGGGAGAGACTTTGTTTCTTTTGCTGGGAATTTTTTCTTTTTTTCCTCTTCCTGGGACTGGTTGGCATCGCGTGGGCCCAGGACACCGGGGAACCCCCGGGGGGCCCCCCCCCCACCCTCGCCGACTTCTACAGCCGGGCCCGGCAATCGTCCCCCCACTGGAGAACTGAACCGGACTCAGACGGACTCTGAATCTACCATCTCTTCAGAGGAAGGAGAGGTTTCATTGTTTTCATATTATCCAATTTTTCCCTATACTTGTAAATATTCTATGTGTTAAATAAATAGTTTTTTCCACTTTTCTCTAAGGAAATTCTTCCCGGACCGGTAGGGGGAGGGGCGATTGGAATCGGCTCTTCCTAGAGGAGACCCCCCAGAGGTTTCCTCCTAAATATTTGCCCTAAACCAGGACACCAGGATAAATACATAGCTGTGAAAAGCCCTCTGCCAAAGCTCCTTGCATTCTCCTGACCTCCAACTAACCCTTTCCCCTGGCTGTTCTATGGTATAAGGCAAGCTTTAAGTAATTTTCTTTTCATATCCAGTTTGAAACTCTGGAATGTGATTAGTGGGAGTGCTGAACATCCTAGCAGCAGCACGTAACATTAGGAGCACTGCTATAAAATAGATGGTGCAGTATAAAAAGTGCTAAATGCGTTACAAAAGCCAGACACTTCGTTTCTCAAGCTCTATGTTTGTAATGAGTATAGAATTTTGAGTTCAATGTACCTTATTCCTTAATTTGTAAAATGCTCCAGTGAGTGGAGCTTTAGCAGTGCCGTTGTGAAAGGAAATCAGTGGAACCTTACCAAGATGCCAAGTGTCTGTACATCTCTACTGCTTTGGTCTCATAAATGAGGAAGATACATTGCATGGTATTTTTGTGGTTCAGTTCATAAAAGTTTCAATGATGTTTGCAAAACCAAGATAATGATACTTGCCTACCTTGCAGTGTTGCTAAGGCCAGACTGCATTCATGATTGTGAGCCTGTCTGCTGCCCTTAAAACAGAGCCTTGCAAATATGCATATTTGCAATATGCAAATATCCAATATTCACTTCACAAAAGACAAATTTGATGGAATTTGAATTATTTGAATTAGTAGAACTTCTTGGAAAGCATGCTGAAAACCTGGGAACAGGAGGACACTGTTCTTCTGTAACTTATGGCTAAGAATGATTTCATACAAATCTCAGCTGGTCAGCTTGGGCTTTGAATTCCCACGTTGATATTCAGATGGGACACTTGAACCTGGAAAGTCAGAAAAGAGTGGTGGTTAAGCACCCGCTTTTAAACTGAAAATTAGATATGCAGATAAAAATTGTTCATTTCTACAGCAGTTATGTACTATCCTGTAAATCAGAGAGTGTAGGAATTACTTTAGATAAGAATTACCCTTCAGCTGTGTCAGTGCTTAGCAATGAAAATCAATTGTTTATGTGCTTCCCTTTAAAGTTTGTGTAGATCCTCCTCTCAGAATACCTTCCTAACACAGAGAAATGCCCATTACTATGGTCAGTATTGTCAGCAAAGGTTTTAAACACAGATGTTATCCCTCTGAAGCCAGGGTGGCTAGTCACATGCCTTTTGAAGTTATGTATTAAGCCTTGGATTTATCTTGCCTAAGTGCTGTAATTTGAGAGTCTGTTTTGCTCAGCTCTCTTTATGGTCAATGAAGATAATTATCTCTAAAATAATTTAGATTTTTAGAAGACTTGAAGGGCCTTTTGAAGCCATGTATTTCCCTTTTACTGGCTTTAGAGAGGGGATCAGCTCAGTAGTATTTTAATGTCCAGCATTTGGCAGAACTGCCTAAACAAGGTGAGAGAAAACTGAGAGCTGGTGAACTGGAGTTAAAATCTTCAGGATTTTAAACAACATGTTCTAATTACCCAATATAGATTATTTTATCTATGTGGTGGTTTGTTTCTTAACTATGTCAATGAGAATCAACATGTAGGGTTTTTCCTAGATGACAAAAAAAGATTGATTTACTTCTAGTAGTTCTGTATAGATATGTATGCTCACTCCTAGGGTGTTCATATTGGATCTTACGAAAAATTTCTTTATGTAAAGGGTGGTCATGCACTGGACCAGGCTACTCAGGGACGTGGCTGAGTCACCATCCCTAGAGATGTTAAAAAGTCATGTAGATGTGGTGCTTAAGGGTATAGTTTAGTGGTGGGCTTGGCAATGTATTAAGGATACATATGACTGCTGAGCTGTACTTATGGCTATCTCTGATCCCATCAGGAAAGGTCAAGGATTTTTTCTGGCCTTTGTTTCAACTCAGCCTTTGTGCTTTGATAAAACTTTCTTTATTCTTGCTTTTTCACCAGACAATTTCCTGCTTTGGCTACTCTTTCATGGGTTTGTGGGCCTTGCCTTTGCTCTTGGCCCATATCAGTCTCAGCCCAGACTTGTGCATTAGCCCTGATTTGTGCTGGCTGAGAGTCGGTTTTTTTTTTTAATTTTTGTATAGTTTTTCTCATCTGTCTACTCCAGTGTGTCTGTAACTCTTGCTCTGTTGAAGTCCTAATGGAGAACCACTTAAAGTGGACATTTAAGTCCAAAAGGTATTTAAGTCAAAAAAACTATGCTGGAAACAGGGTCCCACAAGATGTGTGGAGCCAAGTTGGCTGCACTAACCACACCCAGCAGTGATGACCTGCTGTCAGTCCTGTGGGGTTGGTTTTTTGAGACAATCTGCAAAGAAAGCTGAGTAATGGTGTAGTTTCCCTTTATACACCACCAGGATGTCTCTGTGCTTCATGGACTTCCTGATGTCTGATGGAGACATTATGGGAGCTCTGCTCCCGTGGTTTACACATATCTTTGATTCTACTCCAGAGCAGAATCCATAAAGTTAGTGAGACATGAGAAAAAGATTCCAGCAGACCTTTATATACCCAAGAAAATTTCATTACTATGACTTTGCCTTTTTTCCCCCTTTTTCATTCATCGCCCCCCCCCTTTATTTTTCCAAATAAGAGTCTTTTAAACCTTTCTCTCTTCTTACTTACATTTTTTAAGACACTTTTATCTTCATAAATACAGACGAGTAGTATTCCACATTTTCTTCTTGAGCACTTGGAACATCAGCCAAATAATTTCCAATAATTTCAGATGAAAAATATTTAATGTGGGAAAAAACATGTAAGGCAGAACAAACATCCATTTCTAGGTGCAGATCTCATTATCTCTCAGACCTATAATTTTAATTACTTACATGAGCCATCTTCTTGACAGACATATTGAGAATAATTTAATTTACCCCATAAAATGAAGATGCAGTATAATGGTTGGAGGGTTTTTCCTATCTTTATTCAACTGGGGATTTGAAGCAATGCAAAATTCCTCAGATGCACAATGCGGAAAGTAATTGGTTGCTCAGGTTATGAACCATCCAGATTTCTCATATTTAAAATTATTAAAATGGTTATGAACTTAATCAGTCTAGTACTGAGACATATACCAATAATATTTTAGGTAATATGACACAGACTTTGTTCCCTGTCTTCAGTGTAGTTGTTAATGTGTACACTTCTGTTTTCAAGAGGAAATTTTCTATTTATTTTTTAAATATTTAGTCGAAAGAGTATGTGTTAAATATCTTGAGTCATAATTTTTAAAACTATTCCAAAACGGATATGTACACAAGTATGTAAATATGCACATGTTCCATACAACTGCTTATGTGTGAAAACACACAAGGTTTACAAGCTGGTTCCTAGATATGTCAGTATGTCTGTAATGTGAATGCTTGTGATTCAGAAAATGATTTAAATATATTTAATGTCTAATAAAATTATTAAAATGCAGATATTAAAAATACTATAACTTAATTTCTAGAATTCATACCTAGTATACTGTATTCAAAAATCTGCGGTGGTGGACATCCCTATTTTAAAAAGGCTGTATTTCAAAAGGTAGGGGAAAAAACCCAGAAAAGTACTTTTACATGGATTTGATCCAACACCCAGAAAAGGAAAGGAACTGACTTCCACTGACTTCAGTTGGAAATTTAAGATCAGACTGCAACTATAGGTGAGCTTTTTTTTTAACTTCTATTAGACAGATTGGAAAAATGAATATGAAGTAGGCAAGATTGTGCAGTCTTGTATTTATAGGAAATGACAAACTTAGTGGTTTAGGGCTCAGGGACTGAATGGCTTTGATACAAGGGATCCAAGTTTCAGGCTCCTCGTGACAGATCAGAGTCTTGTCTTGAAGCCTTTGCAACTGTGCTCTTCTGCTTGTTTTGGAAACAAGCTGGGAAAGAAACTCCAAGGAAAAGACTGTTAAAAATAATACTAAATCTCGTTCATGTAATGTGCAGTTTAGAGAAGCAGTTTAAAAATGAATATTGTGGAAAAATTTCAGACTAATTTACATGTGAAAGTTGGGTTTCCTGCATTGTATGTAAATGTCTTTAGTAGACATTACTCAGAATAAGTGGTTTGGATGAAATTTCTGGAAAGGATCTCAGCTTCAAGAATTCCTGAGTGTTTAACTTTGCGGTGTTAAGGTTGCTTCCTTCTACTTCATATCTCTACAGTGTATTGGCCACTTTAAATAAAGAATAATATATCTATTAAGAAATAATTGATTACTTAATAATTAAGAATATATATAATGAAATAATTGGTGACTTTCGGCAAATGTAACAGTAAAACATAAATTTGTCGTCTTTGTTGCAGACATTATATAAGAGTCATTTAATATTTTTTTGTCTTGTGAAAAGCATGAGGGCTTTCCTTTCCATTTCCAAAAACAGTCCGCATGAAGTTCAGGAGAATGTCTTCTTCTCTGAAACTTCACAACAGTGTTTTTAATTTCTTCCTGTATGCCAGTGTTTTTCCCCTCCATTACCTCATTAACTTTCTCCCCTATAGTCTGCCCTGACAATATCTTCAGCTTTTTGCTGTGTTCTCCACCATCCACTCTTTTGCTGTGCAGCCTGGGATGACTCCCAGGGATGAGGGAACACTTTGGCTGTTTGAGCCACTCAGGGGCTGAGTGCCTAGTTGACCGTTGCCTGTCACAGACCATGAACAGCACTTAAGGCCTGAACTCTTTTCTAGCTATTTGGTGATTCTTGCCAAACTTAAAGGAGCTTGCCATTTTTGAAGACAAAATTTGGTTTAAATTGGGTGGTGAATTTTAAAGTTACTTTTGGCTGATTCACCAAGATGCAGAGAAAAAAAACCTGGCTAAAAACACAGCCCAGAATTCTTTACTTCCCCTTAATTCAGAAGAAGACAGTCTTGAAAGACTAGTTAATATGAAAGTATGTCCAGTTTTTGATTACTTAGGTGTTTACCTTTTGGCTTTTTTTAGGTTCAGCAGATAGATCGTGTAGTAGAAGTTGTGGAGGAAACTATTAAAGGTAAGCACCACACTTGAACTGATTGCAGCTGGTCTGAAACATGTAAGCATTAGCAGAAGTGTTGCTGGTGTGTACTTTTTTCAGCCTTACACTTGCTTTGTGCTCTAGCTGAATGTTTGGGCAGTGCTATACTTTGATATGTATGCTTTGTGTAAGTAATAATTTCAGAGATGTTTTCTGTCAGGAGCTCTGTGGGCTGTTGGTTTCATACGTAAATGATCAAAAGGAGACTTCAAGAAATGATTTAATCAGTGGAGGTTGGTGTAGAGTTTTGTATAAAACTCCTGCTCTATCTTAATTGGGTGCTACACTTCTACTTTTGCATAATTCTCTGTTATTTTCTTCTTTTCCAATGTTTTGGCTTACTTCCCTGAGCTCTTCTCAGCAGGACAGATAAATGATCTTCTGGTTTAATGTTCTTTTGTAACTGTGTTCCTTGTTCTCTCTGGCTTTGTTCATGTGTGTGCACTCTTAGTACTTTGCAGTGAAGGAGGGAAAAAAAACAGTATTGTTTCTGCAGCCTGACCAGTAAGCATTTGCTTTTAAATAAATTTATTTGTCTGGATCTTTCTGGGTTACCTAAGTTTGTCTCCATTACTTATCAGGCTATAAAAATTACTGTTCCATGAAGCTTTATATTATAAGGTTTAGTTTAATTGGCTGTACTTTCAATATAAACAAATGTGTAGTTCACAAGACATTGTCATTAACTTTAATGCTGGAGTATGATTTTTTTTTGAACTACAGGATGACAGTTTAAAGCAGTACAAATTTTTAAAAGGAAAAAAAAAAGGAAGAAACCCAAAACTTTTATCATGAAATTGTGTAGTGTGGAGTAAGGCTTCTATAGCTTGTGGTTTGAAGGCCTTAAGATTTCATGTTGCTTTGAATGCTTTCAGAAATGAAACTTGTACTTTTATGTACTCCCAACCAAAACTTTTCCCTGTTTGTCCTTAACTTACAGCATCTGTTTTTGGGGATACCACCTACTTGACCTTATAAACAAAGAAGAAATACTTTCAGCACATATTTTTTTATTTAATTAGCTAAACTGTTTTCCCAGAAAGATCATGGTGTTCATGACAATATCTTGGAAATGAGGATGCTTCATGGTTTTTATAGCAGCATGGTATTTCAGATCCCTATCTGCTTTTTCCTGAATTTTATTTGTTCCTAAGGGAGTAAGATGATAACCTGGGTCAGCATGCCCTCCCCTTATGAAAATGAGCTTTGTAATATTTATACTGACTCCAGATATTACTGCTTTTTCGATAACATAATTACTCAGGTTATGGTGACTGAATGTTATATGACAAGGAAGAGTACAAATAATCTAACAGTAGCTGTCAAAATAATGATTTTCACTGAATGGATTTTTAGATTGCATTTTAAACATTGATATAATTCTGGAAAATAATGTTCATAGGAATGTTAATGTACATTTAACCTTTAAAAAGTGATTTTTTGGAAAGATTTTTCCTTTCTAGCTTAGTAAAAGTAATTTGATTTAGAAGGAGAAAGCGAGCTGCTCAATTCCATATGCCACATAGTGGCAATTCCATCAGGGATTTCCCAAAAGGTAATGGAACACAGGATTTCTGAAGTTCTATTGGGAAAAAAAAAGAAAAAAACCAGCTCTCAGGTTTAAGAGAGACATTGACATACTCGAGAGAGTCAGACAGACAGAGACTATTAAGAGGCTGAGATTGGAGCATTTCTCCTCTTAGGAGAGCCTGAGAAGGCTCAGGGAGGGGGTTACATCAAAGTATAGAAATACCTGAAGAGAGGCTGCAAAGAGAAGTGGGACAGACTCTTTTCAGTGGGGCCCACAGGCAGGACCAGAGGCAACAGGCACAAAAAAGCACAGGAGGTTCCCTCTGAACACCAGGAAATGCATTTTGCCTGTGAGGATGACCAAGCACTGGCTCAGGTGAATGAGGGAGGTGGTGGAGACTCCATCCCTGGCTGTATTCAAATACTATGGACATTGTCCTGGGGAACTGGCTCTCAGTGGCTCTCCTTGAGTGAGAGGGTTGGACAAAATGGTCTCTAGAGGTCCTTTCCAACTGTAACCCAACTCTGGCAATAAAATTACAAAGGAAGGAAAATCAAGTTGCCACAGATCATAGCATACGATAATGGCTTACTTTTGTAAAAGCCAGCCATAAAAATGAGAACTTTTATTTTTATTTCTTTAATATATTTAAATAGGCTGCATTAATTTATATATTTTGGAATCACCCATAAATGGAGAAGAATGTGAAGCTCTTTTTCAGTATGTTTTATGAAGAATCTAGCTGTGAACTTCCATTATCCAGGTGAAGTAAAATACTGTCGATAACAGGACTGTTGATTAGAATATTTTATTATATAAAATTGATATATGGTAGAAGATTAAATTAGTGTAAGATCAAATAAAATTTAACACTTTGTTTTCATGAGTCTGCATCATTAGTGCTAATGCTTTCAGGAGGTGATGTGGGACGGGAGATTAAATATGAATTCTGAATTCAGAAGCAATTTACACCAGTGACTTTTAAGTTGGGTATCTTTCATAGTTGAACAACACAATTTTTTTCACCCTTTTTTTAAAAGAAAAGCTAAAAGTGGCATGGGTGGTATCCTCTTTAGAGTGGCTATGTACATATTGAAAGCTTAAAATATTATATATTGAGTGTTTAAAAAATATTTGACTGAATAAGTGGAACTTCATAGTGTCTTCGCTCTGTAGGACAGCTCTGTAGACTGGTCAGCTGAACAGAGTTGTCTGCTTTTTCTGTCCAAATTCCAAGGCGGAACGTTACCTTGTTGCTAGTTTTGGGTTTAAAAGTCTAGCTTTCCCTGGCTTCTAATTTCTAAGTGGAAATTGTTTCTTAGTTTTGCTTGGATGGTTGAATTTTGTAGTGCACAGTGTACAAAAAGGAAAAGTTGGTAGAAAGATTTTTTTTTCCCTTATTTCTTTTTTTTCCTAGTAGTCATCTTTTTTGTTTTTTATGAAAATGTCTCCCCTGTTGGATTTGGTTGAAAGCTTTCTGAACTCCCAAAGAAAATTGATTTCTTGGAATTATTTAGAACTCTTTGTATGAAATATGAAAGGGTTCCTTCTAGCTTTATTTCTCAGTCTTAAGGGCATTGTCAGGAAGACCTTTTCAGAACAATACCACTCTGCTGGGTTGGGAGATGGTAGTTTCAAGAAATATATCTTTCTGGTGGTCTTTACCACATCTCTATGAAGACAGTGTAATTGTTAGTTCCCAGCTCTCAATTGAGATAATTCTGATAAACACTTTTATGTGACTTTATCTTTTTATCCTGCTTCATCAGAAAATGGAAAAGAAGGATGTGCATGTTTGTTGTTGCACTAAAAGCCAAGGGAGAGATTTCACATATTTATGCCATCCTAACTTTTATCACAAGTGTTGAATTGAATCTTTGAAATTTCCTAATTATCAGGTAAATTATCAGGTAAATTGTCACTTCCAGAAGTGATCTTCAATAACAGTGCAATATTTGTATGCAGGTCATGTCTAATTAATATTTACACTGTGTCCCAAGATATATTTTAACTAGAGGCATCTGCATGTACTTTTCATATGATATGGTAATTTATAATCTGAAACCTCTATATTGCCTGTGAGGAATTAGTCAAAATAATTAATTCACAATCTCAGAATTGAGTTTCTCAAAGCGACAGCCACAATTGTATAGTCAGTGTGTCTTAGTTTTCCTGATAAACAGAATGGTTTTGTCATGCAAGGTTCTGATTTAACAGTTTAGTAAACCTTGCTTCATCTGCACATTGCCCAAATTGTAAATCTGGATTACAGCAATTTTTACATTAGGGCACCTGCTCCACTCATAGTTTTCCAGTAGTGTGTTAAGATGACACAAAGAGTTAGGAAAGCATTGCTTAGGAGTTGTGGTGTCTGTGAGCTAGGTAAAAACAGGCCTATAATTGATGTATGTTCCATCACTTTGTAAAATGTCTGTATACTATAAAAAAGTTATTTGGAGTGATCAGTCTGTATACTGTGTTCCAATAAGCTAAAGGTTTGTATGTGGTGGGAATTGCAGTCTGCTCAAGTCAACTTTTTATGAACCACTCTAAACTCTGTCTTTAAAAAAACCTGTGTGTGTTTACACAGGCTTGGCTATAAACAGTTTATAGTGGGCAAGAGAATACATTTGTTCTGCATTTTAGAGGAGAAATGTTAACTGCTTAATGCAGAAATTCCTCATTTCTGGCTTTGAATTTAGGTCTTCAGCAATTTAAGTATTTCCCCCTTCATTTCTAGACATGCTCTCAAATCCCATGTTATTAAGGGTTTCTGGGGGTGGGAGGCGTGGGAGAGTATTTGTGTACAGTCTGCTTTTAGCTTAGGCCTTAGGGACATGAGGGGCATGGGTTGAATTGAGTTTAGTCCATATTGTGTCTGTCTAATGCTTTCACAAAACATAGTTTTACAATGGGTCATTAGACCTGATTATAAAAAATAACCAGAGGAAATTACTTCAGGGTTGAGCCCTTTATACTTAACATAACCTTTCTCGGTTTCAGTCATGATGACCTGGCTGGTGAAGTTGCCCATCCATTCCCAGTTTAAACATTGATCATTATTTGCTAAACTGTTTAATTGTCCTCATGTGGTTAGCAGTTATGAATTCCTGATAGTTTCAGAGTCTGTCTGTATGAAAATGAGATAAACTGTATCTATATTATATATAGGCTAAAGTGTGGAATTTATACTGGGTTGTCCACCTGAGAGTGTGTATATCTATGTACATATATGAATCCCAGAATATTAAACAGTATTTCTATGTGCTGCTTGATTTCCCTATAATCTGCTGGTAACAGTAGATAAAATAGTCTCTTCAATTTTTGTGTTTGTGGGAAGAGTAGCCTTGACTTAAGAAGCTGATGACAGGCCAAATGAAGAATAAAAATTGGAGGAGTCAGGAGTTCCTATTTGAGGAAAAGTATCATTTGGCTCCCAGTCAGGAAACTGACTGTTTGTGCCAAAGTGCAGCTTAAGGAGGGTCAGAGGGAGGGTAGTGGCCTCATCAAGTCCCTGTTTCTGTTTCTATCTCCTTTGAAAGGACATAGAAAGGCAGGGGAGGGGAGCCAGTTTTGGGTGGGTTGTTTTATTTATTTCACTGTGTGGTGGGTTGACCTTGTCTGACTGCCAGACCTCCACCCAGCTGCCTTCTTGCTCCCACTCCTCACGAGGGCAGTGGAGAAAATAAGATGGAATAACTCTTGGGTCATGATAAGGACAGGAAGATCACTTACCAGTTACCATCATGGGGAAAACAGACTCGACTTGGGGGAAATTAATTTAATTTATTGCCAATTAAAAATAGAATAGAGCGATGAGAAACTATAGCTACCCTCCCCCACCCCTCTTCTTCCCAGGCTCAGCTTCACTGTCTCATCCCAGACTGCTCCATCTTCTCCCCCTGAGTGGTGCAGAGGGGTGGGGAGTGGAGACTGTGCTCAGCCCAGTACAGCCCCTCTCTGCCACTTCTGCTTACCCACTCTGTTCTCCTGCTCCAGTGTGAGGCATTCCTATGGGCTGTGAGGATCCAAGAACTGCTCCAGCATGGGTCATCTGCAGGGGGTGCAGTCCTTCAGGAACAGGCTGTGCAGTTACTGCCGGGAGCCCTGCTCCAGGCTCCTGCTCCCGTGCTCTGCCACAGGCTGCAGAGGATGGTCTATTTGCTCCCCTGTGCTCTTCTCCAGTGCCTGCAGGGGAATCCAATGGGGTGCCTGCAGCCCCTCCTCCTCCTCTTTCTCTTCCTCCTCCTCCTCTTCTCACCTTGCTGCTCACAAGCCTTTCCCTCAAACTTTTTTCCTTCCTGCCAGGCAGTGTTTTTCCCTTTCTTACACCTCTGACAGTTGAGGAGCTCCACTGCTCTGTGGCAGGGCTGCTGGAGCCGGCTGTATCTGGCACTTGGCAGCCCCAGCCTCTCCTCACAGAGGCCCCTCCAGCCTCCTCCACACTCCCCAGGAGCAGCACCACGTCCCTAATGATATTTCGAGGAGGTAGAATTGTCTCTTAAACTGAGACTGTGGAAAGTAAAGGTGTTAACTGGAAAAACTGTATTCAAGGCAGGCTGGATAAGGCCTTGAGCCACCTGGTGTAGTAGGAGATGTACCTGTCCATGGCACAGGGTTTGGGACTAGATGATCTTTAAGGTCCTTTCCAATCCCTTAACATTCTATGAGTCTATGAATTTGTGCCAGGGGCTGTGTTTGACAGACTTAAGAAAGTTGGGTGGGATTGAAATAATGTTTTCAGTGGGCAATACACAGAGCTACAGTGAGTCAGTAACTTGGAGCCATGACTGTGACTAAAAGGTTCATCCATCACTCGTTTTTATGTATCAATCACTGAGGTTAATGTCATAATGTGGTACATGTCACCTGCCTCTGTTTTGTGTGACCTGGATTGGAAATTTTGGAGATACTCCTATTTAAACAAAATTATAATTTTTTTGTTGTTGTCTAAAGCCAAAGCATGATAGGTAGACTGTCATTACTCAAGCAAGTAGCTTTTTTCCCCCCCTTTCTGTTATTTAAGAACTACTTCGACAACAAGCATTGGCTTATAAAGGACCTGGCTGGAAGGTGTCCCACTGTATGGCTTTTAAACAAAGGTTTTTTCATGCAGCCAGATGCTTCAGTGAGAGCACCGGGTTGCGTTTTGATTGCCCCTTTCTGACTGCTTACTAAAAGTGTGATGTACTGAAAGGTACTGATGAGTTCAAAATAGTAATATCATGATTTGTGCTAATATCAATTTGGGGAGTTCAGCTTTGTAAACTGTAATTTAAATAAAAATGTACAGCATGATGAGGGATATACAGTAATTGTGGAGAAACTGTTTCTGCAAAGGCAGATTTTAATTGTTTTTGTAAAACATCAATAGTGATGTGACTCAACATTAAAATTGTCCCTGCTGGGGCAAGAGATTTCTGTTACCATCAATTGGTTCTTGTTCCTACAAGAAAGTTTATTACTGTTTTTGCTGTGCCTGTTCAAATGCTTTTGGGCATGCAGTGACTATTAGGTGTGTGAGATGATCCAGGCTTTAGATAGGTTTTCTAATTACTTTTCTCAGTGTAGTTATTTTATTGATTTCATTTTTAAATCTGATAGAAGTGACTGTTATGACTGTCATTGTTATAATTTTATTGTGTAAGTAGCTTAGAGAAACTGAATGGGAGATAAATGGTGCCACAGAACAAGAAAACAAGCAATTTGGGGGAAACACAGCAAAACTGTCATTGCTCAAGTGAGCCTGTGATGTGCCTTTTCTTCCAGACCCATATATGTTCTTTTTCACACTTTGAGTGTGAATGACTATCCCTATTTTTCTGTCCTAGTCACACTGGTTAGACTCAGCCTGGATTCAGCTCGGTTAGAGAATCCTCGTGACTGGTAAATGTAAAGATACATTTTGCATACAGGGAGAAGTTTGGCACAACATTTCACTCTAAGGCTAAATTGGTTCTGTTCAGGCTGCACACCCCAAAACATTAGGCAAGTTACTTGTGCTGCTGCAGCTGGTTCTGACAATCCTCCTTTCAGCACTTCCCTTCCTCAGAATGCAGCCTGTTTAATCTGATTCAAAATGCCTTTTCCCTTGGAAGTTTGTCTCCGGGATCTCCTGAGGTTGTGAGCAGAATCTTTGATCCTAATCAAATGCATTTCTTCACAGAGAGGTGAGGACAGAGGGTCAGGGGAACTCTTCCTGTAGTCGATTCTTAGCATTGTCCTTCTGAGCTGTGGAATTGTAGCTGGCATTTTGAGCTCACAGGAGATTTAACGTTTAAGCACTTTTTCAGAAAGACAATAACATTGCATGATCCCAAAATAAGTAGGGTAAAGCTATTGAATCATGACAAAAAAAAAAAAAAGTAGTGCCTTAATAGAGCATTTGAAGTGTTTTTGCTGTGAGGGTGGAAAATACTATGGATGTGTCAGAAATGTTCTTGAATACTTCTGTTCCTAATTTACTGTGATGAAATTTTTACATGGACAGTAATTCCTTGTTAATAGTTATATCTTTTTCAGTTATGACTTGTTGTACAGTATGGTTTTAGTGCTCATGTTGTTATGATTGAGTCATACATTGGAGACATACCAAGAATAAAGAGGTATTGCATGTTTAATGGAGAGAAAGTGGTGTACAAACTTTAGCAATCTGGGACACTTGTGGACTTATTCTGAATATCTTGGTTTTGAATTTATATAAAATGAAATTTTAAAAGCTCCTGTCTTTGCCAGTGTGACACTCACATTCCAGAGTCTTCCAAAGCAGTATTATTGTTGGATGCTAATTCAAGTGCAACTCTTAGTAATTCTCCATATTTCAAGCTAGTTACAAACATGCTGTGTGCTATATGCTTAGTAATACCTGCACATTTCTATAAAGCTTTTTGAGTTGGTATAGGGTGGAAGGCAATCTCTTTATGAAAGAGTTTTGAATGCAGAGACTGGATCAAACATACCACCTGCTATCAGCATCCTAATGGGAATTGGATGCCTGGCCCAAGGCATGGTGCAATGACACACAAGGAAAGATCAGTAACTCTGACAGCATTACTCTGAATTATTAACCCTGTCTCTTGTAATGAACCCAGTTCCTGCCTACACCCGATGAAGGAGTTTGACTGTTACAGAACATTCCCATCTTCACTGATCTAGAAGAGGAATAATTTATATTAGTTGCATGTTCAGGAGCAGGGCATGTACCTTTCAGTTAGGTTTGGCTTTTCTTTGCTCCCTGAATTTACTTGGGACAGGAAATCCCACTGATGACATTCTGGGATGCTAATGTGCTGCTGGCCAGCTAAGGTTGGTTTGGGTAGGAGTATCCACACAGCAAAGTCCTAAACCAATTAATGTCCTTGTTTTTGCACTTGTGTGTGTCTGACAGCATGTGATTGCTCTGGGGAGCTTGGGAATTCCTTTGAAATCAGTCATGTCTGCTGTGGGACAGCATGTTTGTGCTGCAGGGCAGGGAGGAGAGATGGGAGAGGAGCTTATGGTCTGCCCTTGCTTGATGCTTCTTTCAGTCTTCATTACTGCTTTTAGTTCTTCTTTACACTTCTTCCTTTCTTTCATTTTTCTTTGAAGAATTTATTACTTTGTTTCCCCTTTATATGCTTTTACCTTCCTTTCCTTAGCTATGCTGCTCCTGTGTGCTATTTTTTTCCACTGCTAACCTTGAGGAAAGGAAACTCTCTATTCATTAGAACCAAACAGTGGTGGAAGGAAATGTGTGCAAGAGTACATGAAATAGTGCTTAATCCTGTTCCCTAAAGATACTGGAGAAGATCAGACAGGTTGGTGAGAGACATCTGAGAGGTGCAGAACAGTGCATTGGCAGCTGAGCTGTGAGGAAAAAAGTGTCTTTCAGGAAATGGTGAATAACCTCTAAGCATAGTGATGTAACTGGGAAAGGGTAAGAATGGGTAACAGAACAAGCAGAAAACAATAGAAATGGTTGCTGCCAAGGCTGGGGTTTCCTGCATCTTTGAGGATTTTCTGTAAAATCATGGTTTTGAGCTGCTTGAGGTAGCTGCACCGAACTTAGAAGCTAATAGCTGAGAAATCTGTGTATGACAGGAGTTGTGTTTCAGAGTCACACTGTGCAGGTCCAGAGGGGTGTGCAGGGATGGGGAGGGACCTTCAGTGGGTGCCCTCTTCCATTTTCAAGCAGATACAATTTTCCAGCAGTTCTTGAGGGGTGACAGCCTACGGACAGAGTGAAGCTGACTATTTTTTAAATAATATAGATAATATAATATAGATCTACTAGTATCTGATACAATGCTGATAGCCAGGTAAAGATGACTAAAATTGACTAATCCAGGCCACTTCGCCCTTTCTTATTCTTATAATAAACTAGGAAAGTACCAGTCCCATTTGAATCTGTTCGCTTTAATATAATTAACATGCTTCTGTGGTTTTAGGTCACAGGGATCTGATGGTAGCCTGAGGTTCACAGTACATTTAATACTATAATCTTACAGCAAAGAAATTCCATTACCTGTTTCCTTCATATATTTATATTTCAGGATTGGGCATTCTCCATCAATCCTGAAGCACACACATTTATGATTAAAATTATATAGACGTGCCATTAAAACTGTGCTACTCTTGGTTTCCATTTTAACAAGTGAAAATAGATGCCTTGAAAATATTTTCATTTTGCATATTGAATTACCAAACTAGAAACATTTTAATGCCCTCTTTTAGACTAACAGTAGGATTTAATATCCTGATTAATTCATTCCAACCTCATCCTTCTTGCAGATAGTCAAGTAATGTGAATTGCATCCTCTGACTTCTATGTAAAGATGAGTTTAATATTAAACAATTCTCTAAACTAGAGAGCTCTGCTTCATTTAAAATTGCTCCTGGTTTGATTTCATTTGCTCCTGCTGTGGGTGATTCTGCTCTGCAAGTGTCCTTGCTGCACTTGGTTAGTACTTCTGTTATAATTTATATTAATTATCTACTGATTAGTGAAAAACTGTTCTGAAGCATGACCTAAACCACTAATTAACTTTTTCACATTTTGTTTTGTTTTTACTTAATGGAATTTTATCTGCTGCTAGACTGTGTGGATGTAGAAAAGTTGTTTTTGTAGCAGGAGCAGTTAATAGGCCCAAATAGTTTAGGCTTTCCTATCTAACCTGACTCGATCTGTTTATCTTTAAGCTGTGTTTCAAAGTTTGCATTGTAGAGTGAGCCCTTAGAAAAGGAGTGGTGTTTGTTTGATTTTTGAGATGGAAAACTTATCATTGTGGTAATAGACTTGTGATTAACTCAGTTTTCAAAAATGTTGTACAAAACTTAATAAAAAAAAGGAAAGAAACAAAACAAACATGAAAAGAACAACTCCTTTTAAGTTTGGGACACCTGCTTTGCTTAGGTAAGTTATGCAACCTGTAAAGTCAGAGAGAAGGGAATTTAATCAGATAAAATGCTTTAGAAGTAAAGCTTAATTGCAGTGTTTTGACCCATTCTAAGCTTTGAAAGGAGGTCATGAATGAGATCTAAAATTACTACTTTTTCAGTTAAACTTGATGTTGGTCTGGGCTTAATAGTGCTGGTTAGACAATCTAAAAAAAAAAGTTATTTAGCCTTTTCCTAGTTGAGGATGGCAAAATATTTATTTTTAAGTTTTCTTGAAATAAGTATGAGGAAAAAAAGAGTTACAGCATGTGAAAAAGTATGATTCAGTGTTTATCAAGTTATGTTTTATTAATAGTAACAATTCTGTAAACAGATGCTTTAGTGATTACTTAAAATGAAACAAAATAGTCCTTGTATGGAGTAGGGGAAAAAGGATTTAAGGTCACAAATACTTTAATTGAGGGTTTTTTTTCTGAAGAAAAATAATTAAGTGTGCCTGCAACAGAAAGCACAATAGTGGGATGCTTGCTTTCTGGAAGCTTTGAACTCTGCTAAAAGTCATCTCCCACTAGAGGCATTTTTTTAGCCTCTGGTGTCTGGACTGAAAAGTTCAGGGATTTTGTTATTCTTGCGTAACCCACAGGTCTTACAAGCTTCATGTTAATTGGAACTTCAGTGCCATTCAGGAGTAATATGGGAAATATATTTTATGTGAGAATTAGCTGCTGTATTTGATAGCCAGGCCATAGATTTCCTGAGCTCAGGCACAGAGTTGGAGTGGGTGTTAGCATTCAGTGAATCACGTGGGAGATGGTCACAGAGCTGGGGTTTCTTTCCTGAATAAAGGAAGTCTCTGACGATAGGAGAAGCTCAGTCTTATTCTCTCCTATAAGTTATAGTCTATGTGTAGAACATCCTAATGTTGTGGGGGTGTTTGCCTGTTTGGGTAATACTCTCAGTATGAGAAAGGGAGAGCATGAACTAAATTCCTGTTAGAGAGCAGTAACTCACATGGCTATTCCTTGTGAGGGTCCATGTTTCAAGGAGATAATTATGCATTCTGAGACACTACTTTGAGAGGGGGGCAGGTTTTGTGGTTTGTTGTTTTAATTTTGTTTTTTAAACTTAAGAATGGTGGTTTGACCCCAATTCTAAGTGTGTGAATTTTAAATTTTGGGTAACTTGTTGTTGAGCCTGATTGTTTAAAGACTACTGTGAATCGTTCCACTGTATTTTCAGCCATAAATCCAAATATACCTTTAATATGGCACTGTAGCTGAATATTTAAAAAATGGATAAACCAGTTTATTCCAAGTAAACCACAGTATTAAGAAATACCAAAAGGAATGTTCTCTGTTTCTGGTTTAAGGCAATCACTTTTGTTATACAAGTGAATAAATGGTGCCATGCTTGTGGCTCTCAATGAAGCATTAGATTAGAAAATAATTGATGGTATTGTGAGATAAGGATATTGCTGTTATTCTCAGGGAAAGATAGAAGTGAATAATTTAGCAAATGCTAGCACCATATTACTAAATTTACCACAGGACGTAATGAAATTTTTGGTTTGAATTGGTCATAGGCTTTGTTGTGCTGGGTGTAGCTCAACTCATACTTTATAGTTTCATGCATTCTCCTCTTATTTTTTGGTTACTTTTTTCTTTCCTGAAATATTTGGAGAATTGAAGCTGTAGGGTTTACTATCAGGGAGTTTTCCAGGTTCAACAGACACATGCTTTATCTTCCTGCCAGTTTGAGTTGTTGCTTTCCAACTCTGTTCAGGTATCTACCATTAGCTTTCACTTGGTCTCTCACCTGCCTGTTCTAGGTTTTGTGGAGTAAATAATACAAGTCTTACACTTATAACTTGGGCACATTTTAGACTGCCTTATGCAATAATACACACAATTGTTTCGATTCTTCGTAGTTAGATCTTGCTTCTGAATATCAGCAAACCCTGTCATTTATACAGTTGTAGGCAGTTGGTGAAATTATTTGTATTTTACTCTCTGAATATTAATGGCTTAATATTAAAGTAGTTGTGAGGCAGTTTTCTGACCTGCAGTTGTCCTGGGGGGGTGAGGGAATATATGCAAATCTTGGTAGTCAACTTAGCCATGGATATGTGAGGATATGCTTCCCAGCACTTTCTCTCAGACTTATGGTCAGGTAACCTTGAAATGTGTTGGTTTTCCATATTATAAGCTAAAAAAGTATTTATACCTACTAATTTAAGTTTGAATTAAATTTTTGGGAAGAATCTTTTAATCCTGCCATACAACTCATTTAAATATTGTTGCTATGTTGTTGTTTGCTAGAGAATCTGAAAATGAGACTGCTTAGATAATTTTAATAATATAAAACAGAAAATGCAAGTGTGAAAAGATAATTGGATGAAATAATTTGCTCATTTTAAGATAATTTATTTTACCTGTCAGTGTCTCCTTTTAAATGCTCCAGCTGATGGAAATATATTATTACATCTCATTCTCATTTTCAGTCTTTGAAATATAAACACTACTTCTGAAGAAGACCAAATCAAAACAGCTATGATGAGACTTGTTCTTTGTATTGACTGCAGGTTTTTTTGTTTAATTTGAAGGTCATTCTGTGAGACTGCTGGGTCAGAAAAAGGATAATGGAAAACGTTTGGGGGGAGCACGACTGGATTTGCCAAAGATTAGGAAGAATCCACTGATAGAAATAATTTCCATCAATACAGGGTAAGAATCTTCCAAACTTACAAAACATTCAGTACTGCAAGGGAATTCCTTTTTTCTCTTTCTGCAGGTCTAGTGTACTACTCCTAAACTACACAGAAGGAGGCAGGATGACCACTTTTAAATAGTTTAAGATGTTAAATTACATCATTTTAAAAAATAAATTCTTGCTTATTTGGTTATGAGAAGGAAAGAGCATCTATGAGTTCCCCCCTACCCCCGTGGTTTTTTTTGGTTTATAAGATGGTAATTCCAGAATATTGTTAATAACTCATTATGATCTGTAAAGGTCATTAAGATCTGTCTGATGTGATTGTCAGTCCAGATGTATTAATGGCTAAATTAGATACAATTACTTGTGTCTTGCCCCTCTAACCTGTTTGTAGAGAGTTGTCATGTGTCTATTTCATTCTTAAATTCATTTGAACAAGCTACTCTCTCTGGCCAATCATCTCTGGATGCCAATTTCCCCGTAAGACTACAAGCATTTTTCTGTTTTGTACTCCTTCTTTGAGGAATGCTATTTTAATCTTTCTTCCCTTGCTCCTTTCCTTTTATCAACACCCGTTGGTATCCTTCCATTTTATCAATTTATTAAAAAAAAAGAAACAAACAACAAAAATCACCCAAGTCCTCTTCTGATTTTCACATCTTCTCCAAATTATATACTAATTTCCCTGGTGGTAAAATTTAAAATGCATTGCTCTGGGCATCCCAGATAGGAGTGAACTTACTGCCTAGAATGAAAAACAAAAAAGTGGTGTATCTCGGTTCTGAGTTTAGATTAGTACCTTCATAATTGCTGTGAAACCTAGTATGCTGTTTAGGTCAGAATACCAGTTCAAGGCTTAGTGTGGTTACTTTTTCTTCCTCTGACTTCTAGTAAATACTTGGGTGACATTTTGTCATATTACTGAATTATAATACCTTTTAAAACTGCGTTTTTGTTCATGGATTGGTTTTGAATCTGGATATAAGCTCTTCAGGTGTAGTTACTTCAAGTGTTCTAAATTCATTACCTTATTTTCTTTCCTGTGGACGTCTTGTTTGAGCCCATCAAAATCCTTTTCATGTTTAAAACCATCCTTTTACCTTTGGCTGTGTCTGACTTTCAGATGGTATAAATTTTCCTTTTCAGTTAATATCTCTTACAGTCTAATGTTATAATATTTTTTTAGTTGTAAATGTTGTCAAGATTGTAAGCTAATTGAGCTGTAGTCTTGTTCATGTCTTTTGATATATAGAAATGAATTTAAGATAGGAAAATTAGAAATACTGTTATTTCTAATATCAGATTATTACTACTTTAATTACAGAGGTTAATAGAAGGGTATTGTAGAGTATATAGGCTTAAGCATTAGATGACTGATGAGGGTAGCAACATTTTAAATTTTTTAATATATTTTGAAGAGATGTATTTTTATACTGGATTATGAAAAAACAATTATTTCCGAAATTGATCGAACTGCAGGCTGTTAACATCTAAGTTACCCTTAGAAGCCCTTTCCTTAAGAACCTGATAGTTTACAAACAATTATTATGTTGATTAGTAGTTATTGCTGTTCTCAGGTCAATAGAATATGTATTTTCTACCATAAGACGGTACAAAAAATACAGGAAACCACAAAAACATATCCGTTTCATGAGGAAGAAAGTGAAATATTACTTGATAAGGTCAAAGCATTCTTAAAGCCTCAAATAAATGAGTTATTTGTGTAAGACATCTAAATTATCTACTTTCTCAATCCATGTTATATTGCCTGCTTTCCTCTCCTGAAATACATATTCTTGGGTTCTCCTGTCTTCCTCTCCTCCTTCCCAGCCTCTCCAGCTGTGTATCATAGGTGACTTTTTTGGGCACTGGTCTATGTTTGAAGAACAAAACACAGCTTTAGAAAGACCACAGGGCTCAGCAGTTTCTGAAAATATAAAAATGTAATGAATGAAGAACAAGACATGGAATGTATTAGTCACTGTGATTTGACTGTGCTAATTTTATCAGCTTTGCCTTAGTAGTCTGGTTTTGTCAATTTTTAGCACCAACACCACATTGGACCTGAGTTTTCTCTGTGTAGAGACTGGAGAAAACTTTGAAAACTATGTTTTATTTTTATTAGGAGGTGAGCTTGGATCAGACTAGGTGGTCTTAAAATAGTAAAAAATACTTTGTTAAAAATAGTAATTTCCTCTTTTAAAATATTTGTGTCTGATACTGTTAAACGATAGCACTTGGGAGCAGCATGAGCAGGGCTTCTCCATGAGGGAGGCCAAGATGGGATGTGAGGGTGCCACCAGCACAGGCAATGCCAACACCAGCAGGACACCTGGTGCCATGGGGCCTGAGCAGTGGGCAAAGCTGGGAGCTGGAAGTTGGACCCAACAGCAGTCCCAGATACGGGAAATTCCATAATCACATATGTTGAGTTGGAAGGGACCTGCAAGGAGCATAGAATCCAACTCTTAACCCTGCACAGGACAGCCCTAAGAGTTCACATCATGTGCTTGGGTGATGAAAGGATCACCCACAGCCCAGGTCTGTCCAGGGGCTCCAGTGAGGATCAAAAGGATATGAGGTGGAGACAGGCCTGGGGAGGAGAGTACAACTACTGCAGGTCTGAGGAGATGAGTGCAGGATGGAGGCAGGCAGGAAAAGCTCAAGCCAGGTCTGGGAACAGAAGCTTGAGCTTCACTGGGGCTCCTGATGCAGAGTGGGCTGTAGAGGCAGCAGCTGAGACTGGGCAGGTCAGCGAGGGCCTGGGGCTGCCCACGGGGCTGTGACAGGTGGCGCTGAATTAACATTTCCAGCTGGGGTTTTAATGAAACCTTGATCTATTCTATAATTCTGTGGGGGAAGGCAAGGTTTATTGGAGCATGTATATTCCCTCCTCCCCAAAGCACTGGAGTCTTTGATGGCTTGCATTAACCCCTTTCCCTCTCCAGTAGGATAAATTCCCTTATGTGTGTACAGGGACATCTGCCAGCTGCAACTATTCTTCTGAGGGTTCAGAAGGACAGCTTAATTTTTGGGAGTCTCTGAAATTGCTGATTGTTAAGACATCTCTCATACCTGTACATCTTTGTCTTTGTTTCTTAACTCAAGATGGTGTCAAATTTGGTAGTTTTGACTTGAGATTTTTATTGATTTCTTCTTCTCTCAGAAATGAATGAAAAAAATTTCCTGACCCATAGACTTCTGTCCTTGTGTAGCTGTGAACTTTTTCTGTACTTGTCCAAGCACAAATGCATGCCTACATATGCATATGTCCCTCTTTCTTTGTTTTGCCCAGACTGCTGCTGTACGTGAGTGTCCTCAGCTGTTTGCATGAGTCAGATCTGTCCTATCAAGGGACAGGCATATTGTGTCTCCACTACACTATGTAGTCAATATTAATAATAATAACAACAACAAACAAACAAGAGCAAAATCCCACTAGGTATGGAATATCTGTGAAGATCAGTGTCTGTCTTGAGCTGACTCAGAGGTTTTATGTTGTGTCACGTTTTATGTTGTGTCCCCAAAAAGGTGTTGCACCGCCCTTACAGGAATCTGGGTCTTGTTCAATGTTTGGCACTTCTTTTATTTATTTTTTGGGGTTTTTTTAAGTAATGAACAGTTTTTCCCTGCTGTTAATTTGATTGTCCTGAGGGTTGTTGTTTTCTCATTGAGAAATCAGCCTATCTGTTTAATTTACCATGACAGTTGGTGGTTTCTGTCAACAGACTGTGACTCTAGAGAAAAGCTCCTGTCCCAGGAGTGACATGTTTCATAGTTTCCAAGTATATTTGCAGAGACCATGGTGAGTTACCGGAATGGGGGCACAAGAGATTTAACAGACTTCCCTGACATGCAAAAATTTGTTAGTGACTCTTCAGTTTTCCATGTACAGATATATAAGAAGTCCTTACCATCCCAGTGTCCCATGCAAGCTGTAGATTGTTGTTGACAATTGTCCTCTGTAATTTCCCCGTAAGAAATAAGTGAGCTTTTCTTCCTGTACTGTTTGCTTTCTCTGTTACTGTTTAGAAAACACTTTTCAATATTTTTCAAATCAATTATTCTTTTTTTTGTCTGTAAAACTAGTTAAAAACCAGTGATTGTCACAGTGCCCAGATAACTGTCTTAATATTAGAAAGTTCTGCAGGGATGTTAGTAGATCTGAACCTAGAAATGGTGATTTGTTCCTGTACTCCAAAATAATCTTCTGCTTTGAATTAAGGGCATTTAGTTAAATCTCTTCCACTTTTATTTATGTCATAAGCATGTATTGTGCAGGTCATCATCTTACTGGAACAACCCAGGTATAATAGTAGTAGAGAAGCATGTTAAATGCTGTTTGGAGAAAAGGCATACATTTTTAAATTAATCTCCTAATGTGATTATTCTGTTAGTCTGAAGTAAGAAAGAGAAATGTTCTCAAAATAATTTTGTCTTACAGCTTCATTTAGGGTCTAGTGAAAAATCTTTTTCTCTTTGTGGTCTCATCTTCATTAGTTCCAGTTTCATAACCCATGTAACCACCTAGACAGCTCTCTTTAATGGGATTGAGACTTGTTTTTCCACATGTTAATTGATCCTGTATCTGCTTTGTAACTTGGACTATTACTCATGTATCTTTGGTGCCTTATTTCCGCTCACATACATTATGGCTTTATTTCTGCTTTCTCTGGATGCCCTGGGAAGCATGAGAGGAGTGTAATATCACCTGAGTATGAGCCCTCACTAGAATTTACTGTTAGATGGTCTTGCACATAGTATTGCTGAAGTGCTTTCTGTATTCTTTTTGAAGTTTCTACCTCTCCTGATGGAGCAGGCAAGTTACTGTGCTGCTCATATGAATGGCTAGAGAGGAATGAAAATACACTGAACAGGGAATTCACAACCAAAAGGAACATAACAGTGCAGATGCATCTATTAGCCTAGACTATTCTTGCAGCGCTGGAGCATCTTAAAGAAGATCAACATATTACCTTATCTCAGAAGGATTTTCAGATCTGCTTTTGTATCTTAAGTGCTAATTAAAAATTAGCATTTCAAGCTTAGTACTCTCAGTGTTGAAGGACTGTAACCTTTTTCCTCATGGGCAGCAAAGTTTATGTTGAGAGTGAACATACAATGTTGTGCTTAGAAGCTTGATGCATCCTGCTAGTTTTGTAGGGATGTTTAAGCTGTATTATCTAGTGGTGATTGTTCAGAGTGTTGCTAAGCTGCCAAAGGACACAAATCTAGCAGAATTAAAAAAAAAAAAGAAAGAAAGAAAACCAAAAAAGAAAGTAGTTTTACATACAGAACTTGGTTTGATTTATGAATCAAGTGACCAAAAATTCAGCATTAATAAAGAAGCTAAAAAGTTACTATTGTTGGTCCTGATTTTCCTGAGCAGGTCTATTTCCCTGGTTATATATTGTGAAAGGTTGAAATTCTGTTTTTTCATAGTTTTCTGTTATAAGCAGATTTTTCGGTTTTATAAATTGGGGAGTATGAGAACTGAATTTTTTCCAAGAGCTGCATTTTAATTTTATATGAAATAATGTAATAATTTTTCAATATATTTCATTTAATCGTTTGTTTAGGTTTGAATATATAAAATATCCTGGAGTTGTATGTCCATGAAAGTGTAGATAATTTGGGTTTTGGTATTTTTTTGTTTTGTTTTGCTTTAAATTACGACAAAATAAAAGAGATCATAAACATAAATGAAATTCTTTCAACTATAAATAATTTTTAATGTGGTTATCTGAAATATTTGATTCAGTTTACTTTTGTCACATTTAAACTTCACAGCATTAGTTGGTTTTCTTCTTCCTCACTTTTGATGTTTCTTAACTAGGTAGCTGTGAGTTGTTAGGTTGCAGAAAAAAGATAAAATAATGCTGGTAAGAGGTCTGGAAAGTTTTTGGTGGTATACATAGATTCATTTTGCTACAGGTAGTCTTCATTGAATCAGCACCTATTTCAGGCTGCTTTTGGCATTAAAAGGAGATAATGCTCCATCTCTTTGCTGCAGATGGGTGAGATGTTTGAAGAACAAGAAATATCATTAGGCTTCCCCAGCCAGCAGTATGTAAGGAGGGCAGAATCATCATCTCAAAAATGAGGAGAATGTCAACAGGGAGATCAAAAAGAGAAGCATGAGGCTCTATTTACCTGCTCTGATGGAGGGACAATTTTTGCTTCCAATTTGATGCCAGTACACTGACAGATGTGTGGAGTTCCGTAAGAACAGTATTTATTCCTTTCCCAGCATAAGATACTCCACTGAGAGATACTGACCCTGGGAACACTTTAGGATGCTACTGTGGATTTTTGTCAGTGAATTAACCATTTAATTATACCTGAATATGGCCTATCAGTCTAAAGAATTATTTAAAATTAATATTTAGGAAAGCAGTATAGACATCTACTAACATCCACTAGATTTTTTTTAATTACAGTAACAAATTAGTGTTTGTTAAATAAAAAAGGCCTTAACTATGACAGTTAAATCCCTGAGCTCTTGCAGTGCCCTGTGTTGCCTGTCCAGATTTTTGGATAGTTGAACTAGATTTCTACCTTTTTGTGGGATTCAGCAAACATCCTGTACACCTGTGGGTCCACCTTTGAAAATGCTTTGTGTGTTCGCATCACCTCAGATTTATTTGTAACAGGGATTCATTTTCTGGAGTCACCATCTTGAAAACATATCAAAATACCTTTGATTTCTCAGATATGGATGTTATGGCTTAAGTGTGAAAGCATGTGAAGCTAGTGCCTTTCCGTGCTGAAATTCGTGGGATATTTCGGTAAAAATCTCCTCAGCAGAACAACTATTTCTTCGACTTTCTGTGTTTACTCTTGTGAACTGAAATCTGTTTCTTAGTACAAAGTTATCTCTAGATAAAACTATATAGAGAGATAGAAAATGAAAATCTTTCTGGTATGTGAAAAATTGGATCACCTGCTGTTTGTCAGTGGTAGACTTCTGTTTTTGGCAACTGCTTGTATATTTTGATCTATTCAGCTATGACACAATGTTTTCAAACTGCCCTCTAAAATATTGCTGTCCCCATTTTGAGTGGCTAGTGAGTCTAAGTTATAAATCTGCTCATATTTTGCAAAAATCTTTGAGTACTTACAAGGATGGATTCCACATCTTTAACTTACCTGATAAAGTTTGTTTATTAATAACAGACACATTTTCCAAATTCTAATGTTTTACTTTTCAACATTGTCATGTTAGTGATGCTACAGTCAAAAGGAGATTTAGATTTTTAGAATGCAGGATGAAAGCACGTTTTGATTTTCATTCATTGTTATGCTTGTAGAGGCAAAATAACATTTCTTCAGATTACAATAATAGAGTCAGTATATAATTACATATTGAATGAACACATATTTACTTCTAGTGGAGTTCAAGGTAGATGGTTAGAGTGAGCTCCTCAGGAAATATGAAGCAATATAGAATTACTTTGGCCTTACCTTGCCTTATAATATTTAAATAGGCACTTTTCATAACTATTAAGCTCAAACGTTGATGATATGACTGTCACGTCAGTTACCTTTAGAAACAGGGAAGGCAGTAAGTCTAGAAAGGTGGTGTATGTGTTTTTGAAAGGAAACCTCTGCATCAGGCTTTTTTTGTTTGTATTTTAATCAATATTTGTATGTTCATTTATATAGATTTTAGCTATACTGTCTATCAAGCATGTATTTCAAGTGTGCATGTAACAGATATCAGTCTGGTTGGTTTTGGCACAGTTCACAAAACAATAGCCAGAATGAAAATTATGGATGACATAGTTGTGTGTATCTAGGTATTTTAATAATAAAATCTGAAAGGCTACTAGTCCAAGTCTTGCAGAAACCACATTGCTGTAACTGAGGGAAAAGGAAAACCAGTTGTTTACAACAGAAAGTCTTAACAATCTACTTTTTTGCCTAAGGTCTCTTTCCACTGCAACTTACTGTAACTCCCATCTAAGCTCATTATTTCAAAACTAGATATTTAAATAGCATATTGATGACACTCTCTGAAAGATTTCTCTCTTTTTTGGTTATTACTAATTTCTTGCAATTTTACAATTACATTTGTAGAAGAAATATAAAATTAAATGTAATAGTCTGCTACAAAAAGTGCTACAAAATCTCTAGGCGCTTCATGGCAGCAATTTCACTGAAAACTTGGGAAAATTTTATTGTTTATCCTAAACAGGTGATATATACGAGTGTGGCTCGCATTCTGATCTTACCAGCTGTTGTGCTTGTAGTCATTTCTTTTCTGTGTGTTTGTCTTGTTCCTGTGTCCTCACTGCTGAGAATGTACCTGCTCACCTGTGCCTCCTCCTGCAGAAAAGTGGTCTTTTACAGGTAGTTTCCTTGACCAGCTTATGCAGACAGGTCATTTAAGAAAGCAAGTGGATTGGGCCAGGAAAGGACCTCCTTGACGGGCTTGATATGTCTTCTGAAGCTCATTTTGTGGGGTGGATTTGTACCTCCTTCCACATCAAAGTCTCCATGTGCTGGTGCAACTTACACAGGTTAGTTGCTCATGGAAATCAACAGCTGAGAGCAGGAGGAGGAGGTACCCCTTTGTCTATATTGGTGGAGGTAGCTGTGATCCTCCTCATCCCACAGAAGTATCAGGCCTGGTCAGCTTTGTGGGACTATCTGGAGTTTGGTATGATAAATTCCTTTCTGCTGCTGAGGAGGTGGAAGCTGTTGATATCTTCAATTTCTTCTCCTGTTGCCCATGGTATTTCTGCCATTTGTGTTGATCTGTATTGTACAAAATTGCCTTGATGAATGGTGACTATGATGTAGATGTTTTGCAGATCTCTCTATAGTAAATGTCTGCTACCATGCTAACCTTGAAAGGAAGATGATCTTGAATTCAAGATGATCCATCAGAAAAACAAAGGTGTTTATACCAAAAAAAGTTTATTGCGTATCTGTATTAAATATACAATTAGGATAGAAACTTTTCATTAAGTATTTGCCCGTAAGAAACAATTTTTTCTCTTATGCTTTAAGACTGTTGTTTTTCAGCTTTGTACATTCCTTGGTTATTCCTGCCACCATTACTCTCTTTACAATACTACTTTATCATTTTTAGAGTCTTCACTGCTTGAACTCATTTCTTTGAATTTCAGTTCTATCCCTGGGATTTCAAGTACAGAACTTCTGAAACCCCTTAACTATAAGATACTGAATTTCTCTGATGTCATGCTGTCTTTTTCAATGGCAAAATAATCCTGAAGTGGGCTTCTTTGCTTTCTCTGTATGGATTAGAGCATGATCCTCTGCCAGGTATTTTTGGGAGAAAAAAAAAAATAGAGTTCAAAGAGTCTTTAAAGGACTTTTCTCATTAGTACATCAAATACCTGCAGTTGTGACATCATTTGTTGTATGACTTGAAAACTCATATTCCTTTTTCAAGCTGTATTTTTCATTGCTGTTGTTTAATGCTGTTAAAATGGCTCCAGAAGCATGTGTTCAATGAACAGCAGGCATCTTGCCCTTTCCAAGAAATGCTCAGCCTGTCCTTCATTAAGTTTGCTGACATATGACACCTAAGAATTATTCCTGTAAATAGTGGTTTCTTTGGCTTTATTCTGCTATTCAGAATGACATAGACTGGCAGTTTCATACTTTATTCTAATGCTGCCTGCTGTAATAGAATACATTTTTAATTTCCCTGTTGTTACAGTGATGGATTTTGTGCCTGTTGCTTCAGTGGTGCCATTTGATGATGTCAAAGTAAACTGACATCTAAATCTGCATTGTCCACTTGGCTCTTCTCATAATTCTATCATATGCAGTTCTCAGTTCTCATGCAGTGAGGTTTTTCAGTGGAGTCAGAAGGTACATGTTGGTAAAGTTCTTTGCCACAGGCGAAAATCGTTACGACATTGTTTGTACACACTGAGCACTACTGGGCTGGAAATCTTGCTGTGCAGTGTTTTGTGTTCATGCTACTTTGTGAGCTCTCAGTTTTTGAAAAATGCTGGTTAAGTACATGTAAATTCTACAGCTATTTTTTCTGGGTCATGAAAACCACCTCTTTCAAGTCTGCTGAATTACCTCTGCATTGAGTTAGAAGAAAATTGTTTGTTTTGATTGTTTCCATTTTTGCACATTTACCTCCCTTAGGTTATTTCCTTCTAGCCTCACAAATTTGAACTTTTTCTGCATAGTGCCACCATGAGTTTAAAATTTGCATCAGACCTTCTCCTTATACATTTTGATACAATTCCTTTTGCTCTTGCGCATCTCATCTTGAGAAAATTTGCTATTTCACAGTTCATTTACAAGACTTAGTAAGACCCATAAAAACTTGCCAGAAATCACTGTGCAATTCTCTAAACTCTAGTATACCACATAACTTCCAAGTCAGTGAGAAAAACAGAGGTAATCACATGCTCCAACTGCGTCATCTCGTTAAAACTTTCGGCAGCTCCAGGCATATTTGTGCTCGTCCGTCACTAGGTGGCTTCCCGCACTGCGCAGTTCTGTGACTGTCAGCCCAAGAGCAAGAGCACCAGAATTTAACACAATCCCCTCTTCCCAACTTAAACTGCTTGGGGGAAAGGCTGAGAGTGGGGGCGAACCAAGCTTGATTTTGCTTTGTGTAACTATGATACACAATTTCCTGCACTTTCAGCTAAATGATTTCAGTGCCAAATTCCTGATTATTTTGAAGACTGATTCAGAAGATGAGACAGCTTTGACGTCCTGGAACCTGATTACAGGTTAGCATGGAGAATCGTACGGCGACTTCCTGCCTGCCTCTTTGGCAGATGCTTACTTGCAGAAGTGGTTTTGGATCACACAAAAAGCTGCATGTTGTAGTCTGTCTGAGAAGAGATTGTTTTGAAGTTGTTTGCAATTTCATATATCCGTAATTCTGACATCAGTATGATTTCTGAGGTTGGAGATAAATTCCTCCCTGTTGAGCAGAGTATTCATCTGCGTCCCTTCTCTTAACGCCCACATACGTATTTCCTAAGGGAAATCTGGACAAAATACTGAGAAACATCTTACTAATTTCTCAGATTACAGTAAAGACTGAGAAATAAGCTCCTATGTCAAACTTACAATTGATATTGTGTTGCCTTTAGTCCCAACTTTTCACATTAAAAAACCCCAAACTAGAAAAACAAGACAAGCACTAGAGAATCCATTGTTTTCCAAAAATACTGTCTTGCAGAATGTCAGTATGAGAAATTCCTGGGCTTTTATGTACTCATAGTTCTGGGTGGTTTAGTGGCCTATTTTAACATGTTATACAACCTAAGTGTTTAAAGCTAAGTGCCCATGCCTGAACTGCTGATCAGCAGAATCAGCTAACTTTTAGTTGCCTAAAAATAAAACCAGCTAATTTTTCTGCCATCAGAATGGCTTCTTAAATGTCACCAAAAATGAGAACATCTTGCCAAAGGGTCTGACTTGTGCCCTCTCAGGTCATTTCCTTCTCTGGAGACCTGAGAAGGAAATGTGTTAAAGGAGGTGTAAAAATAAAAATCAAATTTGGGAAATGTTTTGTGCTTGAATTTGTTCTTAGACTTGACCTAGAGAGAATTTTGATAGAAGAAGAGTTCTCCATGAACAAGGTGTGTGGGATTAAAAAAATATTATTTTGCATTATCTTTCAAGTACACAAAGGCAGGTGTTTATGATAATCTCCTTGACATGTATGGATTTGTAAGATTTGAAAAATAGGGAGGAATAGACCATTTAAACTGTGATCATCTGTATGGAACAAAAGAGCAAAATCACTTAAGAAAAATCCAAGCAAATCATAAATGAAAAGTTGACTATTAAGATTGTGCTTGAAGGATAATAGGTGGCATAAAATCCAATGTAACACGTTCCAAGATTATTAATATTATTTTAGATGTTTTGTGTCTTGTATCTTTCTTTACATGGCTTATTGATATGGGAAAGAAAATTAACACTCTATAATTCTGATCTTTATTCGAAAGTTCAAATAAGCTGTGAATTTTGAACCTGTTAGATTACAAGACCCTTGTTTTTAGATAATTTAAATTATCTCTGTTATCTGTTAACGTTAGTGAAGAGTCTCAAAATTTGCATATTTTCCTGTATTATTATTCCTGACCATCATTCTTAAAAAAGATCAAATTCCTGATTGCAAAAACAAGTTACACTTAATTGAGTAATAGTTTTATTTGTTCTTCAGATACTAAAAAAATGTAAGATGCTTAGAGCAGATTTCTGTGTTCCTCCTCCTTTTGCTTTTACTACGAGATGCGTGTTAGAAGAGTTAGTGTTTACACCAAGAATAAATAAGTTTGAAAGAGGCACTTGAAGAGTCCCCTATCCCCAGTTGTGTAATTTAGGCAATAAATGGTAAATTTTTGTGGACGCACAAAAATTTTTTCCAACAAGGAGTCTTAACAAAAACCTGTTGAAATATTTACTTTAAATTTTCTTTTGACTGGTTGTTTTAAGTTTTTTCCCACTGAACCAAAATGAATTGTATCTAATAAATCACATGTATTTTTTCTCTAACCATCTACTAGCACAAATGAGATTGAATTCCTGTGTTTGAGGTCCCTTCAGGATCATATATTTCTAGGTGAGTTGCTGCATTAGAAACTGAGTGTATTCAGCAGATCACGAAAAGGACTGAGATGTTTCTGGAGTCCTTTGCTGCAGAGCTCTGTGCAGCAGTACTGCACTAAAGGGGGGGACTTGCAAAGTCAAGGTGCACAAAAGGAATTACTTTCTCCTTCAACTGGATACAGGATATGGGAGAGAGGAAAACCATGTCTTTTTGGTTTTTACCTAGAAAATGTTTGGCCTTTTTTTTTTTTTTTTCAAGTAGAGAAATTCAAATGCAAAAGTGAAGATTTGGGAAATGCCTGGAGTTGGTTCCACCCCAAATATTAATAGATGTGTTTGGGATTAACTGAACTGGATAATTCCCTGACTGGAGAAGATCTTTTGACACATTCCTTCTCTCTTTACAGAGATCCCTTGTTCAGGTTGTCATCCTTGTTTTCCTTAAGACCAGTCTGAATTAAGAGGAAGAAAACAAGGTGTTAAAATATGATCTTAGGTCCATATTTAGACTATAACAAAAGGTGGTTGTATAATGTCTTTCAGCCTGCTAGTTCTGCTGAGGAGTGTGGAGTGAGACTTGTACAAGTGTTCTGTATTCCCCTCTGCTCTGATGTACTGCAAGATGTACAGAAGGCTTCAGTCAAGTGCTCACCAACTACTGTGTCTAGAAAATTAGGATCAGATGTTTCTCTCTGTCCCTGTGAAGTGTATTGGTAGATAAAACTCCCCAATGTAAAAGTTTACATCCGTATGTCAGGTGTTCGATGGAGCTCCTGACTTGTGTTTGCATAAAACATCTTTCCAGACATGAAAGGTCTGTATGGAATGAGCCTCAATTTGACAGTTATAGTCAGCAGTGTAGCATTAAGTCATGTATATCATCATGTGAAGGAGACAGGTCTTTAGACCTCTGTTTAATCTGTTCTTTTTCTTTTGGCTTATTTACATCTTCAGGGACTCCTCTTGTCCTGTATAGCAAGAACATGAATCCAAAAGAAATAGTCCTGGCATGATGAAAGTGGGACTTTGTGTGTGATTCCCGTTAATGTCCTTTCTAGCAGACACAACTGCAAGTCTGAAAGCTGGTGCTTTCCTGTTTGCATATCATTCCCAAGGAGTCAAGAAACCAGGGTGCCTGTTGGTGGGATTGTGTCAGTGTTACTTAAAACAGACTTTAGCCTTACAAATGGAGTTTAGTTGTCTGTCTTTTTTAAAAGCAGAGAGAAATTTTCTCTGATGTTGCCATATTTGGTTTTGACTTCAGGATAAAGAACAGTTGCTCTTGGAGGGATAGTGATAAATAAAAATTTAATTATTTACCTCTTTTATGATTAATTACAGTGATTAATTCCTCTTTTCAGAATTACTATTAGTTGCCCTTTTTTAGGGAGATTTGTAGTCTGCATCAGGAGTGGTTTTGGACTTCTAAGTCTTTACTCTGTATCTCGAATACAGTAAATGAAAATGAAGGAAGAAGCCTTAAATGTGTTGTGCTACTGGGAATGTGACTTAACAGCTTTGCTTCTGTAACTTAACATCACCATTGACACCATCATATATTTTTAGGTAAAACACAAAGCTAACTGCAAGGTTAGGCCTCAAATATGAAACTCTGTTCCATACCTCTCTTACTTTCAGTCTAAAATGGGCAAATCACATTTTAAGGCTTGTTTTCACCAAAAAAAAAAGTGCTTGATAAACATGAACCAGCAACCAGCAAAGGTGGCTGTGAGAGCCTCCCGGGCTGCACTCAGCAGTGTGTCCAGGGGTTGAGGAAAATACTTCTGCTCCGCCCAGCCCTGGTAGGACACACCTGGAGTACTGGGTCAAGGTGGGGACTTCCTGACATGAGAGAGATAAAAAGAGACTAGAGCAGGCCCAGTGAAAGGGCTGTGGAGGTGATTTTTTCAGTGTGTGTCTGTGTGTGCCTAATGAGGACAGGGCCAGGCTGTTCTTAGTACCCTCTAGGAACAGAACAAGAGATAGGGGGCAAAAATTGAAATACAGGAAATTTTATTTAAATAAAAGGAAAAAAAATACTTTACAGTGGAGGTGGTTGAGCTGTGGCAGAGGTTGCCCAGAGGTTGTGGACTGTCCATCCTTAGGGATAATCAAAAGCCATTTGGACCTGCTGTAGTTGCTCCTGCCTGGAGCAGTGAGCACTAGATGATCTCCAGATGTCCCTTCCCACCTCGACCACTCTGTGATTCCAGGATATTTTAAACAAATATAAACAGCAACAGGAAAATAATGGACTTGCTTAATGCTGGTGGAGACCCTTAGCCCAGAGGTAAATGTTGTGGTTTCTCACTTTAGAAAGTAATGCCCCAAAGTAAGGGTTTCTTGTCCCATGCAGAATGCATCCTCATTTCCTGACTTTAAAGAATTTCCTGTGCAATCCTGTAGGCCTGGTCAGTCTCAGGAGAGAGGAACTCTTATTTCCAAATTCCTTGCCTGCTAGGCAGAGTGAAATATTCCCACTGGAAATATATACCCCAAGCTTCTGTCTCTGTAACTTAACATGTTGAATTTCATCAGCTTGATTTACAATAAGAGCTCAATGCTTTTTAAAGAAAAAATATTTTTTTCTGAATTTGTCCTTCAAAACATATGTTTTTTATTTTTCTGTGTATAATTTTGGTTTTAGGGTGTATTTTCAACACACTGGATGAGAAGTAAGGTTTTAGCTTTATTTTTTTTAGGAGTTTTGTTGATGTCTGTGTGGACTTTTTGAAAAGGAGCTATTAAAGCAAAGGTCAAGTACAAAATTGTCACTCATCACATGGTTATCTAGCTTATTTTTAAACTAATACACAAGTGTCTAAGTATCACATGGTCTTTCTTGCATTGCAGACTGGTGCTGGTCCTGGTGTCTTTTTTGTTTTTAAGAGATAAATTTCTAGTGGTTTTTGTTTCCAATGGCTATGTTTGTGAGTCATATATATCATATAATGTTGCTTTCCTTCTGAAGTTTTATAATTTTGCAGAAGGTAGATGGAGTCTCCACAGTTTAACTTGGTATTAGGCTGAAAACTGCAGCTGGGGAATGTTTACTGAAGGGTTTGTTTAGTCATTCACATTCCTCTGTTTTAACAGTTTGGTTTAGATCATTGGTTAAAGAGCTTAAAGAACTCCCTTTATTATTGGTGCAGTTTAGATCATTTGTTAAAGAGCTTAAAGAAGAACTCCCTTTATTATTGGTGCAGAGCATTTTTTTTCCCTGCAAGTTACGGTTTTTAGCTGATTTTCTAAAATTTTTCATTTCCAGAACTATCAGTTATTTTTTAAAATTTTAAGTATGGGTAAAATAGTGTAATGATTTGTAATTAATCAAATGTATATTTGAACTTTTGTCTTTTGCTTTAGGTATATTATAGTTCTTCAGTAAAATAAAATATGGTAACTTTTGAGATACTGTTTTTAATTTACCATTTAGGAAGAGTCTAAATGACAGTTTTATACAATAGAGAGAAAATATTAGTAGAGGTTAAACTATTTATGTAAGTATCAACATCTTTAGGAAAGCTCAGCTTGTGTGTTCACCGAGCACACTTTAAGTATGTAAATAACCTTTGATTCTGACTAAAGGGTTAGAAGTGATGTCTTCTCTAGGCCTGGCCATTTTGCTTGACAGAAGGAGTAAGATAATGTTGTGCTTGTTGGCTTGTGTCTGCAGTTTGTAGGTTTGCAAGAGCGTCTTGCTGTATCTGCAGCTGGTCTCAGAAGTGTTTCCTAGACATGTTAAAATCCTAATCCAACAATTTTCTGTGGAAACAAGCAATGTACTCCAAGTTTAGAGATATGCATATGTGAAAGCACCAAACAGACTTGTTTGTTATAAGTTCCTTTCTCCTGTAAATGTTTTACTCACAGCCTCGGTACACAACCCCTGCATCTGTGCTGAAAGTCAAGCTGCTGCAGACACTTCGTAACCAGCTAATAAGTAACACAGGCGCTCTTTGTGGTTCAGACAGCTGCTGAACTTACTGCAGAGACTGTAATGGGAATTTTCATCATTAAATTTAAACTAGGCCCTCTTCCTATGCTGCTGGCTCATTCCAGCAGCTTATGTACTTTTTGAGTGTTGTTTCCTTGAGTGGAAGTGAGGAGGCACAGTTTGTAGTGTTAAAGTCAAATATAGGAGTGAAGCCATACCTTTTAATAAAACAAAAGTTAGTTTAACAAAGCGGAGAGTTACAATCACAGAATGGTTTGGGTTGGAAGGGACTTTAAGGATCCCTTTGTTCCAACCCCCCCTGGCCACCCTCAGAGTCACCTTCCATTAGACCAAATTGCTCAAAGGCCGATCCAGCCTGGCCTTAAACAATCCAGGGTATGGGGCACTACCCTGGGCAGCATATTCCAGTGCACAATAATTCTCATAGTGAACAATTTCATCCTCATATCTAATCTAAAATCTACTTTCTTACGGTTTGATTTATATATATTCTTTGAAATGGCACTTACTGCTAGTTAGGTCTCAAAGGTAATATTGTTCTACCTATATCCACTTAAAACTCTGGTCTCTGCTGTCCTCCTACTCTTCTTTCTTTAGGAGTTTAGGATTTATGAGATGTCTTATGTATACGTGGAATATTTTATGAATGTTGTTGAATATTGTATGCTGAATTATTTTTTTATGCAAACAATATGTGGAGAAAAGTAAAGTTCCATTTTGAAGTTACGAGAGTAATACCATAAATATTCAATAAATACAGGGGCTTTTTTTATTTTAGTCTAGAGTAACTGAATGGCTTTATTTTCCAAAGGGATGAATGCTCCTCTGTGAAGCAAAACACCTATCTCCATCAAGTCTTGTGAGACTGAAAAGTTTGATTCTATACTTTGCGTAAACTGCCTTAGACATGAGCACAGACAACAGCTACTGCACATCTGCTCATTGGGGGCTCTTCTTTGTTGTTTGTCCTTCTCCCCCACCCAGCATCCATTTCTTTTACATGTGATAAAGATGTATTTGCAAAAGAGAGCTTTGGATTTTAGAATGAATTCAAGTTAAAATATGGCCATATGTAACTCATAACAAAACATAAACAACCTTTTGTTTTATTTTTTGGTAAGATTTGTTTACATTTTGGGTTGATTTGAATGTTTTAAAAGAATATGGAGAGGCACTCCTCCATGCAGGAAACTAAATTGTGGGCACACGTCTGCTCACACGTGTGGGCACATACATAAATGTGGAGTAGAGAAAGTCCTTGGTCTCTAGAAAGGGACAGTGTTCTTGTTAGTTTCCAGGGTCTCAAAGAGATGAGATCAGCTGTGGTGCAGCTTGTTGCAGTACTTGACCACTGTCATTGTAAAATACTTTCTTTGAGTATTTTCCTGATTTACAGCTTGTGTCCATTGCTTCTAATCCTGAGACTTTGAACCTTCAACAGCAGCCTGGCTGTGCCTTTTTTTGTATGCTCCCATCATCTATTTGTAGATTGCTTGTTCCAAAAAGGAACAAGCCAGTTTTCTTCATCAGCCCCTTTCTCCAGGCTATTGATGTCCTTCTCAATAGCAAACCTGCCTTCCAGTATGTGAAGTAATTCTCCCACCTCCACTTTTAGATTTGCTGCAGTTATATTTCATCCCTTCAGCTGTATTGCTAATAAAGGTGGGAATTGGAGTGTCGCCAGCATCAGTCAGTCCCTGAAGAACACTAATACTAAGCAGCCACCAGGTAGACTTTGCACTGCTCACCACATCCCAGCAGTTCAGCCCATTTTTAACCCACCTTGTTAAAAATTTATTCAATCCATATCAAAGAAGTTTGACTTTACAGATTCTAGAGAAGCCTTGCAAGTCAAGACATATGACATCCCCAGTCTTCCCCATCCCCCAGAGTCAGTCACCTCTTTGTAGTAGGCAAGGTCAGTTCTTGTCTTTCTTCAGACAACTCAGCCTCTCAAGGAAAATGTCAATTTAACCCATGTCTATAAAAGCACATAAACATCTTATAGTATGATGTCATCAACCATAGCATTCCTGCAGGGAAGTAACTGGTTTGTGTTCCTTGCTATATCGTCTCATAGGGGCTGTTCAACAGCCCAAAGCACATCATGCAAAACTACCCATCATCCAAAAGGCTGGGTCTTTTTAAGAACTGTGTTGTAGCTGAAAAAATAATTCAAGTCAGCCATTGCAAAGATAATGTTGTAGCCAGATGGAGTTGTGGAAATATGAAAAAAGCTTCCATTTGAGTATTGACTAAGGCCTGTAAACAACTAAATTGCTGAGCTACTTTGTGTTTTGTCTGTCCATTCCTTTTTATTGTTAAGTCTTGCTTTGGATGACTAGAGCTGCCTCTTGTATATTTTCCAGCCTGTAATGTCTAGAAGGCTATTTAGATCCTGAATCCCCAAGAGGTTCTGTGGCCTGTTTTTAATGCTCTGATTTATGCATTAAGTGCTTTAGTCATAGTCTTTCTGATTTTCTTTTAAATTTCTGACCATAGCTATCTGAGTTGCGATGGAGGTGACAAGGGGAAAAAAAATCATCATAAGTTTAAAGCTAGTTGTCCATCTTGGTGCTTTACAAACAAAAATAAAATAAAAAGCTAGCAAATTATGGCTTCTGTCGAGCTGGCAGCAGTTGAACTGGAAAAGTTTCAGGCTCACCACAGACTTGAGTAGTTAAAGAGGAAATCAAAGCATACAAACACTGGCCAACTAGCTTGGAAGAATGTCAGACCATTCCAGTCACTGGGACATGAGGACACTGCGGGAGAGTTAGAAGCATAGAGGTCACTAAATGCAAGACAAGAGGAAAAAAAAAAACCCATAAAGTAGAATAAAAGATCTGAGGAATCATTTGAATGGGAGAATTTTAGAGAACTAAAGCAGATGGAGAAGTTGATGATCATTGGAAATGAGAAACTACAGTTTCCTGTTTTTCTGCACTGCCACTAGTTTTAAATTCTGCAAAACATAGTTAAATGCTTTCAAACAACAGCAATAAAAAAGAATAAAATAATTCATAACTGTTTGGTTTCCTATTTGTTCAACAGTGAGTACCTTAACTTGCATTTCCTTTAAGAGGTACATGGGCAGTAAGAAAGTTATGTTCATGGTCTGACTGACTCAGCTCTGGAAGTTGGTAGTAAGTGTGCAAATAGGGAATTTATTTGGTTCTGAAAATCCTTTTGGAGACTCTTACAGGCAAACATAAGGGCCTTGGTTTAAATTTCAACTTTTAAAAAAAATCAATCCATGGATCTTATAAGAATAATTGTTTAAACCAGTCCATTAAATTGCTTGGGAAATCTGAGATTTAGAATTGGGCAATTAGTGCTGAAATATGTGGTCTTCTTTCATTTTACATTGATAAACTAATGCATGCGTAAGAGTTTGTATTTGGAGCATGTATGTATCTACTCCTGCACACTTTTGTTTTGTAGCAAGACTAACAACTTTATTGCAAGACAGAAATGACATTTAGGAACAACAGCATAGCATTGATTGCAGATAATGCTTAGATCCTTGTCCACATTGGAGCTTCTAACATTCTTACTGCTACCACAGCCAGTAGGATATTTTGGGGCAGAAAGCTTTGCATGGATGCAATCATTGGGAAGAGATTCTTTCTAGATTATAAGTGGTGAGTTTGTTTTTATTATGCACTTATTTCCATTATTTTACCCAGACAATTCAGATCCACTTTCCCACAGACATTTTACAAATGCTTTTTTGGAAATTGGTCTGATGGCAATCTCAGATAAAGTCTAAATTAAGCCTGGTAGTTTTAGTGTTGCAGAAATGTAACTTTTTTTTCCCCCCCAGGATGTTTTGACCAGTACAAAACCAATACCTTTTATCCCAAGAATCTGTGTGGTACCTGCTGTATGTTACAGAATTAACTGCAGCCTAATGTTTCCTCTGAGATTTCACCACTCTAAAAGGGTCTGTCCCAAAAGCCATTCAGGAAGTAAAAACAATAGCTCTTATCACAGGCAGTGGTCTACTTTTCAACCATGTTTTCTGTGGGGTGACTCAGGAGCTGCTAATGTTGTGAAGATGCATGGTAAATGAAGTGGATTGGTTATAGAAGGATACTTGACTCCCTTTACCCTTCTTCCAGTCATGGAGATATGCTGAGATGCTTCATTCCTTAAGCAGAACTTTAAATGTGCTTATTATACCACTAACAATCACAATTTTAATTTTATCTGTAGTATTGCATTAAAAACTTGCTCGATTTTTAAAATATTTTGAAATTGTTTGTTACTAACCCAATTATGTTTTGCATTGCAGCACATTTTGTGTAAATTTTGCTCAGTCACCTGCCCCCCAGTAGATTATTTTAAATACAATTATACTGTTTGTTGCTTTAAATACTAAGGCAGTTGTCAAGTCACAGCCCTCTGCAACTTTATAAATTAAAGCAAGTCTCCAAGAATCCTGTCCTTAGAGGTTGTTTTCCAGCCACTGCTGTTTATTAGGAGGGATCTGAATGTAATAGTTCCTTATGCTTGCTGATGAAGTGATGTTGAGCTGTTCTTCCACTGCATCCCTGGGATTAGCTGTGAGTGGATTTCTAAGAAACTATATTTTTTATCTTTGATTTTTCTTCCATAGCTCTTCATTTCTACCCCCTTCATTACTACTATTTGACTGAGACCAGAAGTCATCATCTTCTAAATATTGTTGATGTTTATGAAGTGCTGAAAGATTTGATGACTTGCAGTTGTAATGCCGTGGCATTTTCTGCTCTGTGCAACCACAGAACCTCATTTATCTACCTGTGCTGTTTTAGCTGAGTTGCTTTCTTGATGTTAATGCCTTTCTTGATCTGCCCCAAAGCTGAGTTCTACATAGCCTAACAGCTATTTGGAAATACTTCTAAAATAAATTATGTCTCTGTGAATCATAAAGCTGTAGTTTGAATTGTAGAGAAAAAAAACCATTCAGTTTCCTGTAAGCATCAAGCACTGCAGTGTTTTGGGTCAGGATGGGGAACACTGGTATATGCACTTTAGCAATGGGACGTTTTATCTTGTAGTAACAATTTAGAATGCCTTAATACATTAATTCAATTGCAGAACTGTGTGACCAGAGTAATTAATCAAGAAGTTCGTAGACAAACACTGGAAAGTGCCATTGATGCACTTCATGTTAAATCATTGGCCTTGAAGTGAGCAAGGTGAATGTAGATGATATAATTACACAGCTGTGACCTTTGAATCACCTGCACTTGACTGCAGGAATTCAGTTTCAGAAAATGCAAATATTTAAAGTACAAAATTAAATCATATTATGGCTTATCAAAGCAATGGAGCTGCCTTCTCTCCAAATTCCTTTTGATTAGTAACTAATGAGACATTACCAAATAAAACACTGGCTTCCAAGATCTCTAGAATAACAAAATTGTAATGCACTTTCTTGCCATTTTGCTGAACATGGCATGAGTAGCAGAATTAAAAACAGCATCCCATGGTTGCAGCCTACTTTGAGAAAAATGTGTACAGTTCCATGTGTGGTTTATTATTGCTTGAAGGGTCATACTGTTTTCTGCTAAAACTCGTTTGAGAGACTTTTTAGACTAGCATTACACTTTCAGAGAACTTTTATCACAGCATATCTCTAAAATACTTGGCTACAAAGATAAGTTCAGACGAGTCCTGTTCTTATCATATCAAAAATGTTGTAACCTCGAGTGCATGTGTGTATCTGTGGCTGGTGTCCAAGCTCAGTCTGAACAAGCTGGGATACCAGAAATAGTATTTCTGTAATAGTGTGGTTTGCTGCTTAGACTAATTAGCATTTATGAGAAATTGCTTGCCACTGTTTCAAAAGTGTTTTAAATCCTGAATATTTTTAAAGTGAAAACAACCTCCCATGCCCCAAATATTTGTCAGGAAATTATATTCCCTGTCATTGTGGGTTGAAAAGCTTTATTGTAAAATGTGCAAACTTCAAGTAAAAGAACAAAACAGTTTCCTGAAAACAAGTCAGGCATATTATGATTGCCTTTTTTCTTTTTAAATTTTCCTATGAACTACCAGTTATGCTTGAGGGAATTCAGGTATTTTTGAAGTAGAATTCATTGAGGTAGAATTCTAAGAGGTATTACTGGCGTTTAATTCTACAAATATAGTGTGATATTTAACTGTTCCTATAGGGTAAGTGTTGTTAGGTTTTCAAAATTTGGTATTCTAAGCAGAAAAATGTTTGTAGAATTCTACTAGCTTTTGTTTAATAACTTGTGAGTTGTATCCATCTTTTCACCTGCTGAGAGTATATATTTTGGGTATTTCTTTTGCTCAGTCAAGCCTGCAAAGGGAGTTTTCTCTTTATTCACACTACAGAGCATTTTTGTCAAAATTGCATTTGATAAAAATGCTGAAAGTATCTTATAAAAGCATAAATCTCTTCTCTAAACTGTATTTTGAAGTAAGAAAATCATGTTCTCTTTTCAGGAAAACCATAGTTTTAATACAAAATATTCTTGACCTGAAGCTGTTGAGGCCGCTTGAGGAAGTCTGGTGGAAGGTGCAGAGAAATGGTGTGGGAGACAGTGCTGAGCTGTCTTTCCCAGTTTGTACTGATGTAATGTTTCAGTGTGTTAGCAGCACTGCAATACTGGCAGAATTAATTATTTTTTTAATAGGGCGAACTTCATAAAATCTTGAAAATGTATAGCTAGTCAGATCTCAGAGGGGCAAATATTAGTGTTTAGTCTGAATTGTGGTTAATGACTTTATGCAAATTTCCAATGTGGTAGACCACCTCGGGAGCAAGCAGGAGTTTACTGGATTATTCCAAATATTGCAGGAACACTTCCCCAAGACCTGCAGAGCAGCAGGGATTTTTTATCACAAGACACTGTTGCAGCATTCAGCTCTCCCATCTTCCTCACATGTGTATGGTCTTGATCAGTCACTTTCAATTTGAGTGACACGCACATTAATGGCTCATCACAGTCTGTAATTGAGCTGTTTTCTGATCCTTGAATGAAAGATATTTTATACTTCTCGTATCTGAGGGTGCACTCTTGTCTTCACTAAACTTAGTGGCATAAGTCCCATTAAGAGGAACCAGGATTTACTTCCTCATGTCTGCACTCTCATGCTCGTCTGCTGCTGAAATCCACTGATTAGTCCCACTGAAAGAAAAGTCTTTATTTGTCTGCTGTGTCCTAAGCATTCTTACTCATAATTAGTTCCATCTGTAAGGGGGAGCCTTTCATGTTAAGTGTGTGTTTTATGAGGAATATTCCTGTTTTGAAAATGAAGAGTCTGGTTACTATAATGCACATCATGAGCACATATTAGCTAGACATTGTGAAGACCACTGTTACATATGACTACAAGAAAATTTTAGGCACTTTACCAAAGTAGTGATGATACTCACGTTGGTAACGTGTTTGAAAAGTTTTTAAATTAGCCACATGGTAGTAATTTATCTGTGGATAATATTTTATCTTGCTGTGAATAGTAGTGTGTATTGGGCATATAGCTGATTAAAGGTTAATAATTCAAAGTACCTTCATCAGTTTAGTATGTTGGAAAAACAGGACTCAGTGTTTTTTGTTCTGGAATCACTATAAAGTTTAGCCAAAACATATTGGCAATTGCAAACACAATGATCATTAATTATTGTTTTCTACACACATCTGAGATTTCTTTGTGCAAAAAAAGCTTTGACCTGTATTAATACAAACTAACATTTATAAACCAACTATAAATGCTTGAAGAGGGCTCTCAGTTCAACACAAAGCAGATACTCTTTTGCAAGTACTGGCTTCTTGGCTATTTAGTCCTATGAATTTGAGCTTCAGCTGTGGTAAAGGCTCGTTTTTAAGGAGATGTTGGATTTAGGTGATCCACTTGGTGGTGGATGCCACTTAGTAAGAGGCAGTGCTCAAATTCTCAGAGTTCCCAAAAGCCTTTTTCCATTTGATTGTCTGTGGTCTGAGTATGTGGCAGCATGGACATATGAGTAATTTGTTATGCTGGAAACTTGGAGTGGAGGCTGGCTTACTAGGGAAGAAACCGCTACAGATCCTTTATTTTACTTATGGTTTGGTTTAAATTTCTATTTTCAAGAATTGCTAATTCTTATATCTGTGGAAAGTGGTTAGTTCAGCATTTTTACAAGTAGTTGAAATCTGCATCCTTTCCTTGGTCAGCTGTTCCCCAGAAGATTATTTCCTTTTCCAAGTTGGTATTAACAAATATGGTACAAATAGGATATAGCAGTTATGCCTCCTTTGGTTTACTTTTTAAAACTGATCCTTTTTTATGTTACATCTAAGTCTGTCTCTTTCTGGTTTTGTAATATAATCTTTTTAAGTACCAAAAAAGTGAAAAATGAAATTATTTAGACTTGCCCAATACTTCTTTTTTTAATAGAAGGAATAAGGTAATTACCACAGCAATACTTGAAAACAGTCTACCTCCAAGTTCCAACTTTCAGCTTCTACACCACAATAAATGAACAAACCCCCTGAAGTTGTACTTAAAGACCATAATAATAAATGTATTGGAAACAGTACCACATAATACTGTGAATATTTGGAAAATAATATAATATTGTGAAAATATTGGCAAATATTATAATAATATTATGAATATTTGAAAATATTTTCCTCTTCTTTATTTGTGCTTCTTAGTCTGCATTTCATGCTCTCTTTGTGACAGAGTTTACTGAAGTATCATAGAAGAGCTGCTGTGACTGCATTTTTCAGGTAGCCCAGTCTTGTAGGACAGGAGCACTGATGGAAGATCAGTGAAAATTATGCTCAAGGTTTGGAGATAAATAATTTCAGTATTTGGAACTGTTGCATAGTACTTAACACTCTTAGTGTTTACTGTTCTTGCTATAAAGCTTTTCAAATACTGCTGCCCAAATACAGAGCAAAATATATAGTAAGGAATGTATATGATGTTTGCATAAAATATAAGCAGAGAGAAAGATATAACAAGGTGTGTTTTGTGGATATATTGTACATGATAAAGGAACAGAAAAATTCTATGTAGATAGCATGAATAATCCCTTTAATTCTACATCAATACCAGTTCAGATTTTGGATCTATTTAGACCTATTTCTCAGGAGTAGAAGTTTGATTTAAATAACTTACTAATATTACAATTTTTATCAATATTATGATGAATTAATACACCTGAAGGTCTACAAAAAGTATTGTTTTCATTCAAGGTTGCAGTTCAGGGCAACAAAAAATTTGTGATAAAGGTGTTGTTGAAACTCTTACGGCAGAATTTGCAAATTTAAAGAAATTATAAAAGTTGTTGTTGGGTTTTCTTGTACTATTTTGTTTGGGTTTTTTTTTACAAATCTGAGCTTAAATTTGCATCCAATATATTTACTTTATCCCCAGAGAAAAAAAATCCTGATGTATCCCTTTTGTTACTAATGGCTGTCAGTTCTCTTCTGTGACCAAACAAGCCAGTGTTAAAGTAGCTCCCGCTGTTCAAGGGGCAGGATTGTTATAGTAACATCTCTTCCCGACCTGAGAAGTTTGACAAAATAGCTGGTAATTTTATTTTCTTGCAGAAAACAAAGGTTAGCATAGTGCAAAATTTAGTACATAATATCACACTTCTTGTGTTTTGGTTCCAAAAGGGCAGATATATTCACTCTGAAACTGATTTTATGTTTCCTGATTTTTTTTCTGTGTAGCTGTGAGGGAAAAGGCTGGTTTAGCTGAGTGAATCATGTGGAAGGAGAGGAGTGTGATGGGGGTATGTCTGGATGGGAGCCTGCTTAGTAATGAAGTGTTGGATTGAATGGAGAATTGTGCTTTAAAAACAATCTAGCAAAAAAGAAAATCCAGAAAAGAAAAAAAAAGAAAAAAAAGAGGGAGACATGCTTTGCATAAGGGGAGCATGGAGACAAAGAAGTACCCATGGGCTTTGAGGGAAAGCCGTTCATTGCAAACTTTAGATGACAGTGAACTATAAGAAAAACATTTTCATTTGCTACATAGGTTACACAGACAAAGCATAAACCAATTATCTGCTTATGCTTTCTTGATTTCATGTGCTACTTTCAACACATGCTTCAGATCCTGTGCAATGACAGGCTTTTGATTTACAGAAGAAAAGTGAAATACATCTGATTCATAAGTTGTGTTTGGGTGACAATGAATCACTTATTTGGAACAGATTGTAAAGATTCAGATGTATGGATTTTTTCTATTTTTAATAGCCAGTTGGATATTTTACTGACAACCTTTTTCATATACATTTTTAGTATATGAAACAGTCTGATTGCTGCTTTTAAGCAGTATGTTTCAGTTTTCTGATCTGAGGTAAAAGCTAAAATCTGATTTTTTTTTGTCTGATAGGCACAAAAAATAATATACATATGCAGTCTAGCAGAGAGAATCACAAACTACTTAGATATTCTCTTGCCAAACTCAAAATTCTGTTGAATGGAGAAGGTCTTAGGACTGAGGGGATGTGCAGTGGCAGGAGGGCACCTGAGCAAATGTTTTGGGCAGTTTTCTCCCCTTCCTGAACCCCTGCTTATGCAAATAATGCAGATCAAACGTGTGAGGGGATTCTGTGAAGAAAAACCTCTAGAGTTTGCAAAGCAGTAATCACCTAGTATGGAGATGCCAGACATGGTAATAGAAGACAAGATATATCCAAGCAGTAAACACAGTCTTGTAGATGGTGACTTCATCAGAAGCCACCCGTTACTGTCCTTGCCTTTTCAGTTGGAAAGTTCTATAGTATTAGTTCTAGCTATGCTATAGGTGGAACATTCACCTTTGCTGGCACGCAAATATTTTACTTGTCCTGTTTAATATTTTATTGATGATCTGGATGAGGGGATTAAGGGCTTCTTCAGTAAGTCTGCAGAAAACACTAAGTTGGGGCTGGGGTGTAGATCTGCTGGAGGGTAGGAAGGGTTTGCAGAGCAAGCTGAACAGGCTGGGCTGATGGCTGTATGAATTTCAAGAAGGCTAGATGCTTTGTCCTACACTTAAGCCACAACAACCTCTTGCAGTGCGAGAGGCTGGGGAAAGAGTGGACAGAACACTGTCTGGTGGAAAAGCAGCTGAGGAAGCTGGTACAGTGTGCCTGAACAAGAGCCAGCAGTGCCCAGGCAGCCAAGAAGGCCAATGGCATCCTGGCCTTTACAAGAAATAGTGTGGCCAGCAGGACCAGGGCAGTGATTGTCCCCTGTACTCAACACTGATGAGACCACACCTTGAATGCTGAGTTCAATTTTGGGTCTCTCACTTGAAGAAGGGTATTGAGAGGCTGGAGCAAGTCCAGAGAAGGGCAACAGCTGCTGAAGGATCTGGAGCACAAGTCTGATAAGGAGCAGCTGAGAGAGCTTGGAATGTTCAGCCTGGAGAAAAAGAGGCTTAGGGGGGACCTCTGCAACTCCCTGAAAGGACGGTGTAGCCAGGTGGGGGTCTCTTCTCCCAGGCAACCAGCAACAGGACAAGAAGAAAGGCCTCAAGCTGTGCCAGGGGAAGTTTATGATGGACATCAGGAAAACCTTTGTCACTGAAAGGGTGTCTGGGAAGTGGTGGAGTCACCATTCTTGATAGTGCTCAAGGAATTAACATGGCACTTAGCACTGTGGTTTATTTGATGCTGTGATGAGTGGTCAAAGGTTGGACTTGATGATCTTGGAGGTCTCGTCCAGCTTTAAAGATTCTATGTTTTTAAGAAGCTGGGGCCTTTTTATTGTGAAAATGGACAGAATATGTGGTATTCTAGTAAGCATAAACAATAGAAATATTTAGAATGAGTTTTTTTGGGTCTGTGGGGTTTTTAGAGCTTAGGTTTAAATGCTTTGACCTATAAAAATCTAGAGCAATATCAACTTTAAAAAGGGGAGAAGGGAAAAAAAGCACAACTTACAATGATAGGTAGTTTTTGTTTGTTATAGTCTTTCCATCCTTATACTCTGATCTACCTCTAATATATTGTAAGGTAAATTAAAAGCAATCACATTATTCCTTCATTTTCTTGTAGGAGTTTGCATTAGTTCCCCAATCTTTTGTGCCAAACTGTCTTTCTAGTTGGTGATTCTGTCTTCATTATATTATTTGTTCTATTTATTCAAGTCAATGGAAAGTTGGAAAAATTAATTGAAATGTCTTTTCAAGTATACACCCTCCTAAAAATCTACTTTCAGCCTTTCAGGACTTTTTTCCTTTATTTTCTCATTCAGGTTGGATTTTTATATACTAGAGGGATCAGAAACCTGGAGATTCATCTTTAGTAATGAGCAATTATTAACCCTATTATACCTTCCTAAAAATATTAAAATTCTCTCTTGGGTTTTATTTTTATGGTTCCCATAATTGTTTTTCAACCTTTCCTATAGATGTGAAAGCTACTTTAAGAAGTTAGGACAGCAAAACATTTTTCAATCCATTCCATTGATTTTAAAATGGAGTACTACTATTTTCTGGTCATAGATATAAAAACTCATTTTTCCAGATGTACTTAATAAATATAGCTGTGCATTTAAAGACTTTCCTTGCTAGAAACTGAGTATTTTCATTTTCTGAACAGGTGTCTCAATGCATGTACCTACTGCAAAACAAAGCACGCTAGAGGAGATCTAGCAAGTTATCCAATTGAAGAACTGGTGGACAGAGCCAAACAGTCTTTTCAAGGTGAGGAGTTCTATTCCTACAATAAAGTCAGCCACTGAAGTGTGTCTGGGCTTACCTTCACATAATGATTGGGATACAATATGACTCTGATGTTCTTAATAGTCATAGTGGTTTCTCGTGGTGCCTTTGTGGTAGAAAGCCATGCTTTTGTCATGGTGTGCACCACTATTTGCAAAATGCAGTCTTTTAAGGAGTATTTCATTTTGATGTTATGGATCGCTTGAATTAAGTTCTACGCATTTTTTTGAGATTATGTAGAAATGGTAAAATTTGGTCATTTTACTCTATCTCTAATTTCTTAAAGAGGGTGATGGAAACCTTTTTTTCATTCAGCTATGAAGTAAATTTCATGAGCCTCCCAAGGATTCTTAAATCCTGTTTGGGGATACATTACTTCTGCTGGTAATTGGTTCAGTGGAGAGGTTCTGAGATGTTTCTGAAAGCCATACAAAGCTTATCAGCTTCTAAGCTTTTTTTTAAATAGGATATTTATAATGTCACATGGATTCGGTCAAATATTAAATTTTTCCCGCAGTACACTCTCTGGGCCATTATCTGCCTAATGCTCTTGTGTCTCTGGTGGTTATGATAGCTTTATTGTATCTTAGTATTTGTTCTTTATGTCTAAATTTTACCTGTGTTTCAAAAATACGGATTTCCAAATTATGCCAGTATTCATTGTGAGGGCACAGGTGGTGTTTGTACTGTTTGTGTGCCATTTTGAAGGATTAAAATGTTCATTAAAAATACTTGGAAAATTCTGGTGTAGTAGCTCCTTCCATCTTTGTATGAAATACTTTCAATCAAAATAGAGCAATAAATGCAACATTTGATGTCACCTCCTCTGTGGATGTACAGACAGTACATCTGTTGGGCTTCATTTATGGCTCCAAGAGTTGCAACCATTCTAGTGAGAAGTCTCCAGTGTTTAAGTGTTTTTAAATCTATCCTTGTTTAGGGGTCCATAATGAACCTTATTTAGGCCAGGGATGAAATTTTGCCTATTCCCATCAGTAGTAGGAAGAATCCTTTTACTAAGCAAAGCCCATGTTCACAAATTCTAAGTTCTACGTTGTGCACACAGAAAGTTCTTACTTAAGTTGCAAATGCCCTTTTCTTTCACTTTAAACAAAGGCCAAACCCCTCTCTTTTCTTCTGTGAAGCTCATCTGGGATTGCCACTAATTTTTCCTATTGCTTAGGTTTGTAGAAATAATGCTCTCTAATAATTGCTTGAATGGGACTGTCTGTTGGGATCATCTGACAGGAATCCTGTTGTGTCAGATTTCTTGGTTTAGTAGGATAAGTTTCTGAAACCTGTATACATTCTATGAAATTATCAGTTACTGAAATAGAGCATGCATAAATACACTTTTTATTTTGGTGGAGAAGCAGTTCAGGAAACGTGTCAGAAAGCTAGAACTTTTCACTAATATAGGACAGATGATTTGGAAATTGGCAAATAGTTACTTAACAGGAGAGAAATTGCCATTTATAAGTAGCTTAAGAAATGTTACTCAGCACTGTATAGCTGTTCTAAAAAACATTTGGACTATTCTTCAAGGAAGTATGAAAAAAAATAGGATGGGTAATAAGTCAGGATTATTCCTTAAGTTTACTATCTAAATTTTATTTAGATTTCTTGTTTGCATGGAAAGAAAAAAAAAAACCCAAGACTTGTCTGTTCTGTTACAATTTTACTTATATACCATCAATTCAACATTATATTAGCATAAAGATGTATTTGTTTGGCATAACAAGAAAAAAAACTTGAGTTTTGTATGTCTTTGCAGACAATGAATGTGAAATTTTGGAAAGTATTTTGAACTAAAGTATTGTACATTTGGTAATCAGTAATTCAATTCATCTGTTGTTCTCTGGCCTTTATTATAAATATTGACTCTTTCAAAATAATTTGATTTCTAATGGAAAAAGTTGCCCTTAAGCTGTCGTTTTGAAATTTCTTGAAGAAATGCTATGTAGTTTCTCACAGCAGGCATCTCCAGGGACTTCTGTTCTTGTTTGGCCTTACACTACTACTTCTGTTAGAGGACATAAGGAAAGACACAAGTATTTATTCAGTTGTAAAATGGCTTTGCCTCCAGCTTTCCCATACTTAGAAATAGTTGAACTAGTCAGATACTTAGTTCGCAGTGCGTGGAGAATTTATTACTGCCAGCTTGCTGCAGCTGTAGGCTGCAGAATCTTCATCAATCCAGTGAAAGACTTTAGCAATTCAAAGCCATTATTCAATTTCTTGCTGAGTTACTGAGCCACAATCTCTTCAACAATCACTTCTGTTTTCACAAGATGTATTGCTGAAGCTCTAGTTAAAAACACAGAGAGGTACAAATGTGACACGAAAAGTTTTTCCACTTTGAAAATTGATTAGAGAGAGATGGCTGAAATCCATCCATGATTGTCCATGACTGAACAAATATCAGCCTATTTCTTGTACATTTCTGACCTCTGAAATAAGTTTTTTTCTTTTTGTATATTATTTTATATCTTGAATTCAATGTAATATGCAGAAGTTGATGTAGATTTCTAGTAGACACTGCATACTTTCATAATGCCTTGGACTAAGTGTTAAGGTGTACTGAAATTGAAAGGGTTTTGCATACTTTGCATGGTTTACATTTCCTCTCTGACCTCCATAAAAGTTTTGAAGTTACAAGTCACATGAACTTTAATATTTCACAAAATTTCATTAAAAAATAATCTATCTCAAGTTGAAAGTGGCTTATTTTTTCATTTTTTAACTTTAATGTTTTTTTTCTGTTAACTTCAACTGTTAGTAAGTAGTTGTTTAATTTTTTTTACATGGGCAGCCTTGCCAAATCAGAATATATAGGAGACTTCTTTAAGAAAGCTAATAAAATAAAAAGTATTGTGAAATACAGTAAAGTGTTCTCTGAGTTGAGAACAAATGTCTACTGTAAGGTTGTTTATGCAGAGTTTTTCTACAGCTGATTGTACAGCGCTTTCTTTGTGTCATCAATTTATTAGTAAGTTTTTTTTCAAAATGTACTCTGTCGTCTTCAGTGCTGTATTTTAGGGGATTGCATTTACAGTCATGAGAGGGCTCTTTCTTTCCTGCCCAAAGCAACTTTATGTATAACAATGTGGTTTTCTTTAGTATATGAAGTGGAAGGCTGGGGGAGCTGCCATTGGTGAGCAGTGTTCCAAGGGGACACAAAAGTTAAACGAGCCTAAGCTTTGAATGTTGTGTGGAATGGTGTCCTGGGATGGCTTTGACTAAATTACAGAACTTGGAATTATTTTTTTTTCTTTAAGTAGGACTTTCAATATCATAAAAATCCTACATATTCTGAGAGACTTTCTGGGCAAAACCAATACTTTATATTGCAAGTAATTTTGGCTCATTCCGCAAATGAAGTTAAAAATATAAATATTTTAATGGAATTAGCTGTTATTTCATTCTAGTTTAGAATGACAATCTTCTCTATGTACCACTACAAATCTATACTTCTTTAGCATTGCATGCCTGTTGCAGATGGCAGGGAATATGCTGCTATTAAAATATACACTGTTTAATTAACTACTATTTTAGCTTGTTTTATGGTAGCAATCAGAGTGCTCAAATCAAAGCCACATCTTGTCAGGAAAAACTGTTCCTCAAACTATGTGGAACAATTGCTTCTGGATAGATAATTGTAGTGGCAAAATATCACTTATTTTTATTTCATTATTTGCATGATGGTTCACTGGAATGCATGGTGTTGAGTTCTGAATAGTGCTTCTGTTAGGAAATCTTGGACAACATGTAACATTGCAAAGCAGGGGCGTACCAAAACTAAGATTCTGAATCTTGGGTTTCATTAGTTGTCTTTAGCAATTATCCCTAATTTGGTAGACTTTGGAGTGTTGAGAGTTTAAAGGAGATTAGTGTTAAATATTAGTGTTAAATATTTTTCTCTCTACAAGTTTGCCATAAACAGATGTTTATGGATGATGATAAGGATTGATTTTACATAATGTGGTTTCCAGAGCTTTTCAGATGACTGTGGGCTTTGCTGAGGATTTGGTTTTAGGAGTTCTGGTGAGGTACTGCCAAGATGTTCTGCTTTATTCCTGGTAACTGTTTTGCCCCTGCACAATTACCAGTAAGTTCTCTGTATGATTTCAGGGCAGCTGCCAGTCATGAAAGGACAAGTAAGAAGTATTGGCAATGTTTTAGTTTCCCATTGATTAGCAGAAGCAGTACCAACCCAGGATGTTTGGGCCATGTTCTAGGTAGTGGGTTTGATCTCTGAACACACGGACAGAGAATGGGTGCTGGAGCCTGGACTGTGTACTCTGAGTCCTTCCAGAGTTGAAACTAACACTAAAGAGAGCACTTGCATCTGCAGATCTGACCTAGAGAGAGAGGAAGGAGGAGAAGGATGACTCTTTGTCTAAGACAAATTGTTTCTCTCAGCCTTTTTACTGACATCTAGGAAACATAGACTTTATTCTAATATTGTTTCTGAAGTACATTTTGAAATTGCATTCCAGGGAGCTTGTGCTGCTGTATTTGAGACACTTTGATAAACAACTTCTCTTTGTTTTGCTGTGCTTTTTGGGTATGGATATAGAGCTAGGGTTTTTTTCGTTGTGGTTCCTAAGTTTATTAAAATTCTTTCTGTATCATCTTTTGTGTCTTATCAATGTTTCAAGTTTTTTTCCTGCTGACTTTGCTAATGCACAGAATACTTAGGCCAAGATAAATATTTTGGTACCAGCCTGTCATTTCATAGTTAATGAGATAGCATAATGAATTAGTTTTTATTGCCCACATGTATTTTTTTATAATTATTCTAAAAAAAAGTTATAATCCATCAGTAATGAGTAGAAGCAGAGTTTCCAAGTATGTGAGAACTGCTGTGTAACATATATAAACACACATAACATATAGCAAAGAGATATTTTAAAGGGTAAAAATGTCTTTTCAGTAGTAAATTGCAATATTGGAGATATTTTTAAGCTTTCTTGAGTGAGCAAATTAGTTTAGTAAACTTTCTTCTTGGCTCTGAAAGAAATTCCTTGTCTTCTTGGTCAAGATGACCACTCTGTTGCTATTATTTCTGTTGTCTTCTGCATGTCCTCTTGCATGAAAGGTTCTTTTGCATTATTTTTAATTTTGCTTCAGAAATGTAGTGGCATTTATATTAAATTGTTGGTGTCTAGCTTTTTTCCTCATTGCCCTCTCCAGCTTTCTGAGAAGGAGAGGGGGAGAGGGTGGTTCCTTTTCTGTGGCATCCAGTGTCAGGACACATGGGAATGGCTCAAAGCTGCATCCCTCAGGGAAGATTTGGACTTCACATGCAGAAATATTTCTTTACCAAGAGAGCGCTCAAACCCTGGAACAGCTTTCCTACAGTGGTGGTCAATGCCCCGAGCTGGTCAGTGTTGAAGAGGCATTTGGACAACACCCGTATTAACATGCTTTAAATAAATTCCTCCATTTGTTTTATTATGACATTTAAGTAGTGTGAAAATGTATCTGTGTGGGGCTTATGCTAATCCTTTATTTTATTAAAAACTATTGCATTTAAAATGATAATTTTTCTCTGCATGTTTTTTCCTTTGTTTTGCATGTTTTTACTTGGTCCTTTGCAGTTAGCATTGAAGTCTCCGTCTGAGATGGCCAGATGTGAGGTGACTGTCAGCCAAAAGCCATGTAGCCATTCTTGTGCATTTGCAGTGTGTTGTGTGTGCAGTCAGTCCACTGCTGTCAGAATGCTTCAAACCTATCGCACATGCTGACTGATAGACTCATGCAGAATAAATTTGGTGTTTTCAAGATCTGTTGCCAAAGGCTGATCACTCTGCAGTGCACTTGCAGTATGTTTGATGTTGTCATCAAAATATTAAACACACTGATCATCTCTGTGCCCTCTGGCCACAAAGGATTCTGGGATTCACAACATGCCACTGTTTTTCACAGAAACACTAAGAATCAGCAGAAGGCTCAGATTTACTTTAATATGTTGTTAATATTTTCATTAAGGATGTAGAACATGGCATCTTCCAGTTTTATAGTTGCCAAGAACTTTCAGTAATATAATCTTGCTTCCATTTCCTTATAACTCTGTCAAACTTTAATTGATACTTCTAGTTAAGATCTTTTAATTATTTGCAAGAATTACATTTTGGAAAACATGTTATTCCTGACAGGTTTAAAACCAGAAAAACTTACTAAAAAGTTATGGAGGCCTTCATGCCTTAGTGTAGCAGATGCTTTGGTAATTTTTTTTTTTTAATTAAATTTTGTTCTTGATTCAAATGGGTGTTTTGGAGACTCACTTGATTTTGCCTGTTAGATTTTGTAGGCATGCTTCATATCTCAGCTTGGTTTTATGCATTATGGTTTTTTGCCTTGCTGCCAAGCCTACTGTAATACTAGGCATCAGAAATGAGGAGTGGAAACTTCTTTTTCTTTTGCTCCATGTGTTAATGCCTTCTTCTACTGTTCATAGAGGTTTTTGTCCTGTCAAACAGGACTTGTAAAGCAATCATGCTGTAAGAGTTAATTTGCCAAAGAATCGTGCCATGCCTCAATTAAGACACAAGTGAATCACAGTAGCTTTTGCAAATATGCAGCATAACATGCAGAACTGTAACTGGGCTGTTCACTTTAAAGGAAAACCACTTTGTCACTCATTGCCATTTGTATAATTGGGATTTTACTGTGTAAGTATTGTGTACCTGTTAAAAAAAATAAAATGTGGCCCCAAAGAGCTTATAAGTGTGGCAGTGTAAACAATTGAAGTAGAATAAAACATTATTGCATTCAGGATAATAAGCGGTTGTCACTGTATTTGCTACCGTGGCGTAGTCTCAGGTCTTGTATGGGATGGCAGAGGAAAGTTTGTTGTTTAGGGAAGACTGGAAGGAAGATAATGTGGTAACAAGGAGTGGTCATTCATTTAATGAGGACCTGTCACCCTGGAATTCGAAAAAAATCATATTTCCATAAAGATTTTCATCAGGAGTCAAAGTCTTCATGCGCTGCCTTGTGTTTCTGAAAATAATATTTTCGCCTCTATGGGAATTATTATAAGCTTGAATAGCTTTAAATAGATTCCTTGGATGCCATGAAATGTTATTCATATCGTGGTTTTCTATTCCAAAACATAAAGCCTGTTAATGCTGTAACATGAAATAAAATACATATTTTTTGAAAATCTGGGCACTTGCTGCTTTATGATGCTGTTCTCTACGTATTGCCAGAGGTACGCTGGCATTGTCCAGAATATAACTTGCCAGATAAATTGAAACTGTTGCCAAAATGTCTGACAGCAAGACCAGATAACCTTTTTGTCTCCATTAAACCTACTCTAGTAATGCTCCTTTTTTATAGCCTTTTTGACTGTGCATGTTGTAGCTTACAGTGTTGGAAATAAGGATTATAAATTGAATACACAAATGCTTTTTTTTGCATGCCTGACTAAGAATACTACAGACAATAAGACTCCACTTATCTCTGAGCTTTGGCAGTTTCAAGAACCAGAAAAGTCTGTCTAACAAAGGTTGTATTTTTTTCTTCAGCAGAAAGAAACCCCCAATTTTTGGTCACATTTGCTCTGTATAATTCAATCCTCTCATTACTTTTTATTTTCTTACTTGAATATTTGCATCTGTGCTGTTAAAATCCTTAACTGACAGCCAGCCTGTTTAATTTTGTATTGTTATGAAAAAAGGTCCATTTTATTTTTGTTTGAAATAAAAGTTTAATAGAAAAGAGCCAAAGCAGAGATGTATACAATTCAAATTACTACCTGATCCTCAGCCTTAGGCTATAGTTTCAGCTGTACTTTCAGCAACCACTACAAGTAAAAGGAGCATTTTTTGGCCATCTCTTCCCCTCCCCCCCCCCGTCCTGCACCATCCCATCCTCCCTGTTGCCCCCTCCCCCTCCCCCCCTTTTTTTTTTAATCCTTTCCTCAGGCCACCTGCTTTTTTGACTGGGAAGAGTGTTCCTTGTATGAATCAGGCTGGGGTCTGATCTGGGGTAAAACTGAATGTTTTTTTAGAAACCTCTCAGGGTGACATTAGTAACTGATATAAGTTCAATCTTGACAGATGCTGACATTATAGAACTACCACAATTCTGCAGTGTCCCAATGGAGCTGGCGTTTGGAGCAAGGAACTGGAGGGATGTCTAGGAAGCTAGACTATCTAGATTACTAGATATAGTAATCTGCCCAAGCTTCCCACTCTTATCACAGAGCTGCTTTTCCTAGTCTAGCTTAGCTGGCTTTTGGGGCAAGAAATGGTCCTACAAAACTTCATGTAATACTGGACACACTGGGGTGTCTTCTCTGATCTTCCATGGGCAGGAGATTTTTTGGAGAATAGGAGTTGTGACAGAACTAGAATCTCTCAGCATAAACTTTGCCCACCTGCTTCCTGTGTTTTTGTTTATGGGCTAAATGAGTCATGTCATGCAAGTCCCACTACCCCTCCTACTGCAAGGTAACCCATGTGCCAGCTACTTCTTAAAATTAACAGCAATGCTGGGTATCTCAACCCACACCAGGTTCTAAGGCATTAAGTGAAGCTAGCAAAGGCCAGGTTCAGAAAAAATTGCAGTGGGATTCTTACTCTCGTGGTGTGCTTAAAGCTGAGAAACCCCCTAACATAGGACATAGTGGAGGTTTGAGCATTTGGAAGAAATAGGACAGAGGCACGGAAGAATAATCCATTTTCTTTAAATAATAACAAATCTTATATTGAGTGTTGCAATTTTCTGAGTATTCAACAAATCATTATATTCTCCAGTAAGCATCCTGTGGGAGAGCACTCTAGGCTAAGCTGACTAATGGTCGTACTCGTGGCTACTCTTAAGCTGTATTTCAGCAAGTCTCTCACTTCCCCCACTTTAGATAAAGTGTGCCTTATGGTTTTAGTATTGCTCTCAATCACCTTTTGTAATGAGGGCTCACCTTCCATGTGGAGTTTGGGTTTTGTGGTGATCCTCTTGACATGTTGTGCAATACCACTGTGACTCAAGGCCATGCCATCTCCATATCTAATGCTAATATAAAATTGCAATTTTCGAGATTAATAGGAAACTAAGAGCTGTTTTGATGTGAGATAACTTTCTTTCAAAGACTTTTAAAAGGGTTATGTGATTAAATGATAAAGGTGCAGTTTACAGAAGCACGAGACTTCAACATCAAGCAACCCAATTCACAGCATATCTCAAGTGTAAAGTTTAAGTTATAAAAATAAATTGTCTAATCTTTCGTGCTATAGTCGATGAAGTCATAGTGAGAGTAAAACTCTGGGTGGTGATGAGCCCAGTTGCGACAGGGAGACAATGTTGAGAGAATACTAAATGTATTTTATAAAAAATAAATCTGCGGGCTTGGTCCCAGAGATTAGATATCTCTCACATGGTTAACTGTTGTCCCTTCTTTTTTCTAACCTTGCCTTGAGTACCTCCAACTATGTTAAAAGTCAGTGTGTTAAAATATTTTGATGCCAGATTTAGACATAATGCAACAGTGGTTGTGGTTGTTCATGAAATAACAGGACAGGACTGGGTAGAAGAAAACACTACTTGCATGTTGCCCTGTCACTATTCATGCTATGTAATACAAAGACAGGTTGAGCAATGCTTCTTTTAAATAAAGTATATTCTGCAGCTTTAACAGCCTTTTGAAGGAAGAGAGTTATATTGTATGGATGCGTTAGGGGCTTTTTTCATTAGACAAGACATAGCTGCAGTTTTTCTTGTCTTAAAAACCACATTTTCAAGTGTCCGTGTTCAACATTTTGATGTTATTATATGCTACAGGAGTGACAATTTAGGTTCAGTTTGCATTGGTACATTTTAGGGAGCTCTGTGGCCTCTCTAGTCTAAATCCAAAGAAAATAGACCTTAAAATGCTCTTCAGAATTGTGCACAATTTGGTGAGCTGAGATATTAGGGAGATGGCTTTTATGCACAGTTTGGTTGTATGTGAAAATAGATTAGGAGCAATCATGATGAATGGCACTTTTTTTTTTCTGCGATATCGCCCCATGAAAATAAAAGCTGTGATTGGTACAGATATGTGGGACTCCTGATGTGCACGCCAGGGTGTCTTGATAGCTTTAATGCATGCCTTTTTAATGCTGTGTACATTGTGCAAAAGTACTGAAATCTGAAATTCAAATATTGTACATAAGCTAGGTGTAAGAGCTGTCAGTGAGAATACTCCAGGACCTCTAGGAAGGCACCTGTGAGAACGAGTTGTTTCTGGATAAGTTGCTTCTGCTTTAATTTAAGATAACTGTATTTGTGACCTGTTCATGATTTGTTTTCATATATGAGACCAATGCCCTGAAGAAAAAAAAAAAATAATGCTCTTGTTCCTAGTTTATTTGTAAACCAGGTCAGATACCCTTGATTAGCTCTCAGCTGGAGCATAATTTAAATCCTGACAGATTGAACCTAAACAGCAGGCTTTTTTTTCAGATCAGCCAAAAGATAGGGGGAGAAAAATAAAAGCTATTTTCAGTTCACAAGCAGTACAACAGTGCCGAATAAATCTGCAACTGTTAATGAATAGCTATTTCAAATATTTACAGGAGGCAAAAGAAAAGAAGATTGGCATCCAAGGCAGCTGTGCCCAGGGAGAGCTATTAAAAATAAACGTGATAAATGATGTTCAAGTGCTCGTAGAGCTGTCAAATATCAGAGGTACTCAAAGTAGAAAGTGTTTATACTCTATGGCCATGCTGCTAGGCATTCTGGGCAGGGATATTTTTTCCAAAAATTTTCACAAAACTGACTTAGCAGATCAAAACGGGAGAGAAGATCTAATGTAAAGTATTCCAGAACCTTGAACTTTTTGCTACATTAAAATACACAAGGATTTTAGGTGAGAAAGTCTTTGCTTTGTAGGTGAGAAATCAAATTCTTTTATACATTCAGTTATTTCCCCACAGAACCCATTTCTTTAGTCTTGATTCATAATAAAAAATGTGATAAGAGTTTATGCTTGTAACAAAATCCATTACTTACTTTTATAACTCTTTCAGTCTTGTGTATTAGTGGACGATAATGATGAAGGTCAATGACTGTTGCACTGATTTTGAACACAACTTGAAAAATTGTATATACATAGTGAACTATGAACTTCGTGTGTTTATGTACACAGAGACTATTTCTCAGGTAGTTGAGAAGGTATTTTTATGTCAATTTTTAGTTGTGAGTTTAATGTATGTCAGTTGACTGTAAACTTCTTAGCAGAGACATTTTATTTTTTTTAATTCACTCTAAAAATAGAAGCTGTCAGGCTTGTGATAAAAACTTGATGCCTTATATGCTGGAGATATTCCAAGTGCAAAGGACATGAAAAGCATGTAATTACTTACAGGATGCTCTTATACAAATCACATTTTTCGTGTATGGATATTGCTTTCATTCCCCTTGTAATTTATTTTTCCTTTTTCAAAAATGAATTATAAAAAGTGATGGTAAAATACTAATCCAGCTTGTCTTAGAAATAAGTTCCAGTCCTGTGTGTGAGGGGTAAGCAAATGAAGAATACATGTAACTAATGTATTTGTACTGGAACAGTGCAGCAGGCTCATGTGTTACAGTAACATGGATTGCTGAATTGCATGTGCATAAACTCCTGTCCTTTAGTGCTGAAATTCACTGTGGAATGAATATTGGCTCACCTGTCTGAACCCGTTGTGGAGAACAGGCTTAATGGTGTCAGTTTTATATTTGGTGTCTTGAGCTTTGAAAGCTTTTCTTGCAAGTTTTGTACAAGTCTGCTGTTGTCATAATGAAGAGGGAAAAAAAATTTGAAAGCATCTCATTCCTTATGCTGAATATATCTTCATTGTTATGAAACTGGTGTCACAGTTTCTGCAGAATGTAAGTTTTAGCAAAATCTACCAGATCTACTTCTTGTCAAAGTGCGGTAAGCGGCGCAGTGATGATGGAACAAATGGGACCTCCCCAAGCCTGAAAGGTTGCCTCTGTTTTCAGGTTTTATCTTTCTAGGAAATAGCAGATGTAGAGAGTTTCCTGAAACTATCAAAGGAGACAGCAAACTCTGGATCACTTTCCTTCATATGGAGGTGTTGCACACCACTGGGCAGTGATTTGAAGGTTAACACTGGGTTACTGAAACGATTGTAGCTTCATGGCCCAGCTTCCTTTCAGCCATCTATAGTTAAGCCTTCCTAAGGTGTAAATATCTCAAGTGAAATTTTGTGCTCATGCTGTGTAAACCAAACCTCAGAAATCTGAGAGACATTTTTTGTAAATTTTAAATGCAAAATCTCAGTTGTCTTTGTCACCTTTGAAAGTCTGTGTGATTTGAGTGAGCAGTTTCATCTACCTAAATAATACTGCCCTGCTAGGAGCAAGAAGTGGCATTTGGTTTGGATTTTCCTCCTCTGGGAGTAGAACAAGATGTTCTCCCATAACTAGATTTTCTGAAAGTTTGCTTTGCAGTTAGCTCCCCAAAACCTAGGCCTTCTGTTTGTGGTAAAAAACTTCACCTCAAAAATTTCCAAATTATTTAAGGAAAGGAATAGGTAATAGTTAAGGAAATGAAGCTGTTTGAATGGTTTGATAGACATGTATATCAAAATAAAATTTGGCATATATTGATAAAACAAATATGATTTTTAATCTTTATGAATACTCTGCAGAGCAGGAAAATCCAGTTTATCCAGCTGCCTGGGTTTTTTTTCCAGTAGGAATCCTACTCATTGCAGAGTAGACCTTTTCATTGCTTTTGGATAAACAGCAAGCTGACATACATTTCAAACAAGAGTTGAACATTAGGAGTAGCGCTTTTTAAAAAATAGAATTTTTAACCTGCAGAGTCTTACTGAAATAAAGGTATAAATTCTCATAGCAGTCATTTAACAAAGGTCTATCTAATGCAAGTAGTATGTAAACTCTTCAAATAGTAATGCTTACCTTTATGTATCAAAACTAAAATTTGTGGGGGCTACATTATTGATACAAGGTAATGTTATATTAGTATGTGATTCTCCTTCAACTGTGCTCAGTATTGTTGTTTAAACACAGATGACACGAACAGAATTTTGTTAGAACACATTTTATCATAGCAAAGCTTAATAAATAGAGCTTCTGATTGGGGAACATGAAAGAGTTAATGAAGAGTTCAAGGAAGTTCAGTTTCATTACCAGTGGTGAGGACATTGTTGCTCAGAAAGTCTGGCACCTTGTGGTTAATAGATGAAGGTATATTTCATAAATTTCACTGGAAATACATGAACTTGCAGACCACTTCAGTAATCACTGACAGTAAATGTAAATATCAATTGCATGCAAACACTGGCAGACTTATCTTTTCTTCTTTCTTTAGTACTTTCCAGTTTCTGCAAATAGAGTAGATTATTCTGTCTTCCATACAAGAAGCTCCTTATCATTCTTGGGTGTAAAAAAGAGAGAGATTCAAATGGCATGTCTGGACAAAATTTACAGCATCATGGGAATGATTTCTTCGGGCATGTCTGCTGCAGCTCCCCCCACCATACCCCCTACTGAAAACAGCAGACATTATCTAGGATAGTGTGTCACATCTGCCATGGGCAGATCCAGCTAAGCTGACTTCAGTAAAAAA